>JAQJVK010000001.1:166222289-166884789 GCA_035578135.1 Flexamia atlantica | reverse complement strand
AAGAGTTAGGTTAGAACACGTGGTCACATGGGTGCTGGCAAGAGAAATAATCAGATTGACCTTTTTGACCCTCCAGAGATAAATATGCCAATCAAAGACACTTATACACAATAATAACTAAGACCGGACAACAGCGTCTTGGTCGTGTGGTCAGTGCGAAAGCACACCAACTCGGAGACCGGGGTTCGAATCCCGGCAACAGCGGTAACATTTTTATAACACCATCTGGTAGCGAACAATCAAACTACACATTCCCACATGGACGCCGCCATCTTGATGACGTCTACAGCCCGGAGAAAATGCGGTAAAATTCAAAAAGCGCGCCAAAACACACGTGGTCGGAAAAAGTTAGGTTAGAACACGTGCTCTCGTGGGCGCCGCCATCTTGATGACGTCAAATACCCGCCAAAACACACGTGGACGCCGCCATCTTGATGACGTCACCGATCACGTGGTCAATCACGTGAAAGGTCAAGCTCAAGGTCTTGATGACGTCAAATTCCCGCCAAAACACACGTGGGCGCCGCCATCTTGATGACGTCACCGATCACGTGGTCGGTCACGTGGATGACGTCACCGATCACGTGGTCAATCACGTGATCAAGCTCAAGGTCATTTTGTGCCCAAGTGCCAGCAGGACTACTCAAGAGCGAATTCAGATATACGTTTAAAATTGTATTGACTAAGGCGAGGCCTTTCTTACATTAGTACTACAGTAGACGAAGAGCTGTGAAAATCCCGGCAAAAAACTCCAATCGTCTGCAGCGGCCGAGTACTGAAGACGGACACATGTCAAAGGACATCGAAAGCTCAGAACTTCTTACTGAAGTAAAAGTATTTAGGGAAATGATACCGATTGATGTTAACAATCCCGTGAAAGGGTTAAAATACTTGAGCAGAATAGGAAACCCTTTTCCCCAAAGGTCCCCAACATTCAAATAGCGTACAGAACTTTACTAACTTTCCCCATAACTGTTGCTAGTACGGAACGAAGTTTTTCGCGATTGTAACTAACCAAAACATATTTGAGAACAACCATGTCTCAAGATAGACTATCGTCTTTGGCAACCCTGTCTATTAAACGTGAGATTCTAAATGAAATGAACTTTGATGACCTTGTACACGAATTTGCCGAAAGGAAGGTAAGGAGGGTTAGCTTTTATTAGTTGGATTTAAATAAACATTATTCTTATTAAATTTGTCTTCTTTGCAGTCCTCCATGTTTCCCAATCAAAAATCATAACTGTACTTCTATTGGCTGATTTTCATAATCAAAATCTTAAAAAAGAAGTTAATTTTTGGCAATTATAGTTATTTTAATAGTAATAATATTCAGTAATCTGTTTCTTTATATGATTAACTGGTGAAATAAGCATTGTTACTCTGTTGGAAGACTCGTTCGGTAATATTGTATTTTCACTCATAAGTAGCCTACTACTCTCTTCATTCACCAGCCTCAATAAAATATTTGACTGATTGTAACTGACTCTGGCAGTACTTGTGTCTGTGTTATTTCGCCGCAAACAAGGTTACCCATATTAATCAACGATCTTTGTCACTACTTTCAAATTCACAATTCATATTGTGGCTGTGGCACTAATGCTACTAATTTTTGGCCTCTCTGGCCATGGCACGACTGCTCCTATCATTAGAGGGGATTAACGAGCGTCAACCATGGGGTCAACTTGCTTGGTTCGAAATGGCACTACTGCTCCTACCGCCCGGACAGGTAGTCGACGCTAGGTAGCCAGACAACGGGAAAACGGGAATTATGTTATCCCCGCGGACCCTCTGCTATGCTGCTTATTGAACTTGATCTTGGGAGATCTAACAAAATTAGGAAAGTTATTATACCTCTTGAGGAGCATGTTGGCGCTTGGCTGTTTACAATAAAAAGGTGTTTAAACTGGACGTTTTTGTTTTGAAGGACAGCAAATAGAATAATTAAATGAATATGCATTTTTTTCGAATTAATGTCTTTTTCTGATTCCCAAACCTAAAATTTCGGATTGAATATCCTTTTGTTTGTAATAGGGGTGTGCGAGTAGTGAAGTCGTCAAGTTTTTGAAAATACTCGTGGGTTCCCGAGTTTTTTCGAATCCAGTATTTTGAAGAGTATAAGTTAATAGTTATACTTTTATATAATCATGATAATATATCAAAAATGATAACTATTAAAAAATAAGACAATTATATTTGAAAGATATTCGATACTATAAAATTGTTCCTGAGTTCATTATTAATGAAATGTTCCTGAGTTAAAAGCAAGTCTATTTTCAAATTAAGTGACGACTATTCAAACCATACTTAAATATGGCTTCATAGCCTTACTCATTTTTTTGATTAAAATCTCAGCTTGATGAAGTACACGCCCAGATAGATACACTTGCACTTGTATACTTAATAGATTTAAAAATGAATTCAGTTTTGAGACTTGATTAGTAAAAATCTCAAATTCTAGCAAGAAATAAAGTGATAAAGTATAAATTTATAAATATTAATAATAAAAAACACAAAGTCAAGTATAACAACAAAGGTTTTATGGTGGTGGTTAAAGATAGGGATAACTGGGTGAAAATCGACCGTAAAATTCGATCGCGCGTACCGATTTTAGGTCAATGGAGGGAGTAACAACTCGACTCGAACTTTCAAGTATTTTGCAAAACTTCGAGTCAAGTCGAGTAGTGCAAACTCGGCTCGAAAAAAGCTCGATACTCGAAGACTCGCACACCCCTAATTTGTAAACAACCAAACGCTAACATGTTACCGCGAAGTATACTTTGCTCTAAATACCAGAGGTCTTTCACAAGATAAGTTTTTTTTTTTAATTTATATACGTTATTTAACGTATAAAATCAACAAGCTAAGGTTGGGCCCAAAGTAACTATTTCCAAGACTGACCTTTATTGGTGTGGTGGTGAAGGCATTTGCCAAACATTCTCACTTTAATCCTAACGGCAATGTTTTAAAGACTTTCAAAAATCGAACCAATACCAATCCTGCGTAAAGCAAAAATTTAATTGAGTCAAAAAATATAGTGCAACAAACCGTAAAATAACACAAGAATTTCGAAGTATATTTTTCAAATAGTACGATAATTAAGTTTGTTGCTATTAGAAAAAACTGTTAAAAAGTTAAAGTGATGTTTCAAGCTAAGCTACCAAAGTAAACTAGTAATTATCATTTTGAGTATGTGTTACTGAAACAAATCAGCTTGTGGGTTTGGTTTTTTAAACTGTTTGAATAAGGCTTCAAAATTATGTGAAACAGGAGTGAAATAATTAATGACACGATCAGATTATAATCACAAAATCATAACACTTTATTATTATTTTACATAATATATATATATATATATATATATATATATATATATATATATATATATATATATATATATAATAAGAAACATTTTAACTCAGTACCCTTAGTTTCATTTTTTATTTTAAAAACCCAACATGTTTCGTACCTTTAGGTCATTGTCAAGGGTAAAATAAAATTAAACTTAACCTCACTATGTATAGAAATAAAATTTGTTGAAATGTAAATAATTAAAATTGCAGATGTAAGTATCATATGTTTTTCTTTTTTCTTTCTTTTTAGTTGTCAATGTCTTCGGTATGTATTTTTAAGATTTAATATTTTGTCATATATAGGATTGTGTTTATTTACTTGCATGGTATTCAGTATGTTGATTGGATCTTTTTTATATTTTGAATAAATATGATAATCTTCTTTTGCGTCGAGTTTTGCTCCTTTTATACCATAACCCAAAATTTGTAGATTAGATTCAATATTTTCAAACTTATGATTTTCTTTGAGCAAATGTTCGGCTACATTACTTTTCATAGTGGTTTTATTTTTAGAATTGTACGCTTGTACATGTTCTTTATATCGGCAGTTGCATGATCTGCCTGTTTGGCCTATATAGTATTTTTGGCAATCTTTATAATTTATTTGATATATACCTGAGTTTTCAAAATTTGATTTGGTTTGGTGCTTTTCTCCTATGATTTTCTGGTTAATCACTTGCAATGCGTTGTTTTTGGTTCTATAACTTATGTTAAATTTTGAATTTTTAAATGTTTTCCTGATAGCTCTATTGAATTTATTATTATATGGGACGCGTATAAAGTCGTTTTTTTGTTTTTCTGTTGGATTTGGGTTTTTCTTTTTTGTTTGTTTTTTCTAATCATGTTCTCTATAATTTGAGGGTTGTAGCCATTTTTAAATGCTAAGTATTTTATAGTATTCTTCTCTTTATTAAAATTGGATTTTTTCATAGATATGTATATTAATCTGTTTGTTAGTGCGTGGAATGTAGACATTTTTTGTTTCCACGGGTGGTTTGAGTCTACATCTAACATTTTAAAGAGAATTCTATAATAATGACTAACAATCATAAAGTTCATGAATACAAATACCTCACCCTTAAAGTAGAAAGATTCAAAGAGGATATACAATTTAACAAACAATGTATTTCTAAAAATATAATACCGAATTATGTGCAAATACATACGAAAGTGAAATCAGAAGCTGCAATAAAAACGATCCAAATATCAAAGAAAATATGGATCAAAGAAGAGATCAAATATCTCTACAAAAAACTAAATGATACTAAAAGAAGAATGAAAATAGTTTACGAAGAAATACAATCACAATATCATAATGAAAGTATAGAAGAAATGTTACAGTATATTACAGAATGGATAAAACCTATAATGGAAAAGAAAAGAGAAACCCATGATAAAAAGATCAAACACTTGATGGAATTACAAAAGATGAAGATTTTAAAATCAAATAATATAACAGAAGTAGAATTCAATACTGGCGTTGAAAACCTAACTGGAATTCAATTTGATAAAAATGAATTATCATTGTTAAGTAAGTCCATAAAATACAACTTAAACCTAGATAATAAACTAAATACTATTGAAAACGATCTATTAGATGTAGAAGCAGCAGTAAGACAAAAAAACCAAGAAGTGCAAGTTAAACTTAGATTTAATTTTTCTCATGAACTAGAGAAATATGATACAGTAACAAAAGATAGAAATAAAGCATCATAAAAAATAAAAAACCAACTAAACGTTGTCAACTCTATCTCAAATAAACTGAAAGAAAATGAAGCGATTCTTACTAAAGCTGACAAAAGCAACACAGCAGTAATTATAGATAAAAATGACTATGATAGAAAAGTCAAAGATTTTTTAGGAGGTAATCAGTTTGAAATATTAAATATAGACCCGACAAATGAGTTTGTTAAAACAACAAACATAACTATAAATAAATGCAAAAGCATTCCTAAGATTATAAAGAATCAAATAAAAATGATAAAACCACAAGCACCAACATTACGTGGTCAACCCAAAATACATAAAGAAGAGATCCCTATAAGACCAGTAGTTAATTATATGAATACACCTACTACAAGTTATGTGGATATTTACAACGCAATATAAAAAGAAATATCGATAAAGAAAACCGATACAATGTAATAAATACTCTTGATTTAATAAACAAAATAAAAGACATGGAAATTCCGCAAAAATCTTTATTCTTATCCTTCGACGTAAAGAACATGTATACGAATATTCCTGTTCCATCAACAATAAAGATTTTAAAAGAAACCCTGACTCAAAATAGTACCTTGCCAAAGAATGAAATAGAAGACATCATAAAACTTACAAAAGTAGCAATGGATCAAAATTACTTTAGATATGATTCATCATTCTACATACAAAATGAAGGACTTGCGATGGGTTCTCCACTCTCAGGATTATTAGCAGACACTATATATGCACAATATGGAATCTGAAAAAAATTATCAATGAAATAAATCTATTCAAAAATAAAATCGTATATTGGTATAGATATGTCGATGACATAATTTGTCTATTTGAAGGGACGGAAGAAGAATCATCAAAATTTTTAAAATACATTAACTCTTTATCACAATCAATAAAATACTCTCAAGAAATACAAAAGAATAAAATTAACTTTCTAGATGTAACAATTTCATAGGAAAATAGATCACATAACTTTGAAATTTACAGAAAACCAACTACAAGTGACTGCATAATACCAGCAGACTCTAACCACCCGTGGGAACAAAAAATGTCTACATTCCACGCACTAACAAACAGATTAATATACATACCTATGAAAAAATCCAATTTTAATAAAGAGAAGAATACTATAAAATACTTAGCATTTAAAAATGGCTACAACCCTCAAATTATAGAGAACATGATTAGAAAAAAACAAACAAAAAAGAAAAACCCAAATCCAACAGAAAAACAAAAAACGACTTTATATGCGTCCCATATAATAATAAATTCAATAGAGCTATCAGGAAAACATTTAAAAATTCAAAATTTAACATAAGTTATAGAACCAAAAACAACGCATTGCAAGTGATTAACAAGAAAATCAAAGGAGAAAAGCACCAAACCAAATCAAATTTTGAAAACTCAGATATAAATCAAATAAATTGTAAAGATTGCCAAAAATACTTTATAGGCCAAACAGGCAGATCATTCAACTGCCGATATAAAGAACATGTACAAGCGTACAATTCTAAAAATAAAACCACTATGAAAAGTAATGTAGCCGAACATATGCTCAAAGAAAATTATAAGTTTGAAAATATTGAATCTGATCTACAAATTTTGGATTATGGTATAAAAGGAGCAAAACTCGACGCAAAAGAAGATTATCATATTTATTCAAAATATAAAAAAGATCCAATCAACATACTGAATACCATGCAAGTAAATAAACACAATCCTATATATGACAAAATATTAAATCTTAAAAATACATACCGAAGACATTGACAACTAAAAAGAAAGAAGAAAGAAAAACATATGATACTTACATCTGCAATTTTAATTATTTACATTTCAACAAATTTTATTTCTATACATAGTGAGGTTAAGTTTAATTTAATTTTACCCTTGACAATGGCCTAAAGGTACGAAACATGTTGGGTTTTTAAAATAAAAAATGAAACTAGGGGTACTAAGTTAAAATGATTCTTATTATATGTATAATAGTAACCCTTTTTAAAGAGAATTCTATAATATATATATATGTGTGTGTGTGTGTGTTTGTGTGTGTGTGTTTCGGTATTAAAATATCTATATAAAAAATCAATAATATAAGACTCACGGACCATTAAAAAAAACATAAACATGACATAAATAACGGTTGAAACAAGGACCGTAAAAAATAAAGCAGATAAAAACAAAGTAAGATAAAACAAGTAATTAAAAAAGTATATAATAGAACTAGGCTACACAAAAAATAATTGAAAACACGCTCAATTGGTAACGACAACCTCTTCACTTTCCATCTTTACACACCGAAATATCTCACAAGACTGTGACACCAACCCCCAAAAAATACCACATCCAAGGAGCGTGGGAGGGGTGGGGGCGGTCTAGTTACATTCCACAGTTTTGCATGTGTACGTGGAAAACCCAACCCCTACCGCGCTACCTGAGGGGCGCAACTCTGTAAATCAATTTTCAATAAGTGGATCGATGAGGGTGTTGGTTTGTTTATGTTATACTAGAGACCGCATATTGGTATAAATTCAATCAGAAAATATCTGGGTTTAGTTTTTGCTCATTGCTCCAATAAAACTCGTGACTGAATTTGTTTAGATTTTGTTGTTATTCCATAACCAACTTGACAACTCATAAAGCCATTGTTCATTTATAGGAGGCGTAACAGTCATGCAGAAGTGATGGGGAATTTAAATTCCCGATTTCCCTCGATGTACCGCGACTACCTGTCCGGGCGGTTGGAGCAGTAGTGCCATTTCGGACCAAGCGAGTTGACCCTATTTAATCCGCTCTAATGATCGGAGCAGTTGTGCCATGGACAGAGAGACCGAAAATTAGTAGCAGTCGTCCCGTTCCCCATATTGTAGACCTTTTAGGCGTAATACCAAGTAATTAGTGATTAAAAAATATAAAAACTAGCCAACTTAGTTGGCTAAGGGGCGATACCTAAAGTGACAAAATGCATGTAAATGACCTCCTTCAACATGTTATTACTTGAAACAGCCAAAATTCATTTGAAAGAGCCAAAATTCACTTGAAACAGCCCAAACCATGTATAGGAGGGTAATAATTACGTAAAATAACTTGAAAAATAGCCAATTTTGAGTAGCAAGTGGTCTGGAGTCATAAGGGTTGGTTTAAAGTTGCCAACAAAGCAAAAAAAATATAAAAATTTCAAAAAATTCTAAAAAAATTTTCAAAAATTCCCAAAAAATTTTCAATTTTTTTTGAGAAAAGGGAGGCAAACAACCATTTCTCAGTGGTAATGTCGTGTACGTGGTAGCTCTGGCACACCCTGTAGACTGCAGACACTCCAGTACATGACATTACCACCGACAGAAGGGCTAAAACTAGCGCTAACGGAAAGACAAAATCCATTGCAATGTATGCTGAAGCGCTAAGCACAGTAGGCCTATCTACGCAGCGACTTGGAAGGGCCCCGCAACTCAGATCGGCCCAGGGCCCCGAAATTGCTAGGGCCGGCCCTGCGTACTTTAATCGACCTACTGTCCAAATTTGACTAAATTATGATTATAAATATCTTAGTAAGACTTTCCTCGTTGTGTTATGAATCAAACAATACCAGATGAGTCGTACTTTCGCCCGCCAAATCCGCTGGTCGTTGATCGGAGCGCGCGCATCACCTGTCATCGGGTTTTAACGGGCGAAAGTATAACTAATATGGTATCGTTCGATTCGTAACGAAATGAAGAAAGTCCTACTAACATATTTATGATAAACTAACTAATATATCCGACGCAGCGCGCTGTATGAGGGTGGCCTCCGTATAATACCAAAGTACCCCCCCCCCAAAGTTCTTCTGGTGTCATCATGGTAGTCGCAGAAGTACAGGCAGCATTGGTAAAATGGGAGTTCTCCCTACGTGCCTACCAGGGCTTGTAGATAAAGAAAAATCAAATGTAGATGTTGGAAAGAGCCAAGAAAAATAAAATGTTAGTACACGTTCTGAAGTTTATATTTAAAAGTGAATACGATGCCACTCGGGCATGACAATGGTAAATTGATTTCAAATCTATCTAGTTTAGTACTCTGCTTCGCTTTTCCTTGATCTAGATTAAGGTTTAAGATATTGATATTATTGGAATGGCTTCCTTAACCCACAAATTCTTCCAACAATAACCTTTGGATCAGCACGCACTTAAGACGCAAACAGTATATGTAGATAAAACTATTTATACAATTATACAAAACTATATCAGGCTTTCTTTGAATTGTTTATTATTATGTACTTGTTCTTAAAGACATAGATTACAGTAAGAATATGTTCTCTTTATATTGTTTATTTATACTGAAATCACGTATGATAAATGGTATTACAGGCATTACAAACCATAATAAAACAACTTTATTTCTGTAACTGACCAAATCGCAAAATAAACAAAGGGACATTCACGATGAATACCTTAATTCTTAAACTATCCTTTTAACAAACAGATGAATTTTATAAGTAATAAAAAGTGAGAAATCTCTATGCTCTTGGTTAAAAAAAATTCTCTTTTAAGTGGAAAAGCACTTTTACATAAGAATGAGTGTCAATTATATGAAACGATTTGAAGTGTACATGGTAAAGGGAATTAGGGAAAATTACAAGAGTACACTTTCTAAGACAGTTTTTTATCCACAAGCTGAAAAATAATAGCCTATGAACTAAAATAATTTGTTTCTATCATGAAGAAAACATACCTATTGCGCTGATGAATCCCCGAGCTTCCAAATACTAGTGTCACAACGAGAGCCTGAGAGTGCTTGGGGGTGACGCTCATTACACCGTCAGAACTCGTCAGAGAGCAGGTGCACAGGCCTTGAGAAACACATCACAGACATAATTAATTGAAGATCGGTCCAAATTGTTCATACAGACGTTTCATTTATGTTCGTAGTTTAGTAAAAGCCACCTTTTATAACTGCTTTTAAATACGTTGTAGCTGTAAACAAATATTTAGTTTCATACCCAAAAAGTCTATGAGGAATAAAAAGGACCAGTAATGTAGATTTAATCTACAATGTCTTGTTTCAACATGTTGCTAACGATATACAAGTAACATGTATCACTTTGAACTACTTAAAATATTTTCAATAATAGGAAAATTGTGGTATTTCATGGTTTAATAGTTAATGGTAAAAGTTAAAAATGTCTTTTTTCAATTTTATTTTAAATGTAAACACGGAACTGTACTAATAGTACAGTGCCCACACACAAAAAACAGCAATTTCGGTTGGAGTATGGAACTTTCTTTGATCATAGATGATTCCAAAAGGAAACTTTTTAGTTGGAGATCCACTTTAAAATTCGTGGCCAACACACCGAAATGGCGGTTATTAAAGATGGGCGCCATGAGCCGCCGCATTATTGCAAAATATAAGTCGAATCTCGGATCCTAACGGATCGAACCGAGTCATTTTTGTATCGTTCTAAAGCTGATTTGAGGAGGAAACTTTTTTATTTAACTGTAAACCCCAAGGGTTCTCTAGAATTTAAAGAAAATATTAAAATGTGACTTTATGAATGAGTTAACTATTGTAGTCATGGAGGGATATGATGATGCCCTGTAAAAATAATGAGAGAGAGAGAGATCTACGTTTTTCTATCATATTTTATGTGTTTAACAGCATCCTAAGAGCTAAGCAAGGTTTGGCTAACAGAAGTTCCTTAATTTCATGATGGTTTCCAAGATGAGGTCAAAAGCATAAATGATTTATGGAATTAATACCGTTTATGATATTTAAATTGAGTTTTGTGATATAATACCACTGCTAATAATATACTGTTGGTAAGAGTTTCACTTTGACTTCATAATAATTTTCAACCGCCATCTTGGATCCGCCATATTGGATGTAATATTTTTCAAATGTAAATATAGCATTATGACACATTTTTACAACCTAGAATCTCCCATGGAATTAATACCGTTTATGATATTTAAATTGAGTTTTGTGATATAATACCACTGCTAATAATATACTGTTGGTAAGAGTTTCACTTTGACTTCATAATAATTTTCAACCGCCATCTTGGATCCGCCATATTGGATGTAATATTTTTCAAATGTAAATATAGCATTATGACACATTTTTACAACCTAGAATCTCCCGTTGATTACAATACCAAAGCCCCTTCTCAAAACCTTTTATTCTGTTTCAAGTTATGCTTTAAATAAATAATTTCTTTTATATTAATTACAGGAGTTTCGAGCTTTAGTATTCGTAGTTCGTTCTAGTATTAAAACACTCATATAATATTATGGCTTACTCTCATAGTCCGGTAAATACGTTTAAAAATATTGGGTATGGTGTGCAAAAGGTTGGGTAGTTTAGATTATTTGATATGATGTTAATGTTGAGCCAATAACATAAAATCCAAGTTTTCGACCTCGAGCTTCCCCGGGTCGCTTCGGGGTGTGTCACTTTCTCGTAGGCCAATTTTTTGGAACTTCAATATATATTTTAAGACTATGCATCCTACAGAAATATATTCTATAGCAAATTTAAGAAGATTGAATTCTCTACAATGTGGGTTCTTTTGCAGCTCTTTAGCTTTGATGGATCTGGGGATACGGTCCTTCAAAAGCTAAACAAATTATCCTTTGATTAACATATGTCCATTTGATTAACATAGGAAATTCCTGAGGCCACTAGGGCAGAGACCTACACAGTTAAGATAAAATGGATAGTTTTATAATATTATCCGTGCGAATTTACATATGTACTAATGGCTTCAAGGGGCTAAAAGCCCCTAATGAGGGAAAATTCAAACAATCCTTATTTATTATAGTACAAAATACCTTCATAGCAAACCGAATCTACCTTATATCGATTTCTAGCCTACCACATGGTTTTCAATCAAGTATCAGCATCAAACGTTTTATGTAAACAAAGCAGACGTTTTTATATCCCAATGATTTTTAAATGGCAGATATTTTACGTTATTTCTCGTTCTCTGGTGAACTTCAAGCAATTTTATTATTTTTCCCGCCATCACGGAATAGAGACCTTTTATTTGAACCCTCTCCCATCTTTCCCATATTGAAAAATTATACATTTAAATATATTTAAAAAGACCAATGTATATATAATATATTATCAAATATATTATTTTAATTTATATTTAAAATATATTTGAAATATATACCACGAAATATTTCAAATATATTTATGAAATACTGTTGGTGAAATATATTTTGCAATACATTACAAATATATTAAAACTGAAGTAAGGCATATATATTACGAAATACTGTTAGTGAAATATATTTTTAATATATTCTTGTATATATTTCAAATATATTTAATGAAATATATTTTGCAATACATTACAAGTATATTAAAACTGAAGTAAGAAATATGTATTACGAAATACTGTTAGTGAAATATATTTTAAATATATTGATGTAAATACTTCAAATTTATGTAATGAAATATATTTTGCAATACATTACAAATGTATTAAAACTGAAGTAAGACGTATATATTAAGAAATACTGTTAGTGATATATATTTTAAATGTATTATTGTATATATTTAAAATATATTTTTATATATTTTGATTTACATTACAAATATATTAAAACTGGAGTAAGACATATATATATTTTATTGATATATATTTTAAATATACTAACACCATATATATATTTTATAACATATAATTATGAATATATTTCAAATATAATTTTAATTTTATATTTGGAAATATATTATTGAAACAATATATTGCAAATATAAAAACAAATATATTTATAATATATTAAACAAATTGACAAGCATAAAATCAAAATATGCGGAACATCTTATACAGGGTATCTATAAAAGAACTCCGGGATTTTAAAATTAATATCTTAATAACTGTTGAAGATATCAAAATGCAGTTAATTTCTTTGAATCGAGTAGCTCATAAGGTTTAACTCAAAACAATTGGGAATGTTTTTGTCAAGAGGTGGCAGCGCTGCGAAAAATTGACGAAACATTTTAGCGCGGCTGTCAAGTGCTGTCTGGATTGCTGCGCTAAAGGCAGCGCCGCAACAAAAGGCTCAATGCGTTATTTGGCTAGTATAAACTAAATCTGTTGTTACGGTACAAAGAATCCTTCGAAAATTCGTGATGTTGACCACCTCAGGCAACGAATAATCAATTCTGTGGTAACCGCTCCCCCCAGAAATGTCAGCCAGGACAGACCCTATAATGAGGTGGAATATCGTTACGATGTGTACTGTGCCGCCAACGCGCCAAGGGGGCCCATTTTGAACTTTATGAAATTGCTTAAGAAAAATTCAAAATGCAACCTTCTAATCATGTATAAAACAGTTACATAAGCTTATTGCTTCATAAAAATATTTTGCCTCAAAAAAATCAAGTTCTTTTATAGATACCCTGTATTTGTAAACATAATTACACCAATATAGATGAAAACCTAAAAGTACAGACCAGAATGTACTCATATAAAAATTACAAAGAAAAATTACATGTAAAATAATTGATATTTCTTAGTCAATTTTTATGCAATCCTATACTATATAGGATGTTTTATATTTAACGAAACACTATTGAAATACATCTCAATATACTGTCACCCAACACATAATGTAATGCCCAATGATAAATCGGATTATGTACGATTAACAGAGCATCTACTGTATGAGACTTTTTAAAATGCGGAAGTAAAAATAGCCTATATGGAACTAAAAAATAATAATAACTTATTCGATTTGTAAGCGATCACAACCAACAGCAGAAAAGAAAAAAGATGACTTGACGAAAGCAGGGGAGTGTATGAACTTAAATGGTGGAACTGCGATACGGTAACATCTATTTGGACAAACTTTAGAATAAATTTTCATATATGATTCAAAGAACATTTACAGTCTTCACCAACTCCTATGATAAACTTGAAGTATGCAACGTGTGTTAGGTACAACAGCAACTATTTAATTACTGAATGCTGTCCATTAAAAATAGACCAGTGCTACAACGCAAAAACATTGAAACTCCAACACCAAAAGGAAACAGCGTTCCAAATCAGTTTTACATCCTACGTTATGCCATGTCACTCATGAGTCGAAGTGACCGAGTGGGTTAAGGCGTAGGTTGGGTTAGGTTAGAATGTTGGTGTAGGGTTGGTAGAGCGAAGGTCCGGGGTTCGAATCCCAGCGGAGTCGCCCTTTTTTGTTCATGAAAATCAAATGTAAGGCTAATATTTTATATTTCTTTATCAATTTATTAATTTGTTGAAGAGTTTTGACAATTAAATTGAAAAAAATCATATTTTGAAAATATATTGAAATATAAATGAAATATATTTATAATATATTCTTATTCCAAACAACAATATATTTACCTATATATATTACAAATATAAAATAATATATTATTAACAACAAACAATAATATAATTTAAATATATTTTAGATATAAATTATATATATATATATATATATAAATATATATTTGGGAATTATATAATTATATCTTTCTGGGTCCCATAATTTGTATATTTAAATATATTTTAATATATATTTCAAATACATGACGTTATATTCTAAAATATATTATTATATTTTCTTAAATATATTTTGAATATAAATTTTTCCATATAGGTTCTACGACTTGCCAGACGTCAACAATTTTGACGCAAAGAATCGCCTTACGAAATTAAATATATGATACTAAATTTAATGCTTTGATGCTAGATGTAACGTCCAAACTGGCTTTAGGCCAATTTTATAAAACATACTGAGGCTTTCTACATGTTTGCATGGGAAGATTGTGTCTGTTTGACGTTAATTGGCATGCCGGAATTTATCAAATTTCAATTTTAAAGAAGATTGAATTTCCCACAACTATCTTGAGTGCTTTTGCAGCTTTGTAGCTTTCATGGTCCCGGCAACACGGTCCTTCAGTGATAAAAATATTCGTCCATTTGATTAAATTAGGATATTCCGAAGATTTCGGAGGCCAGTAGCGCAAAACCATTAACACTTACGACAAAATGGATACCTTAGAGATTAGATGTCTTTCCCCCAAATTTTCATAAGTATACTAATTGTAATGGCAAACGGCCCTACAGTTTTCGAGCCAATAATCCTAAAACAAACTATATCTTCCCATGACTAAAATAATTATGATCACAGAAAGTGCCATAATCCAATCAAAAAGTGCAGTTTTTCTCCATATCAGGCTATGAACATGTGTACTATAACGGATTATTAAAAAAATGAAAGTTTTGATATAAATTCTTACAAAATACTATATTCTTCTGAGAAAATTGGTAAAACGTTTTCATGGATAAAAAACAAATACAGAATACCGAAAGATATAAAAAAAAAACTTAACTTGAAACCGATATTATGACTTATTACTGCCATTCAGCTAAAATTAAGTGTTTTTAAATGGTGTAGGCTAATTTATCGATACTTCATAGCTTAAACATTTTACAATGAAAAATGACATCACATTGCTTACTTTCTTCGAATTACTTGCCGATGCAAAACAAACCCTGACTATATTCTCTTTAGTTGTTTATTTAGTACGATCCATTCTTAATGAGTGCGCAACGCTAACAAAATGCCGTAATTAACTATTCCCACTATTTTCTACAAATATAATTTGTCATACGTATGAGTACGTTTTTCAGTAAAAGGAACAAAAATTAAGGAAGATATCCTGCTAAAGTAGATTATAACTTGTTCCACGTAGCGGGGAAGTATTGTAGGCTCCTTATTACTGACGAGAACTTTGACAATAGCAGCAGTGTCTTTACAACTGGGGTTAGTAGAGGATTTAATTTTAAGATAAACTTCTCTGTTGACGTCTGAAAGTTATGGCTGTGAAGTTTGGTGAAAACTCTTAATTTGAGGTTTGGATTATTTTCAAGTTAAGGATTACCTGAAAATTATTGAAATATTTTTTTACAAAAACTACGAAACAAGTAAGTCAATTTCATATATCGTATTTGTTATCATTAACGTATTAGAATAAAACTGTTTTCAATACATAGTTGGCAATTATAAGTTAACATAAATTGTTTTAGTGTTAACCTACTGTTTAAAATGAGAGCAAGATAGGTGACGCGACGTTATTAAATTCCTGACCTGATTCCTTTTTCAGTTAAGCACTACTAACAGCCAGTGGCCGGCTGACTACACTTATTTTATAATTTCCACATATATTTTTTATACCTACCATTTATGAATATGAGGCCCTTTAAACCCACTCGCGATAGGTTCAGTGTCAATCTTTGGTAAAAGGGGTGATAATTTGACATAAACATACATTAAGAAAGCTGCCGTTTGGATACGTCAGATTGTACAATTAATTATAGTAACTCATAAATGGAAATAATAGATGTCTGCCGTGGTTAAACGTCACGGCAGACGCTTTTTTTAATGAAGAGTAAAATAATAATTTTTGTCCTAGCGGGAGTAAAGTGATTACTTTGTCTTCCGACGGGAAACAAAGTAAACACATAAGAATAACATTGCAATCAATAATGCAAAAATTAGAGCGTCTTTAAATTTGCACGCACACATGCAAGTATGTTGCAGTTCAACGGATGCAGGGGCTAATAGCAGATTTACTGGGATGAATAATCAAATAAGATTTACATTAACATCAATTGGCTGTGAGAACGTCTAAGAAAATTAAATGTGAAATGTCCTAATCTAACGTAAGAACGTTGCGACAATCAGCTGATCGCTAGTGTATGAATGGTCGCAGCTAACAGGATGCAGGCCCTATTAGCAGAACGAAACAAAATGGATATTTATATTTCTTAAGGTTAATAAAATAAATGTTTATGGTAATGATATTTATTATTATGTTAGCTCGGGCGCCAACATTTTCACTTGTGAGGCAATGTTGTACTTTACTCACTCAACACACAAATAACTTGCCTTTTTCTGACACGTTTTGAGAAAGCTGCCATTCTGATATGTCAAAATATACTACCATTGTTAGGCGAAAATGGACATGGTTCCGAGGTTGTGACGTTACGGCAGACGTTTTGAAATTTATAATAGCGTAATGTAGAAATATATGGCCACAATCTTTAAGCTACGCCAACATATACTACTATTAGAGTTAGACGAAAATGGACATGGTAGACCCCTTCCGAGGTTGTGACGTTACGACAGACGTTTTGAAATTTAACATAGTGTAATGTAGAAGTATATGGCCATAATCTTGAAACTATGCTTGATAATAACAATTCCCATTAGTCATTGTTGAACCATCTTCACTTGATTTTGGCGGAAATCAAACTTTCGTCCGCTATCTTGGAACAGTGATATTGAAATGAGATAAATGATTAAAAATATAAAGACATTGTTGAGACCCATCGTGTAGAACTAGTTTTTTGCGCAAAATCCAATGCTGCAGCCCAATTTCAATTAAAACCTTTTACTTTTGTGATATTGTGTGTATGGATGAAATCGGCACAGGTGTGTAAAATTATAATTGTTCAAACGAGCTCAAAAACAAGCCCAATCAGACTATCAGAAGGGAGATAAAGGGGTAAAAACCTCAAAAATAGATTTTAGGGACTTTTTACATACAAAAATTAAAGCTATCTGTTTGTTTACACCGTTGGACTCAGCTTGAAAAAAATACAAATCATTTATTAATTTGATTTACCGCTCTATGTAATTAGTTACCGATTTACTGAGAGTGGTTAACACAGCGTTGTCCCAATAAGGCACATCAATAAAATTCGATTAAAATAGTATTTATTTTTATGAAGAGTAATTAAAATTTAATCTCTCACTTTTTTGTGAATATATTTTAACTAAGCTTTCTATGTGTCCTAATCTAAACGAGATCTATTGTATTAAAGCCTAAAATCAATAATTTCAACATTTCCATGACAGCAAACCTGCATACTCAACACTCATTTTCCGTGTTAATCTTATCAGGAATAAAAAAGTTGTTTAGTTTGCTGGATTCTCAACATATATATGTTGGTAAGACTTGGCTTCATATCGTTAAGATCTACTTTATTGTGGCCTAATAACCCCAAATATTTAAATTCTTAAGGCAGCAAACCCGCATACACACATCACCAATGTTAACCTTATAGAAAATAAATAAATTGGTATAGCTTGCTTATTTTTGATAATATCTTAAACAGACTTGGTATGTGGCTTTATGTAGTTGATATCTACTGAATTGTAGCCTAAAACCCCCCATTTTTACATCTCCGTGGCAGCAAAGCTTCATACTCACTCCCCATGTTATTCTTGTGGAGAACATTTTTGCATGCTGACTAAAGGAAGTACACTGATTTTACTTCATGTGAAGCTGTGCATAAATTATTTATCTTAGCATTTGAAATTCGCTGAGTATGCAGATCTGCTGCAACGGAGGTATTACAGTTTAATGAAAGTGAATTAGAGTTAAATGAAAATCGGCTCCAGAAGTGTGAATTTTGATTCATGATGTAACTGACAAACGTGGTCCTTTTGAAGGTCTCCGCTCAAGAAGCGTGTAGGAGTTTTTTAACCATCACTAATTATGCGATAGAGTGATAGAGAATGTTGATATTTAATTTACAGTGAAGCTTTTTAAGTTTGCTACAAAAACTAATAAAACCCCATAAATAACACTTGCATTATATTAGACTAATAGCAGTACCCATGGCTTCGCTCACGATACCAATTCAACACATCAAATTTTAATAGTAGCTGTGCTTTCTCAGTTAATTTTCTTCTTTTAAAACTCTTTTCTTCAAAAATGTTAAATTTTCTTTCATGAAACAGAAAAATGTTTTTAGAAATTCGCGAAGTACGCAGGTTTGCTGCGACGAGAGTGAATATTCATTTATTTATTTATACACGGCAAACGTCATTTTTACAATGAGAATACAAATATGATACAGTGATTACATTCATTGTAAACATAAAGATAAAGAATACAGGAACAAATACAAAGCGAACAGGAACATGCAAACTAGTACAATTTGAACAACTAAAACTATACATACATTAGGGGAATGCAAAAAAAAATTGCAAGAAAATCAACAAACATTCAGTTGCAAGTGATAATAATAATATGATAATAACAATAATGACAATAATATTTTGCTGGTTACACTAGTGAGAAATTTTAACAAGGAACAAAATTCGGATATCACAGAACTAAAGTGTAAAACAAACTCTTCAAAGATGTGACGGTGTCATTGAAGAAGTCGAAGTCGTTGGAAAGTCTATTTCCTAGGCGATGCAATCTAGGTATGGGGGCATGCAGCAAGTAGTTCGCAGAATGAGAACGGCAGAAGAACATGTGCTGGGATCGGGTGTATCTTGATGCTCGAAATTCGATTAGTAGAAGAAGATCAGGGCAATCAAGTATTCTTCCTAAGAAAGGGTATCTCCACACTATACATAGGAGCAGATTCAGCGCCCCGCAGACAAAGTCCCCAAGGGTGTCGCTCCCCTAGTGACCAAATATCAAGAGCGGTTCTCACTCTTGCAAGCGGCACGGCGCCGTTTGTTATGTTGGCCGTCCAGTCGATCTTACTACATGTGCGGCGGATTGGGCTCACGCACTCAAGAAGCATTGATAGTCGTTTCTTATTCTTACCGCTCGACCGGTTGCATGGGAAGAAGGAGAATCATGATGAGTCAGCCAGGGCTGATTATCATCAAGATTCAAAAATTCTGAAACATTTATTTCGCAAGCGCAAATTCATTACACTGCAGTGCCCATGCATTGTCTCTATGCTAAGAAGCTATTTGAGAGCCTTCACAAAAATACTTGCACATTTTAAATTTATTCAAATCACATATTCTTTAAAGATGTTTTATAGAGTAATATAACAGGTTCTAACCTTGATTCGTCTACGATTCACACAGTACACCTTATGGTTACTTTGAGTTTCGGCTACATGTAGCCATTTTCAAACCAAATATCAAACGTTTTCCTTCATCATTTGAGGGTCGTCATACTTTTAAAAATTCCACGTTTAACACATAAACTTAAAATACTAAACATACTAAAAAACTAAACATCATGAATTAAGTTTTATAGAGACCTTAAACATGTGGAACAGTGATAATATTTATACAACCACGATTTTCTCTCGTGAAGAACGTGCACATCAAAACCATTTTATTAAAGAAAGTTTCATTACCCACTTGTATCTAAAAATTCCTGTAAGGGTTGTAATGATTGGTTCTTATAAAGAAAAGGCTGCTTACGATAACAAATATCCAACGTCTTTTTTATCTTTGATGTTTATTTCTTTAACCTGTTTTGCCTCTATAATGACATTTCATCATGAGCTCCAACTACAGAACAAATGGACCCCTTCTTTTACCAATATCGTTTCCTGTTATTGGATTTCTGGCAATAACTATTATTGGAAGTTCAATTAATTTTGTCGTGGCACTACAACAATAAACTACATTTTACGGTAGACTCTGGATAATGTATCTTTATGTAATGTTAGTTTTGCTTAACATACATTTCACAAAATGAATCGTTAAGTAACATCACTGTTATTTAACGATTAAACAACTGATAATCGTGAAATAAGAGTTTATCACTAGTCATTTTTAATCTCGTGCTTTTAAACTATAATTACATTTTGTATCAATATATTGTGACAGTTTTGTCACACCCACTTGTTATAGAGCTAATATTTTACTGGCTGGTTAAGACAATGCTGTTAGCTCATAGAATGTTCCAGAAAGTTCCTTGGGCCTTCGGTTTTCCAAAAAGTAGTCCTAGTTTTTTTGACCTTATTTCAATTTTGTTTGGGGTTCTGGGGATTTTATCTAATTTTATTTTAATAATTTTAAAAGTTTATTGTCGAATTTTGTGCTTGTCAAGTTCTAATCTAGTCTAGTTTTGTTTCGTTGAACTGGTGTTCCTCAAATCCCTCCGCCAGGAGGAAGGTGAAGCTCGCGGACCACTTTCTCTTCCTTTTCATCTCAGGCTCTTGACTGATTTGGATTGTTTAGCTAACTACCAGTTTAACTTTTGTACATTTTCATTTGCCATCAAAGAAGACTTCCACTGTTTTTTTACGTTCGTCCCTCCTTATGAGGTATGTAAATAGTTTACTTACTTTTAACGGTATTTTATTTTGAGTGTACCAAATGTTCAGTTTATTTTATTGTTAGCGGCGCAGAGCGCTTGAAGCAAACCGGTTTAGTTGGATTTCCCAGTTACGCACACACTCTCTCTCTCTCTCTCTAACCGACCCTACTACCCACGCGCGGAGGAGTGGGGACGGTAGGGGTCGGAGGGGAACTGGCGCATGCGCTGGAGCGACTGCCTCGACGAGTCCCCAGACGGCTGGGCCCTCGCTCACTCTTCTCTCGACTACCGAACCGATCACATTCGAGCTCCGGAGCCCGGCGAATTACACGGTAGGCCATATTCGGACTTGTGATTTTTGGTTAGACTTAGTCAGTTTTTCGTGAAGGCCTAACCGATTTGTACGATCTTTAATCCAATCTAAGTTTATAGACCCAGTATTTCCAGTTGCTGGTGAAGCAACCTGGGTTAATAATAATTATTCCATCCGACCGGTAAACTTATTTACATACCCAGTATTTCCTGTTGCTGTTAAAGTAACCTGGGTTAATAATAATTATTCCGTCCGACCATTAAACCTATTTGCATACCCAGTATTTTGCTGTTGCTGTTAAAGCAACCTGGGTTAATAATAATGATTACTCCGTCCGACCGATAAACTTATTTACTTACCCAGTATTTTTGCAGTTGCTGATAAAGAAGAACGCGTCTTTTGGTTAATTTTCCCAGTATCGCAGTTGCTGTTGAAGCAACCTGGGTAAATAACATTTCGCACTAGCCGGGACGCATAATCGAATACTCAGCGGCGAGCGACTTTTTTTCGGAGATAACGAACGATAACCCAGCTTTTTACAGTTGCCGAGCAGGCAACCTGGGTCGGTTGGTTTCCGGTGTTATCCCAGTAACGTACTGTTGCTGATAAAGCAACCTGGGATGGTATAGTGCTGCGAGCTATCGAACCGACACTCGTTTAAAAGTTGACCCAGTTTTCCGTGTGGCTGTTGAAGCAACCTGGGCCAATCCCGCTGTTGTGCTACCCGGTTGGTCCAAGTAACGCTCTGTTACTGATAAAGCAACCTGGGACCTGTGCCGTAAGTATTGGGGAAATAGCCTAGGTTCACCGGAGAGATAGGTTAGCTTAACGCCGAGTTGCTGATAAAGCAACCGGTAATCCGAGCGCCGCATTTCGACCCGATAGTCCCTCGTAGAATTGTCCGACCTTGTTATATTTTGCTTAGGGATTTCCCTATCACTCCCAGTAACGGGTAGTTGCTGGTGAAGCAACCTGGGAGTACCGATTGGCTTTCTAACACAGAGTTTGGCGATGATGAAACACTGATGCTATAGAGGCAACCCGACAACTGAGCCAAACTCTAAAACTAGGTGAAATTGACCCGACTCGAACCTTGGCTCCCTCTGAGCTCATCCAAACCAAACAAATTTAATATGCGGATCTTTTCCGTTATACGTATACCACTGTTTCAGGTTTGTTTTTCAAGCTTGATTTTGGTAACATGTCAACCATCATTAACAACCGGATTCCATCAATTCTACCATCAACCATCTATCATCAAATCATAAATATAGTGTCCCGGTAGCACCGGGCACTTGACAACTCCAACGCCGCCGCCGCAGCGGCCAGACGGAGGCATCAATAGGTACAGGGTACAAGGTAGGTGTTAGGTTTGGTTAGGATAGGTTAGGTTAGGTTAGGAATGTAACCTAATTTAACCTAACGTAACTTAACCTAACCTAACCTAAGAAACTGGAAGTGGGACCGCTAGACGGGCAGACGCTGGCTTCTCGTGTCTCGGTAGATAAGATGACGAAACCGCAGGTAAAATATTCTTTCAAGGAATTTCCACTTTAAAACGGTTAACAACAATTATTTGACCTAGTTTATGGTGCTCTGTCAAAAATCAAGCTTGAAGGGTAAATTTGGAATGGTGGTATACGTATAACGGAAAAGATCCTAATATGCTGACGTATTAATATTTCACACCTCCGAAAAATACGTCACTCTATTTGAAATCACTGTAATTTCCATTAACAGTTGTTTTCTGTTGGGCTAGGTCTGAGGCCTCAGGAGACCTCATGTTCCATTCTGCATTTATTTTCCTCTAAGAGCATTTATACCTTGTAATACGCTCAGAGATGCTGTTTCTTTTGTTATTTTGTTCTTACAGCAGAACTCATTTTATTGGAATTTAAGGCTCAGACAACTGAAATTGGGTCAAGTTTGTACTTTCCGACTTTGAGAAGTTTTTGTAACTTTAAAGCGAATTTACTGGTCCAGCCCATAATTTATGTAGGTCTAAGCAGATATAAAAGCTTATTCAAAACAGTTTTTGCCTTTTTGGTCATTTTTTAAGTCTTTCCGAGCTTGTGACAGAACCTAACATAACTGCGGCTGCGGCCGAACTCTAAGTAGGCCTAAGGGGATTTTAAATGTTGTCTGACCATGATTGTTGATGTTTTCTTTTACAGTGAGCTTAGTTCTGTCAAGTTAATTGTATTTTTGGAAGAAAGTTGATAATTCATAATTTTGTAATAAAATAGAATTTATGATTTAATAAAAAATTTTTTGTCATGGTTCAAGGTTTCAAAAATAATTATGCAAGATTTTTGTGAAGGGATTTTCGCTGAGTAATGTTTTAAGGGCTTCTTAGTATTTTGAACTGAGCCTTGTTCAGGGTTTCGGGGTACCGGAATTTCCACCTCTGAAGCTGTCTTCGTCCGAGGGGTAACCGGCCTGGGCTTGCGTTCCTTTTCACTGGTGGGGTCCATGAAGCCTATTCGAGCCTTCCGTTAAGCCACCAACTGGGGAACATGGGACTTCAGTATATTTTAACTAGATAAGAGTTTAATTTTATTATGTAGGGAACCATCATGTATATAAAATAAAGGATTTTTCTGTAAATGAAAAGGGGATCCCCATACAGGATAGGCCTAGAATAGGATCTTGATGTAAAGAACAACTGGGATATTCAAATGCAGATTTGTTAGAGTTAGTTGGTTTAACAAAGTCTGAAGTTTGTATAATATTTGATCTTGGGTTTTATTTTCGAGATCCCAGAGCTGAATAAGTGACAACTCGCGGTAGTCGGTAAAGTGTTAGGTTAAGCGACTACTGGAGTTGTCTCAATATAACATTATGATACAGTACGTTACAGTACCTTGACATATTTAGCTGACGAATCGCAACACAAACATTTATAAGAAACATTCGTTTAATAATTTTGTTTTCCCTCAAATCTTAACTCATAAATTATTTTCATCATTCTGTATACGAGAATTTCCCGTTACCTTACAGCTGAGATCTACGAAAACCCTCGATTTCCTTACATCAAAACAAATCATGATCAGCGGATTTTTCGGTACCTAAACATTGTATTTCCGTACACAATAGTATATTTCACTACTACTCACGATCTAGCCCATTTCGGGGTAGATAGTGTTTTACTTGCGAGGCGTAGAGCATGTAAAACACTATCGAGCCCCGAAATGGGACTTTTGTAACAAGTTGTGAACAATACTTTTCATCACGATGCAAATAAGGAGCCAAACTTATAAAAAATCATCCAAAATTTCATAATTTAGTCATTTTTCTATAAGCAAACACAATACAGCTGAACTGTCTATTTTAGAGTTAGCTGGTTGAACTGTCAAAATTGGAACTACGTTTGTTTGGGTACGGCAAAATTTTGTTTGGGTACGGAAATAGGCTAGTTTGTTTGTGTATTTGCTTATAGAAAAATAACTAAATTATGAAATGTTGGATTTTTATAAGTTTGGCTACTTATTTGCATCGAGATGAAAAGTATTGTTCACAACTCGTCACAAAAGTCCCACTTCGGGGCTCAATAGTGTTTTACATGCTCGGCTTACGCCTCGCAGTAGTACAGTACTACTTTCGTGACTAGTAGTGAAATATACTATTACTGTTACACACATCAGCTATTTACTGACACTTGTAATGTAAAATACTTAAAATCGATCATAAGGCGAACAATAAAAATGCAAAGTATTATCTTTAAATTAAAATAAACAAACTTGGCCCTTCTGTAGGGCGGAGTCCTTCGAAAAAATCTTTCTTAGTGCGTGCCTACGTTACAAAGAAGAGCATGCACGTAAAAGTTTGTCCTTAATTATAAGATCATTGGTTAGGTCCAGACGTTGATTGGAGTTTTTATCTATATTCGTAAGCAAAGTTACTAAATATAAATTGTGGGCATATGGCAAGCCGCTGGATGATGGAAGAGATGAGGCCCAAATTGAATTTTAACCGTAGAGTACGGGAGGAATACTAAAATTTATTAAAAATTAAAAGAAAAAGAAAACTAGCATTGAAACAAAAACATTGTGATGTAAAACTTTTTTTTTATTAAAACAAGTGACTATTTCATTGATTCAAAGCCATACGCTGGATGTTGACATACGACTTATTTAGACGACAGCTAACTATGAATTTACTATATCTAGTATGGAGTTATACTCTTATTTTTAAGGACTTTTACCCTAAAGCTTAAAGTTTAGTCTTAATAGATACAGATTACTTTGTCATGAAGTGCTTAAAATATAATTGTTTGTTGATTTACACAACAACCACTTTTTGTTTGTTGATTGTTTGTTTGTTAATTGTTTGTTAATTATTCGCACCAACGCCTCAGAAGTAGTTGTAGAACTAACCAAGCGAAGTAGAAAGCTTGAATAGTTTATGCGAAGGTGGCTGGAGTCCCATAAATACAACTAACCGCTCAGGTAACACGTCTGCCCTGAATAATTGACCTTCTATACAACCAAGTGTATTGTGTTTGTTCTAATGCTCAGAGAAGAACTGATAAACATACGTAATAAACTTCTCAGTTGTACAAATCTTATGAAATTAAAGTAAATAACAAAATATTTGAGTAGGAAATGTATGTGTGAAGGTTTTAGCAGGAATCCCATGTATGGGAGAAGTTATTAGTGTAGGCCTTACGGTAAGACCCAAGGTCTGAAGAGAAAAGAGACGAGGAGAATAATAGTACTGTCAAGTTATCTCAGTCGACGTCTTTAATAGACTGGAAACCTTAAACCTCCAGCTGGGACAAAAACTTATCTTTGGCGATCAGAGGGTTCATATTTCTGACTCCTCAATTGAAGCTATCATTACGCTATAAGAACTTGCTTGAAAACGGAAATTTTTCTACGACTGACGTCACAATCATCAGGTTTTATGATTAGGCAACCTGACACCCAGGCCTTATGGGTTCCACAGGTCTTATGGGAGTTAAGCAACCTGGGTAAAATAATATTATTCATATTATTACCTAATCCTTTTTAATATACATACCTTGGTAAAGACCTAGGTCTGGGACTATGATAACGTTTTTATTTGGGGGGGGCCGCCAAAAAGATATATAATTGTACAGTTAAATTCTTTTAACTAGAAGCGGTCAAGATAAAGTGAAATATACTTGACATTGATAATTTTTTACGTATAATCATGAGTTTCTATTTATCTTGTAATGTCTTAGTTTATCACCCAATAAAATTAAACAAATGTTCAAAATTGTTCATAACCAATTCTACGTTCACCTTTCAGTGCAGGCATTAATGGAGATGGCTATTCTATCACCTTTGCTGAGTGTATTTGTTTACACAGTATCATGTTGATGGTAAAATCATCATGATTTTTAATATGGACAGTAAAATCTTCGTTACTATTTAAATTACATGGCTGATGGAAGTTTAATACCGATAGGTAAATGTGGAACTGAGTATAGATTGGTATTTGTTTTGGTTTAACCAAACCTCAACACACGACGAGTAGAAACACATGATTATTCTACCGACAAAGAAATTTATTGTTATACTCCAACTTATCTTGTCCGCTTCTTGTTGAAATAATTAGACTGTAAATATAGATTTATTTTAAAGTTGTAAACAGTTTTATTATTTTTAATTAGCTAGGCAAACTTCACCAAAAAAGGTGTAAATTACCTGTAAATACAGCCAAAGTGATCCAATCTATTGGTGTGAACTACCAATGGTTTCGTACCGTCATGGGTATGTCATGGGTTTTTCAAGTTCTAAAACATAAGCTAAAACATTCTTTTTCAATGATGGTGTGTTTGAAGAAACGTCAGACAAAACGTACACGAAAACATTAAGACGAACAATCGGACACACGAACAATTAATAAATACCCCCGTTGCAGCAGACCTGCATACTCAGCGAATTTCAAATGTCAAAAAAATACCTCCATCCAATGTAGTGAGATAATGACATGTTTTCATAATCTCTATAAGAATAACATGGGGAATGAGTATGCAGGTTTGCTGCCACATGCGTGTTAGATAGTTTAATTTCAATATTTAGTAGAACTTATCTAGAAGAAGCCATATAGCAATTTTTATCAAGATATGTTCAGAAATAATGAAGATATGGATTTTTTTATTGCCCATAAGGATAACATGGGGATTGAGTATGCAGGTTTGCCGCCACAAAAATGAAAATTGCGGTGATTTTAGACTAAAATACATTAAATCTCATCTAGATGAAGCCATAAACCAAGTTTTATTAAGATATGTTGAGAAATAAGCGAGATATAGAATTTTACTTATTCTCCATAAGGTTAACATTGGGACAACGTACTGTGTTTACCACTTTCAGTATCTCGGTAACCAATGGGCATAGAGCAATGGTTGAAAATATCAAATTGTTTTTTTTCAGCCGAATTCAATGGTGCTAACCAAAATTGGATTATTTTTATTTTTCTATGTGAAAACCCCAAAAAACCCATTTTTGTGGGGGTTTATCCCCCTTACCCCCCCTTCCAGTGGCCCAATCGGGCTGGTTTTCGAACTCATCCGAATAATTACTACTTTGCACCCCTATGCCAAATTTCATTCCGATCGGACCATTTTTGCGAGCGCTATCGTGCTTACAGACACACACACACACACACACACACACACACACACACACACACACACATATATATATATACAAATTAGAACGAATAGTGTTTTTTTGCTTCTGGGGGCCCCAAAAAGAAAAGTTATCATGGTCTCGGGCTTAGGTCTTACCATGAGACCTACGGTAATAGCTTCTTCCCTATAGGGGTAATTCGCTAATTCTTCCCTTTAGGGGAAATTCGCTAAAACGACAAACTGGCTAGTCCGAAACCGCACATGTGGAACCACACCATCATTGAGGAAGAATGTTATAGCTTATGTTTTAGAAAATGTACCCATGACGGTACGAAGGCTGTATTTCAAGGTAATGTATACCTTTTTTGGTAATGTACATCGTACTGACACAGAAATAGCTGTCTTCTGCTCCTGTATTTCTTGACTCAAAAGTTACCCTTTATATGTATATATATATATAAATATATTTTATTTATTCAGAGGCTTTACCATCATGAAACTTCATTACAAAAAATATATATATATGTATATATAAGAGGATGTTGGTATATATAAATGGTAACTTTCGAGCCAAGACATATAGCAGTAGAAGACAGCTCTTTCTGTGTCAGTATGGTGAACAAAAATAATGCGTTTCATCGTACTTATAAAGGAACGTTTTTTTCCTGTTCCTATTTCTTGGCTCGAAAGTTATCCATTGCCGAGACCAGCCCAGGAAACTTTCCGGCCTAGGAAGGAAAGTTTTTCCGCACTGCGATTACAGTCAGTGGATGTAAACAATTAGCTGATATGCAGAAAACCGAGGTTAATGCATGTAGAGGAATATGAAACTGGCGCCAATTCTTGAGGCCCACTCCGCGCATGGGGCGGGGAGTGGGTAGGCTGGGAGGAGAGGGGAGTAGTAGTGAGAGCGGCAGTCTATGGTGTACTAGCCTGGGTGCATACATTCGGCAGCTCGCACGTAGTTACTGTTTAGCTGACAATCGTCGTTCAGAGTAATAAGATGCTTTAATAAATAATAATGAAATATTATTCTTAAATCTTATGCTGTAATTTACTTAATTTGTAAATAAGAGTCAATCTTCAGTCGGTTAATGTTTTTTAGGACGACGTGTAGTGACACGCGATTGTTGACGACTCAGAGCAGAATGACAGTGCTACGCTCTGGCGACGCGTTGCCGCGCATGCGCACTAGCCGTTTTTGCTACCGCGCATCCACCGCACTGAGCCTCAAGAATTGGCGTCAGTTATAGTGGCAGCACTGGCCGCAGTAGCAAATGATTGTTCATTATAGGTTATGTTTGAAGAATTGAGAAACGTAGAGGTTTATGCAAGAAATACGTTATATTAAAAATATGTTGTTTTTCTGGGTAGTACGATGAAAAGTATTGTACGTTACACGGCCGGTAAGTTTTATCGTACTCGCATGAAAATCACACTCACGCCTCTGGCTCACATGGGGGCTATCCTGCTCGTTCGGCAAAACTGTACCATCCGGTCCAGTAACGATACCAGTTCGATCTGTTTATAGGGAGCGGGGGGGGGGGGGGGGGGTTAGACGGATAAACATCCTCAAAAATAGATTATTATTATTAAAAAACAAGGAATATAGTATCCTCAGTCATTGATCTAGGGCCATTGATTTAATAGATACTGAGACTGGTTAACACATTACCTTGTCGTAATGTTGACCTTAAGGAAAACAAATGAGAATAAACAATAAATTAAATATTATTAGTCACTAAATACATCCTAATAAACTTGATATGCGTAAAAATTTTCATATTTAATTTATTCCGGATTGAGTCCTAAATTCCTCCTCATTTAACCTGTTGTGACAGGAAACCTTCCCATATAAGCCACGTCACATTGGTCGACTCAGCTCGGCCCAGTTGCTAGAATCAGTTGATTCCTACACTTTAGATTTGTCAACTCGTCTACCATTCGTCTCACCCATTTGACAAGATCGGTTTACATTGGTCGAGTTGACGGTCAAGACTATCTCACCCTCTTACTCGACCAATGTGACGCGGTCTTATAGAATATAGAAAATTCTCAAAGTTTGCTGTTTGTTGTATGGTTACTTTTCAGCATCGGGTAAAAATCTTGACTAAACATGATGTTTGGTTTCATATGTTTGAACTCTAATAGATGAATTAAGGCCTAAAATCTCAGTTTTTTTTTATTCCTGAGACAGCAAGCCTGTTTACACATCTGCACAGGATTAACCAAGTGAAACAATAATAAACGTGTATTGCTAGCTTACTTCTCAACATTTTTCAATAAAGCTTCGAATGTTTATTTATAGTTGAGCTATACTCTATTAGTCCATAACCCCTCATTTTCACATTTCCATTGCAGAAAACCTGCATACTCATTTTCCATGTTATTCTAATGAGGAATGGTTTTACATGTTTAATTAAAATCGTACACGGAAATAACTCTATGGTTGGTTTTACAATATTTGTAAGGTAAACCTTGTTTTCAACCTTAATAAAGTTATTTGTGCAATAATAATGAAATATCTGTACATTTTACCATAAAGTTACGGTTATTTTTACACATTGCTTAAAGTTAATTTAATTTTACCGTAATAAGGTAATGACTACTGTAGAATGAAATTGTGGTATTGATAACCAAACACTTAAGATTGTTTTTACAAATTCCATGATATTAATGGAAAGTAATATAGTAATTACAGTACTACTTTATTCATACGTTCAATTATAGACTACTTTAAGCTTGAAAAATTAATTACTAAGACTTTAAATGGTTTATAAATAATATTTCATTACTGTATTGATTCACTAGTAGTATTCAATTCATCACTAGGAGCGAAAGTGCCTCTTTTCAGTGTACGCAATCGTGTTTTATGATTCACGTTTGTAGCAATGATTTCGTTCCACACAATGCGACGGAACTATACCATAATTATTAAATAACCAAATCTATCTATAATGAAATTTAGCCCTTTTTAGCGAATTTCCCCTATAGAAAGAAGCTATTACCGTAGGTCTCATGGTAAGACCTGAGCCCGAGACCATGATAACTTTTCGTTTTGGGGCCACCAGAAGCAAAAAACATTATCCGTTCAAATTTTTCTATGTCTATCTATCTATCTATATGATAGCAGCCGTAAATATGGTCCGATCTTAATGATATTTGGTGCAGACATGTAAAGTGGTAATCGAACGGACGAGTTCGAAAACCAGCCCGATCGGACCTCCAGAAGGGGGGGTAAAGGGGGATAAACCCCTCCAAAAATGAGTTTTTTTGAGTTCTTTATATGCAAAAATATAAATAATCTAATTTTTGTTGGCACCATTGAATTCAGCTCAAAAAAACAAACAATTTAGTATGTTGAATCATTGCTCTATGTCCATTGGTTACCGAGATATTGAAAGTGGTTAACACAGTACGTTGTCCCAATGTTAACCTTATGGGGAATAAGTAAAATTCTATACCTTGCTTAGTTCTCAACACATCTTAATAAAACTTGGTTTGTGGCTTCATCTAGATGAGATCTAATGGTTAATAGTCTAAAATCCTCGATACTTTTATTTTCGTGGCAGCAAACCTGCATATTCATTCCCCATGTTATCCTTATGGGAAATAAAAAATTCTATATCTTCCTTATTTCTTAACACATGTTAATAGAACTTGGGGTTTGGCTTCTTCTAGTTAAGATCTATTAAATATAGAAGTAAAAACAACCAGTTTTAACATACCTGTTGCAGCAAACCTGCATACTCATTCCCCATGTTGTTCTTATGAAGATCACAAAAACATGTCAAATCTTGCTATGTTGGATTGAAATATGTTCTTTTGCATTTGAAATTCGCTGAGTATGCAGGTCTGCTGCAACGGGGGTATTTCTATATCACGCCGGACGAAGTCACGCCGCACCGGCTCCAAAAGATGCGCCGGTACGGCCTCACGGGTAATATACCTACTGAGCTCTATGTTACGTCTGGAAACACTACTCTCTCACCAAATATTTGTGAAAAGTTTACCGTTAAGGTCACCGCTTTTTGCTCTGTTGTATGTTGGTCACATTTGCTCGTTCGTGGGACGCTGTCAAAAATTCAGAGTCAAGATGGCCATCTGACATTGACTTATGGATTTTCAAATTAACTAAGTTAGTTACTATTAATTTTAATATTATTTATCAGTAAAACAATAATAAAATGAATTATATCTCCCAGTGCTTGCTCTTCAGTACCGTTTATTTCTATTCACTTGTGCCTCCAAACCAGGAAACAGGACTTTTCTCTTCTTTCCTAAATAATTACTTAACTTAAAAAAAGTTACTTTTCATAAAAAAACATCACCCAAGATTTAAAAGTTACTTTTGACACCTGGTTTTAACTTGAAATGTACTTTAAAACAATGATAGTAGATCTGAAAAGGAAATCTCTCTATATTAACATTGACTTAAATTATGAATATTATCACTGTCCCACCAACAAAACAATTAAAAACACAGCGGAGTCAGCGGCACGTTTTTTAAACACAGATTGGCGACTCCAGATTGTGAGCTAAGTGAATATAACTACCGTACTTTATTTATTTGTAAGTTACAGTATTGACCACTTTACACTTGTAATAATGAAACACCTTTAACACTCTAAGTTCAATTTCAGGTTTGATTATGAATACCATAGTTAATGATTATTTTTTCCTAGTACCCGTGGGTTTTATTATTGACTGAACAGTATGACCTCTAATATCATTGATTAAGAGTAACAGCGTTCCCAATCATTTTTACATCCTAAGTTTACCCATGAGTCGGCCATGTCACCCATGAGTCGAATTGGCCGAGTGTGTTAAGGCGTAGGTTAGGTTAGGTTAGGTTGTAGGCGTAGGGTCGATAGAGTGAAAGGTCCAGGGTTCAAATCTCAGCGGAGTCGCCATTTTTCTTGTTCATGAAAATCAAACGTAAGGCTAATATTTATTTTTTTCATTTTTTTAATTTTTTGAAGAGTTTTGATAGTTAAATAATCCCTTTTATGGTTATACATACCACAATATGTAACAGTATGTAAGGTAATTGATACCATAACTTAACCTCAAAATAGGTAAAACCTTAAGCAAGGTAATCATTGCCTTAGGGGAGTGATATGGTAAACGAAAGTAACCATACTAAAGTAACAGGTACTTTATTACAGTTATTACCACCATAAAAATTCAAGCTTAAGTTATGGGTACAAACAACTGTAGTTTGGTTGGTCAAATAGTGATAGTAGTGTTTGGTTGATTTTACCCACCTTAGATATTCCTATTACCATAGAGTTTTTTCAGTGTACCTGGATTTTACTTAATGCGAGTCTTTGTCTATTTGTATTACTTAAGAATTTACGCTCGCTGAATATACAAATCTGCTGCAATTGGGGGTACTTATTCTTGAGGCAAAACTTCTGGTCATAATTAATGGTGGCTATAGAAGAGTTTTAAATTTCTGATTGGTCATAAAATATAAATTGAGAGTTTGAAAAAAAACTTTCAATGCATGAGAGTTAAATATTGCAATTATTAAATGTCTAATACAGGAAATACTTCCAACAGAGTTTTGCTTTGGAGGCAAAATTTCCTATCTAAAATTAAATTTTAGTTATTAGTCTAAGTTTTAAAATTTGAGCCTGGCTATATTATTCCTGATTAATTTCTGTGAGTACCATTTAGCGGAGTAGTATTTTTTATGAGATAAATTCATATTTTACTCAATGTGACTTGAGAAAAGGCTTTATGATGTATGTGATTTAAGCACATTGGAAGCCAAAACCTTAAATATGTATTAACTTTATATTTTTCAGTACCACAATATGACCGAATAGAGAGAATTAAGTAAAAAAGCGTCTATTCAGTTGGGCGTCAATAGCTTTGGGAGTATCTCTGGAGTGCTGTTTATATTTGAACTCTCTAATGATGTTGGTTTTATTAATTGTGCGTAGCCTAATTAGTAAAAAAAAATACTTGCAATCTGTTTACACAAGTCATTTGTTGGTTTTCGGATGTGTTTTACTTTCGATAATTTTATTTATGATAGTACATTTATTTAGTAAAGACAATAAATATAAGTATGATCACTATAATCAATACTGTAGTTTCTAGTATTATTTAAGCCTTATAAGTTCAAATAAAACTAGTTAATATTCCCATTTACTTTTTAAAGCTGATGGTCACATTCTTGGCTGTGGTCCCAGAGGTGCCCTTTAACTCGTTAATTTGTTGCAAAAAGCTGACGATCCTGATCAACATTTCCTCCCATTGCTTGGTAGTTTAAAAATATAATTTTCAAAGGTGATTGTTAAAAACTTATTATTTTATCCGAAGTTCTTTCCGATTTTTTTTTTTTGTTCATCCGGGAACATGTTGTTAATACAGTACACGACTTACCGAAAACTTGCGTTACAGTCAAGGTATTTCTAGGGATGTGAGTTGCGTTTCATAAAACTAAATACCTGACCATCAAGCCCTAACCAACATCCCTGAAAATCGATTACATTTTTGGAACCGCTTGTGCTTCTTTTAGAATTTCTTTGATACTTTGCGATTTCATTATTACTCAATAATGTGCTAAAACATATGAAATAAACTTTCAATATTTTCCATACATGAATATTATGAATATTGTATGAAGCTAACTGCTGAAAGAGCCTATCATTAAGCGTTGTTTTCAGCTATATAAGTAATTTTTAATATACTCGAGAAAGCCCTAAAAATGTATATAAAAGAGATTGCGTGTTTTTTGGTCTTATTTGACGTGCTAAACAACAACCTAAAATTTTACAAAAGCTTCACCACCAGACGGTGTCATAAGATGGCGTCCAAGAAGACATAAAAAGCATTCAAGATACAATAAATAAATGTTATAGGTGGTATACAGGGTGAGTTTAAATTGTCCCCTCTTACTTTTTTTACATTTCTAAAAATAACTATCCCAGACCCCACACAAACGTTATTGGGTAGTAAGTACCTCATTTTGAGGGGGTACTCATTCTCGGTCGCCATCTTCGATCCGCCATATTGGATCCAAAAATTTTTTTTCAAATGTAAATGTGTATTGTGACCCATCATTTCAAGCTAGATTTTTTCACTGATTGTTCTGTAGCGAATTTCCCCTATAGGGAAGAAGCTATTACCGTAGGTCTCATGCTAAGACCTAAGCCCGAGACCATGATAACTTTTCGTTTTGGGGCCACCAGAAGCAAAAAACACCATTCGTTCAAATTTTTATATATCTATCCATCTATTTATCTATATATATATATATATATATATATATATATATATATATATCTGTGTGTGTGTCTGTCAGCACGATAGCGGCCGTAAATATGGTCCGATCTTAATGAAATTTGGTACAGACATGTAAAGTGGTAATCGAACGGACGAGTTCGAAAAACAGCCCGATCGGACCTCTGGAAGGGGGGTAAAGGGGGATATACCCCTACAAAAATTGGTTTTTTGAGTTTTTTACATACAAAAATATAAATTACCTATTTTTTGTTGGCACCACTGAATTCAGCTAAAAAAACAAACAATTTAGTATATTGAATCATTGCTCTATGTCCATTGGTTACCGAGATATTGAAAATGGTAAACACAGTACGTTGTCCCAATGTTAACCTTATGGGGAATAAGTAAAATTCTATATCTCGCTTATTTCTCAACACATCTTAATAAACCCTGGTTTGTGGCTTCATCTAGATGAGATCTAATGATCAATAGTCTAAAATCCTCAATACTTCCATTTTCGTGGCAGCAAACCTGCGTACTCATTCCCCATGTTAACGTTATAGAAAATAAAAAATTCTATGTCTTCTTTATTTCTTAATATATGTTAATAAAACTTTGGGTATGGCTTCTTCTAGTTAAGATCAATTAAATATAAAAGTAAAAACAACCAGTTTTAACATACCTGTTGCAGCACACCTGCATACTCATTTCCTATATTATTGTTATGGAAATTACAAAAACATGTCAAATTCTTGCTATGTTGGATTGAAATATGTTCTTTTGCATTTGAAATTCGCTGAGTATGCTGATCTGCTGCAACGGGGGTATTTTAATATCTCGATACAGAGAGAGAGAGAGAGAGAGAGAGAGAGAGAGAGAGAGAGAGAATCTTTATTACATAAGCATTAAGCTTAGAAATGGTGTCAAATATTACAATAAATACAGGCATGATGAGGCATATATCAGTCAAAGTCTATTTCACAGCGGGCAATGATCTCTTCCATGCTGTATATGGGGTCTTCTAGCAGCCAGGTTAGAAGCCTTCTTTTCAGTGTTTTCCTTTTCAGTGTTTTCGGATTTCCACTCTTGATGCTGACTGGGAGGAGATTATAAAGCCTTGCTCCGACGTATGATGGATTCTTGGAAAATCCGGAGGTCCTGTGCACTGGCAGGTTGAAGTTGTTGGTGTTTCTTGTGCCATGACAATGCACATTTGCATTTCTTGGCATGTCTCTATTGATGGCAAAAGTGACGATCTCAGAAATATAAATGGTCATCAAAGTTGGGATCTGGAGGATCTTGAAGACAGCTCTGCAACTTTCACCTTGCTGGAGGCCTCCAAGTATTCTCATCGCTCGTTTTTGCAACTTGAAAACCCGCTGAACATTTTCTTTCAAGGAGTTTCCCCAAAGAACTATTCCATACCTGATATGTGATTCGACAAGGGCATGATATGCAGCACGTGTAGTGGCAGGTGATGTTACACTACTAATACGTCTCAGTGCAAATAGTGATGAGCTGAGTTTCCTACAGAGTGAGTCGACGTGAGCATCCCAGCGAAGGTCGTTGTCCAAAACCAATCCCAGATGCTTAGTGGAGTCTGCTTCTTGGATACTCGGAGGGCTTGAGACTTCATCCTTGAATCTTCCACAAAAGAGCTGCTGTGTTTTACTCTCATTAAACACCAGGTCGTTGTTCGCGCAGTATTCCATTGCTTTATTGATAGCAATGAAATTGTCGATTTCAAGATGCTCTGAACGTTTTCTGCTGGTTAAAAGGACCGAGTCATCCAAAAACATGACAGTGTGGCTAAATATCTCCATGAAGATAGGTAGGTCGGCAGCAAAAAGTGCAAATATGACAGGGCCCAGCACAGACCCCTGTGGTACTCCCCTAACTACGTTCCTCAGTTCTGATCTTATTTCGGTTGTTTTGCCTTTAAAAGTTTGCTTGATCTCAACTAGCTGGCGTCGACCATTGAGTTAGGATCGGAACCAGGCTTGCACACCAATTCCAATGCCAAAGTTCTTGAGTTTGGTTAATATGAGCTGATGATCTAGACAATCGAACGCCTTGCTTCGGTCTAAGAAGGCTCCTGCAACAGTATTGCCAGCTTCCAAATTGTCAATCACATGCTCCACTACTTCTGTGACGGCCGTGATGGTGGACCTTCCCGGTAGGAAGCCATGTTGTCCCTTCGGTAGGAGGTTGTTTGCTGTCAAGTGTTTCATCAACTGAATCAAATTTATCTTCTCTAATATCTTAGAAAAGGTAGGGACCAGAGATATTGGCCTGAAGTTACCCAAATCTTCTTTGGAACCTTTCTTGTGGAGGGGATATACCTTGGCAATTTTTAGATTGGAGGGAACGGATGCCTGATACAGGGATTTGTTCACAATATCGGTGAGTGGGGAACAGAGTTCCTCCATACAAAACTTAAGGAGTCTGGAGCGTCTGGAATCTGTTTCATGGCCCTTATGACCTCTTGGACTTAATTAGTAGTAACAGGTGAAAATGAAGCCAGCTCATGGTCTGGAATGGTATAAACAGAAATTGGTCTCTTGCAGCTCAGAATGTTGTTGGTTTTAAGTGTTTCATCGGCAATAGAAATATAGTAGTTGTTGAAACTGTTTGCTATTATGATCGGATCGTCAACGGTTTTGTTAGCGATAGTCATTTTCCATGTTGTGTCCTTTAGCTCTTCGCACGCCCTTCTTTCTGCAATCACCACGCTCCACATGGCTCTACGATTGTTCTGAAGATATGAGTACTTTTAATTTATTTACTTTCAACCAATTTTAACATTACAAATTAATAAAATAGGCCCATAACCACAAAATAATGCTAGATAGTGATAAATAACTACCATCATTCATTGTTGAGTTATTTCCACTTAACTTTCACCCATGTAAAATTTTTTGCCGCCATCTTGGATCCGCCATTTTGAAATGAGGTAAGCTATTTCAAATATGGAGATGGTATTGCGACACATCATTTCAAACTAACTTTTTACGCCGAATTCAATGCTGCAACTCGTCTATAGCTATACAATTTAGTTTTGAAAAATTCAATTTTTTTTAGATTTTTATTAGAAATTTGTCAATATCTTGACAAATTTGATAGAGGGATGCGCGCGCACCGCGCTGTTGGTCTGTCAGGCTGTCGCTTTGCTCCGTCTTGATTTCGTAATTTACGCAATTTTATTTGAACTACAGCTAGTTGAGTGGATTTATTTCGTTCCCGTAACAGTAGTTACCTACTGACTTGTACTCAAGTATCTCAGGATTTATTACTGTGTTACAAACGTGAGTAGTTATATGTGCACTCAATAACATAACCTGTAAGGCAACTAACAAGCCAAACAAGACAGGTGCACATACTCACGAGTTCAAGAACTTTTGTTTACGGGAACCTCATGATACACTTCACGGCGACAGTTCTATATCCACTCGTGGTCTAGTGGATAGTGCGCCGTCAATCACGGCTACAACACCGTGCACCGCACTGGCGAGAGTTCGAGTACGAGCGCCAGAGACTTATCTTTTTTGCTCCGACCTCTTTCACTAATTAGTAGGGTATATTGGACGGTTCAACCCCAGCAGGGTGGTAGTGGTCGGTCTAAAAATAGAACCCCCCCCCCCCGATGGGACCACCCACGAAGCCTAGTTTTATTTATTTTATTTTTATTTTTTATTTTTTATTTTTTTTTGAGGTTACGTAACTTTTTTTGTCACTGAAATTACGTAATCCCCCCCTTCCCCCACCTAAAAATAGATTTCTAAAAATAGCTAACCTAACCTAACCTAACCTAACTTAACCTAACGTTCACGTTTTGGTGACGTCATAGAGGTCAATGACCTTTCAACCTAAGATGCCTCCCCTCCTGTGACGTCATAGACTTCCACCCTGCTGAGACCTGGAATTTAAATCCTGATTGACAGGACCGTTATGGAAAGTTAATGACTCGGCTATTGTTGGCACAGGGCTGTCCTAGCTTTCACCATACCGTCTTCAGTTTAGGTTGGGAACTTGACAAGTACGGACGCAAGTATGGACTGCGACTACTGGGACTGTGAGATCAGCGATGAAGAGTTGGCGAGAGTTTGCGCTGAAGCTGAGAGGATGGAGGTGGAAGAGGAGCAGCAGCAACAGGATCAGCAGAACAACTACATCAGCAACAGGAATTGGATCAATCCGAAGGAACATTGGAAAGATGCAAAATTTACCGATTTGGACTGTCGTTACTTTACTCCAACACTAAAATTCTTCACACTCCCAGACCTCGAAGAATATGAGAAGCAGCTAATGTGGCGTGGGAAGGAGTTTTGGAGTAGATGGGCAGGATGCCCATCAGAAGATGACATGGAATGCTTTGCATCAGATTATCACTACTTGGAAAATGAGTATCCACTTGAACAGAATGAGAAATGGGAGCCAATAGAAACAGAGCAAAAATACCTCAGGGAAGTCGAAAAATATTGGTTTCCGGATAACCATTGGTGCCGACCATTGAAATATGTATGGTGGCCGGAGGAATCTTACCTGAAACTATTGGAAAAATAAAAATAAAAATTTGATTACCCTGTAAAATCCTTTCACCTCCACCCTCTCAGTGAAAAACGGCCTTTTTAAAGGCCACCTAAGCCTTAAAATGACTTAGAAATAAGATACAAACAGCCGCTTGTTCGGTTGCTTCAGGAAAGGTCAATGACCTCTATGGCTATTAATAGAACCCCCCACCGGCCAGAAAAAAAATAGACCTGCCCCCCCATACCAGTCAGGTTAATGACAGGATTAGGTCAATGGCATGATTAATGAAAGTAGACCCATTAGCAAAATTATAATCAGTGCTTTTACTGATGGAATTAGAAAGCTGGCGCGACATGTTAAGCGGCTAGCAACCTATTTTGACCTGGGAAAGTTTGGAAGTTCTAGAAACTACTGGCTAATGACCTTGTTGTTACATCCGTGTTGATGACCTCGGCTGACTGTTGCCGATATTACGGTCTCAGGTGTTCATTTTGGTTTTGGAGCTCGAACAATGAAGACGCTACAGCAACTGAGCGCTGCATGCATTGCTGATGCTTTCCGTTGTTGGGGGGAGGTTGAGCAAGGACTTGGACACATTTTACCTCCGTCCATAGTAAAACTAGTAATAAGAGAAAGAGCAAGGAAAGATTTTGAGGAACAACGAGAAGAACTTGAGGTGCGAGAAAATACAGACTGGCTGTCAGGAAGAATGGTTACAATGTACTATGACTTGTATTTGGAAGATCAAGTAAGGAAAGAGATGTTGGATATTTTCCCCAACAACATCGAATTAATGTTTCCGTAAGGAATTTGAATAAATAAATGGGGAAATAAACTGTGAAAATATAATTTACCACCTTAAATCCTTCCACCTCCCCCCATCAGCGATCAAACGGCCTTTTTAAAGGCCACCTAAGCCTTAAAAATGACTTAGAAATAAGATAGAAACAGCCACTTGTTTGGTTGCTTCAGGAAAGGTCATTGACCTCTGTGGCTATTAATAGAACCCCCCCCGAGCCAAAAAAAATAGACCTGCCCCCCCGAGCCAAAAAAAAAACAAAAACCGGCCCCCCCCTCATACCAGTTAGGTCATTGACAGGATTAGGGCAATGACAGGATTATCGAAAGTAGACCCATTAGCGAAACTATAATCAGTGCTTTTACTGGTGGGATTAGAAAGCTGGGGCTATTAGCAGGTATTAAGGGAACAATGTCTTGTTGGTTCTGGTTATAGCTGGAAATCTAGAAACTTCTGGGCAATGACCGTCCGGTCACGTAGACCTGCTTTCACCATATACTGACCTCACCGTTTCTAGCTCAGTTTAGTTTGGGAGTTTGCGACGTTCAGTCAGCAAGTGCGCGTGTGCTCTGTGTTGTGTACTCTTTGTGTCACAACACCCAGTACTACATCATCTTTATTTCTTCAATCACTGCGTAAGTTATTACGTTATTTATTTTAATTGATTTTTCTTTTATTATAAATTTTTAATTCTAAACTTTAAATGTGGCTTTTAAATGTGTGAAGGATGATATTAATTTTTGAATAACTATCGATTAGCTTAATTTTACTTTCATATGTTTCACAAAGTAATTTGACTTAAATTGAAGAAAATTATGAAAACTTAGAGTTTTAAAATGAAATAAGAATTGATTTTATTTTTATTTATTTATTTTATTTTTTTTTTAATCACTTTTAACTTAATTGAGTTTAAATGTTTCATAAATCAACTTACAGTTTTAATGATAGTTGTCATAATGATTAAAAGAATTTATTAAAGGATTTAGTTGTAAAGTAGTAAATGACTTAGAGTTTATTGTTAGTTTGTTAAAAAATGAATATTAAGAATTTAATATTTTGAAAAATCATGCTTAACTTTAAATGGTAGTTTGAAATAGAAAAAATATAAGTAAATGTAGAAAAATCACTTTAACATAATTGAATTAAAATGATTTAGTTGTGAACAAATGAATAACTTAAGATGTTAGGTTATAGTTAAAGATTCTATAATGCAAATTTGATATAAAGTAGTTTTGTTAAATAAAGGTTAACAATATAAAGTTGTAGTAATAGTGTTAAGTTTCAATTGTAAGGAAAGGTCATTGACCTCCATGGTTATAATTAGTCCTGAACCCCCCCGAGCCAAAAATAGTCCTGAACACCCCCCCCACCCCCCCAGCCAAAAATAGACCTGAACCCCCTCCCTCTAAAAATAGATTCAGGACTTGTAAAAATTTTCAGATTTGAAATGCTGTTCTTGTATTATATAGTTGCATGATAGTTTTAAGTTAAGTTTGTACAATCCGGCTGGCATATAACCGGGGGGCGGCTAGACACTGTATAGATTGGATATGTTTATGTCAAAATTGTAGTTAAACAACTACTACTATACAGTTGGGCTCAGGTCAAACTCGGGTCAGTTCACGGATTTTACAAACTTGTGTGCATGATAGAAATTAATAAATAGCATAAGTTCTTATGAAAGTGTTCAGTCTGCATCGAGACAATGTAGAGAGAGTGTCATGTCGCATAGGTTTCTACGTACAGCGAGGCTTGTTTTGTGATTTCAGGATGGAGTTCCACTGCGACGTCTGCGGCAAGTCCTACAAGAGCCGGGATGCGCTTCGCCGTCATCAGGCGGAGCACAATGCTCCGAAACTGGACTGTGTGCTCTGCGGCTACTCCACTAGTCGTAGGGACTTGATGAAAAAGCACAAGGGACACCAACAGCGGTCTACAGGGGTGCAGCCGCCTCCACCAGAGCCTCGCTTCGCCTGTGGAGTGTGTGGCACCTCTTTTACACTGGAGAAGAACCTCCAGCAGCATATGCGGGAGCAGCATGACCCGTACGTCGAGAGGAACTTCCGCTGCCAGTATTGTGGACGGCAATTCTCTCGGCGTGGGAACCATGCGGCGCATGAGGAGTTTCACTGCCCCGTGAAGAGGGTAGCAGAGTGGGGCCCGTCAGTGTCTTTCTCAGCTACCCGGCCAGGGGTGAAGCGCCCGCACCCGCAGCAGCTGGAGGAGTCGCCGCAGCCTGAAGAGGAGTCACCGCAGCCGGGACCGTCTTCAGAGCCTTCGCCGGGACCTTCTTCAGTGCCTTCACCGGGACCTTCTTCGGAGCCTCAGCCTGAAGAGGAGTCACCGCAGCCGGCACCGTCTTCAGAGCCTCAGCCTCGCGTGGTGAGTGTCGCCGACGACGACGACGACGGCCCGACCTTTGTGCGTGTGGAGGTCGGGTTCGGCAATAGGCTCCAAACATTCGCGCTGAAGGAACCTATGCCGGCACTCAGGACGATCCCCGAGGTGGTGAGAGACTTAAGGTGCCTGTTAGTTAGATTGTTAAGGAACGCGACCGAGGAACACCCTAATATTAAAGTGAACTTGTTCCTCGAGTGCGAGTTTGTTGATATTACTGGTGAGAATAAGTATAAGCGGGCGTTCAAGACCAAAAATGCTCCTCTCGAAAGCACGAGCGACTTTGAAAAATTTGTTGAACTGTCCTTTGAAAAGCTCATGCATGAGAAGGAGCAATGCGAAATGGTTGGCTCTGGTTGGACATACCTGCGCGTGACGAACTTGGAAGTGCGAATAAACAGGTATAGTCCATTGGTCGGTGGAGCGCGACACATTCCACTGCCCAAATCGCTCGCGGGTACGCGAAGTGTAGTGAATGTGATGAACAGGGACGACAAGTGCTTCGCCTACGCTATGCTAAGCAAGTTTGTTGTGTCACACCCCGAGCGGGCGGAGTCTTACCCGCAGGCCTTGTTTTCCTGCTACAATTTTGAAGGACTCCAGTTCCCTGTTGCACCCAAAGACATTGCACGGTTTGAACGAAACAATCCTAATGTTAGTGTGAATGTCTATGCACTCGAGGTTATGTATATAGAAGCGCTAGGGTGTTCCCGGTACACTGTGTATCCGCTTCGTACCTGTCGGCGGGAAATGGCAGATCATACAGATTTGCTGTACCTGACTAAAGACGGTAATGCACATTACTGCTGGATTAGGGACTTGAGCCGTCTTGTCAGGCCGCAGCTAACACGACGTGAGCGAAAACTGTATCTATGTAAGCGGTGTTTCGCACACTTCGATGATCGCGAAAACAAACTCGGCTTGGACGGCAAGACAAGACTGGAGCAGCATTGACGGTACTGCGGAGTGGAGGTGCCGCTTCGCATGGACCTCGCTGCGAAGAAGACCATCCAGTTCAGCCACCCGGAGTTCGGCAGGAAGGACCGCTTCGTCATCTATGCGGACTTCGAGTGTGCTCTGCAGCCTGCATCGGAGGTGTCCAACGTCGAGCATCCGGCCGGAGGTACAGCGTCTCGCATCCATGTCCCGTATGCCTTCTGCTACCATGTCCATGACATCCGTGGGGAGGCGTGCAAGACGGTAACATACTTCGGTGACGATGCATCTAGGGTCTTCATGCGCCGCCTGAAGGAAGATGTGAGACGCATCAAGGAACTCCTCTTCAACGACAGGAACCTTCGTGCTACGCTTTCGCCATCGGAGTGGGCAGAGTTTCGTGCTGCCACAGTGTGTTACTTGTGCGGTAAACAGTTCGTTGACGGTAGCAAGGACGTGAAAGTGCGCGACCACGACCGAACGGCTCCGTACGAATACCGCGGTGCGGCACACCAGTCGTGCAATCTCCACTATCGGGAACAACAAATCATCAATGTGTATTTTCACAACCTATCCAACTATGATGGACACTTCATTGTGCGTGAGTTGGCAGTGGATCCTGGTAGCGTCGAGGTTGTCGCCCATACGGAGGAACGATACATATCCTTCACGAAGAAATTCGTCTACGACGAGGTCATCGGCGAGGCAACCACTGCAGCGAGACGACGACGGCGACGTCAGCAGCAGCAGCCTTCGAACCGGCCGTCGTCGCCACAGCCTTCAACTTCAGCGCAGCAGCCGCCGCAGCCTTCTACATAATCGGAGCCGGCGCAGCAGCAGCAGCAGCAGAAGAAGCAGCAGCGGAAGAAGAGAGGACTTGTAATCCGAGTACGTTTTGTTGACTCGTACAAGTTCCTTTCTTCGAGCCTTGCCAGCCTTGCAGCAGCTTTACCACCGGAGCAACTCGTCGAGACGAAGAAAGCGTTCCCCGACCCGGCGAAATTCGACCTTGTGCGACGAAAGGGGGTGTTCCCATACAACTTTGTGACGTCGCTCGAAGTGTTGGGGTCAACCACGGACCTTCCGCCCAAGGAGGCATTCTATAATGACCTCACACTCGAGCACATCTCGGCACGGACTATCAGCATGCACGAAACGTATGGGACACCTTCCAGTGCGCGACCCTGGGAGATTATGCGTCGGTGTACCTGCAGTGTGACGTAGCTCTACTGACAGATATTTTCGAACAATTTCGTGATACGTCCCTGCAGCAATACAGACTTGACCCGGCGCATTACCTCACCCTGCCCTCCTACGCGTGGGATGTAATGTTAAAGTCAACAGATGTGAAACTAGACACAGTGCGGGACTTTGATATGTTTATGTTTTTTGAACAGGGCATCAGGGGAGGTATCTCCCAGGCAATTACGCGTCATGCAAAGGCGAAGATCGTGTAGCCGATGAACCAACACGTTACCTAATGTACTTCGACGCGAATAACCTGTATGGATGGGCCATGTCGGAACCTTTGCCTACAGGACAATTTGAATGGCTCTCCGAACAGGAAATACAAGACTTGGACGTTGCGTCACTTGATCCGTACGGTGAGTTCGGTACATGTTGGAGGTGGCCTTACATTATCCTGAACGGCTGCACGATCTTCATAAAGATTTACCATACTGTTGCGAAACCCGCCGCCCGCCGACAGGTAAATTCCCGAAGCTGATGACTACATTATACGATAAGGAACGATACATTTGCCACTACAGAGTCCTCCAACAGGCCCTGCAGAACGAGTTAGAGCTGACTCGCGTTCATCGTGTTGTTCGTTTCCGTCAGTCTTGTTGGCTGGCGCCTTACATCCAGAAGAACACGGAGCTGCGGAAACTTGCTAAGACCAAGTTTGAACAGGACTTTTTCAAACTTATGAACAATGCGGTCTTCGAGAACGTGAGGAAGCGACTCAACATGGAACTGGTGGTCAACGAACAGCGCTTCAACAAGCTGGTGGCAAAACCAAACTTCTTGGACAGGACATACTATGGTAACAACGTCGCACTCATGCACATGGCCAAGATCCGCATAGTGCTCGACAAGCCAATCTATGTCGGCATGTGCGTGCTCGACATATCAAAGTGGCTGATGTATGACTTCTTAGCGAAGATGAAACGGAAGTATAAGGATAGGCTAGAAGTCGACTATATGGATACAGATAGTTTTATCCTGTCCATCATCAGCAACGACTTCTACAAGGAAATGAAGGAACACCTTGACGACTTTGACACCAGTTCCTACCCGAGGACTCATGACTGCTTCAGCAAGACCAACGCTAAAGTCCTTGACAAGTTCAAGGACGAGTGCAACGGGCTACCGCTGTTGGAGTACCTAGGCTTGCGGTCTAAGCTGTACTTCTTGGACATTTGCGACGATGAAAAGGACAGTGATAACAGCGAGACCGCGGCCAATGATGGACCACCGCCACCAAAACGTGTAAAAACCGTTAAGAAGGCGAAAGGTGTTGGTAGGGGCGTAGTGAAGAACGTTTTAACCCCGGACGACTACCGCGAGTGCCTCTTACACGGAGTGATTAAGCGAACTGTGAATACGCGTTTCCAGTCGCGACATCACCGCGTTTATACCGTGCAGGTTGAACAAATTTCTTTAAACTCCACGGACGATAAACGGTACATCTTACCGGACGGTGTACATACTTTGCCGTGGGGCCACAAAGACATCCCTGACATCGGTGATGGTGGCGGTGATGACAGCGGTAGTGTAGGTTCGAACGAGGAAAACCTACGCAACCTCGTCGACCTACTCGATGCTGAAGATGAGGACCTGTAGTGTCTGACGGACAGTGTGCGCGAGTGGGTAACCCCCCCCCAAACTGTGACAGTGCGCGAAATACTTCGTGGGGACAGTGTGCGAGTTGTACTGCACGCGAATGGGTAACCTCCAAACTTTGACAGAGCGTGACTTCGCCGTGGGGACAGTGCGCGAGTTGTGCTGCACGCGAGTGTTTGTGCGCGAGTGTTTGTGCGCGAATGGAGGTTACCCAAAACAGTGCGCGAGTGGGTGGATCGGAGCGGGTGTAGGGGTGTGTGGGAGCCCGCTCGGGGGGAAACCCCTAAAAACAATTGTTAGCATATTACTGCATTATTAGTGTGTGATTTAATAAAGTGATCAATAAAATGATTTATCATCACACTCGGGGTTTTTCTTCCCCACTTTTTCTTACTCTATAGGGAATAAGGTATAATAATAAGTCAATGTAGTAATTATTATTTTTATTTTTCCAATCAACCTTATACCTAACAATAAAGGTTATAAAAAAATTAGATGTAGAATTCTTTGAAGAGCATCTGGACCAGCATATCGTTCTCAGCAGTGGAGTCACCGAAGAGTTGGACGAAATCATTCATCTTCATGTCATAGTTGGTACGGCAGCACAGGTAGGTCAGATAGTAGTGGTCGCAGACCGAAGTATCCAAGCCTTGTAGACGGTACTTGTTGTAGGTGTAATGCAACATATGCCCATTGATGTTACGTCTCAGAAATTGTTGAAAATCACCATGATACGGAGGTCTGCCAAAACTGTCGAAATATTCGACAACATAACTGTTATTGTTGCTGGTATCTTGTCCTCCAGCTCTGTAGAATGCCACCCAATGTTCTCCACTATGTGTATGCGGTTGGGTGTTTACCACTAATGCAGATGACGGAGCAATATGTCTCGGTAGACGATCTGATGCAAACACTCCGACATGTTGTACATTCGGTAATTGTAGTAAATATTTTCTTATAGTTGTGGTATTCATTCTTGTGAAACTGTAGTCAGATCCAAGCTGGTAAACACTGATTTAGTCGTTGTAGTCTTTTTGCGGTTTTGCTCGTTGTTGTTGTTGTGAAGAGGACAGCAACAATAACACGTTCCACAATGTGACTCTTTAGCTGTTAGTAGTAGCCAGCCACGTAGCAGTGTGCAATTGACCAAAGCACAACGGTGTTGAACTCTTTTATGCTGACCGCAACGTATCGTATTGGTGGACAATAGATTGCCAATGGTGGACAACGATCCACATCCAATATCGGCCATGTCAACTACTAGCACTTTGTCATTGTTTGTTATAAGATGTTTCATGGTATATTGTTTCTTTTCCGATCCTTTTACGTACACAACTGATTGGCTATTGAGACATGTACGTAGTTTATCAATCAATACATGGTACGATATATCACCATGATTCCAGTCAATACCGTGACAGTGTTTGGTTAGCCAGTAACTTTCTCGAAGTTTTTCTTCAGACAAAAAGTCACGATCAAACGGTGGACGAGCAATGTGGTGAATCAGTAGTGTTCCAGTACACACATCAATAACACTGGCTTCTTTTACTACATAATAATGACTGTTGTCTTTGAAACATTGTAAATCCAACACCACAGACGATTGACACAATTGATGTTCTGCCGACATGTTTACTGTAACACTGTCAGTGATGTACTGGCTGTATTGCACTAGTTGACTGTGCTTTATACATTTAACCGGCATAGTCCACCGATACGTTACGATGACAATCAATCTCAATGACATTGTCCAGTTCTGCATAGACAATAATGTTGACTGATTCGGTCAATGCTTCGCTGAATCCAATCTCGATGCGTAGATTTCCATTGCGTACCAGGTTCCAATGGCTGGACTCGTTAGCGCTCAAGTCAGGTGTTAAGTCAAACGCTAACAGACAATAACCTTTTTCGAAATCTTGTCTGCTGATATCATTACCGGTATTGTCAAAATGTATTCCGGTACCGCTGAACAGTGTGTGATACGATAGCGCATAGGCATCATCCGTATCATTGCCAAACACTGGCTGTAATGCTTTCATCGGCACTTGTTCACCATCCAAGTACAGTGCGAAATAATTCATCTTAAAATGTTGGAAATTAAATGGATTTTTCTTGTAGTCTCCGTTGAATGCTTGATTAGTAATCATGCCGACAATTACACGTTTGGTAACTGACCCAAGTACACACTGTCCGATGTTTTGCTCAGTATGCCAGCGGGTAATGTGATTGATTTCACTTCAACACGTGTGATCGGATATTTGGCAGTACCACTCTCGAGTGTTTTACTATGTGCCAACAGTACGCTCGGATTGATTTTACAACGACGTACAAACAGATTTGTCTCTTTGATATGTACTTTATTTGTTGTGTTATTGTCCGACATGATGGCAAATGCATTCCTCGATCTGATCAAACGTAAACGCATCTCTACACCGTTTAACATGAACTTGTTCTGATTGCACAAGTCAATGTGTAAATGACCGATCATGTCTGCATAGTGACTCTTTTCAGTAAATTTTCGCCGTTGTACCAGTCCTTCATTTTCTTCTTTACATTTATCCATGTTATTAGAGTCATCTTTGTAGAATAACACACTTGTCATGTGTGACTTTTTAGCATCATGTCCGTAGTTTAAAAGGTTTTCCAAATACGCACGATAGGCGTAGGTATTGTTTTGCGGTGACACTAGTTTATTATTCAAGTGTAAATCCACTTGGCTAAATAGCGAATGTAACCAGTTATTAACCGGACCAAATTCCTTAGTCGCATCGGCAGCTGTAAATTTTGTTCCATCTTCTTTGACAATGGTGGCTTGTACGTGTAATAATGTTTGTGATAAGTCCGTATATTCATCACCATGTCCGGGTATGACAAATTCAATAGGTGAGTCATCCGTCAATGACGATATGGGTTTATATTGCACCCATTTACCACTGTCAATGCTGGTCTGTGTCGGTGGTAGCGAGAATAAGTCCAATTCCGTCTTTGTACATTCACATGATTTCTGATGAATAAATGACATTGTGTTTAAGAGAAAATATCAATTTGTCTTCTCGATGAACTAGTTGTCTTCCGCCTTTTCTTATGTTGCACACGCCACTTTACTTTACGTGTCACTCGTTTACGTAACTTTCGTTTAGTCACTGGCGATTTGCGTAGCTTACGTTTCCTCGCTGGAGACGACCGTGCTCGAAGGAGTTTCGTCAAAGACTGTGGTGTGACACGTGTGATGCGCCTCTTCTTATAGACACCACTGCCGCCACCGTGAAGCACGCGATCCAGTTTGTCGTCAGCTCGACGTTTAAGTCCACCAGTAAATTGTTTAAGACGTTCATTCGCTGCATTTCGTGGGTTCATAGTACCATCAGCTACATCACTGAGAAACGCAATACCTGAACGTAATGCCTCCTTGCCCACAGCAGTTGCACCCGACTTAATTAATGGCATGACTGAACGAACAAGTCCACCAAGAAAACTTCCAATCCCATGTCCACGTTGATACGGTGCGCCTCTATACACTGATACAATACCACTACTACCGCCAAGTTGTTGATCACGGTAGTATTTGAGGTAGGGATCGTTAAGATTCATTATACTGTTGTAACTGCTTGTACTCTGCGGAGGTGAAGTTTCATGTACGTAGTACCGAACTCGAATGACAAGTGATGACCTTTGTCGTCCCTTAAATCAATTTCCACACTCTCGAACGAGCTCTTTATGACAGGCATGTAGTGCGGTGAAGTGAAATGCACAACCTTATGTGACCCGTATTTATAGTCAGTGGTGTCAATGTTGACTATTTTTAACAGTGGTGCTACAGTGTCACCCACTAATTGAGGTTCTACAAGGTCACAATAGACATAAATGTCTGCTGGAATGCCAGCCAATATATTTGGTGGTCTTGTAGCTTTCCTATGTCTTTTCACATCCACATTATTTACATCATATCCCAACTGTAACGCCAAAGTGGGGCTAAGTTCAAGTTGTGTTAGTGTATCTGTCATTGTAATCAATTCAACCTTCTTTGTATCACTGTTATACTCGAACTCAATACTGTGAAGTTTAAGTTTTTTATTCCCGTTAATTGCTGCTAGCAGTTCATGGATATCATTGTAATTGCCAAACTCCACTTTAGCTACAGTCAGATTTGTATTAGTAACTTCATTATCTTCAATTTCAGCAGTTGGTTTTGTGTAAATATATATGTTAGCATCATTACCAACTGTTAAAAACGAGCATGGATAGTGTGCTTCAAATAGTGCTATTTCCCAATCTGCTCCGTCACCACCAGGCAAATGTATTGTTGATGGAAAATGTGTCACATAATGAGTCACTGTATTGTTCGGATAGTAGTCCATCGAACTATTGCTAGGCAGTGTCAAATAAAACTGATTATGTCTAGACAGTGACATGATGGTTAGGTTAGGTTAGGTTAGGTTAGGTTATTTGTTTCACTTCAGATGCAGGTATCCAGGAATTAAATTCGTCTCCGTAACCTACCCACTTGACGAGGTAACGCTTACTGCGACCTCTACCCCTGGTGTCAAGTATTTTATCAATTTGGTACAATCGATCCGGTCCTATTGTCACCTTTTGTAGCTCGTGTTCATAGAAACGACCGACTAACGGTTTACCATTCAAGTCCCTTATTATATACAACGGTAGTGGTTGTGAACCATATTCTCGGTCAATAACAAAAAATTCTTTACTCCAATTGGTCTCCTAGCCTTTTGCAAATGTACCTTTCTCTTTAGCAATACGCACTGTATCACCCGGTTTGAACTTTGGTTTTTTACGTTTTGGTAACAAGCTGTCTTTGTACATATGACTCCCATACTTGGTACACTGTACTTTTGTTTGCTTTCACAACGTCCATCGGACATAAACCATTACCCAAACTTCGGTGTGCACTGTTATTGTAAGCATCAACCAATTCATCCAACACATCGATATAACGAAATGTGTTTTTATGTGTTAAATATCGCCACATACGTGTTTTCAGTGTGCGATTGACTCGTTCGACAACAGCCGCTTTAACATCGGGGTTTTGTGTAGTGACATATTTCACATGATAATCTCTAAACACACGGTTCACTTTTGCACCTATAAACTCTGTTCCCTTGTCAGTTTGTAAACAACATGGTGGTACAGTGTAGGGACTGTTAAAAATTCGTTCCAATGCTGCTGCCACTTCTTCACCGCTCTTACGTTTTAATGGTTCCACATATAACCGCTTACTAAATACATCAATCACTGTTAGCAAGTAATTGTTGCCATCATTATATGAACTAAGTCCACGCATATCATTCAAGTCGGCTTGCCATACTTCATTAGGTCCACGAACAGGTTTGTGTAATGTATAGGTGTCTTGGGTGCGTAACCATTCGATAACTTGTCGTTTTGTTTTGTTCTTTTTCTTCTTACTTCGACGTAATGCTCTGACAAGTGGACTAATACCACCAAACGAGCCTGGGTTTGCAGGATCATAATACACTTTCTCTTCCATCACTGTTCGTGACTATAGTGTAAATGACTATCACATACCAAGTACACCTATACTTATACATTTTAATCTATAGTGAATGCATCCCACTTTAAAGGTTTTCCTCTTCGTGCTCCTGCCCTTGACCTTAATTTATGGGCTATTGGCGTTGGGCTCGGTGTTGGTGGATAATATGACGAGTGGTGTGGTGTTGAAGGAGTACGCTGTCTTGATGGTGAAGGTGTAACCAAACCTTCTTCCAAATATGGTTCACGACCAATATACTGTCGAGCTTGTGCATTGCTTACGTACTCGGTCGGTACGTTCATATCATTTAATGCATCCAATACTTCATGCCAGCCAGTGGGTACATTTTCCAGTCTTCGCACTCGTACAATTGCATGTAACACATCAATAATGTTCGAACCAGGTATTCTAGTGTTACGAACAATAACAGTACCATCAGGGTCCCATGTGATTATCTGTTTGTTACATTTTATAAATCTTAACAGGTTGCGTACATCCTTTTGATACGTGGCAGGAAATGTTTGTACAATATCCTCCTCATTATCCTCTTCTTGTATCATTGGTAAAGAGATAGGGTTACGTTTTTGTGAGCTAAAATATAAAAATCTCTGCAATACTTGTTGATACTGTTTCCACTTTTCACTATCATCCATCGTTTTGTCTTGTTATATTCGATGCATTTCAACATCCAAACTATTAGTGTTAACCGTGGATGAACGTGTAAGTTTTGATTGTGGGACAGTAGCCACAGGCATGGGCTCGCTACGCATTCGCTCAATTAGCTCTTGTGGCACAATGAGCATTTTATTCGAATATTCCAAGTTGGAACTATCCATTTTCACTCTAACTAATCGCACTATTAAGAACTGTTTGTAATACAGTACTTAATAACAGTGGTAATAAAAATCCACCACCGTGTTGTACAAGATATTTACGTTTCTTGCTCCAATTCTCACCACGTTTCACTAGACGTCTGAGCACCTTTTTATGTTAACGCAATTGACGTTTTTGTTTGTCTGTTAACTGGATATTACCACGTAACAAGTTGTATGCGCACTCGCACACTGATCTGATACGACTGACGTCACAAGCCTTCAACAGTGCTTTACGTTCCTTCGGTGTAGCGTGTATCAGTGCCGTTAACAGAGCGGCGGCTTTCTTCACACACTGTGACATTACGACTGAGTGACTGGTCTCTAGTGTACACCTTTTATTTATACTTTTTCGGTTGATAAACATATTGTTGTTTTTCATCAGGTAATATACCCGTACGTACACGCACCTCGTCTGGTGTGGACTGTTTTAAATCAAACAACAAACAACCATGCGGAGTACGTGTAGCATCAGCATACGCTTCTTCAATAAACCTTGTATTTTCCGGATACACTTGTCGGGCTAAATGTTTTATTTGAGCCCGGTCTCTTGGATTTTTAAAAAGCACTATATAATGAGCATTTAGTGAAATATCTCTTTGCCCTCGCCCTTGGTGGAAAATGTTTTGTGTTATAAAAATACACTCAAGTTCCTATGGTGAGAGCCCTTAGTAAACAAGTCCACTATTGTATTGGATCCTGAGGTGGCTGATGATTCACGCATCATATCATCAACAATTACCAAAGTGGGTGTACCATCAAAGTCCTCCATATTTGGTAACCCTTCCCTATATTGCACATTACCACTATCACTTACACCAGGATTTAAACCCGGGGAATGATGCCAGTAAATATTATTGAACTTTGTATCACACATAAAATCCAAATACTTAATAAACCTGGCTACGAAATATGATTTCCCCGAGCCAGAAGGTCCGGCCACTATGGCTGAAAATGGATGTTGCCACCTCAAGTCCATTTTGTCAACTGAACAAAACTACACACTTACTATCACTCTTATAAACTTAAAGTAAAATATCAAAAAATCATAAATTAAAAATGGATATAGGGAGTTGATAAATAAACAAGACGGTTTATTCTGTAAATGTGGCTATACTTATTTACTTATAAAACTATCAAAATTTATAATTATTTAAGAGTTTCTTCATGTTTCTTGCTTTACAAATTTGATTCTTCTTTTAAACAAACTCCAAAGGAGTAAATTTACTGCCAGGTGCAGCCGTACGTCTCACCAGATGAAGGCGATCCCCGTAGCCTGCGTTGTACTGCTCGATCATGATGTCACTGAGGCCCTCGTTGAAGCGTCGTAGCAGGTACACCCGAAGATAGTAGTCCTCGCCGACTTGTCCTTCCAATGTAGCCATGATGGTCGGTCCGTACGGTGTGTTGACTCGTTCCAGTTGCGCAATGCGGTAGCCACACTCTTCACGGAGATCCGTAATTTTACTATACGGTGCACTCGCTTTGCAAGAATTTAAACCCGTCTTCAAGTCCATCTTCATGTCCATCTTCACAGGCGCACACTGTTTAACATTCACGGGAATCATAGACATATTGAGTACGCAACACTTACGGTATCAAGTCAGAACAACAACACGACCACACGGTACGGTGACTGGACAGCGAATGATGCAGGGTGGGGGCCACAGCGCAGCTAAGTAGCGTCAGACTTTCACCATTAAGCCGGACTTTCCCCAATTAGGCAGGATTTCTAGAACATTCTTGGCCGCATTCCATTGTCAGGTGTGCAGCGCCAGACTTTCCCCAATTAGTCTAGCTTTCTTGTCCGCATTCCACAGTCAGGTGAGCGGCGCCGGACTTTCCCCGATCAGTCTAGCTTTCTAGTACATTCTTGTCCACATTCCATTGCTCGGAAATACACTCCCTCAGTTTAATTTTGTCTTGTTAACCTCATTTTTGATTTTGTAACTTTCCACATCTCTCAGGTGTTTCAGACGGTCTTTTACGTTTCACCACCACCTTTTTGTCTCCACTCCTTGATCTTGCGCAATCTTGAGTCGGTTTGCGCCATGCTGCTAATGGCATCTTACTTTGTATCAGTCCATTTAATTTAGGTACTCCGGTCTTAGCATCAACCCACTTATTTTGCAATTGTAATAATAATTGGTTTAAAGTGTTGAATAATTCGTCATTATCATTTAAATATAATCCACAATTGTAAGTGGGAACACCTTTGTTATACAAATGCAACTTGAGCAATACTTTTCCACAATTATCCGGGTTCTGTACTGTATATTGATACTCATTGTCAGTCCACATTATTGTCGGAGAATCATTAGTAGACCTTACGCTCCATCCACTTGCAATGTTACTGCTAATTTCCTTGTTGCTGCTAGTTGAAGTGGTGTCCGTCTGCACACTTGCTTCATTAGTCTTCTTTTTTCTTGTAACACGTTTCTTCTTTTGCGGTGGTTGTTTTTCATCAGTCACTGTAGGCATTTGTAATAAATCCGGAAAATATATCGCATTATCATCACTAACTTGATTCATTTCTTCTATCTCTTTCATCAATATCCTAATTGATTCATCCACTTCACTGATTGTAGTCATGATGTTAAACACGTCCGCTCACACTGACCGCACTCACCAAACCGTTCTACAAGCTGATGTCTCGATAGTCATATTCTAACACCACTGCACTCTCATGACTTAAACTTGAACTATAACTCATTGTATCTAAAAACACACATCTTGCATTACACAACACATATTTAAGCATTAACTGCTGACATAAACCTCTTCGCTTATAATTTCTATCTCTGATTTTACTAAAAGTCATATCAATTAATTTACTCGCTATTCCAAAACTCTCCCGCATATTGTCACTACAACATGGCATTTTGGTCTAGCCTTCGCAGACAACTAATGGTTGTCCTAAATTCCTACACTCTTGTCTAAGACCAACTTTCACATTCCATTGGTGAAAGTAGTGGTCGGACTGGTTTCAGCAGGGTGGTCGGCTATGACGTCAGGGGGGGGGGTTATTTTAAGCCACAGAGGTCAATGACCTTTCCTGATGCAGCTGAACAAGCAGCTGTTATATATATCTTATTTCTAAGTCATTTTAAGGCTTAGGTGGCCTTTAAAAAGGCCGTTTTTCGCTGAGAGGGTGGAGGTGAAAGGATTTTACAGGGTAATAAACTTTTTTTTTCGCCAATAAATTTCTATTTCACGAAGGTAGTACTGTTCTGCTCCCCATGGTTTCCATCGTTCCTCTTCTTCAATGTTATACTCTTCCTTTAAATGTTTCTTATTACATGCCTCTTCTATTTCCTTGAAGTTAGCACCAGGTTGAGACTGATACACAGACCAAGCAACTTCATATCGCTCCATGAGTTTCTGTCTAAAGTAAAACAGGTTATCAAATATACACGGAACAATGTCCTGAAGTAAAAAGTGATCCTCAAGAAATTCAATCTCATCCGGTGTTAAGTTAAGCGGATTGATCCAATTCCTGTTGCTGATGTAGTTGTTCTGCTTATCCTGTTGCTGCTGCTCCTCTTCCACCTCCATCCTCTCAGCTTCAGCGCAAACTCTCGCCAACTCTTCATCGCTGATCTCGCAGTCCCAGTAGTCGCAGTCCATACTTGCGTCCGTACTTGTCAAGTTCCCAACCTAAACTGAAGAGGGTACGGTGAAAGCTAGGACAGCCCTGTGCCAACAATAGCCGGGTCATTAACTTTCCATAACGGTCCTGTCAATCAGGATTTAAATTCCAGGTCTCAGCAGGGTGGACGTCTATGACGTCACAGGGGGGGCATCCGAGGTTGAAAGGTCATTGACCTCTATGACGTCACCAAAAAGTGAACGTTAGGTTAAGTTAGGTTAGGTTAGGTTAGGTTAGGTAAGCTATTTTTAGAAATCTATTTTTAGGGGGGTGGGAAGGGGGGGATTACGTAAGTTCAGTGGCAAAAAAAATACGTAACCTCAAAAAAAAAACTAGGCTTCGTGGGTGGTCCCATCGGGGGGGGGTTCTATTTTTAGACCGACCACTACCACCCTGCTGGGGTTGAACCGTCCAATATACCCTACTCTAATTAGCTTCGCCTTCAATCTGCTTAACGCAAATCAACAACACATGTGTACTGCTGAAAATCACTTAACTCTTTGAAGGGGCTTAAGATATTTAAAGTTACCATTATTGATATTTTTAAATATTGTGACAAGTACTTTTTGCATCAAATATTAGTTACTATAGCAAAATGTATGAATCTGTGTTTGAAACGGAAGGTTCCGATAACGAAGCCAATGAAAGTATTCTTCTTTCGATTGTCAGTGAAATAAACACTCTCCGTTATAATAATCCTGATGTGTGTTTCGAGAATGTACTCCTTCATATATCAAAACTTATCAATCGTCTTGATAGCTTAAAGTTGGAGTGTGATAAGAAAACTGTGGACCTGGAATCTTCTTTGGTGGAGGTGGAGACTCTTTCGGCTAAGCTTAGCTATGAGAAGGAGCGTCGACAGGAGGCGCTGGACAGCTCATTCAAGCTACAGGACGAGACAGCGGGAGAGGTGCAGGCGCTGAGGACGCGGATCCACACCCTGGAGGAGGCCCTCCGACAGCGGGACCGTCTAATGAGTTCGACCGCGGCGGAAAAAGACTCTTTAGTTGATAAGATGAATGAATTGTACAGTAGATCTAAGAATGTGGAAGATGAGTGTAAAAAACAGTCTGCGGCGCTGAGAAGCGTAAATATAAAGTACACTCTAGCCAAGGACGAAAATGACAAGTTAAATAAAATGTTAAGAGATAAGTGGGTAGAAGATGAAACGTTAAATGATTATTTTAAGGCAATGCAAAACAGTGTAGGGGCAATAAATGATTGCATGTTTGTTGGCCCATCTGTAGCTCACCTTCTTAAAATGGGAGACCAAGGAACTATTGACACTATTGTAAAATCACCCTTCTATGAAACCAGCAAATATGTTTTCGTCTGCGTAAACAATAGCAGTGATGTAATTAAGGGAGGTTCTGGCTCTCACTGGTCTCTTTTGTTTGTAAACAAAAGTTTAATGCATGCTTATCACCTTGACACTTTTTCTGGTTTTAATAATGTTTCCGCCCTTATTTTAGCCAGTAAATTAGGTATTCCCGCTGAAAATTGCACCCATGTTAACTGTGTTCAACAAAAAAATAGCTTTGAATGTGGCTTAAATGTTTTGATACATGCTAAGTATATTCACTCTTTTTACTGCATTCCTAATGTCAACAAACCGTTTGATGAATGGTTCTGTGTTGTTTCAAAGCCGCAATCCCAGAATGATGTTGATGTGGAGACTGGAGCGTCTATGGCTGATAAGTCAGTGAGATCAGAAGTTGTTGCTCCTATCAAACTGGCAAGGGCTTGTAGTAATAAGTGGAAAATTGTAAAAAACAAAAAAAGCAACAAAAAATCAAACATTGTCAAGACTGATCGATCTTCTACAGTATTGAGTAGGAATAGGTTTGAAGTTTTGTCGGTAACAGAAAATGAAGTTATTGATCAATGTATTGATTTGAATTGTACGGTTGAGTCTATTCATGTGAAGGGTATTGTAAGTAGTCCAGTTAATGACTGTAAGAAACAGCCAATGAAAGTATTACCTAAATGTGCTTGTAAAAATAAGGACTCTGAAATATCACCATACAGTGTTAACAATTATGTCAGTCATAAGATAGTCGTAAAGGAGGATGAAATTGGTAGTTTCGACAGAAACGTTCTACTAATTGGGGATTCAATAATTAGATATTCAAGTAACTTAAGTCGTAAAAGAGGAGCTTATGTTGAATGTTGTCCAGGTGGAAGAACTACTGACATAAAACAGAGACTTATGAAGTACGTTAAGCATGACTTGTCTGTAATATACATCCACGTGGGCACAAATGATCTCAAATTAGGTTACAATGGAAGGGCAGGCTACAATGGTGGCGATGGTAAGCGGGAGGCCCTCCATTCAATGGCAGATTTGCTGTCTACTGCAAAAACACTTTTTCCTAATGCTGTAATCTTTTTAAATAGTATATTAATAAGGTCCGATATTACGTACAAAGCTCTTTTCCACTTTAATGAACAGCTTGAACTGATGTGTATCAACTTTGGAGTGGTATTTGTTGAAGCAAATTGTTGGATAAAAAGTCAACATTTAGCACGAGATGGCAGGCACCTCAATTGGAAGGGTAATACTGAACTGGGAATGTTGTTCTCTAAATTGTTCGAAGGAGTATTAGATTTTCTAATGACTGGTAATGATAATGTTGCGGTGCCAGAAGTTGCTTCTAGTGAGGGAGTTTTTAACTCTAACAACAATTCTCACGAAAACAGTTCCCAGAGGTCGGGAAACGGGGACTCAGGAGGTGTGAACAGGACAGTGTGAGGCCTAGCAATCATGATGACCTTAAAGTTATCAACAGTATAGGGGGTTTGAAGATATTTCATCAAAATGTGCAGGGTTTAGCTGGTAAACTTGATTTGATAGAAGTCTTTTTGCAGAGTGAAGCTCCAGATATTTTTTGTGTTTCTGAACATCATTTAAAATATTGTGAATTTGATGCAGGATCTTTCAGTGGATACAACTATGTTTCTTCATACTGCCGTGAAAATATGCAGAAGGGGGGAGTTTGTATATTTGCTAAGACTTCATTGGTTTGTGATGTAGTTAAAGTTGGCAGTTTCTGTCTTGAGGGTATTTGTGAGCTCACAGCTGCGAAAGTTTGTCACAACGATCAGAGTTTTCTGCTTCTCACCGTTTACAAACCTAAGCCGTATTCTTCTTCTCTTGAGGATCACAATGTCTTCTTCCGACACCTGTCTGCCTGTCTTGACAGGATTATCAAACCTAATATTAGAACTGTCATCGTTGGTGATTTCAATATTGACCTGTCTAAAAACAACATTAAAAGTGATAGTTTCATATGCATAATGCAGTCCTATGGTTTGATTAATAAAGTCAAGTCTTTCACAAGGGAACAGAAAGGGTCTAAATCGATAATAGATCACGTCTACACGGACCTTTCAGATAGTGTCTTCCATTGTGATGTGTTAATCACAGGACTGTCCGACCACCATGGTCAGGTTTGTGTGATCGGGCAGGGGTGTGCAAATTATGCTCGTCCCACATACATCTTTAGGAGATCTTTCAGTGGTAATAACGTGCAGGTCTTCTTAAATCTCTTAGATCGGGAAACGTGGAATGATGTATTCAGTAGCTGCTCAATGAATGAGAAGATGCAGGCTTTCATCTCTACTATCAAATTTGCCTTCGATCAGGCATTTCCAGAAAAGAAAATTAAAGTCAAACCAGGGTCTTCAAATTTTAGAGTGACCCTGACCCAGGAAATGTCTGAAATGCGTGATATGGTAAGGCAGTGGTGGTATTATACTAAGGATCTTGATGGTTCCCATGACGATAGGAGGTTTTATATTGGTCTTAAGAACGAATATAGGGCTATAATTAGGGATGTCAAGTCATCTGCAGTGCATGATAGGCTGCAACGTTCGTCAAATAAAACCAAAGCGGCTTGGGATATCATTAATGGATACAGAAATACTGGTAAGGCATTAGGACTTTCTGACCATGGAATAAAAGATAAGGATGGATCATTAATAAATGACCCAAAGGCTATCTCCAACTTATTTTGTGACTTCTTTTCAAATATATCTAGCCAATCAGCTCTTCCAGGAAGTTTGCACTGCTCCCATTCTGATTTTACTAAATGTGTGTCCTCTTCATTATTTCTCACACCAGTCTCTGAATCTGAGGTATCTGATATAATAAGGTCATTGAAACCAAAAACGTCTGCAGGGAGCGATGGTATGTCTTCTAAACTCCTTAAATCTTGCTTTCATAACTTTCTTTCCCCACTTGTGCATTTAATAAACTATTCTTTTGCAACCGGTGAATTTCCTGATCTTCTTAAGATTTCAACGGTTAAACCTTTGCATAAAAAAGGAAACTTTGACGAAATCGACAATTTTAGACCTATTTCCATCTCATCTACCTTTTCTAAAGTCTTTGAGAAGGCGGTCTTAAACAGGCTCTGGTCATTTATTCGACAGAATGACTTGTTATTTCCTCATCAATTTGGATTTGTTAGAAATAAATCTACGGTTGATGCAATTTTTGTATTAACAAATAAGGTAGTGGAAGCATTGGATAAAGGGGAGTCCGCAGTAGGAATTTTCTTTGACTTACGGAAGGCTTTCGATATGGTTTCATATGAAAGACTTCTTAACAAACTTGAGTTTATTGGTGTGAGAGGTCTTGCGAAAGATTGGTTTCAATCTTATTTGGCTGGTCGTCAACAGTCTGTTGAAGTTTCCTACAAGGATGGCAATGTACTGAGAAAGTGTTTATCCAATGTTCAAGGGGTAAAGGCTGGCGTACCCCAGGGATCTGTTCTGGGGCCGTTATTGTTCATCATTTATATTAATGACATTGCCAGCTCGGTGACCGACTCAGAGTTATACTTGTTCGCTGATGACACTTCTTTGGTGGTAAAGGATAGGTGTAGGCAGGCAGTGGAGGTAAATGCATTCATCCAGTCAAATAACATTCTTCAATGGTTCACTCAAAATCATCTGCATGTCAACACAGAAAAGACTAGTTTAATTCACTTCAAAATACCTTCCAGTGTAGTTGACGAAATACATCTGCACTTAGGGGATAATGTGGTAGAATCCGAACGAAAAGTGCGATTTTTAGGTATCCAAATTGACAGTAACTTGAAGTATTATTCCCATATAAATGGAGTGGCTAGTAGGTTAGGTTCAGGTTTATTTGTCCTCCGTAGATTGCCTCCATTTACGAGCCAAGATGTATTGCTTACTGCCTACTTTGCCCTTCTTTATCCACACATGGCTTATGCTGTATCCATCTGGGGTTCTGAGAATGTACATACCAAGCAGATTTTTATCTTGCAAAAAAAGGCAATTAGAATTATAGCTCAACTCAAACCCCAAGAATCTTGTAAGCCATTTTTCCTTTCAGCAGGCCTCCTCACTTTTCCGTGTATTTATATATATCATACCCTCAATTTTCTTAAACAAAACCCCGGATTGTTTCAGTATCTATTGCCTCAAAGTAAATACAGTATGAGACACCGCAACAAGTTCAACATTCCCCGTCACAAGACGTCTTTTTTCAAAAATCAGACAGTTTATAATGCAGTTACCTTTTTTAATGCTCTTCCTGAACACCTCAGAGCGGAGACAGATCAGGTCAAGTTTAAGAATAAACTTAAAAAGTATTTAATTACAAAATGTTATTATAGAATTGATGACTTTATTAATGATGATATGTAATGTGTATTGTTTGATTATGCTTCTCTTACTGTAATATGACGCATGCTAATGCTTTAAATGTTGAACGGCAATAAAGAATTATTTGATTTGATTTTATTTGATTTGAAAACTAAACACGACAACCAAAAACGGGTTGCGGCATTGAATTCGGCGTAAAAAGTTAGTTTGAAATGATTGGTCACAATACCATCTTCTTATTTGAAATAACTTACCTCATTTCAAAATGGCGGATCCAAGATGGCGGCCAAAAAATTTACATTGGTGAAAGTTAAGTGGAAATAACTCAACAATTACTGATGGTGGTTATTCATCACTATCTAGCATTATTTTGTGGTTATGGGCCTATTTTATCAATTTGTAATGTTAAAATTGGTTGAAGATAAATGAATTAAAAGTACTCATATCTTCAGAACAAATCGAGATATTAAAAAATGGATTGCGGCATTGTAATCAGTGAAAAAATCTAGTCTGAAATGGGCTACAACACCACATTTACATTTGGAAAAATTATTTTGGATCCAATATGGCGGATCCAAGATGGCGGCTGAAAATGAATACCCCCTCAATACGAGGTACTTACTACCCAATAATGTTTGGGCGGGGTTTGGGATAGTTATTTTTAGAAATATTAAAAAAAGTAAGGGGGGACAATTGAAACTCACCCTGTATAAGTTGGTGGTATATGGTGTCATGTCAATCCCATGTCAAAGAAATGAAGGAGAAAGAAATTTACTTTGACTGTAAAACTGTTACGCCTCCATCTTGGGTCCGCCATATTGGATATAAAAAATGTATTTATATCGGCATTTATTTATGTAATGATGCCGAAATAAATTTTTGTAATTCTTGATTCGTTTTCAAGATGTACCGAAACAAAGATTCTTCCTTATACAATCCTTACGAATATTACGAGATTTGAATATTTTTTTTTATTTATTTAGATTTTTATGTAATGGATCTATTTAGGGCTTGGCTAGTCAGTTGGGTCAGGGTGCGGGAGAGGATACGGGATAAAAGATTTAGGTAATTTGAAAATAAAACTAGAGACATTGGGGCGACTCGTATATTGACGGGAACATGATTTAAACACAATAATTAATTTGGTAGAAATAGAATGTCTGTCATGCCGACTGATAACAAAAAATCCTTGTTACCGAGCATGTTCCTAGGGCCAGATCACTGGACCGACACAGGAACGCTCAGTGGCGAGGAAATCAGATAAATAAACGGATAGTCTTTATGACACCTTGATGTCGAACTCATTGTAGGTACATTAAAAAAACTAAACCTGGCAAGGGAGGGCATTTGCGTTACTTTGACCTACGACACTGATTTTAATTATCCTATTTTAAGGTGCATCTGGTTACAAGCTTTCCCAGCTCAAGTGCGAGACACAGGATGATTTTTAAATTTGGTTTAGATGCAGAATATATTATACCTCTGTTGAAGTTTAGGGCTGGATTAAACGAGGCGATACCCAGCTCGAGCATGAGTCACAGGAACGCTACCGCGTAGTAAAATTCAGAGCGACTCCCAGCTCGAGGACCGAATCACAGGAGTGCTCGTCTAAGTGAATTAATAAGTGATTACTTTTAGATAAGTTATGGTGGCCTATTTGAGATAGTAGAGCGATTCCGAGCTCCAAAGGAGGCACAGGAGTGCTTACCTGGTTATTTAGTGGGATCTATACTTTATACTGAATTTAAAGCATTTCCCAGCTCATAAGCGAGACACTTAAAATACTTAAAATTATTTATGAATTGTTTAATTGCCTCAAGTTGGCCGAGCAACTCCCAGCTCATTAACCGAGTCACAGGAATGCTCAGAAGTAATTAAAAACTGTTTTTATTTTATTTATTTAAATGCAGTCCTGGAGAAGTATTTTAGATATCCTAAACGGTAAGCAGATTATCCCTAGACACTGGAAAACAAACTTGAAAATTCTCTACACATGTTTAAATATACGGAAGGGAAACGTAATACACTTACGGAGGTACGGAGGTGATGTTGCTCGAGTCCGGTCTAGACGAAGACTGCCTCCTCGATCATGCACTTTTTTCATGCACTCGATCATCCGTCAGAACTAATGAAAACGAATTTCGGGGAAATTGCCGAACCGATAGGAGCAGGTTGCTTACTTATCACTGAGGTCTAAGGTCAACTTCCCTACAATTACCTTATATGGCGGTTCTAACCAAAGCTCTTGTTTCATTCTAGTCTCAAAATACTCAGTAATATTACGGCTTCACTTTAATCAACTGATCAACTGAATCAGACAGATTAGAGATGAGTTTGTTGTAATACTTAATTCATCATAAAATGATATTTTCTGAGTTTAATTGTAAGTAATAAATGTATATCTCAGGTTCTGAATACGTTTCAAACTATTTCCGGAATTTAAAATAATTCTGTAATTAACTTTATACGTTCATTGAGAACATAGGGCAAGTCCAGATTTCAACCTTCCTTTCGAGCTACATACTGATGCCTTGAACGAAGGGCTCGGTGTCGGTGCGACCTTGGTTCAAATACAGAACAACAAAGAAGTTGTCATCGCGCTTGCGAAACGCCTGTTGGCCGATTCTGAAAAGACGGTCACGGTGACAGAGAAAGAATGTTCGTCCGTTGTTTGGTCAATAAGGAAGTTTAGGCCCAACCTGGAAGTGTACCGTTTCAAGATAATTACCCATCATCAAAGCTTGAAGTGGCTCATGAAACTACATGAACCATCGGGTCGATTGGGAAGATGGATTTTAGAATTACATCAGCATAACTTTGAGATATGCTACAGGAAAGGGGCCTTGAATAAGGTCGCAGACGCTCTGTCCTGAAACTCTGTGTCACCTCCCCCAGATCCGGATGGAGAGGAGGCCAACCTATCAAATGAATATGCTATCAATGTGATCGCAGGAAATCTATGAAATTCAAATTTGACAACGACGAGGAGAAGCCAGGATGAGTATACAAGAATGTTCAACAAGGTGAATAACAAACCAAAAGGTCGATGGTTATACAATTTACTGAGAAGGGAAGCTGCTCAAACGTATTGGGCCCAATCGTAGAATGGGTACGGTCGATGCTACTACTGAAACATGTATATATTTTGGGGCATGTAAATATTTTTACGTATATATTTTTTATGGTGTGAGATTATTTAATAGCAGTTTTTTGTTTTTTAATTGCAAATTTTCATTATATTATACATCGTAAGCGGCAATTTTTTTAATCATTGGAAAATAGTTCTTTTAAATAAAATATTTTCACACCATAATTTATCATTAATTCCCTTTGCCGTTCGTAAATCTGGTCATAAATCACACGAAATTAAACGAGACTAATCAAACAGTTAAACAACTCAGTGAGGCAACAAAGCAATTGTTGCGTCACTCGCCCGACCGGCAGCGACGCCGCGACGCGACAGACCGCGGTGCGCCGGCGCGGCCGCAGCACCGCCGTCACCACAGGCGCTAATAGCGCAGGCGTTAATAGCGTTGACATCGTTAATAGTAGCCCATTGTACCCCCGTTCGAATGGTCAAGTTGAGAAAACCGTTCACATAATCAAAAGGTTGATAAAAAAATGTAGTGAGGATAATAAATACCTTGAAATTGCTCTCTTGGAGCTGCGCAACACACCTGTTGTAGGTAATAGTTCGCCTGCTCAAATACCTATGTCAAGGAGATTGTGTAGTAAAATACCTGTGTCAGCTAGCTTACTTAGGCCCCAAGTGTGTGATAAAAGTATTTTAAATGAGTTACTGTCGGAGAAACAAACAAAAGCAGCTATGTATTATAATCAAACCTCTCGTCCAAGGCGTAGTTTTAATTTACACGATGATGTCTATGTGTACAATGTACGTAAACGAGTGTGGGAACCAGGTAAAATTGTAGGCTTTGCTAACACTCCCAGCTCCTACATTGTGAGGCTCAACCAAACAGGTTCTGTCCTTCAAAGAACCCAATTCATTTAAGATTAAGGCCTAAACAATGGCAGCTTGACAAAACGCCAAATATTGAGTTTAGTCCAAATGGTAATAAGAGCTCTAATCAAAGGAATAATTTATATTCTCCCTTAAGTCCTTTGGTGGAATCTCCTTCTCCTACTAAGACCTCAGATGGTATGCCAACTAGACCTAGACTCCCCCCGTTACGTTCCAGTAACGGTGTTCCATCACCTAATTCCGTTTACCGCCTACGATCTCCGAACCCTCTATCTCCGCGACCCTCCATCTCCAAATTCCTGAGTGACCCTTACACCTGCCGGTCTCTACCTGCGTTGTTGGGTACGCCATCTCCGCGGCGGCCAACCCCGCCTCCCATAATCCCTCCCCTCCCCCACTTATCCCCTTCCCAGCCCCTTTCTTGACAGACCCGTCATAATAATTTATATTGCAAATTTACTATCAACTTTATGTTAATAATTATAATGGTTATATTGTTTTTGTGCAATTCAATGTCACACAGTGAAACAGAGCGCTGGTTACGAATTTAAAATACTGTTAAGTACAGTATGCTGTTGAACATTGTTTAAATGCATATGTTATATAATATGCTAATAGTGGGAACTGACTATATATATGACTGTCAGGACGATATGTCAGCATTTTCATTACTTGAATTAAAACAGGTAAAAAAACTATGCTGTGCTGCACATACATAAAGATTACAATTTCGAATGTTTGAGATTCTCGCAATTAAGCCTGGTTCTGTTTGCTTGACCAGGCTTAAGGTAAAAGGAATAAGGTTAAGAGACAAAGCTATTTTCATTCACGATTTTCTATTGAGGGGCCTCACACCCAAACTATGCCCCGGGCCTCAAAAATTCAGCAAAAATACAGCAGTGGCATTGTTTTTGCGCAAGCTAGTATCATGTTGTAAAAAGGTGCGCTATGTATGAATTTCAAACACTAACATCAATATGCTGCCGAAAATTGCATATTATACCAAGGAGTTTTATACTGAAAATGACAAATCAATATTATCATTATTATAATAAGTTATTATAACGGGTACTCATTGTAGGCTAATAGTATGTCTGAGTAGTATGAGTGTGCAGGTTAGCTGTCACAGAAATGTTAAAGTGAGGGATTTTATGCTATAATTAAGTAAAAATCAACAAGATGAAGCCGCATAACAAGTTTTGTCAAGGTATGTTGAGAAATAGCTATACAGTAGAACCTCGATAGGGGCGTACTCGATCCGCGCCGGAATTTCGGGTACTTTTGACTGCATCGAACCGCGCCTCGGCGCGCCGGTCATTAAGGAGGATTAGGAGGGTTGCCTCGCCACCCGGCCAGGTAGTCGCTACGGGACTGGGGAAAAAGGGAATTATGTTTTTCCCTGCGTTCTGTCAGTGGCAGTAGCTGCAGTTTTCTTACTGCCGTCGACCGCTTTTCCTATCAAGTCACAATAATTGTTCCTGTACCAATATCACAAGCAGTTGAAATATATATGATTAATATTTTCACTCAATGTACCAAAGAACAGTGATTACCAATTAGAATTCCTTGTTGTTAGGTTTGTATCTTATAAACTACCACTTCGTTGGGCTTATATATATTTAAACTTTGGAACTTAAATCAATCGTTGCCATTATTTAAGGACATATGAATAATGTTGCTTCAATATTTATACGTCTTTTAATTACTGTAGACTGTAAGTGACATTCCAATTGAATATACTTACAGAATTTAACTTCTAGATAAATTTTAATTGTCTGGTGGAAAAATCTTATATAGGTAATTCATTAAAAACGGAACATTTAAGCAATAATTGTAAAATAATTTAACTGAACAAAAGATAAGTAAACAAAAACAATATTTTGAAGAAATTCCAGTGATTATTTTTGCTAATGTTCTGACGATCAACGTCGAGGAGTTATAAAAAAAGTCAGCGGAAATTGAAAAAATTAGTAAATATATTTTCAATTATTTGAATGCATAATAAAATTTGAGAATGTTTAAAAATCTACTTTAAAAATATAGCCAACATACATAGACACTCAAATACATAGGCACTGGAATACCAAATAGAGACTCAAGTACTTACAAAATATACATCCATATACACATTATTTATACAGGGTTTTTTTTAACGCAACCCAAAACATTATTTAATCAGAGAAGGATTATTTCTCCCCAAGATCCCCGGATTTGACCCCACAATATTATTTTCTTTTGTGATACATGAAAAGTAAGGCCTAAGAAAACAATTCACAGGATATTCACCACCTCAAAACAAACATATGCCTAACACATTTAATGCAAGAAATACAAAGAGGTACCTTGCAGCACGTGTTCGGGAATTTGATGGAGAGAGCACAACTTTATACAAATGCCAATGGCGGATTGTTTGGACACATCATTATGTGTCCAGACAATCCGCCATTGGCATTGTGATACATTTAAACTAATTGTGATCAAACTTAAATAATAGGTTGTAAAATGTAAAAATCAACAAAACAATACTCATTTCTTATGTACATGTGCAATTCCAATCCAATTGTATTCAATCTTAAAAATGGGTTGCGTTTAAAAAAAACACCCTGTATTATGCATTAAAATAATATAAAATATAAAAAATAGGTATATTTAATAATTTGATCCGAGTGAAACATTTTATTGAGTATTTTCAAACATCAAATATTGTTTGATTATTCATTTATATTCCTAGGGGTAACATGTAGATCAAAATAAATGTGCACAGCATTACAGCTTTTGTTTATAAAAGTTATCAGTCATACCTTACCATCCAGATTCATTTACTTAATATTTACATGGTAAAACATGGCATGTAAACAAATATTCAATAAAAATAAAGATTTGTATTACAGTACTATTAAACAGGCCCATATAAGATACATTACCAAAATAAAATAAATTGGTATTAACATTTCAATAAAAAACTACATCGAATAAAAGTCTTTAAATTCCTTCGGTCTATATTGAAAAATTACATATATTTTTATAGTAATTGAATAATTATTTTATGGGACGAAAAACGTTTATGTAGTTGAACGGTATAGACATCATTTTTCTCTTTTCTTAGTTGTTTAGTCAATTTTACACAATCTTATGGACCTTAATATTCGGTGCGTTTTCTAAGTGTTATATTAGGTTTCGGAAAAAAACATTAAAAATTCATCTTAGAAAATTTCTGTAAGTGGAAATATTGTTCGTTTTAATTTTACGCTTCCTTTTCGAGTTCCCAAGTTTAAACACCAACGACGCGTTTAAAACGTTAATAGTTTTTCAAGGCCAACAAAGCGGTTATATTAGGTTTCGGAAAAAACATTAAAGATTCATCTTAGAAAATTTCTGTAGGTGGAAATATTGTTCGTTTTAATTTTACACTTCCTTTTTGATTTCTCAAGTTTACACACCAATGACGCATTTAAAACGTTGATAGTTTTTTAAAGGCCAACAAAGCGGTAGTTTATCAACCAGTAATTCCTTATATTGGTGGCAGTTAGATATAAGACAGCAGCGCAGCAGTCACAGACTGGAAGCAGGGACAAATATTATTCCCTTTTCCCCAGTCCCGTAGCGACTACCTGACCGGGTGGCGAGGCGACCCTTCCTAATCCTCTTTAATGACCGGCGCTGTTCGGTGCTTTCAAAAGTACCCAAAATGCCGGCGCGGTTCGGGTGTCCCCCCTCGATAGTCCGACTCCTCGGTTACTCCGACCATGCCGCCGGGGAAGTAGGCCTCCGCTAGTTCGCCCTCAGCGGGGGTTTCTCATCGGTTAGTCCGACCACGCAATTGGAAATTGATGTTTGTTTACATTTCCGGTGCATTACTCCGTTCAGGTTGGCTCCTGTCGATGACGTATTACTCAATTGGAGTGCGTATATCGTTCAGTAGAGCAATAACATTTGGTGCGGTTAGTTTTTTTGTCCTAATGTAGTTTTTTACAGTATAGCATCATCTTGTTAAACACTCTTAACATATTTTTTCTGATCGAAATACAGTTTTTGTACGTTTTCATGTCAATAAAATGAGTTCATCCGATAATCCGACCTTTTTGCTGTTCCGACCATGCCCCCGGTCCCGTAGGTGACGGATTAGCGAGGTTCTACTGTATACTTTTATTTATTTCCCACAACGTTAACATTGAAAACGTGAATACGCAGTTTGTCGCCACAGTATCTAAAGATTTGGGAATTTCACGTCATAACCAAGTAGATCATAACTGTGTGAAGCCAATTACAAAGGACCAAGGTATGTTGAGAAATTATTAAACTATACATATTTTTTAATTCCCATAAGGGTAACATAGGGATTATTTTATGCAGGCTTGCTACCACGGAAATTTAAATTAGTTAGGCTTGCTGCCAGAGAAATTTGAAGTTAAAATTCTTGTTTTTAGACCTTAGTCCATTACATCCCAACCAGACGAGGCCAAATACCAAGTTTCATTAAGATATATTCAGAAATTAGTGAGATAATTTATTTATTTCCCATAAGGTTAACATTGGGACGACGCGACGTACTTTTTAACACTCTCAGTATCTTGGTACAGTATAACCAACGGACATAGAGAAATTATTCGAAATACCAAATAGTCTTTTTTTTAGCTGAATTCAATGGCGTAAATTAAAATTAGATTACTTTAATTTCCCATGTAAAATAAAAAAACTTTTTTTGGTGGGGTTTCCCCCTCAAACTCCCTTCTGATGATCCGATCGGGCTGGTGTTCGAACTCATCCGATTAATTACTAACTATATACGCCTGTGCCGAAATTCATTCTGATCGGATCATTTTTGTGAGCGCTATCGTGCTATTAGACACACTCACAATATAAAGACATTTGAACGAATGGTGTTTTTGGTATCTGGGGACCCTAAAACGAAAAGTTATCCTGGTCTAGGGCTTAGGTCTTACTATGAGACCTACGGTAACACCTTCTTCATCCCTAAAGGTGAAATTCGCTAAAAACTGAAAAAAAATTTCAAAGAAAAATTGTTCATAAAATAAAGCGTAAAATCAAAAAGCGCTACAAATTATAGGGTTTTCTTGAATAAGATCAAATTTGTCCGCCATATTTAAAATTGGCGGCCAAATTTTAAATTTTCGAGGTGACTCGAAAAAACAGCTTTAAAAAGTCCCCCATAAGATGTCAATCGTCAGATCCGTAATAAAACAGTTATTTCTAAAAATGTTATTTTTTTTGTATATTAGGTTAAATGTATTTGATATTTAATTGTTTCTTTTTTTAAATGATATGTGTATTTATTTTAAGATTATTAATCTCTGTCCGTGTATGTACCTGCTGTTTTTATTGAAATAAAATAAAAAGCCAGAAGGCCACTTTTTATATTTTTTTTATTTGTAAATTTAAACCAAATCATTCTAGTAATATTAAAGTGGACCCCAATATATCAACCAAGTTTGCCTGCGACCATCTAAAATTTTCAGAATCGGGTAAGTTAAATCAACTTCCATATTGTCAAAACCAAGATGGGAATATAAAACTGTTTAACAGTATGTTGCTATACAATTAATTACATACATTTTTCCGAGCGCTTTATTTTTGACTGCATGCTGTTGGATTGCACTAAGTGTTGTCAGATTACTGCAGATTACTGATTATTACTTTCATCATTTAGAAGTCTGGTGCGGGAGGGGAGGGATTAGGGGAGGCGGGGTTGGCCGCCGCGGAGATGGCGTACCCAACAACGCAGGTAGAGACCGGCAGGTGTAAGGGTCACTCTGGAATTCGGAGGTCCCGTCTCGGATTTGGGCTCGGAGACAGAGGGTCGCGGAGATCGTGGGCGGACACGCCTAATTCCCGAAGTAAAGCGAAGTGAAGTGGAGCTCAAAGTCCTCGTCAACTCCAAATTTCTAGGAATGTAGAAGTACAAACACCAGTAAGACAAGGTATTATGAATACAAGGTTCGGACGAGTTGTTAAGAAACCTGATAGATTCCGAGACTATGTCTCTTAAGTACGCTATTTGAAGCTTTTGTCAAGAGTGAATTTATTTTTTATACAAGTTTATTTGATTCTATGTTTTCCATTTGTATTTAGTCTTAAGAAAATTACATGAAATAAAGTATGATATATTTTCCTATTTTGAATATATTTGGTTAGGCTTAAGAAACTTTGAACAATTCAATGTATTTTGATTTGGATTTTGCGGACATTTGCCATCACTGATTAGTAAAAAACAAGTTTCACGACGTTTCGGGATCTGGAATCTGATCCCGTCTTTAGGTGGGAGAAAACCAGTAATATGCCTCTGAAAGCAAGTCCGCCTTCAGCGAAGACTTGAAGACCATCTTGGGGGCGAACGCGACTGTCAGCGTTCTGGAGCCCAAGTCGACGCTGGAGGTGAGGGACCTCGACGAATTGACGACCGAGGCGGAGGTGACTGCAGCCGTTAAATCCGCCATCGGCAACGTCGAGGTGAAGACTTTCGTCTCGAAGGCAAATGCTCGAGGCCAGAAGGTGGCGATCCTGACGCTGGGAGCCAGAGCGGCTGCGAAGCTCCTGGAGAAGGGCCACCTGAAGATCTGGTACGTGAGCTGTCGGGTACGCGAGAAGCTCGTGGCCTCCAGATGTTTTAAATGTCTGGGGTTCGGTCACGTCGCTAATCGTTGCCCCGGACCCGATAGAAGCAAGGTCTCCTTCAAGTGCGGCGGCCAGGACCACAAGGCCAGCGCGTGCAATGCAGCGCTGTCCTGTGTCCTGTGTACAGAAGCCGGCTTGAAGGGCGACCAGGTCAAGCATTCCGCTGGGTCAGGTCGTTGCGGGCAGTACCGACGTGCCATCCAGGAGCTTCGCCAGACACAAATCAAATGATCAGTGTTCTGCAACTTAATATGCAGAGGAGCAGGACAGCAAACGACTTGCTGTTCCAATTCGCCACGGAGCAGGGTGCTGACCTACTGCTTCTCAGTGAGCAGTACCAGAACCGACGCTCCGCGCAGTGGTTCTCGGATCCCTCCGGCACTGCGGCGATTTGGATTTTGGACCTCGGGAAGGTGCCTGTTCTCGATTCCGGATCGGGCAACGGCTTCGTTTGGGTGAGGAGCAGGGGTTTCACCGTCTTCTCCTGTTACCTCACGCCAAATCAACCGATTGGAGACTACCGTCACATGGTCGATTCCATTGAGGATGAGATCATGAAAACCTCTGGCGGGGTCATAGTCGGTGGCGATTTTAACGCCAAAGCCGTGGAATGGGGTTCCCCGCGGACCGACACTCGAGGTCGTTACGTCCTCGATTCGGCTGCCAGGTCGGGCCTCTGTGTCCTCAACACGGGCGGCATTTCCACCTTTCGCCGTCCGGGGTGAAGAGAGACGATCCCTGACATATCCCTTGCCTCTGAAGGGATTGTCCAGCGGATCTCCGACTGGCGTGTCTGCGAGGAGTACTCCTCTAGCGACCACCAGGGGATCCTCTTCAAGGTCCTTCTCGAGGGCGCGCGCTTGCGCGCTGAACGTGCTCCTCTGGCTCGACGCTGGAACACCAGTCGTCTGAGCAAAGAAACATTTAAAAACGTAATTAAAGACCAGAGCATTGTGAATTTCACAAGTGCCGAAGATCTGGCAGCATCGACGATGCGACTCATCGCGACCGCGTGTGAGCAGTCGATGCCCGGAGTTTCCCGCCGCCACAGGAAGAAGCCGGTTTACTGGTGGACGCCTGAAATCGCGGAACTCCGGAGGAGATGCCTTGGTCTCCGACGAGCTGCGCAGCGAGCCAGGAACCGCCCTGATGCAAATGCCAGATCGGCTAAGCACAGAGCGGCCCGCCGAGAGCTCCGCGGTGCCATCAACCGGAGTAAAGTCAGGTGCTGGAAGCAGCTGTGTCAGGATATCGACAACGACCCCTGGGGGACGGGCTACAAACTTGTAACCCAGAAGCTAGGGGCTCGCTCAACACCTGCGGTCATGGAACCACAAGCCATGGCCGCCGTCGTCGATACACTGTTTCCCAGCCACCCAGTTCGGCCAGTCAGGGAATTCGGAGAGGTAGGCGCCTTCCCAGTTTTCCGGGAAGAGGAACTCACCGCCGCCGTCCGATCCCTACGACCCAGAAGAGCGCCCGGTCCCGATGGCATTCCGGCGGAGGTGCTCAAGCTCGCTGCGGAGGTGAATCCAAGGCTTCTGCTCGATATGTTCAACGCGTGTCTGGCGGAAGGCGTTTTCTTTTCTTCGTGGAAGGTTGCCCGCCTTGTTCTTATTCCGAAGGCGAAGAGCACACCGGGGACCCCTTCTTCTTTTCGACCCCTGTGTATGCTCGACACGGCCGGGAAAGTGCTTGAGAAGCTCCTGCGTGTCAGGCTGACCGAGGCCATCGTCTCTGCGGGGGACTTGTCCCCGCAGCAGTACGGCTTCAGATCCGGTCGCTCTACCATCGACGCTATCCAGGAGGTAGTTGAGGCAGTGCGGAGGGCGGAGGTCGCGCCGCGTGGTCCTTCTCGTCACGCTCGACGTGAAGAACGCTTTTAACTCCGCCAGGTGGAGCGATATGCTGTGGGCGCTTGAGCATACGTTCCAAGTTCCCTCCTACCTCCTGCGTATGTTGGAAGCGTATTTGTCAGACCGCGTTCTGTTGTACGACACGACCGAAGGTCAGCGGCGCATTCCCATCACTTCCGGGGCTGCGCAGGGGTCCATTCTCGGACCAGATCTCTGGAACGTGTCCTACGACAGCTTGCTGAGGCTAGGCATGCCCGATGAGACCCGCCTCGTTGGCTATGCTGACGATGTCGCTGCCTTGATCGCTGCGAGGAACGTCGAGTAGGCAAAACTGGGGCTCAGCGTAGTGATGGCCAAGGTCAACGGGTGGATGCGAGATCACGGCTTGTCCCTGGCTATCAGTAAGACGGAGATCGTCGTCCTCACCAAAAAGAGGATTAACACCGTGTTCCCGGTGCAGATAGGTGACGTCACACTCGAGACTAAGCCTGCTGCAAAGTACCTGGGAGTCATGGTCGATAGCAGACTGTCTTTCGGCGAGCAGATCCAGCGCGCCGCCGACAAAGCCGCTAAGGGTGTCGCTGCCCTTGGTAGGCTTATGCCCAATGTCGGCGGTCCTCGCTCCTGCAAGCGCCGCCTGCTCATGACTGCCGTCCAGTCAGTCTTGCTGTACGGGGCGGAGGTATGGGCTCACGCACTCGAGAAGCGAGTCTACCGAGATCGGCTTGCCCGAGTCCAGCGCCGAGGAGCTCTGCGGGTCGCTTCGGCCTACCGCACAGTCTCCGAGCCTGCTGTGATGGTGATCGCCGGAGTCATTCCCGTCCTCTTCCTCGCGAGGGAGAGGCAGGCGATTTACCGGAGGAGGCCTGAAGTGGGCCGGGAAACAGCTGCCAGGGAAGAGCGCGATCGCAGCTTCGACTCTTGGCAGCGCGACTGGGAAGCCGAGCTGAGGGGACGTTGGACCTTCCAGCTCATACCTTCCGTCCGACCATGGGTGGAACGGCAGCACGGCGAGGTCGATTACTACGTGACCCAGTTTCTTTCTGGGCACGGGTACTTCCGAGCCTATCTGCACCGGATGGGCAAAGTCGCCAGCCCGGACTGTCTGTATTGCCCCGGCATCCCAGACACGTCCGAGCACACTTTCTTTCAGTGCGACCGTTGGCACGTCCGCCGAGCCTCGCTTTCATCTGAGATCGGCGTGGTCGTCAGCCCAAACAACATCGTCGGAGCTATGCTCCAGGGAGAGGGCAACTGGAACTGTGTCCAGTACTACGTCCAGGCCATTCTTCGGGCGAAAAAGGTCGACCTCGATCGGCCTTAATCCTCAGCTTTTCCCCAAGGAGGTTGCCCTAGTGGCGTAATATCAAAGGCCTAGCCCGAAGTAATGTGTGAAACAGTTCCAGGCTAGTGTCCTCGGTGCCGAGGGAGGTGGTTTAGTCGGTAGTTCACGGGACATCGAGCTCGTGGGAATCCGACACTACTGAGGGGACAATGAGCCCCTCAGTGTGCGTAAATGCATTCCACCTCCTACCCAAAAAAAAAATTATTATTATTATTACTCGCCAATTGTAATAAAAGGATAATTTTGTTGTATCTTAAAATAAATGCCTAAAAGATGAAGGTGACTTAATATATAAAAAAGCTGTAAATTTTTGGTCAGTTAATATCACAATTGTAAGATGTTGTTGTCTTGTAAAATTATGTAAAAATGTAACTGTAAGATGACGATGTCTTGTTAGGACAAAGTGTAATATGAGTTAAAAATGTGTTTACTGAGGCTGAGGGCCAAATGATCTGACTTAATAGGCCAAATGATAAAATTGTATAATGATTAAAATATTTTCATATTCCCTTGTAATGAGAAATACATTGTAAAGTATAATGAATTTTGAATTTTCATTTTGTATTAATAATCTCAAGTCTAAACCTAACTAAAAAAAGGTTTGTTATTTTTCTCTAAAAGGGGAAGTGTTGTAAGTTAAAGAACTAATTAATTATATGTTATATTAGTTTAAAGTTAAAAGAATATTTTATTTTTCATAATGGCAACACTGCTATGTTAAGGCGCCAACTGCCTCTCTTTCTGTTCGTTCTTCTTGATCATGGCTTATTATGAAATTGTACTACTAATATGAAGCTCTGGAATAAAATCATTTATAAAGAGGACTAGTGTTTCATTTAATAAGAAATAGTGTAATAAGCAACTCCATTTCAGCGGCTAGAACCGGTTTGCGCGTGGATCGCACGACCCTAGTGCGCAGGCCCGGCACAGCCTCCCACCGGCTTCTATATAATCCCCCGACTCTCCGCCCTCACTCTCGATCTGTCAGTAACGATTGTGCGCGAAACAGTACGAGTGATTTCCTCCGACCTACGAAGCCGACCCAAGGTAGGGAGCAACTAATATTTACGATTCCGACATTTAAAAAAAGAATAAATAAAAGGTGAACATTAATATTTGAATTTATTAATTTACGACAAATATTTTTCTTTTTCTGACTAGATTTTTATTTTTCCGTCATAGAAGTTCATTTATTTTATTTTTATTTTGACATTTATTTTGGTGGCAATTTTTTCTAGCCTATTTAAAGGTCATTCATTTATTTTCCAACCACAGCCGATTATTTTAATTGATTGCCGCATCTCACTACGTTGATGCGTAGAAAGGGTGGTTATTCAACTAATGAAATGCTGAATAGACTTTATGATAATATGAAGCCAGATTATAAGCTAACCTTAAGGAGGGAACATTTCCACTCAGTTGATGAACTTGTTAGATTGGCTGAGGGATTTGAAAGCTATCTAAGGGAAAACAATATTACCGTCCCCCACCAAATCCGGCCCAATCTCTAGTACCTCAGAATCAGAATCAGAATCAGAATCTTTATTTCCATAAATCTTACAATCTTTGAGTCCCAACAAACCACATGATTTGTCGTTGGGTGCTCATTATTACACAGAGATACAGAAATATAAAACATAAAATATACAAAAATTAACAAAGCGCTCGGGTGACGGTGCACAAACTAACTCAAATATTACTACTACCTACTGGTTAAATATCAAACATTGCAACATATTGAAACTAGAAAACAATTCTCTCAAGGAGAACCAATAAATGTGATCAGCACAAATACAAAACAAACGATAGTTGATACAAAAACAAATAAAAATATATAATTATAAACTCAGTAAATATTTGCATAAATTTGCGTAATTTTAGTGCATTATATAACTATAATGCACTCGGTTAAAAAATAAAAAGAACATAAAAGAAACCATCCACAGCTACCCAAAAATCTAGAGTAATACATAATGCATAAGTAAGGAGACGAGTCAAAATCGAGACTGGAGACACCGAGACAGTAAACCAGCCTAACAATGGCAATCATTCACACTTTCACTCACTGACACACACACATTTTATCATTTTTAATTATTACAACGTGTAATTTTGGCTTTTGTTTACTAACCAAGAAATCAAGTCTAATTTTATAATTTCAAAACGTTTTGCATTTTCTAAATTGACAGGCAGTTCATTAACAATTTTTGGAACTACGTGACTGAGCGAGTTCTTACCATAGGTGTTGCAATATCTTGGCAATTTGTATTTTTCTAAACTTCTAAAAGAATATTGCTCTTTTACATTTGGTAGTTTAAAACTGCACTTGTTACAAAAAAGTTTAATAATTTTATACTTATAAAAATCCTCTGGGTACAGGGTGTTATACATTTTGAAGGTACTGACTAGCGAGTGCGTTTCAGGAAATCTTTGTTTAGAAATCATTATTAGTGTTTTGTTTTGCAAGGCCTCTATTCGTTTTAGAAAACATTTTGGTGCCGTGCCCCAAATTTCTATCCCGTACCGGATTATTGATTCAAACATCGATTTATAAATTATAACAAGAGCTTCGTAAGGTAATGTTTTTCTCAAATAAAACAATTTAGCAGTAACTGGTTTCAGTCTATTTACAACATAGTTGATATGATGTTCCCATTTTAACTTATGATCAATTATTACTCCTAAATATTTAGTTTCACTAACAGAGTTGAGCTTTAGACACTGGCAGTTAGAAAAGTCGCGATTTAGGAGACATTGACAAAAATGACTTCGGATGTCTGGAGCGCGTGGTGGAATATTATGGGCGGAATTAAAATTCATGACTACAGTTTTTTTAGCATTTATTTCGAGTTTTTTTTATCATGGGCCCAGCTATTTAGAACATCAAAGTCTTTTTGGAGTGTTTTTCTGCAATATTGAAATCTTTGTGGGAAGTGAGCAGTGTCATCGGCATACATAAAAATGTTTCCCTTAAAACTACATGTTGCTAGGCTGTTAACATATATATTAAAAAGGATAGATCCTAGCACGCTACCTTGCGGTACACCCTGATTTAAGATTTTACTAGAACTTAAGATGTTGTTAATTTTAGCAAATATAGGTCTCTCTTTCAAATAACTTGCGAACCATTTCAAGAGATTGTTCTTTATACCTATTTTTTCAAGCTCTTTTAAAAGTATACTGTGATCTAAGGTGTCAAATGCTTTGGAGTAGTCTACAAATACTGCGATTACATGATGTCTTTGATTAAGACATTTATTAACGAAGTCATTAAAATCCAATAAATGACCCCTTTCTGTACCCCTTGCCCTTTTGAAACCCATACTGATTTTTACAAATTATGTTGTTCTCTGATAAAAACTTGTTTAGGTGAGTTGTTACATATTTTTCAAACACCTTTTCAATCACAGAAAGAATAGCAATCGGACGATAGTTTGATAGCAGATTTCTTGGACCAGATTTGTAGATAGGTCTTATGATCGATGGTTTTAACAGGTCGGGAAACAGACCAGTTTTAAGCGATGAGTTAATTAGCAAAGCCAGAATCTAGCTAATATTGTTGCTTACGCACTGAATATCACCCACTCTGATTCCATCAATTCTAGGGGATTTTTGCATGTTTAGACTATTGACTATTTTCGAAATATTTTCTTTATTAGCTGTTGGAATATAAAAGAAAGAGTTAACAACGTTGTTTACAGGGTTGTTTGAGAGAATCGTTGCACAGTCATGTCTGATTTTTTCTACACTACTTTTAAAAAAGTCAGCAAAATTATTCTGTAATGACGAAGAAGATGCATCAAAAGCCTGAATTATTTGAGAGTCTGGATTTAGTTTTTTTCTGTTTCCAATCAGGTTGTTTATACAGGCCCAGTATTTCTTCATATCGTTTTGAGCCGAAGCAAATTCAAAAACTATGTACTCTGTCTTCCTATCTCTTATAAGTTTATTAACTCTATTTCTATACCGGGCGTACTCTTTTTTATATGCGTTATTAGTTGGTGTACCTTTCCATTTTTAATAATTTATCTTTTTTCTTAATTTCATCAAGCAACGCCTTTGTCATCCATGGTTTTTTTAGTGAGTGGGAATAATTTTGATTTGGCCTTTTTATATAACACTTGCTTTGCTCGAATATCCTATTAAATATTTTAAAAATGTTTTCACAAAGTTCCTGCGGATTGTTGTATTGTTTTAGTTCCAACCAATTCACATCCATTAGTTTTGCTCTGACTACATTATTTTTTATAACTAATTCTTGTTTTTCTATAGATACTGAGGGTTGATTATGTTTTGGGGCTAATGAACATCCTATTAAATAGTGATCAGCTGGTTTATAATTAAAAACGGCAGTGTTTATGTAAGCTGGATCGGCTCTTATGAAGTCCCGACAGTTAACAACAACACTTAACTTAACAACTTAACAACAATTCCATGACGGGTGATACAACAGATATTAAAAAAATTGATACAAAATCAAGGAAAATCAATTTAATCATGCCAGTAAATAGGCCTACTAATGACCTAGTTTAAGAGAATGAATACTAATTACCCAAAACTGTTTAAGAGAATCATAGAATAACATCCACAGAATTATCACATGGGAGTGTTTTGGAAAAGGCTAGCAGAGTTGTTATGATATGCATAATTACCAAATTTGTATCAACTAATCACAACTACAATGGGGATTGCTGAAAGTTGAGGTTAGGTTATACTATTTAACTTTAGCTTGATTTCATAATACATGACTTAATATACAAAGAATAAACCTACCAAAATCGATGAATTACGTAGGGTTAACTCGCTGTTTCATAGTCACTTGAAGAGGTTTATTAAGTCTAAACCTCAAATAATTTAAAAGCAAACCCCGTTATAAGTTTAATTGTAAGTCGGCGGGGTCCCGGTTCCACCCCACTCACTCTCTTTCAGGCTCCAGACCAGTCCACCACCGGTTATGTCACACGTCATCTGAACAGAGGTTTTTTGTTTTGACACAACTCATGTATCGTACTAGTGTTGTAATTGATGGCCCATATTATTTTTTTGGGGGTTATTTAATTAATTTTAAATTAAGTTGCTTATATTTTGTCAGGTTTTTTATTGTAAATCATTTTACAAGTAAAAAATATTAGGTATAACGAACAACAACTTAATAAATAGTGTAATAATTTTATATCAATAACTCATAACATAACTTATAAATTATCGGTTAAATAATAATTTTTTTATATTTTTGAATTTAAGTTTGGACAAAATACACGATTACTGTAGAATTAGTGTATTTTACAAACTGTACCGAGGATGATAGTTTTTTTATGAGCGTACAAGACTTGTTAATCAATACATAAATATCAAAATGAATAATCATACGAAATAAAAAAATTAGAATGGTGAAATGTTAATTTTTTATTTAATTTGATTTAATATTCACTTTTGATGCATGATTCTCACGTGAAAATTACATTCTTCATTTCACTACATTTTCACTTTACATATTTTCATAATTTTTACGTAAAAAATGTTTTGTTTTAGCGAATTTCCCCTATAGGGAAGAAGCTGTTACCGTAGGTCTCATGGTAAGACCTAAGCCTAAAACCATCATAACTTTTCTTTTTGAGGTCCTCAGATGCCAAAAACACCATTCGTTCACTTTCTAATATATATATATATATATATATATATATATATATATATATATATATATATATACAGCCAGAACCAATTAACAGCTCCTGATATACACGATTCACCCACAGCCAGTTACGTGCTCCTAGCTGAGAGCGCCTAACTGGCTCTGTATGCTTCTTATCGCTACTTGTCTCGGATGCACTATATACACCCACAGCTAGTTAAACGCTCTCACTGCTGCCAACAAAAATATTAAAATAGCCCTAGTGACCTCCTTATGAACCTGAGTGTTTTACTCGTTTTACTGAAGATGTTTTGTGATCTTGCTTAGTAGATATATTAGATATAGTGTTAATATGGTAAATTGACTGATCTTTATTTTATTTTTTAATTTTGGCCAAGGTATGTGAATTAAACACATTCTGAAATACTTTGGGTGGACTTCAGGGAAGGACAGAAACTTCGAGAAATAATTACTGAATAAAAACCGAAGTACAAAGATCCCTTAGTCTTAAAATGCTCAGTTTCCCTGTGAACTCTTTGTTTGTGCGCAGTTTACTTTTTTTAGTTTAGTCTTAGGACTTCATAACACTGAAACGAAAAGAGATATCACAACCAAATAATGAGGCATACTGTTGATAGTAGGCCTAAGCTACTTTCACTGTATACCAGTGGTGTCATGGTGCCGGAGCACGCCGGGACGCCGTTCCGGCATTGGTAAACGCCTGGCGAACGCCTATTTCAGAGGTTACCGACATTAAGAAATTGACAGGAACCATTTTCAACTTTCAATTTAAATATATCATTGAGAATATTAATTTCCTTGTTTTTTTTCAATGTATAAACATTACTTAAGTCGGGATACTTTCCCTCGGAAACGTCTTCAAAATTCATTGATAGAGACATAAAATGACGTGCAGTTGACGTTTCGTCTGCTGTCAGTAGCTACGTAGTCGGCTGCACAGGTAATTTTTTCACTTCGGTACACTGGTTATTTTATCGTCGTCTTGTCTGTTCTGTTGACAGTTTTCAAATGTCTAGTTTGTTTACATTATTTGTTTTGGCTCTTCACTATCCATTCAGATGAAGGTGAATCCAGGTAATTGCAAGGCTGCATCGCTTTTGCTCCACGGTTATGGGTCATTTTGGAAAAATCGCTTTTGCTCCACGGGTCAGCAGGTAGATTGTAGAACCGTCCGAAACATCGCTTTTGCTCCACGAGAAAGGGGCCTGTGCTCCCTCTCCCCCACATTCTTTCTTTCGTTCACCTCCAGGTTCTTACTTGAAAAATGCCATTTAAACGTAATTCTACAAGTTTATTTTTTTGTCTAATCGAAAATATTGATTTTTGAAAGAATATTAAACTACTTAAATTGTAAGAGTAGGAGTAAGTAAACGATATTGTGTATAAGAAATAACTTACATAATAAAATGTGTTGCTATTTAATACTTATCCACATTTCATATATTTTTTACAATAATTCACTAGAAACAGAGAAGCCTTCTGGCAAAAGATAGAGATTCTAGGCATGAGCATGGAGCAGAAAACCACTTTTGAGCCGAAAGAGTATATTTTCGACGGGCATTAAACACTACTTAAATAACCTTATTTCACAAAATTCAAGCTTAGAACAGTTAAGTCTTTCTCCCTAGTACAGTACCCAGTCATCCATCTCAATCTGTTGCTACTCTGTATTATATTAATAAAGCTGTTTTGAGACCAATATTGGTACCTATAAAAAGTAAAGTTGAAATCAATTGAAGGTTCAAGGTTACATTATTTTAAAGCTACATGGTTTATTAAAAAAAAGAAGCAATCTGCAAAAACTACACAATTGAATAAATCTACAATTAATCTATTGTAGTGACCTAGAATGTCATGTTCGGGCCTAAAAGCTTGATGTTGTGTTAGAAAGCTTCCATGTTTCTAATCGTGATTTATTGTATAAAATAAATGAAAGATGGATAAAACATAGTAATACTATTTAATTTTGTAGGCTATTGCTCTTAAACATTATTGTTTACTTGTCGTTACTGTCACAATTGAAGTAGTTTAACATTCTTTCAGTTATAAATATTTTGCGTTCAGGCCAAAAAAGCAAAGTCGCATATTAAGTTCAAATTGCAGTATTCAAGAAAGAACTTGGAGCTTGTAGGTGAGAGAAAGAGAGAATTTTGGTGAGAGGAAGCGCAGGCCCCTCTCTCGTGGAGCAAAAGCGATGTATCCATAATGACCCTTAACCGTGGAGCAAAAGAGACACACGCAATTGCAAGCGTGTATTGAGGCATTCACCACAACTCGTTCTACGTCGCGCGTCGCTCTGCCGAATGCGGCAAAATGCTCGCTGAACGTTTGGGCAAGTCGGATTCTTCCTGACTGAACTATGCGGTGAACTTGAGCCATTTTAGTAAACATGTCCTGAATTCGTCTGAAGAATTTCACAAAAGCTCTCGGCGGGTCAGTGCGAATTCAGGCGATTGCGAGACCAAACACACGTTCGGCAGGACTTGTTTAACGTTGCTGTCCCGAGTGGCAAATTTTTCGCCGAAAGTTAGGTCAAGTGGAACTTTCATTAAACCGGCAATAGTGTACTTGATCATCAATCCTCACTGCCTTTAAGTGACGAGATCTAAAACTAAATGCCAAATAAAATGTTTGCATATACAGTGGAGCCCCGCTAACACTAATTGGGACCGGACCCATTTCGGATTAGCGAATATTTCGGATTAAGCGAACTATTATTAAAATAAAGATAATTATTAAATACATGTGCAATTAAATAAACTAAGCGTCGAAACGCCGAATCACACCAATCATCGGTACGGTAATTCGAGATTTTTTACCGATCAGCTATTTTTTTACCGATTGTTAAATCGTAGAAATGGTTTTGAGAGAACCGGACAACACCACAGAGGAGAAACATAGATTCTTCTCTGTGACAACACCGCGGCCCAAGACGATAGTGCAGGTGAAGCAGACAACGACAGCGAGCCATCGATATAAAACTACAGTAGTATCCCAGCAGAGAGAGCAGAGAGTATCCCATTCGGACGCCGCGGCTGCCTTTGATCTAGCGCTACGCTACGTAGAACAACAGTCCACCGCGACCCCAGCGGATACCCTGTTCCTGAGACGTTGTCGCTATTACGCATGTGGACGGTTCATTATCGATCGTTTTAAGTTTTTAACAGCGGGCACAACATGTGAAAAGAATTTTCCTATGCTTTCGCCTGAGGCCGATTTGTATTTGATCGGCAATGACGGATGATTTCTCAAATAATGAGTTTTGAGATTTTTTAAGAATTTTTTTGGAACAAACCGAGCAAATTACTCGCTCACCGGAAGAAGCCATCACTTTGCACAGCAGGCGCGATCATAAAAATGTTTTCCATGTCACCGTAAACTGATAAGCCCGAACGTAAGGACAGAACCATAACAAACAAAACAACGTTGACGTCGAGGTTGAGGTTGGATAGTGAGCCGACAGCTGACAGAAGCCGGCAGACGATGCGCAGTAGCTTTCGCGCATCGGCGCATTCGAGTTCCCTTTCGGTCAATGGTTAATATGATCGCATATCGATATTTGTTTTCAAACAATCGAATGGGGTTAGAATACGCCTATTGCTATTCATTGTGTAATTCGGTTATTCTATGGAATACTTAGTTTCTCACGATCGATGCACCGACTATCGACTCGGCTGATTTCGTTTTAAAATGCATGACGTTTCATAGCGTTATAGTTCGCAGAAAGGAGAATCTTTCTACAGAATATAATGTTGTTGACTTAATACAGAAACTTTTCTGCAAAAAATAATTTTACTAACTTATTACTTGAGGATTTTCTGCAGCCAGTATTAAAAAACAACCTGTCGGTCAGGCTGAACTTTCTGCAGGCCTTGTGTCTTCTTTCTGCGACAATGTCGCACTGTCGCCCGTAGTTATGCTATGGGGAACCAATATAGTTTCATTCAATAACATTGTTCTGTTTTGTTTATTATATTTTCTATCTTTGAAACTTACTGTGATTTTCAGAAATAAGTTACGCTTAATCAATGCTTTTCCTTGTTTTTATTTATTCCTTAATATTGCCTGATTTCGGTTTAGGATTAAGCGGATTTTCGGGTTACCGGATTTCGGATTAGCGGGGCTCTACTGTAAATGCAAACCTAAATCCCACCAAAAACATATTAATACGTTTTGAAAAACGAAATAAAAAATATTTTACACTACAATAATTATATCCTGTCACAATAATTTAATTTTTAAATGGTGATATAAATTTTGCGTTCTATCTCAATTTTTGTCCAATAACACAGTCAACACAGTCATTAAAAATGCTTATTATGTGCTGTATATTGACTGATATTGAAAGACACTGTTAGAAGGAGTTTGTACCCTATCAACGTTTGAAATAAAATTAATCAAACCTTTATTGTTAACAATACACTATATTTAAAATGTTTTTAATTCATAACATGTAAAAAATCTACTGACACAGACTCCTTAGCTTAATCTTTGCAAAATTTTAACTTAGAATATTTTGAAATGTGTTGTTAAAAGTCGGCATCAATCCCCTTTAAAAATGTGGGAATCCCTATACAAAATTTATTCTCTGAAGGGGGGGGGGATATTTGCCCAAGATCCTCGGACATACCGTTCCGGCACTGGAGAATTTACCATGACACTACTGCTGTATACGGTGTTCCGATGTCACCTTTGGGGGATGGCCCGTTGAAAAGTAAAAATAAAATCTTTAATGCAAGCATAAGTTGATGTCTACATAAAATTAAAAGTCTAGTTGAACTAAAAACAATGCCGCAAACCGGACCTCAAAAGGTTGAATCAGTCGGAAGTAATTGCTGTTCAATTTTAAAAATATCTGATACATTGTACTAATGAATAACAGAACGTTACAAGTTTAAGGAAATTCTTACTGTACTCCATTCAAAGTGGGTGTAGTCTCCTGGCAATATCTTAATCGTTTATAAAAGGAGTTTATGAATCCAATGGCCGTCCCTCAGAGGTGATATCTGATCACCATGTAGGCAGAAAGGTACATGGTAGGCTTACTATTACCAATAAAAGTGTGCAAAATTTGGTCGTGATATCTCTTTTCGTGTCAATGTTAGAAAGTCGTCCGAGGACTTTATTGTCACCCTGTGTATAAAGTCATAGTTTTTTTACACAACGAATTATCAACAAACTTTGTTCAGTAGCAAGTATATACATTTAGTATGGGGTATCAAGTTTCTTCTTTGAACGACTAAAAAATTGTGGTCATTGTTATTATTCAAAGCTTAATATCTTAAAAATCATAAGATTTACGGAAAAAAGATAAAAAATTCCATCTACTTTACAGTATATTATAATTAGGGGTTTAGCACTAGAAACTGATAAAGTATAATTTTTCTGAATTTGCTACATGTAAAAAGACCAAAATTGAAAAGGATTTTTTTCAACATCATGCTGAAATTTATTGTGAATGACAGATCATCATAAATTAGCTACGGAATTAAAAATGATCATATCGGAGTTTGCATCCTACGAGCCAAGTCAAACCTTATCTACAGCGACCTTCAGATAATAAAGCCCGCCAATTTTTGGTATGAGCCATCTGTTGAAAACGTGTCTCATTATTGCAGTGTTTCTAATATTTTGCCCGTGAATATTTACAAAGATTTATAATTTGAACTTTCTCCTATTGTAGTATAGTAGGATATCAGGCGTTTTTAATTTTATTTTTAAACCAGTTTTTAGTGGTAAGGTAAATACTCTTTGTTACGAACTCGCGTGGCGTGCAGTAGAGCCCAAACACAGTCTTATTTTTCCTAGACTGTGGCCCAAATAAATCTGTCACCAAGCATAAACAAACAAGTCAAGTGGTAGTGATCGTCTTCCCGCGCACATCAGCTGCTTGGTGCCGCCATGTACGATTCATGGCGTGAGGAAAAAAGGTGTGTGTACAGTCAGCTGGTATAACGTAGTTGGCTCATGCATAGGGTGACCAGATTGTCACCGAATAAAAACGGGACACTTAAACAAAACTCACCCCCCCCCCCATCCACAACACAACACACCATACACCAAGGAGTTTAATTATATTGGGGTCTCTGTAATTTACAAATTTTGTATTGGAACAAATTAAGTATCAAACTGTTTTTAAGCTTTTAGTCCATGAAGTTTATTCTCCATATATTGAACTTATTACAGCGCACGATTGTTACAGTTTTCCTTTAGGAATACAATAAATGCCATGCAGCCATGAAGGCTAATTTTTTGAATCGCCACATTAAAAATACAAGTCACATTTTTAAGATCTTAACATTTTATTATAAAAAGAAACAATAGTTTCTAAAAATTAATTATGTAGGTGGTAATATATATAAAATAGTAGGATCAAAAAAGTTTCATGATTATTTTAAAATTTTAAGTTCTTCTCGTTAATTGTTATGCTGGGGAAACAGCTATACAACAATTAAAAAAATAAGTTCATTAAACGTTCCAAGTTTTGTCATACTTGTCACTTGCTCCAGCTAACTTTAAGAATGTACTTTTTCTCTATTTAGTAGTAGAACTGGCAACAATCCATTTTGAAGTTATATGATACTTGAAGAAGAGCTTCAAGTGTCCCTACTTCCATCCGGTTTCTTTCTTCAGCCAACCGAATGTTCATTAGTGAAATAGTATATTTCACTACTAGTCACGAAATGGTACTTTTGTGACGAGTTGTGAACAGTACTTTTCATCACGATGCAAATAAGTGACCAAACTTATAAAAAATGATCCAACATTTCATAATTTAGTCATTTTTCTAAAAGTAAACACAATACGAACTGAACTGTCTATTTTAGTTTATAAAGTCACCTGGTTGAACTGTCAAATTAAGGAATTCGTTTGTTTGGGTACGGCAATATTTTGTTTTGGTACGGAAATGGTTTGTTTGGGTACGGGAATGAAATGTTTGGGTACCGAAAAAGCAGCTGATCATTACTTGTTTTGACGTAAGGAAATCGAGAGTTTTCGTAGATCTCAGCTGTACGGTAACGGGCAATTTTCGTATACAGAGTGATGAAAATATTCTTTCTGTATTTTCATTGTGAGTGGGAATCGCGAACAAGCATGTTTTTTATTTATAGCCTCCTTTTAAAAAACGGGACATTTTGACGTCCCGAAAAAAGTTTTTTGGGGCAACGAAACGCAACGTGAAAAAACGGGACATTACCGTTTTTACGGGACGTCTGGTCGTCCTACTCATGCAACTATATAGCGGACCTTGCGGTATGAAAGCTGAACTAAGACTGTACACGTGTACAGGGTGGTTGTAAAATAACTAGGCAATAAAAAACTTAAGTTCCTGTACGTAATGTGGTTTCCATGGGCGAAAATTGAGGTCCTTGTGCAACACTGTGAGTATTGTGTGCCTTAATAGTGCACTTTCACGAGCTGCTTTACGTGTTGATTTTTTCGGACTTCGATTAAACATTTCCCGACCTGTTGCAACATTATCCACAGTCCTTGATGTGGATGGGCGGCCTACTCTTTTGTTGCATCTTTAACAGAGCCTGTAGTCATTAACTTTACGAGACAGTTTTTAATTGTCTCTGGGTGTATATTCGCTCCATACACTGTACGCCACCATCTCTGCACCAGGCCCGGCGACAGGATTTTCGGGCCCCTGTGCAACCTGCATCCCCGGGCCCTAAAATCTGGCGACCTTTTTTTTCTTCTTACGTGTGTTTTTCGACTCCTTTATAGCCATTTCGGGCCCTTTTTGGCTGTTTCCGGGCCCCCTGTGAGCCCGGGCCCCTATGCATTTGCCCCCCCCCCCCTGTCGCCGGCCCTGCTCTGCACTAAAACAACAGATTTCAACACTTCGAAACGCGAAGCAACTTGAGCACGCTCGAAGTCTAACAAGCGGTGAGCCATTTTTGTTTTTTATGCCTCAGCTGTTTATAACGGGCAAAAATTAACTCCTTCAAGTAGGTAGTATAAAACTTTAATAAAAACCCTACAAATTGGCACTATTGCTAACATTATATCTGCAATATTAGCGGATTTATAACAGTTTACCAAGTTACTTTTCAACCACCCCGTATTTTTATTGAGTTGTATAAACTAGTTTTTATTGTAGTCGTCGTAAGTCACACCAGCTGACTGTGCACACACCTTTATTTTTTCCTTACACCATGAAATCGCGTAAGGAGTATATGTTGAAATTTATTCATGTTGGAGCCTTCCGGAATTGGATAATCAATAATAAACAGGTTTACATACCTCGACGTCATAATTCCATATAAGTATAAGTACAACTTTATTTACTGTTGACTATAGTTTCGACTTCTTCGAAGTCATTATCAAAACTAAGAACGTTAAAATATCATTCCTCTGAATTTCGTCTTGAGATTTAAAATAAAATTAATTAAATTAAATTAATAAAACTCACACAAAGATAATGACTTCGAAGAAGTCGAAACTATAGTCAACAGTAAATAAAGTTGTACTTATATGGAATTGTGACGTCAAGGTATGTAAACCTGTTTATTATTGTTGAAATTAGTAAATAAATGAGAATTTGAAGTGGTGCACAGGTTATGCACCAGAATTCAGCACAAACTCTTGAATTTTAAAACGGATTGATTCCCTTAACCCGCTAAAGGAACATCTATAATACCTCCATTGCAGCAGACCTGCACAATCAGATAATTTCTTATTCTCAGAATCACATTTCAACACAACATAAGCGATACATGACAACTTTTTTATTTCCTCCACAAGAACGGCATGGGGGATGAGTATGCAGTTGCTACAACATGTATGAACAATTTGGCGGTTTTAAATCAATATCCGAACTTTAAATAATCGACATTTATTGGCATGAACAGTTTGGCTGTTTTAAATCAATTGTATCTGAACTGCAAGAAGCCAAATCCTTGGTTTGATCAAGATATGTTGTGGAATAAGCGAGATCTAGAATTTTTTTTCCTTCAGAATTACATAGGGACAATGTACTGTGTTTACCACTTTCAATAACTCAGTAGCCAATGTACATTGAGTGATTAAAAATACTAATTTTTTTGCTGAATTCAATGGTGCAAACAATTTTTTCCTATGTAGAAACCTCAAACATTTCATTTTGAGGGTGTTTATCCCCCTTTACCACCCCTTCTGGTAGTACGATCGGGCGGTTTATGAACTTGTCAGAGTGATTACCACTTTACACGTCAGTACCAAATTTCATTGAAGATTGAAATTTTATTAAGATTAAATTTCGTTTAATGTCCGTGTTACGGCCGGTAACGTGTTAACAGACTATATATACATATAAAAATTCGAACGCATGGTGTTTTTTGCTACTGGAGACCCAAAACGAAAAGTTATTATGGTCTGAGCTTAGTTCTTACCACGAGACCTACGGTAATAGGTTCTTTACTGTGATTCGCTAATCAAGTAAAAGAGCTTTGTGTTTTAATACACAGTAATAATATTATTATTATTACTTTTTATATTTCATTTATTTACTTTGTTCCAGTAGTTTTATTTAGTTTAGAACTAAAATAATACATACTGTTAGTTGCCTGATATCAAAAACTACGATTGTTTGTTGTTACATGAATTATCTTTTAATATGTTCACTAAGGATTTAGAGCTGTTCGGTATTATTGCATCAAGATGGAACTCTTTCCTAAGGTTTTGAATGAGAAGTCAAACAAGCCGCGGTACTATAATCAGTATGCTATAACCTTTATAAATAACTTTTAAATAAAAATATATAGTAAAATATGATCATTATCGCGGTTGACAGTTCATAACAAATGTACTCAGAGTAAGTTTTTTTCAATTTTCACAATTGCGTCTTTTATTAAAAGTTTTATTGAACATCTAGTTTTGTTGAATTTTTGTTCTATATAATGCAACCAATTAGAAGTACCAATGTAACCCACAGAACCCGCAATGCTACAAATAAAAGATATGTACGATTGAGTTAAACTGACGAACAACGCGAAGCACAAAAAAAGTTGAGCGGAAACGAAATTATCGTCTGAATGTTGCGTTTAATTCCCATTGAGATGCATTCGTTTATAACATGGCAATCAATTAAGGTTTCCGTTGGACCTAAGAATGTTGTAATTTAGTTTAAAAGATGAAATCCCTGGACAGTGGTGCCAGTAGTTACCATTTCAAAAATGACGCTATTGGTAGGCTACCTCGACGAGAACCACCATTGGTGCACCGTCACCAATTCGAAGTAACATTATTGCCATCATCGACTATAAGTGAACGAAAATAATGCAAAACAGCATAATAATGGAATTTTAATTCAACAGGCGGAAAACTGTTGGAGGGCTGTACATACAGCTGGGATCATTATGCTAAAATTCTCAAAAAATCCCTCTTGGGCAACATGCCACCATCTTGAAAAACTATTTCTGGTCCGTGTTTCTTTAAACATTGTTTTGATTACCACAAAATTCTTAAGAGATACGAAAACAAATAAGTATATAGATTCTAGAATCCAACACTATTTTCCTGTATTATATCGTAATTTTGAGAAATGTTTAGGAGCACCATCTTAATGTGTTTGGTGTTTGGTTATGAAAATTATTAAAATTGGCAGGAATGACTGCAATCCGTCCAGAGGATGTGACAGCACGAATTTTGCTACTGTATGCTAATACAGTCAAGCAATTGTTTCGGGGAGAGGTTCTCCAGATCTGTCGTTCTGCAATACTATGCGCATGTTGATATTTATTTTGAGTGTTATGACATATTTCCCAGTTCACAAGGGAACGTTTGAAAACTGAATAGAGGCAAAAGATATGTTCAAAATTTAGTTGAATGCAAAAATAAAAAAATATTTAGTTGTATCTAATGTTTTTGTTTGGATAACCTAAACAAAAACATATAGCCTACGATACTTTTGACAATTAATTATAACTTCTGTTTATTGAATACATCTCAGCTGAGGTTATTGCTAAGCACAGTGGTGTAGACCAGGAGTTCCCAAATTGAGGGTCGCGACGAGATTGCAAGAATAATAATATGAGAAAAAGAAGAACATCTTATAATCAAAGTGGCGATAAACAGTTTATTAACTCCCCTGTTAACTTGAGAAAGGTTGTCTTAGATATATTTTTTACTTAAAAGGACACTTATTCCCTTGAGTTGAACTAAGATTAAGATTAAGCAGTGTAAGGACGTTAATGAGGGAGGCAACTTACCGCCAGTCGCATCATATACTTCTGCAAGAATCAGTTAAGCTATGAAGTGTGTTTCAAAACCGGTCCATGCCATTTAAAAGTTGGTGATTTCAGTCAGTTTAATTTGCGTTTGTCAACTAGAGTATGTTTGATGTACGTCTAGTTACCTGTTCTTAAATTATGAACCTAACAATTACATTACTAAATGTCAAGTAGGGGTTAGTGGTTGATCAAAATAATAAGTTGGTTTTAGGGATTGGTTGCGATATATTTAAAATTTTCTATTTAATTAAATAAATCCAAAATATTTATGTATTTTATGCTGACTAATAGTATAACCTAAAAAACGTTAACTGTTAATATCTACAGCTAGTATGTTTCCTATAAATTAATACATAATTAAGGAAGCAGAGAGTTTTGTGTATCCACCACCTATCAAGCTCCGGCAACACCCGTGTCGATAGAAAGACCGACAGTGACCAGTTCAGTTGTCTACAGTCTACACAACAGTCGCGACCACCCCCGACCACTCCCGACACGCCTCTCGATCCCTCCTTATCTAACCGACACCCTCTCTACAAAAAACATAGAGTCTTGGCTGAAGGTCATTCACCACTATGGGCTCAAGTCGAACTCGCTGATTGATAGTAGTGTGAAGCGCAAATACAGACCATGATATGTCATATTCAGGGCCGCCACGAGGCGATTGGGGGCCTGGGGATCTGATGGGGGCCCTTGCTTCCATGTCGAATACCAATCACATTTTCAATCATTTACTTTAATGATGAAACATATATTTGTGTTGTGGTGTGAGATAGTAATTTTTAAAATAACTATTGTGCTCATTGTGAAATTATTTACATATTTTATTGTTCAACCGCAAAGCCTAAGATAAATAATTTATATGAAAGTTAGTATAAACCCGAATAATATTTATGTACAGAAAGTTTTATTTTACATTAACATTAACATAACACCATAATATACTGTAAAATTCATTGAATTTTGTTAAAATTAATCTCATGTTAACGTGTAATCATATTATTCCGCGAAAAAACATGTAAAAAATTATACCTGACCTAACTTTATAATACAATAAATAAAATTATGGTAAACACCTCTAAATCATTCCTTTTCTGGCCTTAGCCATTACAAAATCATTGATTACGTCATCACAGTTGATAGATTTAGTGCAATTATGATCAATACTTAATATTATTGATTTTAACGATTTTTTCCCATTGCGGAACGTAGCTTAATTTTATTAAGGCCATCTTACTAAAGACTCGTTCCCCAGAGGCAACGGACACTGGCAAAACTATCATGAGTCCTGAGGCAACACAAATTTGGGGAAACCTAGATTCAAGTCTTTTACCAAATATTTTATTAAGGATCTTTAAAGCTGAATTCACACTTCTGTCTATTTTTACCACACCACTATTAACTGTTCTCCAATATCCTTTTAATTCTTTGCTTAATTCAGCTTGTTTTGGTGAATAAGTAGCATGATTCTTTGGAATAGGTTTTTGCAGTGCTGTCTTGATTCACTGTTCACTATTGTTTTACTGTACACCAAACTCAATTCTTTAATCATGCAAAAAACCTTATCCAAGGGCGCCCGCAGGATATTTTCCCAGGGGGGGCAAACAGTTATTTCTTCCTGGGGTTTTATTGGGATGTGGAAAATATATAGGTATCCCTTATTGGGCCCGCAGCCCTCTTATGGAGAAACAGTAAGATAAAAGTACTTGAAAACGTATTTTTGGCTGTCTAAAAACCAGAGTTACCTTTCAAAAAGATTTCAAAATACTCATTTGTTTCTTTAATTATGATACCAATTTTTAGTTTGTTTGTAAATTTAATTTAAAAGTCTCAAGTTCTTTACTTTTGTAATTTTTTTACTTATTTATGAAAAATAATCATTCTTTCAGCTGCGATTCAATTACATCCTGAATTAGTTTAGGAAATTGTATCAATAGGCAAAACCAGTGCCATTGCAAAATTTTAGCCGACCATTATGTGGCCAATAATATGAACAATCATCACTGTCACGCCTTCAAGCAAGGTATTTCCATCGATTGACCGCTATTAGTGAATACATAAGATTGGTTTCCATACACGATTGCGAGTTCGCAATGGTACATTTTTGTCGTTTATCAGCGATCGGCAAACACCGCCGATCGCGAGTTTCGAAAAGCAACATCGGCCGTTTATCCGTAATCGGCAATTACGCGGCTGTTCGCGAATTCCGCAAAGCTAGATTCTCCGTTTGTTCGCGATCGGCAAATACGCACGACCGTTTTCAACGGCCGATCGCGAGTTTCGTTAAGCTACATCGGCCGTTTATCCGCGATCGGAAGATACGCGCTAGCGTATTTCGTGGACGTTCGCGAATAGCGTAAAGCTATTTTTGCCGTTTGTCCGCGACTGGCAAATACACGCGTGGGTTTAGCGGCCAATCACAAGGTTTGCAAAGCTGCACTTGCGGTTTATTAGCGATCGGCTAATACGCACGACAGTTTTAGCGGATGATCGCGCTAACCTGGATCTGCTGTTTATTTGCGATCGCGGGTAAACGGCAAATTCGCGAGTTCGTTTTCCGCGGCCGGTAGCGAGTTTTGCGAAGCTACAATCGCAGTTTAGTTTCGATCGCTAAAACGATCACGTCCCGAAAGTTTCCCGAAGTGAATAAAAATCCCGCCCAATAATCGGGAATTCAATTTTCCCGAAATTTTGGGAACCGACCATCCCTGATTGAAAATTACGGAGATTAACTTTGTTTGGTCAACTTGAACAAACTTAAAAGCTTCATGTATTTATACATATATTTCCCTATTCTCAGGGGGGGCAACTGCCCCCCCTGGCCCCCCCTGCGGGCGCCCATGACCTTATCATTCACTATGTAAGCTATAAAATGTAAGCAACGCTGCGAGTCAAGAACGTGCGGGGAACACTCGGAACACTGCTGATAAGGACCTAGTCAGTTTTAGTGGAGGCGGTGAAAACAAAACTCAAAATATTATTCCTCCGAATAATCCACTGACTGAAGACTAGCCCGGCAGCGTATTTACAATCCTCCTACGGGTTCAGCGCGCCGAACTCGTAGGGGGATTGTTATGCCCACGCGCGGCGAGCCACAACAATCCCCATACGGATTCAGCGCACTGCCGCCCCCCTCCCGCACCCCGCACACCACCATCGCTTGCTCAGGTGCAGGATGTGAATTGAATATATTTCGTTCATCCCTAGTTTGTTTGTACAATAGAGTTGCCAACAAGCCTACTATTAAAACAACTATCATCTGTTTAACTTTGATAATTGTTTTGATATAAAATCCTAATAGTTTTCCTTGTTGTAAAAGCAAATGATAGGCCTACACTCTGTAACTAATTTCATCCAGATTGTAAAGTAGGATTAATTTTGTATACCGATGATGAGTCGATATTGTTTTGTTAATTTACTGACTCACTTTCCAGTTTTGTAATAAACAATAGTAGAACTAATAAATAAATAATTACTAGAAAAATTAATGTTAACAATTTTTATAGCTTTTTGTCTGCGTTAGCACGATATAGGCGGATATAGCGGTGGCGAAGCGTGCGGTAATCTCTGGATTTTTATTTACGATAGATTTTTGATTATTCAGGAAATTGGAAGTTACCGCATATTTATTTTATGTTCTTATCGCATATTTATTCAGAATACAATTCTTAAATTAAACAAAATTATTTGGCAGGTACACTAAATAACCTACTTTGAGGGATCACCCACATTATAGATATATTTGTCAATAAGGAGTTCCAACATAAATCTTCTTGGTTAAATTATCTTAATCGTTATCTTTTTAGTTTCTAGTAGTATTTTGTTTACATCCCTTAAAACTATCTTTTTGAGTGAAAAAAGTTAAATTATTGTGCTCAAGCAACACTGCCCTAGTAGTTACACATGCAGACCTCGGACACCTTTTTTAGGCTGCGTGAAAAATGTATTGTTCATTATTAATCTTTTATATCGGCAATTTTTAGGCAAATAAACTATGTGAAAAATTAATAGATGTGCGGTGCAATGCAATTAAAATAGAATAACAACGGCTACAATTTCCATTAGTCTAATGTACCGATGTAGTGATTTATTCATGTCAACTCTAGTAGTAAACCTTCAAAGAGGTAGTAAAACATAATTGTTTTACTGGTAATTCTGGTTAACCAGTAATCCAGTAACTCAGCGTTAAAAAGTAAGTAACGATAATGATGTGTTTAATAACTTTCATTTTTAATTAACAACAATCACGCTTTTTAGAAATAAACGGCAAATTGGAAAAGATTTATAAAATATAATTTTGAAACTCAGGTAATTCGGTTTTTATAAGCCTAGTAGTAAACCTTCAAAGAGGTAGTAAAACATAATTGTTTTACTGGTAATTCTGGTTAACCAGTAATCCAGTAACTCAGCGTTAAAAAGTAAGTAACGATAATGATGTGTTTAATAACTTTCATTTTTAAATAACAACAATCACGCTTTTTAGAAATAAACGGCAAATGGGAAAAGATTTATAAAATATAATTTTGAAACTCAGGTAAACTCCTTTAAAGTTAGAGAAATATTTTTTTTCAAACGGTAAATTAGTTTAAACTTCACGTTTTTGTTAATGCGAAACTACAAAACACCAATTACTTATAAGGCGTTTGTAACGTGTTCCGCCTTCTGTATTTAAAAAAAAGTATATCCCACGACATGTATTAAAACGACCTTCATTTTATTTTATTTTAGTACAATAGAATGATCCGCTCCTAAGAAATCAGGTTTCAAACTCATCCTCAACATTTTTCCCAGACTGTTGGAGACTACTACTGAAAATACTCTCATTAAAATTGAACAAGGATTCGGGTTTTCATTTAGGAAACTCACAAAAAAACTATATTGATAGAATCGACCTTGGTTTCTTAAAATATACATATTTAAGGAAAATTAGGGAAATTAAAAGAAAAGATGTGCCGTGTGTGTAGGTAACTCCCACCACGGCCGAATCCTATCGCCAGGCCGCCGCGGCACCGGCGCCGCAAGGAAATTCCCTGCAAGGTAGGCCTACGTGGCGCGAGGGAGCGATCTCACGCACTTCTGCATCCAAGCCCCTCTTTATTTATTTTTAAGTTTAAGTTTTGGTAGGCAATATTGCTAAATATTAGCTATATGTCATTCTTCCGTATACTGTAAGTTAGAAGTATGATGTTTATATTTCAATCCAGACTCAAAATAAAAGACCTTTACAAAAATCATAGCAAATCTATTTTTCTAGCAACGGCAAAAATTTGAAACTTGTAAACATGTTGTAAAAACATATTTTCTACAATCTATTAAAGTTTTATAGCGATTGGACTAGTAGTTTAAACGGTATAAATTTTCTAAGTGTGCCAATGTGTGAAAACCGCCAAAAAAAACCGTACTTATTTCATTCAACCTGCCTAAACAATTTCTTAAAACCAAACAAAAATTTTAAAATATACATCGATAAACGCAGAATTAAATTTATAAAATAACGATGCCGTTTGTATTTTTCTACCTCAACTGGTTACGTTGTAGTTTAAATTCAAACTCGAGTACCTAAACTTTTTGACCCTAGAGCAGCGCCGAGCGCGAGCGGCTGAACCCGTAGGGGGATTGTTACACCTAACGGGCCGTAGACGCTCGGGGCACAACAATCCCCAACTGGACTCAGCCACCGGCTGAGTCCGTAGGGGGATTGTAAATACGCAGCCCGGCAAGATCTGCCCAGTAAATCTTCTTAATTTTTTTTATATTTGTTTCCTGAATGTGTGTATGCTTTTTCTTCAAAAAACGTTTTAACTGCCCGCTGCAGTAGTATTGTGGTATTTATACTAACATGTATAATTACCGCGGGGCCCTGGGAGCCGGGGGCCTGGGGAAAACTGTCCTCGTTGTCCCCCCCCCCTCGTTGCGGCCCTGTGTCATGTAATTTCAAAGAAATTACCTGTTTATATTCTGGTATTTGTTTGTTCAATGATTTTTTTTTCTAGGCAACACCACTGTACATTTTGTATCCATACATTTGAAAGCCAAATCTTTCGTTGACTAATTAATCACAAATTCTCAAAACCAAGTGAGGCTTGGACTTTGAAACTGGCCACAAACTCTTTATAGGTTCTAGATGAAAGGGTTTTAAGATATTTACTCTTAAGAGGTTAAAAATACTGTACATCATAACAATTTAAATTTCCGAAATTCTATTTTTTAACTGTGTATGCCTATAGAATAATTTCAAGGGATGAAAAAATTCCAACTCAAATTTATCAAAACTGATGATTGCCATTGGTTCGGCCAAACAATAATTGAATCATTGAGACAAGAAATAGGACAAACTAATTTAGAAATATGATCATCGCTTTGGCACACGCGAAAGCGTTTCGAAATATAGAACACATTTCTCATGTGAATGCATATAAATAAACGGGAATCGAAAGCGAAACAGTAAGACTCAATCTTTGAGTAATTTTTCCTACTTCACTTAGTTAATTTATGACCGGTTTAGCTCCTGCTCTGGTTTAGTAGTTAGCATAGAGATTCTAGAGGTTGATCCAATAATTTTTTCAGATAAAATCCGAAATTCAGATATTCCATTATTTTATTCCATCCCGCTTTACGCCGTTCTTTCCCTCTTTCCATCCCTCCTCCGTTCATTGCTTCCTTCCGTCTCTACCTCCCTTCCTTCCTCCCTTCTCCCCTCTATTTTCTTTTTCATTCTCTCCCTACCAAGAATGATTATGAGCATATAATATGAGCTCCTTCCTCCTTTCGTATCCTCCCTTCTTTTCTCTCCTTCCTGTTTTAGGAATTGGCTGATCCTAGCAACTTGGGCTTGGGAGTAGAATCGGTCAACTGACTCGACTAATGTAAACCGGCCAAGGGCGAGGAAAGAGCCCTACATACGACAATTTAATGTCAAGCATAAACAAGCCAAATCGGCCGACTTCCCGCGCAGAGCAGCTTATTTATTGTTGTCAAGCCACACAACTCTGATATACTCATATTAGCCAGCCAGAGCGTCTGGAGACGATGAAGTACGATGGAAATAGGCTCCAACCATGTTTTCAAACTGAAAGGGGTAAAGGATCGATTCAGAATTACATCTGGAATTGGGGAATTGCTTATAAATTTGACTATAGTATACATACAGCTCGTGCCTAATGAGCCATAATGTTAAGGGGTGTATATAGATTTGGAAACGAAACGGAATTATTCCTATCATGCTTGATCAACAAGCTTTAAGCCAATTTCGGATGGTTAAATCATTTAAAAAAATACCATGGCAATGGACATGCAAACAGAATTTCTGTCACTTTCCAAAATTGCAGTGTTTTATTTATATACCAAATAAAAATATATCATATATTGAAAAAATTCGCAACATCGATTTTGGATTGTCTTCGGTGCGTTTTTCTTAGCTAAACAACGAGTAATATTAATCAAAGTTATTTACCTTTTGTAAATATGCCTTGAGGTGTCAAAATACGTTTCTTACGCTGTACGCGTTTCCGGTGCGGATCCTTTAGTTCGGCATGCCGCGGTATTATATGTTTCGTGTGTGTCGGTATTTTAAGTGTACGTGTGAATGTACTGTGTCTTGTACTTTTATGTGCAATTTTAGCAAAATTGTTTCGACAACCATTGAAAAATGGGGCTACAACTACGCTGCCCCATTTAGACTGTCGTTAGTCCGAAACGCGTACAGCGTAAGAAATGTATTTTTGACACCTCAAGCCATATTTACAAAAGGTAAATAACTTTGATTAATATTATAGGTGTCAAGGCTGTTTTTGAATTAAACGAGTAATATCTCATGGAAGAAAGCTATAGTAACAGTGAACGTGTTTTTGTTTTGTTTAAACATGTACCCTAAGGTTCATCTTGTATAGCTGTATAGTATTTTTTTTGTAAATAATAATACCCCTTTTAGATTGAGGTTTATTTGTTGATCGTTCCTATTTTCTCTTACAATTTTAGTTCGCAACATTTAAATACGAATTCTACTCAAATTCATGGACAAGGTGATTATACCGTGTGCCCCGAAAGTGTCAGCCAGTTCAACAACTTTAAAACAAAATAAAATTAAAGAGTTCGGGCCAAATGAAAGACTAATTTTGGCGTGTTTGTCATATCTTCCCCTGTACCCGGATGCGTTTTTTGAGGGGGGTTGACCCCAAATTTTTTAATACAAACCGCTATCGATTAAACATTAATATTGGAGGGTTTAATAAAAGTACTACAAATCCAAGATTATTATCATGCCCCTTGCCAAAGTCACAACAGCCCCCAGCCGTTTGTATTGAAAAGTACGCTATAGTCCAGTAAAAATACTGTTTAACCAAGAACAAATTACAACACGAGCGTTTTTAACGGGATTAAGTTAAAAAATGTGTATAATGACATAATCAAAATCGAAAAAGCGGGCCACGAGAAACCCCTTAAAATTACGTTTCAAAATAGCAGTGTTTTAAACATTGGGATTTATTTTTTAAAAACCACTCGGTAGCATTTTTATCTAAATGTTTCGAAATATTGACTTGAAACCACCGCGATTAATTTTTGGGTAGCTATAGTACTGAATTTTGAAAGGGTACTATTTTCAGCCGCCATCTTGGATCTGCCATGTTGGAATTTGATGGGAAATAAATAGATAATGATTACAATTATTTCAAAAACATAGTATGTAGAACTTTATTTTAACCTAAATGAAGGTTAGCAATAACATTAAACTGAGGAGTATTTTATGATGGGTAATATATTATTGTTTAAAGTGGTGCCTATGAGTTTGTTTATGTTGTCTATGAATTCAAGAAAATAACACAATACTGTACTTGTTACCTGTATTCTGGGTTTCTATGCTCCACACTTTTACGACAAAAGGAAATACCACAAAAAAATTCAACTTTTTTACGTACCATAGTTTTGTTTACAATTTATTCAACAAGAAAAACAATGAGTACATTTTATAACATGACATAAGTTAAATACCGGACAGTGTTTGCACTAAAATAAGGAAAATAACGAGCAAATATAACTACAACTAGAATCTAGTAGTTAATCCCAGAAATTGGTTAATCTGAAAGCGAAAATTCGAATCCCAAAAAATTCACTGCAAGGTAATTGCGGTGCTCTTTTAATGTAGCTTGATATTATTCCTGAATATCGTTTTCTTTTCTGTGAGCAAAATAGCACCGCGACCAATCTGGAGATATTTTCACTTAACAGTTCATTTTAATCGACATTGATCATGGAAGTCCCTGAATCTTTATTATAGGCATAAATTTATTCAGAACAACTTTTGTTGCGCTAAATGATGTTATTTCGAAAAAGGTTTATTGCTGTATTCCTGGATATGAGTTAAAAAATGTACTTTCAAAAAACTATCGGCAACCAACGAATACGGTAGTTCTAGTGATGATGGTAGTCTACAACTGGTGTATCTTGAATAGACTACTGGTGCAATACAGTCCAGACAGGGGCTTTATTTTTTAAGTTTAATTAATGTCGTGCAATGTGCTCACACAACACCCATTTTACAACAGATACGATCCTGTAAACGTATTGATTGCTATTTTATACTTTTATGCAGCTCGATGTGAATAAAACTCAAAACTTGTACGTTGTTGACTTCGATTCCATCGATTCCGTTCAATTTCATTTTGCTCTTCGCGATGTCCGTTAGTTTGACACACTCTTACATATTGTCTTACATATTGTTTTGCAGCATTGCGGGTTCTACGACCTACGTTGGTACGTCTGTGGCATTTTGGAAACAAAAATGAATAAAAACTCGATATCAAATCAAACTTTTAATATAATGCGCAATTGCGCACTAACGTTGATGAATCAACACTTGTCAAAATGTGTCTGAATAAGCTTAAATCGGTTTAACGCTCCGATCGAATCTTTAGTGCCCTGTACAATGTTTTATGAACTGTCAAACGGGTAAACGAGTGAGTGCCTCAGTTCATCCCTAAAACGTTATATACAAAAGTTTTCGACTCAGGTTTCACCTTAATCCCTTGTCTTATGCTCATGGATGTTAACATATTGTAGCTTTGGATGTCAACAACGTTTTGTTGTTATTGAATAAGATAGCCATAACGGTTATATATTTTCTGTAAAAAAAAAAAATTTAAATAGCGATTCATTAAAAAAATAAAACTTGGTAGAGGCCTATCCGTTGACACTGGGCTATTTTATTTGATTATACAGATTAATGACTTTTAATACATTATCATATTGTAAAGATGAACTGAAATAACTTAAATAAATGTCTAATCAATTAAAAAAAATAAATAAACCAGTAACAATATGGGAATTACAGTTCGCGCATTAAAATATCTCCGGCTATGGCTATTACGCTACTATCCTTATCATGTGATATTTTAAACATATGATTTTGGTAAACACAGCGCTTGACAAACAGCAGGACTGTAGAATAATGTTATCAGAAAAGTACCCCCTCTCCTCCACGCGCCTTGCAACCAGCTGACTGTCAGCTGGAGACATAATGCGCGAACTGTAAAATTTTACGCTGTTATTAAATTATCCCTTTCTTTAAAAATGCCTGCGTTTCAAACATGTTAGAGTAGGATTCACGTAAGTTGGCCAAAATGAAAGTAAACAAACTATTATCTTTTTACGAACTTAACCATAAAATCCAGCTGTGCTGAAAACATTGTCAACGAACATCTGTTTTAGTATAGCACTTGCAGTAATGAGAAAGTTCTGATGCAATATTGCATCTGAAAGTTATGTCCCGCAACTTAAAATATCACTGAGGTGCTTTCCCAAATAAAGTATTTTTTAAAAGGGAGAGGGCGTGTCATGGATGCGGCATGATTAATAGCCTTAGATTTTCTTTTAAAATAATATTTACAAAGAAAAATTGCGAGTTTACGATTAGCCAGTACTACTTGCTGTAAGTCAGCATCTGACAAGAGAGATTGCTTCATATTGCGGTCAAAACTTATTAAAATTGGCCTAGGAAAAATTAACAAGTAGTTAAAGTAACTAAACTAGCTAACTAAAATACATGTAAATCAAGAAATAGATTCAAATTAAACTTCACAGTTATGTAAAAAGGTTGGATGAAACTGGAAAATTCTAAAAATAGGCGATATTATAAACATTCTATAACCTATAAACAACATTGTAAACAAACGCAACGTGACGATTTGACAGTTGGGAGAAAATGTAAACAAACACCATGTGTAACCAACAATGTTTTCAATGGGTGTGTTCAGCCGCAGTCACCGGTAGCTAAGCAGTTACCATAGTCACTAATAGGCAAATCCACCGCATCTTGACAATCAACAATGTCCGGTTACTTACCGAATCCACCGTAAACACAATATCGGTCGGTAGGTGGTACGTCCACCACTACCGTTCACTTATTATAGGTTGGTACATTACCCACCGGTGACTGCGGCTGAACGCACCCATTGTGATTTGTATAAAAGTTTTTGATGAGATGATTAGTCTTTTGCCAACTTAGGTGAATCCTACTCTAACTAATTATAGATTGACAGCTGATTGAATAATTTGTTTAAATCTTAGGCCAATAAAATTTTGAATATCAGCTGTAGTGTAGGCTACTCATTACTTTCACTCCACTCCGACTGCTTCGAATGTAAATCCTATACTCTTATACGAGCAGTGTTATCTTGTATGTATGTATGTATGCTTGCTTGCTTGCTTGCTTGCACAACGATCTCAAAAACGGCTCCGAGGATTTGCTTCAAAGTCTGGAAATAAGTAATTTATGACTCAAAAACGTCTTTTATGCAGATTACTTGGCCAGAGAAAATCTAATATCGTAATAAATCGAATTTTAAAGTTGTAAAATTTTAACATTGGCCTTATGGGTTGCCGTGATAGCAACGAAAATAAACAAGGAAAGTGTAAACAAATGAAGTAATCATAACAGCTGTTTGGAATCTACAGCCATTAAGGGAAAATACAGCAAGTGGGATGAAGAGTCCATGGAGCAATAAAAAAGGTTTCTATTTATCAATTTTATGACATTGAAATATTTTATAGTAACTGGATGAACTGGTAAACATGAAATAACACCGAGCAAGGCTCGGTCCACCAGGTACTAGTTCCCTTATTTGTACAGGAGCTGAGGGGGGTTAAGCTAGCATGCATGAAAGTGTAGCGCAATTCTATTGTTGGTTATTATAATATGGACCGATGTGATGAAAATTACGTATGTCGCCTGTTTCCCTAGTGGTCGATAACTTGGAGAAAGGGGGGCAAACATGGCGGGGGACGCCATGCGTTAAAACGCAGATATCTCGAAAACGATAAAGGATAGAAAATAGGTAAAAACGTAATTTTAATATCTTAAAGAAAGGCAACGAAGATGGGTATTTGGTCTGAGGTCGTATTTCAAATAATAAACGAGTTTAAAAAAATCATTCAAAAATTAATATTTGGACGGTTTTTCAACGAATGTAGAATTAATTTGTAGATGTCACAAAAGGTGTAACCAAGAATTTTTGTTGGTTTTTTTAAATATGGGCTGTGGGGATATAAAACACGCATGTCGCCTATTTCCCAGCTAGTCGACAATGTACATCAGGGGGGGGGGCAAGTATGGCGGGAAGCGCTTTGCCTCGAAACGACTTTATCTCGGTAACGGTAAAAAATAGAAATTCAATTGAAACGTCATTTTAATCACAAAAATATGGACAACAATAATGGCTATAAAGTCCGAAGTCGTATCTCGAAAAACAAAAGTGTTATTAAAAAGTAAACATTGAGCTTTGATTGTATTTAGAAGGTTACTTTTAATGAAAGTATAATTAATTTGTTAATGTTACGAAAAACGCTAATTAAATATTTTTATTTATTATTGAAACACAGACTGTGGACAACATGCATGTCACCTATTTCCTGAGTGGTCGACAACGTCGGGGGAGGAGGGCGAATACGGCGGAAAGCACTATTCGTTGAACCGACTATTTTGGCAAAGGCAGGAGATAAACCGTAGGTGAAAACGTCAAAATCACAAAAATAATGCCACTAAAAATCACTATGAACTATACGTAATGTAAGTTTAATAATAATACTATTATTGTTAAATGTTATGTTAAAAATCCCTAAAGTTTACGAGGTTTGTACAAAAATTAACACACTGTATATGTTTTCAAACATCTAAAATACATTTCCAAATAAACACCTGGAAGATGAGACGTTTTAAATAAGAATAATATTATAGGAAATAGGTGTGTAGGTTTGCTGCTACATGAATATAAAAGGTGCGTCAATCGTCAAGTCGTCTTTAAAGACGTTCACCACTATGAAGTTTATAAGGAGGCTTAAATACAAAAAATGGCCGCTCACTTCAATGACTCAGTAATACTATAAGCTCGTTTTCCAGTAAATAATGACAATTTTTTTATGTTCCTATTCTATAAAGTTCACAAAATCGCTCCCCACAGCAGGAGTGTTAGCTACCTTTAAAACCGATTGAAGTCAAATAGAAACAAGCATCGACATATAAAATAATTATTGTTGTTTCCATTCTAAGATAGACTGAAGCAATCTCTCGGTGACGGCTGAGTGCTGACAGGCCGGCGGGTTCGTGGGCGGGGGGGGGAGTCACGTGGGCACTACTACCGCCGCGCCGCGCCGACGCCGGCCGTGGCTCTTGTGACAGTAAACCTATGACTTTTAAACTTTCGGTACAAAATCTTGATTTTTAAATTGAACATCAAAGAGATAAAAATAAGAAGTCATATACTAGCTATCCCATGTCGGTGGGCCTAATATTAAATGAGTTTTAGCTTATATAACAGCCCTTATTTTCACAGGTTTAAATTGATTTTTGAACAAATCTGAGACACAATACTTAATGTTTTATTTAACTAAATTACGAAATAAATTTTAATAAGACATTTTGGTGATTGCAAGTAAGGCCTGGAGGCTAGTAAAATGCAATAAAACCTAGTTGGAACTACTTATTAAGGCAAACTTGATGCCGTTCAGGTTAGACACATACAATAAACGTCAGTATTTTTACAGCCCCAACTTAAATTATCACTGTGTTGGGGTTGCCTACCTAGTTTACAGCTTATTTTCAAAATATTATGTGCCATAAAATAAAAAATAATTTTAACAAGTAAATTTATTTTGTATATTTGAATGTTAGCTTCAGCAATTATCTCAAAAAGGCTTAATATGATTCAATTTCGATACTAATTTACCTGTGACACATGACATGTACTCTATGTAGGCAGCAATGCATTTTTGTATGACATATTTTTTTGGGAAATCGTTTGAAATTCAAAATAACTGTAAATTTAACTTATGGGTTACCCATTTTGACACTACAATCGTACGTAATTAATTGATTTTTCCCATTGATACATTTAATATTTTACTATTAAAGACCGTGCTAATTCTACGGAAATAAAAATTAATAAATTTTTTGTAGCTAAAGTCAAGTGGCCGACGATTACCCAGATACTACCGGGTGTGCAAACCGGAAGAGAATAGGTGTGGTCCATAATGATTCACGCAGTAGTAACAGTGAAAACAGTTTTGGCGGGAAAAGAGAAAGGGACGCGGGCGATAGAAAAATTCCCTTTCCTGCAAGCCTGCTTATTTAGTCGGGAGCAGCTAACTGGAGCAAGCCATGAGGGGTAGAGTAGGCTGTGGTGGGGAAGAGGAGAGGGAGCGGTTAATTTGCTCTGGAAGGTCCAGTTAAGTGTACCTAGAAATGTGCTCTTTGGGAGCCGTTAATTGGTTCTGGATGCTAAAAAGAGCGGTTAACTGGCTCTGGAGAAAGCTATCTATATATCTATATATATATCTATATATATATGTGTCTTTAAGCACGATAACTTGCGCAAAAATGGTCCAATCGGAATGAAATTTGGCATAGACGTGTAAAGTAGTAATTATTCGGACGAGTTCGTAAACCAGCCCGATCGGACCACCGGAAGGGGGGGTAAAGGGGGGTAAACCCCCCCAAAAATGGGTTTTTTGAGATTTTTACATAGAAAAATAAAATTTTTCAAATTTTTATTGGCACCATTGAATTCAGCCCAAAAAAACAAACAATTTAGTATTTTGAATCATGGCTCTATGTCCATTGGTTGCCAAGATATTGAAAGTGGTAAACACAGTACGTTGTCCCAATGTTAACCTTATGGGAAATAGGTAAAATTCTATATCTCGCTTATTTCTCAACATATCTTTATAAAACTTGGTAAATGGCTTCTTCTAGTTCAGATCTACTAAATATTGAATTAAAACCACCCAGTTTTAATATACCTGTAGCAGCAAACCTCCATACTCATTCCCCATGTTATTCTTATGGAGCTTACAAAAACATGTCAAATCTCGCTATGTTGGATCGAAATATGTTGTTTTGCACTTGAAATTCGCTGAGTATGCAGGTCTGCTGCAACGGGGGTATTGTTTTTCACTTTAACATTTTTTTACTTTTATTACGTGAAAATAACGTTATTTTTGCATTGTGTGCTGACTGGGATCTTTGTTTGTAATTCGGCTTCTTTAAGGTGAAACTGGGATCTTCAGCCAGTCACTAATTCTGGAAAGTATTATTAGGTATCATTGGTTACATAGACTAAAATAAGTAAATTATTTAAACAAGAATAATCACAAGATGGTTTATTGAAACATGAATTGTCAATGATATAAAAAACAATAATAAAGAACAAAAACAGAAACATGTGTTGACTAAATATTAAATATTTAGTTATGTTACATACTCTCTTCTTCGAAATAAATAAATTTGTCATTTGGTTATATAGTCTTTCAGATAGTGTGGAGTAACTGATTTTCTTGATGGTCTGTTTCTGTATTGTGAAGCATTTGATTGTGAACTTTCTCCAGCTCTTAACTCTGTGTCGGTTGTTGGGCGATGCAATTTAGCCAGATGATTTGAATTTCGCCTGTATAAGGTTCCTTTATTTTCCACAATGTAAGATCTTGGATTTAATTTCTTCTTAATCATCGCATAGTCCCTTCTTCCTTATCATCCCAATTCCTATGACCCATTTTCATTCTTACATTATCCCCAACATCAAATTCTGCTTTTGGTTTGGAACCGCGATCGCCATACACCTTCTCCTTCTGCCTTTCTTCTAACAGGCGACAGTGCATGCATTCTGGACTGATAACCTGTGGCAAGAGGAGTTCGTCAGCGATTGGCACCAATGTTTGAGTTCTTCTCGACATTAGTCTAACCAAGGTCAGATCGTGGAGTGTTTCGGTAATTAAGTAGGGCCTCGTAAATGTCGGAACCATCTTGTTTGCATATTTTTAGGAGGTTTTTCGCGGTTTGGACGAACCTCTCTGCCAATCCGTTAGCTCTTGGAAAATTCGGGGAAGAAATCGACTGTTCAAAACCCCACTGAACAGAGAAGTTTCTGAATTCAGCCGAGTTGAATGGCATGTTATCAGACTCTAGTATAGCTGGGACACCGTGTACAGCAAACCATGACTTCAACTGATTAATAGTTGCAACATTTGACTTAGACACTTCGGCAAGCTCAAAGTAACCAGAGAAACTGTCACCAAGAACCAGAGAAGTTTTTCCTTTAACCTCGAAGTGATCAGTAGCAGTAACTTCCCACGGCCTTCTCGGAATATGTTTATTTTTAATTGGCTCTTTGATTTCGGCTCTGCTCTGAGTTTGGCACACAGTACATGATCGTATGTAGTCAGTAAAGTATTCAAACATATTGGGCCAATACAACGATTCTCTTGCTCTTTGGTAGCAAGATTGAATACCTTGATGTCCTCTGTGGATTACTTTGATGATTTCTTTCTGCATTGCCTTTGGAATTACTATTTTGGTACCTTTGAATACAACTCCGTCTTCAACAAATTAACTGATCTCTGAAATTCCAAAACAACTGAAGGTGTTTTGGAAGCTGAGATTTAGAATTAGGCCAACCTTGCTGAATTATTTGAATTAGATCCTGTAATGTGAAACTTTTGGAAATTTCAGCTTTAACTCTTTAAAGTTGACTGTTAGGGTAAACTGAAAAAATGGATAATACTTCAACGTTATTGTTTTCAAACATGTTAGAATTTCCAGATGATTTACAGTCCCTGCTCAGCACATCAGCTATGTGCATGTTTTTTCCTCTTATGTATACTATTTTAGTATTGTAGGGAATGACATCTAAGAAAATCTTTTGAAGTCGAACAGGTGCTTCACCCAACGTTTTTTTTAAATATTGTTTCGAGTGGCTGATGGTCAGTCTCTATTGTAAGTTGTTTACCGTAGATAAAACAATGAAACGTTTTGCAACCAAACTGGACAGCAAGAGCTTCCTTCACAATGTGAGGAAGAGTTTGTTCTGCTGGTGACAACGCTCTGGTAGCGTATGCAATTGGTCTATCCTGCAAGAGAACTGCTCCAATTTAGTGCTGGCTTGAATCAACTGATATTCGGACAGGTTTATTGACATCATAAAATCCTAGTGTTGGTGCTGTTGTGATGGCTCGCTTAACATTCGCAAAGGCAGTTTCTTGATCAACTGTCCAACTAAAGTCACTGTCTTTTTTTAAAAGTAACCCGAAGGGATAGATCAGATCTGAGTAATTTGGAATGAATCTCGAAAGATAATTTAACATACCCATGAATCGCCTAAGTTCTTTGATGTTTGTAGGAGGCTGTAGTTTTTTTATGGCCTCTAACTTTTCTTCATCAACTTCAACTCCATTTGCACTTATAACATGACCTAAAAACTTAATTTTTGTCTTTTCATATTTACACTTCTTGTCATTTAACCTCAGTCCAGCTTCTTCAAATCGTTTCTTGACAATTTCCGTAGTCTTTCTTAGTTCAACTAATGTACTTGCATAGATGATGACATCATCCATGGCACATTCAGTGTTTGGTACATCTTTCAAGATTCCATAGATTAGCTTTTGAAAGATTTCAGGCGCAGATGCTAATCCGAAGGGTAGACGTGTGAAAGCAAATCTTCCCCATGGTGTTGAAAACGTTAGATAATCTTGGGTTCTTTCGCTGACACGTATCTGCCAAAAACCTTTTTCAGCATCCAGTTTTGTGAAATATCTCGCACCACTCAGCTTTGCTAGTATCTCATCCAATGTTTTCAACGGAAAGTGTCTCCTTAATAAGTTTTTATTGACATCAGTCGGGTCAAGGCAAATGCGCAACTTACCGTTTTGTTTGACTACAACTAGCGGTGATACAACCGGTGTCGGCTTGTCAACAGGTTTAACAACTCCTAACTTTAGTAAATTATTTAAACAAGAATAATCACAACATGGTTTATTGAAACATGAATTGTCAATGATATAAAAACAATAATAGAAAACAAAAACAGAAACCTGTGTTACCTAAATATTAAATATTTAGTTATGTTACACATAGTAAGTACTACACCTAATAATACCTTTTCATACAAACTATCATGAATATTATTGCCTCAATGTACTACATTTAATAATACCGTTAATAATACCTAAATTACATTGGTACCATACATCCAATGATACTGTGTGATACATCTGTGGTATCATTACAAACATCCTATGATATGTGGTTTTTAATAATACCCAATAATACATACCTTCAATGATACTTATTTTGTTTAGTGATACTCTATAATACCCTGCAATAATACACATTTTAGTCAATAATACCACTGGCTGGTATTATTAAATTTTCAATAGTACTTAAATTTTGGTTATACCAATAGTACTGTATTATTAAGTATCATAGAATGTATCATTGAGCATGACGATGTATCATTAAGTATCAATGATATTCAATAATCATTTTTGCATAGGGACGTTTGCAATTAAACCATAACATGTAAACTGACCAAGTGCGTCCGCCACTTCCACCCAGTACAGATCTTTTATAGAATTATTTTCTTTTCCTTTCACAACATCAATTACATCTTAAGCCTTCATCCATCACTTTCACTGAAAATGACACACATCATCTCCAAATGATTCATCACTGTCATTAACGGATATCTTCAGGACCTGTTTGAAACAAATCTAACATGGCAAGAAAATGCTAAAAAATAATAAAAAATTAAGCTTTTTTTGTAATTTTTAGTACATTTTTATACTATAAGTTCAATTAATTAAGGCTTACCTTACGATCCAATAACATTTTTGAAGACCTAGGTTTCAGCGTCGGAACGCCATTATCAGTCCTTGTTCTCCTAGGCTAAGGTACTGTATCTTGATATCATCTTTTGTTTGAGATGTTGTAATGTTGTTAAAATCAACTACTTTTTCACACTTAACACATACACAAAGACATAAATAAATAAAACTGTTAAATAAGACCATGGTCGCGACCAGTATTAATTGAATAATCTCAAATAACGATCCAGAGGCTATGAACCCTAATGAAAACAAGTTTACCCTTCACTATAAGTTCCTTCATTCATAGAAAATATGAATATAGAATACAATTAATTGTGAAAATAACTAGATTACGTTGAAGTTTAGGAAACACCTGTCACCTGATTTTTTTACCAGAAAATGAACTTTGATAGGGGGGGTTTTAATGTCATGCGTATTACCAACTAATTAACATAACGTTAGAAACATAGGATATTACCAATAGTTCAGTTTCCATAACCCAACCTAAAAAAAATACTTCCAGCAATTAATTTTGAGATTATTTAGAAATTTTCTCTGTGCAAATGACTTGTTTATAATATTTGTTAGAGGATGTATCAACTCGCTTTCACAGTGCTTAACAACTTTAAATGGACCACATTAACGCTACTTGAGTTTTTGATTTGAGTGACTTAATGGTTTTGGTAATTTCACCTGGAGTTGTTGGCCAGAGTACTAGTTCTTCTTTTACGTCATGTGCGGCTTCTACAATCTTTGCCTTAGAATTGGGTATTTGAGCTAAGATAATAATGGGAACATTAATGAGGTAGTAGTTAGTATAAGTCATCACCCACTTTTTGGGGATCTCCTGTATCTTTGTTGTCTGTCTTTATTACAATGAGGTAGACATGGTTTTTGTGTATCTTTACAATTGACAGCTCACACTCAAGTTCCTTACTTTATTTCGCACTGTTAACTGAAGTTGCCTCTGGACATAAATTGAAATTCCTTCTTTAATGTGGTTTTTACTGCAAAAATAATATCAATTTGGGTTCATCCAGTTTCTGTAGTGTTTAGAAGAAGAAGAAACTTCAAGCCAACATGTCCGTACATGCGAAAGTAGCTCCGTATTAATTCACTTTTTTATGTATTTCAAAGTTATAATTAGTTTTTAGAGTGTTAGTTTCTTAAAGTTCAAGTGCTTCAGTTAAATAATTTCCATAAGTATTAGCCTGTCAACATTAATTTCACATATAAATCTACAATTAAACTTTGTCACTATGATGAGCTGCAAGAAGATCATTAATTAACTTGGAATGAAAAGTTCGCATCTCATTGGATGCCGCCATCGATCTTAACCAATAAGGGATCAGCTTTCATATGAGTCAACCAACCAGGTTTCAGCTTCCTCTTACTTACTTTGCTTCATTTTTCCATCTAAGACCTCGGATTTGTTTGTTTTAAGTCTAAAAATTAAAATTATTTGATTTCATAACTCAAAACCTTGTTTTCTACATATTATCAAACTAAAAATGAAGGAAGCTAATAATTGTGGACAGTGTAATACTTTAATTGTAGACTCAGAATGTGGTTCGTTGCAGTGTGGTATATGTGATTCGTGGGTACATTCTTGGGAAAAGTGTTCGAAACTAAAAAAGACAGCTTTTAAAATAATTAAGAATGTAGATTGGTGTTGTCCAAACTGTATTGATTTTATGAAAAAAAGAAGAGGAGATAACTTAGATTTGGTCCTTAAACTGGAGGAGGAACTCAAAGACGTAAGGGACTTAAATTTTATTTTGTTGGAAGAAAACAAAGTTTTAGTTAATAAGTTGGATGTTCTCAAGAAAGTTAACCTCTTAGTATTAGTAAAGACTCAGCAAGACAGAAGAAAAAGACTAAAACTTTGTTTAGTCAAAGCCTAGGAGATGTCGCTACTAGGCCTAATGCTGTATCACATACAGGTAACCATTCGCCTAGTTCTAGTTTTAGTGCATGTATTCCATCGGATTTCTTTGGGACATTAGAGGTTTTTGAGAAAGGGTTATCTCAGGTTGAAGAAAGAATCCCACAGCTGCCTAGTCTACAAGAGGGTGATAATAGTTCTGTTCTAGGAACTGTTAACTCTACTAGACCTAATATTAGGCCTAGGCCTATTAAGAAGAAGAAAATACAAATCTTTAGCGACAGTCATGGGCGTGGAATATCGCAGATGGTCAACGGTTTATCCGTTCACAGAAACTTCAGTGCAGAAGCTATTGTCAAACCTAATGCGGCGTTTGAAAATTTGTCACCGGACACTACTAAGGACTGTGTTCAGCTTACTGATAGAGACTTTGTCATTCTAATTGGAGGAGCCAATGATGTTTACTGCAATGATGCTGTTAAGGCTGCAACTATACTGAAGAGAACTTTGGGTAGTCTAACTCATACTAATGTGGTGGTAGTAGGTATCCCTCATCGTCATGACTTGAAAGACTGGTCGGTGGTCAACAGAGAAATAGACGTGGCAAATGAGCAGTATCGTAGGATATGTAAGCGTTTTAAAAATGTTACCTTTGTTAGTGTTAGTAAATGCAACAGAAATTTATTTACTTCTCGTGGAATGCACTTTAATAGTGCTGGTAAAGCTCAACTTTCATTTGTAATTTGCAGAATTATTCAGGACAAAGCTGTGAAAACAAAACCAATTGCTCTGGAAGGATGTGGCAATAATTTTTTAATGCCATAAATAGTTTTAGGTCTGATTTTATTAATATTGACAATGTACCTGTATCTGTTGTGTTTAGAAACTTAGGCTGTGAAAATTTAAGTATACAGGAGAATTAAAAAACAAAAAATGCAGAATTTACAATTTTAACTTTTTCTTTTGGAATGTGCAAGGTTTCAATAACAAAATTGACTATATGAACGTTTTATGTTCTAAATATAATGTATATGTTATTGCTGATGCTGAACATTGGATTAATGTCATTGATGCTCAATTTTTACGCATACCTGGCTATACAATCGCTTCTTTTTATGGTAGGCCCAATGTGATACGTGGTGGTGCTGCAATAATTGTTAGAGACAATATTGATTTTAAGCATTTAACCCATATCAAAGAACTTTCAATAGAAATGGTATGTGAGGTCGCTGCTGTCAAACTAATTAAGGAAAAAATCATAGTTATATCAATTTACAGACCTTACAATGATGATTCTGTTTACTTTAAAAATTTCTTGAATTGCCTGTATAATTTGTTGTGTTTAGTATTTAAGCCAAATTACAATATAGTTATTGCTGCTGATTTTAATGTTAAATTTAATTATGTTAATAATTTTGAGAGAGATTTAATTAATTTGTTTGATAGTTTTGGCCTTAAACTCACTACATTTGAAATTACTAGGCCAGGTTTAATGAGTCCAGGCAATTGCATCGACAATGTTGTTACCGACATTCATGAAACTAAGTGGTCTTCTGAAATAATTCATACTATTTTATCTGATCACCATGGTATTCTTTTGAAATGCAATGTAATTTTGAACAGAGAGTGAACATAGAGTCAATTTGAGTAAGCCTAAGCAGTTATTTAGGGTAGTTACAGATCAAAATGTTCATATTTTCATTAGTATGTTGAAAGATATAAACTGGTTAGAGGTTTATAAAACTAAAAATGTTGATGGAAAATTCAAAGTGTTTCTTGATTTATTTATGTGGGCAGTTATTGGGGCTTTTCCTCTTGTAAATGGTAATAGCAATAGATCCAAGCCTGACAATAAATGGTATAATAATGAGTTGTGTGAACTTAAAATCCAATGTGATAGGCTGTACAGCTTAAGTAAAATTTCTAGCAGTCAATTATTGAGAGATAGATATTTGATATTGAAAAAAGAGTATAAGCGGTCTATTAAAATGACAAAAATTGAGTACTAAAATAGATTGGTTGATAGATCAAAAAATAAATCCAAGAAAATATGGAAGATTACCAACAGTCCTGTAAACAATAATTTTAAAGTATCTGTTATGCCTAATGTAATATCTCCGAACAGTTTTAATAATTTTTTGTGGACCATGTTGCTGATGTCAGTAAAAATAATCCTGTTAGTATTCATGATTCTGCTTTGTATATTGATGAGTTTTCAAAACCAAATCACTGTTTTTTTATTTCATGAGGTCACTGTAGAAAATATGTTTAGGAAAATCAATCAATTGAATAATACTAAATGCTTAGATGTTTATGGTATTAACTCATTTATTATTAAGATCTCTGCCTCTTATATCTGTGAAGTGTTAACTTATATTTTTAATGAATGTTTAGTAAATGGCTGTGTTTTTCCAAATGAGCTTAAAAATATTAAAGTAGTTCCTGTATTCAAAAAAGATAATAGAAATATTGAAAATAATTATAGACCCATTTCGATAGTGCCAGTTGTCTCTAAGGTTTTTGAGTCATTGCTTCATGAACAAATATCAGGACATTTTGAGAAACTTAATATATTCACAGACAAACAGTATGGCTAGAGGCCTGGCAGAAGCACCTGCAATGCTGTAATGAAACTAGTTGAAAATGTTGTTGATGATCTTGAAGATGGTAATTTTGTTAGTTTTAGGTCTTTTGATATGTCAAAAGCTTTTGACACTGTGAAACATAGTATATTAAGTATGAAACTTTCTCATTATGGTTTTGATTTAAATGCAGTCAAGCTCATTAATTCTTATTTAACTGAGAGAACACAATTTGTATTTCAAAATGGAACTTTTTCTAATGGTAGACTAGTTGAGTATGGTGTGCCGCAGGGCTCAATTCTTATCTTGTTTAACATATATATTAATGACTTGCCTGCAAATGTTGAAATTGATGGTAGCAAAGGCTTTTTGTTTGCTGATGATTTGGGCCTGAAAGTCTGTTGTAATAGTTTAAAGGGTATACATGATATATTGGAAGATAGTTCAAACCTTGTTCCAGGACTGGTGTGCTGCTAATAATTTATCACTGAATAAGGAAAAAAGATTTGATATATCATTTAGTTATTGCAGGAATATTAATTTAAATTCATCTCTCAGCAGTAGTTTTAAGTTTCTAGGCATCATCTTAGATAGTAATTTGTCCTGGCAATCTCATGTGGAATTTGTTTGTAAAAAAATGTCTAAAGGCTTGTACATGTTGAGAAGACTTAGTTTTGCTGTTGATAAGAAAATCTTGCTTACTGTTTATTTTGCTCAAATTCAAGGTATATTGTCGTACGGCATCATTCTTTGGGGATGATGTAGTCTTTGTCAAAAGCTTTTTACATTACAAAAAAAAGCAATTAGGATGCTTTGTGGTGCACCATATTTAGCTTCCTGTAGACGATTATTTGTTAAATTAGGTGTATTAACTTTTTATTCTCTTTATGTGTTTAATGTTCTCTCTTATGTTCATAGTAATATTGAAGAATTTCAGATCAATGCAGATTATCATTCCTATGACACCAGGTATAAAAATAGCTTAAGAATTCAACAATATCATTACGGTAGTTCTAAAAAAACTGGTATCATGCTTCAATTAAACTTTACAATTCAGTTCCTTTGGATCTAAAATTAATGCCTCACAATAGTTTCAAAAGTAAGCTCAAAAATATATTGAATGTTTATATAAAATTGACGATTTTTTTACTATTAGTTGGGCAGCCTATCTGTGATTTCTGTATTTCATGTATGTGTTTATTTGTATATGTTTATTGTAACTTCACCATGTGTTATGATGCTTCACCATGTAATGCACATGTATATTGACAATTGTTAATGCATTTGTAAAAATGTTTTATAACAATAAATATAACAATAAATTAGTAGGTAGGTTCTGACAGACCATATTCGTTATTTACCAATAAGTAAACAAAAAACCAAAAACACAAGAATTGACGTGGCAACACAAAATAAGAAGTATGTAAGTGTGGAATGCTCGCATTCCTTATAGCAAGTATTAACAAAGGAATTGAGATAACACAACATAGCTTTTAGGACAAACAATAACACAATTAATAAACTCAATGTTACGAGAAACATTATTGACAAAGGTGAAAGGTCTGGGGTTTATAAAATAAAATGTGCTAACTGGCCTAGCCCTTATGTGGAAAAAATGGAAAATAAATTTATTTTGACTTTTTGACTTATGATTTAAAAAAATAACATATTTCCTGTAACGTAACGGATGTACATTTTTATATGTAAATTAGGAGCATATCACCTACCATTTACAGGGATCATTTATGTTCCTAGTTTTTCCACCTCAAATTCTATATCTACGACACTATTTATGTGTAACGAGTTTCATCCTCCTTATGTTGTTTATTTTTAATTGTAAAATGTCTACCAAAGGAGGAAAAAATTAATTAGTAAACTCTTTATATTTCTCGTATTTTTTATTTTGAGAGCAAAGGTAAAGTATGTACTAAGGACCTCGCCAATGCTAAAAGCAGACTAGAACTTAGTTAGTAGTAGTGAAGTATTTCATACAGCTTAAGACTGACATAAACTCTAACAATAGCATCGGTGTTTACGACTGGCGTTAGTGGAAGTATATTATTCTGTCATGAAATCCCAGAATTATATTATTCTGGGAGTATTATTCTGGCATATATTAGTATGATTCAAAATATATTGAGGCTGTATAAGCTGGAAATACCTTTATTCCTGAAAAATATTGTAGAAAACATGTTAAACATTGAAAATGCAGCAGTATAATTCAAAAGCGCAGTTAGGATAAATTTTAACAAATTTAACTTCTTAAACATAATAATTAACCTAAAAATTTCCTCACACGTCCTAAAATATTTTTAGAATTATATGCACCCATGGATCTTTTAAATAGTATAACAGATAAAACCAGAGAATCCAGCTTTTGTAGATTTTTTTATTAGGCCTACTAGTAACACGTGTTTCGACCTAAGATTATGTTCAGTGTATTTTTAGTAATAATCCAGGTTTATAATCAAAATAAGAATATATTTTACTATTTATTTCGAGTCACTATGAAAATTATATAAATATAAATATAGTGACTCAAGATCAAAAAATATTCTAATACGAATTAGAAACTTAGGTTATTGCTAAAAAAAAAAAACTATGATTATGGCCTTTGTCCAAAACTCGTGTTAGTGGTAATAAATTAATACAAAAACAGGATATTCTCGGCTCTTATAGAATAATATAAAAGATAGCCCATATTAATAATATTATAGTAATATTGTAGCCAACAAGGCCACTAAGAGAACTCCATTTTATTATTTCATCGACCATGTGTTTTAGTCTAAATGATAGGTAGCACAGAACAGGAAAATAATGCTTTATACAGTGGGTTATGATATTTTCCTGTTACTGTTCTCCAGCACACAGATCCGCAGCTGCGCATGGTGGATATACTACCGACGTGGCTGGCAGTTGCTGACTAGGCTGAAGCGCGGAACTCCTAATATGGATGCCCGCTCAATTTAAACTTAACTTTCAATAGCCTATGGTATATTTTGTATTGACTTATTACCATAAGATAATACAGCTACCAATTTACTCACGGGCAAACTGTACAATAGTCATAAATGAACATGTGTTGGTATGTCAGAATGCCATCAAGTGGACGGAGAGGAATGTGTTTCATCTGAAACTCCAACATTCAATATCAACATCTCTCCCTTGCGTTGGATATTACAAAACTTCCTTGTTTTGAAATATTACGTGGTTGCAAAAAAAATCGTAATTTTTTGTGATAAATTACGTTGAATAATATTACAGCTTATTATAAGTTATACGCTGATATACGTTAACAATAAAATGCCGAAAACGGGTTGAGATTTTTTAAACAAAATTAGTTAAAAGATTAATTTAAGCGCTATTTTTATTTTTACTTAGGGATCGCCTTAAAGCGTATACACATGAATAAGGGATCACCATTGTAGTATAACCTTAAACGTCTTAATTATCCCATTAACAAAAGTGAATCACTTAAAAATTTGTTGAATTCTAGTTCGGAAACTCTATGAAACCAAACCTACTATACTGTTTGTAAATAAAGTCCCTGGGTTAATGTTTCCTTAACTAAGATAGATATGGTAATAAAACTTTTTATCGATATTTATCATAAATACCTTCCATTAAAAGCAATTATCAAATTCCCCCACCTCTAGGGGGACGGCCCAAAAGGAGCAAAGAAGAATCTTTATGTTAGCGTTGGTCGAGACTTATAACAAATCAAAGGTCAAAGGTTAATTAGTAAAATTTAAGAACGCCGCAAACTGGACCTCAGAGTTCGCTCTAACCGGAGTAGCAGCCATTTAAAGTTAATTTGTATACTAATTCAAAGTACCGCAATGGTTTGATAACCTTTCCAGCCAACATAGGCAGGGTGATAACTGCTTCTGTATTATACCTTCCATGACAATCTACCATTTCAAGTAATCATCAGTTCCCAGATGGATGGCCGGCAAAGAGTAAAAAGAAAAATATCGTTAACAAGTTAATATGTACATGACACTTTAATAGTCTTAATTAGCAAAATTCAGTTACGCAAATCGGAGCTCCAAAGGTTAATCCTAAGCAAAATGGCAACGATTTAAAGTTTATATTTTTGTATTAATTTAGAGGAGAATAGAGGCTTGAAGGGGCTAATAGCCCCTAAGCATAATCCTTTTATAGTACAAAATACCTTCCTAGGAAATAGGCTTTTGGATCCACAAAATTATTCCATATGGAAAAATTATATATTGAAATATATTTTAAATATATTTTGAAAGACCAAGATATATGTAAAATATATTATCAAATATATATTATTTTAGTTTATATTTAAAATATATTTGAAATATATAACAGGATATATTTCAAATATATTTAATGAAACATATTTTAGGATTATATTTTGAAATACATAATATATATATTTCAATTAAAGTAAGAGTATATATTATGAAATACTATTAGTGAAATATATTTGAAATATATTTTGCAATACATTACAAATATATTATAACTGAAGTAAGACAAATATATTACGAAATGAAGTTAGTGAAATATGTTTGAAATATATTCTTGTATATATTTAAAATATATTTCATGAAATTTTTTTTTAAATATATTTTGCAATTCATTACAAATATATTAAAACTAAAGTAAGACATATATATTACGAAATACCGTTAGTGATATATATTTTAAATACATTAACACCATATATATTTTATAACATATAATTATGAATATATTTCAAATATAACTTTAATTTTATATTTGGAAATATATTATTAACAATATATTGCAAATATAAAAACAAATATATTTATAATATATTAAACAAATTGACAAGCATAAATTCAAAATATGCGGAACATCTTATACAGGGTATCTATAAAAGAACTCCGGGATTTTAAAAATTAATATATTAATAACTGTAGAAGGTAGCGAAATGCAGTTAATTTCTTTGAAACGAGTAGCTCATAAGGTTAAACTCATAACAGTTGGGAATGCTTTTGTCAAGAGGTGGCAGCGCTGCGGAACATTGGCCTTGAAACAACTTAGCGCGGCTGTCAAGTGCTGTCTGAAATCCTGCGCTAAAGGCACCGCCGCAACAAAAGGCTCAATGCGTTATTTGGCTAGTATAAACAAAATCTGTTGTTACGGTACAAAGAATCCTTCGAAAATTTGTGATGTTGACCACCTCAGGCAAAGAATAATTAATTCTGTGGCAACCGCTCCCCCCAGAAATGTTAGCCAGGACATATAAGGAGGTGTAATATCGTTACGATGCGTGCTGTGCCGCCAAGGGAGCCCATTTTGAACTTTATGAAATTGCTAAAGAAAATTTTAAAATGCAACCTTTTAATAATGTATAAAACAGTTACATAAGCTTTACTGCTTCATAACAATATTTTGCCTCAAAACCCTGAAGTTCTTTTATAGATACCCTAACATAATTGCACCAAACGCGTAATACATGAAGTAAACATAATTACGTAATATGAAGTAAACATAATCACACCAATATAGATGAAAACTTAAAAGTAATGACCAGAATGAACTCATATAAAAATGACAATGAAAAATTACAAGTAAAATAATTGATATTTCTTAGTCAATTTTTATGAAATCCTATACTGTATAGGATGTTTTATATTTTTATCGAAACACTATTGAAATACATCTCAATATACTGTCACCCAACACATAATGTAATGCCCAATGCTAATTCAGATTATGTACGATTAACAAAGCATCTACTGTATGAGACTTTTAAAAATACGGAAGTAAAAATAGCCTATGGAACTAAAAAAAATTCATTTGATTTATAAGCGATCACAAGCAAAAGCAGAAAAGAAAAAAGATGACTTGACGAAAGCAGGGGAGTATATAAACTTAAATGTTGGAACTGCGATACAGTTACATCTATTTTGGATAATCTTTAGAATAAATTTTCATATAAGATACAAAGAACATTTACAGTCTTCACCAATTCCTATGATAAACTTTAAGTACGCAACCTGTGTTAGATACAACAGCAACTATTTAATTACTGAATGCTGTCCATTAAAAATAGACTAGTGCTACAACACAACGCAAATGCATTGAAACTCCAACTCCAAAAGGAAACAGCGTTCCCTATCAGTTTTACATCCTAAGTTATGCCATGTCACCCATACGTCGAATTGGCCGAGTGGGTTAAGGCGTAGGTTAGGTTAGGATAGGATGTAGGCTTAGGGTTGGTAGAGCGAAGGTCCGGGGTTCGAATCCCAGCGGGGTCACCACTTTTTTTTGTTCATGAAAATAAGAATAAGAATAATGTTTATTTCCAAAAAACATATACAACAAATATACATTTATTATTTGGAAAAAATCTTCACCAACTTTATCCAGTTCTGTTGGCTACTAAAAAAACAAATCAAATGTAAGGCTAATATTATATATTTATATATCAATTTATAAATGTTTTGAAGAGTTTTGACATTTAAATTGAAAAAAAATCATATTTTGAAAAATATTTTAAAATATAAATGAAACATATTTATAATATATTTTTATTCCAAACAACAATATATTTACCTAAATATATTACAAATATAAAATAATATATTATAAACAACAAACAATAATACAATTTAAATATATTTTAGATATAAATTATATATAAATATATATTTAGTAAATATATAATTATATCTTTCTGGGTCCCATAATTTGTATATTTAAATATATTTCAAAATATATTTCAAATATATAACGTTTTATTCTAAAATATATTATTATATATTTTAAAAATATATTTTAAATATAAATTTTTCCATATGAGATGATTATATCTAGCATTTGGTTTTAAGTAAACAAAGCGGACCTTTTTACATTCCATCGGTATTAAGTGACAGCTATTTTACGCTCTTTCTCATTTTATAGTAAGCTTAAAGCAATTTAAGTATTTCCCCCGAGTCCATGGGATGGAGACCTTCAATTTCAGCCCCCTCCCACCTTATAACACATGGTGTCCCATAAGTAAAGTGCCAAACTCCGGAAATAGGTTATATGGGTCAAAATAAAGAGAAAACATGGAATAATTTTTTTCCAAAAACGCCATGTTTACCAGATATCCGCCATTTCTAATAATAATAAATATCATTTATTTCACCAAAATATAGATATACAGTCATTTACATTTACATACATTTACTTACAAAAAAAATACATAAATACGTTATGGCGAAATAAGTAGGGATCCCCTAGGTTTACCCGTGTTGGGATCTCCATCACTAGATTGTTACACAGTATTGATAGGATATGACAGAACACAGAATACAATTAAAGTTAAAATTATACATTTTTCATACTTTTAATGTGCAAATATATCTATATGAAAGAAATTTAAAAATCCAAATAAAATATTGAACATACAAAATACATAAATCCAACATTTTAACAGTGTAAGTCGCTAAACTATAAATTATAAACCAACAAAAGAAAGAAAATAAATAAAAAATATGCATAACCGAACATTATAAGAACATCTATTTTACTATTTTGAAGAGTTCATTAATATTTTCCTGTAAAAATAACCACATTTTTAATTTTCGTAAAAAGTCTTTAAGAGATATAAAATTATTTATATTTTTTATAAAAATATTAAATAATCTTGGTGCGGTACAGCTATAAAAATTTGGATACAAGGTTAAGTTGGATCTTGGGATTTGTACCTCGAACCTGTTCCTTAAATTATAAACATTCGTGCGTTTCACTGAATAAGATGAACTTCTAACATAAAACATTTTTAAAACTTTAAAAACATACAGGTTACGCAAAGGGAGAATTTTTAAACTAACAAAAATAGGCCAGGCATGATCTAATATATCTCTATTTCCTACTATACGTACGATACGCTTTTGCAATGTAACTAATGGATAGAGAATGGAAGCATAAGCTCCACCCCAGCATGTCAATCCATAACTTAACCTAGACCCTACCAGAGCATGATAAAAGCAACACAATAACTTCTGTGGACAGAGATGGCGCAACATGTAAAACTTTCTTAGACTAACAAGCAGCTCTCTTCTTAATTTTATCATATGGCTTTTCCAAGATAAGTTATCATCAATCAATAAACCTAAATACTTCATACAGCTTACTTTCTCTATCGATTAACATGAACAAATTCCTAAATTATCTTGAGCACATTTTGAGTCATGTTATTTTAAAGGCAAGTCAAATGAAACGCTGTCTCTTAAACTAAAAGTAAATTTTGTTTTCTCACTCAAGATCATGGAGTTCTGATCAAACCAAAGTCTAAGTTTACATAAGTCTGATGACATTGAATTATAAAGCGATTTGATATCATCAGTTTTATAAATAAAAGCAGTATCATCTGCAAAGGCAATCAGTTGACCATCAAAATTTCCATTACACAAATCATTTATATAGATTAAAAAAAAAATTGGCCCCAGAACAGATCCCTGAGGTACACCACAATTTATGAGACCAGGAGTACTGAAACAATGCCCAATTTTAACACACTGTTCCCTCCCAAACAGGTAGCTACTAAACCACTGATATGGCAAACCCCTTATCCCTGCCTTACATAATGTTTCTAAGAGTATACCATGATCGACCGTATCAAATGCTTTGGTTATGTCAATGAATAAAGCTGAACACAATTTACCCTCATTGACATTGTTTTAAGTCGTTTCCATAAAAGTTAATAAAGCATCCTTTGTTGAAAACCCTTCCCTAAAGCCAAACTGATTATTACTAAAAAATTAATTTCTGTTCAGGAAATCAATGAGACGTTTCTTTACAATTTTTTCTAATATTTTGGAAAAAACAGATAAAAGTGAAATGGGACGGTATGAGTTTGGTTGCTTACTATCACCCCGTTTGAATAAAGGAATCACAACAGCTTTTTTCAAACATTGCGGAAATTCACCGACTGATAAACTTAAATTAAACAGATATGTCAAAACATCAATTACAGACAAAGAAATTTTTTTCAATATACTAGAGTTGATAAGATCATAACCAGGAGCTTTCCCATTTTTCAAGGAATTTATTATTGCTAAGATTTCTTCGTTTGAGGTGGGACTTAGAAAGAAAGAAGATTTGTATTGTATTTTTTGACCAAAGATGCTATTACAAAAACAAGAACCTTGCTTAGTTCCTTGAAATCTAAGTTTATTTACTGCATCCAAAAAATAAAAATTGAATTCTTCTGCAATAAGTATTTTTTCTTTCACAGTGCCATTTTGACCTTTAATTTCAGAAATAATACATTTTTTTGAGTTCTCGCCAATTAATTCATTTACGATACTCCACTGCTCCCTCAAATTCCCAAAATTATCTTGAAATTTTTGTTTGTAATAAGATTCTTTAACTGATTTTATATCCTTATTTAATTTGTTTCTAAAACTTATATAATAATTTCTTAACCTAGTAAGTTGGGGGTTCTTAATGACTTGTTTGTAAATTTCCTTCTTTTTCTGAACTCTTAAAATTAAACTGTCAGTCATCCATGGCTTAATTTTAACTGTTCCTTTTTTTAATACTACATGTCATTTCATTTTTAACGGTAGTTAGTTTCAAGATTTGCATAAATTTTTCAAAAATATCTAATACAGTAGGCTGCTGAAAGACAGTTTTCCAGTCAGTATGTCTTAGGTCATCTATCTATCTATTTGTCAATATTTACTTTCTTAAAGGATATTTCAACATCCACGTTCTTTTCATACTTAGGAAACAAGCAAATATCAGAGATAACCATAGAATGATCAGTGATGTTATAATGATAAATGTTAGTATTAAAGTTGCGAAGCTGACTGATTTTATTATGGAATCTCACTAAAATATGATCAATACAAGTCCTACTGTTTCCTACTATACGAGTAGGCTCATTTACTAAACTTAACATACCTTTACTAGACATGAACTCTAAAAAAATATCTGACTCATTGTTTTCGTGCTATTATGTTGATATTACTATCTGAAACAAAAAGAATATTTGTTCCACACAATTCTTCAAAAACTACTTCCATGTCTGAAATAAATTGTACAGGTGAGACGCTATGCAATCGATAAATTGCAAGCAGGATGAAGTCATCACAGTCATTAATCTTACAGTTAAGTTGCAAACAATCAGCTGATTTAACATCATCTCTCTGCTTAACACAGGAAAATTGGTAACTATCCTTAATATAGGCTACAACCCCACCTGCCCTATAAGACTCGTTACATTTACTTATAGCATTATAACCTGAAATATTATAGAAATTTATTTCACTATTACTGACCCATATCTCTGTTAAAATTTACATAATAACAGATATGGGTCTATTACTGTCCCATATCTGTTAATTTTTAAATAAATTTTTTATCTCCCAAGTTTTCAATAGATTTGTTTGAAACTCGGTATGTACCTGTATCTAGTCAAGATTAGTTTAAGGTAAAATAAAGCGCATGATCAAATAATAAATTTTAAAATGGCGGCTGTTTAAAATTTTTAAGTTGAAATAACGAAAAAACGGTACGTTTTAAAAAAATATATAGAGAACGACAATTTGTAGGCAATTTTATTTTCCATCTAATGATACCAAATTTATGAAAATCAGTTAATGAACTACTGAGTTATGATCTTATTTAGCTTGCGAGACAGCATATTAGTCGACAGCAAAATAGTCGATTGTTACGCTGAGCCATGCGCTAATTCGACCATAACTCAGTTGGATGTTAACCGATTTTCATAATTTTGGTATCGTTGGGATGGAAATAAAATTTTCTAATACTATCATACTTTATATTTTTTTGAAAAATGTACCATTTTTCAGTATTTCAATTTAAAAATTTTAAACAGCCGCCATTTTGAGATTTACGATTCGATCAAGCTGATAATTTTTTCATAAACTAACCTTGACTAGATACAGGTGCATAACGTGTTTCAAAAAAACCTATGCAAAAACTTGGAAGATAAAAATATTTTGTTAAAAATACAAAATGGCGGATATCTGGTAAACAAAGCGTTTTTGGAAAAATTTTATTCCACATTTTATCTTTATTTTGACCTATATAACCTAAACCCGAAGTTTGGCACTTCTTATGGGACACACTGTATAGATCATTTGTTATTAAATCTGCATCGTTGTAACGTAAACTAAACAAACGTACTTAACCTTTTATAATTATAAATTATGAAAAAAACTCAAACCTTTAATTATTATAAAATCAGAAAATCTTAAATTAAAAATATTTTTTGTTATAGTACATTGAACGTGCATAGTTATCTCCATTGTGAAAAAAATCCCACATGTCAACATCTACCATATGGCTTTGAATCAAGCATTAGCACAACATGTTTAATGTAAACAAAGCAGAGTTTTTTCAATCCCAATGCATTTTAAATGGAAGATATTTTTCGTTATTTCTCATTTTCTGGTTTTGGACATAATCTGTTTTTTTCCGATCCCCCTGGGACCGAGACCTTTCATTTGAACCATCCCCCATCATCCTGCGAGCTGTCAAACTCTGACAATTTTGATTTCAAAAAATCGCATACAGGATTAATAATACAGAAGATAAATATATTGATATACACTGTTTTTACTATTTTTTACCACAGGATGGGCTACTGAAAACAAACGCTGAACCAACATTTGAAGCATTCAATGTAATTGAGCTATATTTTTTGTGATGCAATGAAAATGTAGTTAGAGCTACTTTCATGTTTAGTTATTACCTCGGATGTAGTTAGCGCTGCACTTTCATCATTATCAGCTATTTTCTATAAATAGTAAATAGTATAGTGAAAGTATTTATTATTTACTTTAACTTAGTGCACAAATAGAAACTTTAAGTCACAGCAATTTGAATGAACCATTTTAGGTCCGGTTTGCGGCGTCGAATTCTACCGATTAGGCTAAGGCCTTTAAATTTATTTACATTATATTATACCTATGTTTGTAGCCTATGAATGATGGCTTTGGGCTATGCACTTTGCGTCCCACATTCAAATGTGTCTGAGAAATGTTTTAGGGGAATTATGTTTCCTATTCTTTTGGCCAGTACATCCATTTTATAATTTTTTTTCAGTTTTCTCTCTTAAAAAAGTACTAGATTTAGGATTTAAGTCCAGATCTTACTATTGTTTAAAGTATTGTAGTTTATATCAGTTTTATATCCCAGATCATGCCCTATGTTCTTATGTGACAAACTGGCCGTCAGGATTTAGGCGAGTGCACGGTGCAACAGAGAAAGAGCTCTAGATATCTCTAGATTTTCTGGACTGTACGGTGAATGTTATGAGTTCGAACCACTTGAGCGGTAATGATATTTTATATTCAAATACTGATAGAAACCCAATTTTATGTTCAATAGTGGATTAGTTAGACATTTTTACTATTCTTACGACTAAATCAATAAATCTGAATGTTGGCAAACGGTAGCCAATTCATAGCATTTTTCCGTCTTGACGGTTTTAGACAAATAAACAGAATAAACCTCTCACCTTCTATTTTGATCACCATCTGCAACCCTAAAAATAAAAAATTAATGTATATAATTAAACATATGATTAAAATAAATTATCCTATTTCCTGATTTAAAATACTTCACTTTACAGTCATAATATAATTTAACCAGAGTTTTTCACCTTTCAGCGGGCGAAGGTGAACCTTTATACTCCATTAATAATCTTTAGTATAGGTCAAAATATTAAAATTAGAAATTTACTTATTTCAATATTTTTGCTATACTGTTTTTACTATTGAAAAGTAACAAAATAAAAAAAAAACATCTCAAAGTAAAAATAAGGTCTGACCCCGAAAAAGTGCATCACGTCTTAACAGTAGTAATCATGGTGGTTTACGATTGATTAAGGTAAAATGGCATTGGGATATCGTTAAATGCAACAGGCCAGGAACGTGCTGAACGCTCAAGGAGAGAGAGAGAGAGAGAGAGAGAGAGAGAGGCTTTGGAATGTGTTTCATCTCCAGTTGCAGTACTCAATATCTACACCTGCTCCGTCACGATCCGCCCAGTTAGCGAATACGAGATAAAACTTTGAAATGACTCACTGGCTTGTTAAATATGGAATATTTCATTGAATATCTATAAAATAAATCAAAGTTTTAGTAACAGAGTTAATGAAGATAAGTAAATTTTAAGGAAAGTTAAATTGTTTATACCTAGAAGAAAGTATAAACGGAAAAAGGCATATTTTTCATCCTATAGAAAATAGATGGAGTGGTTGAAAATGGATAGGAGTGAATTTCATTTTCACTGAAGTAGATACAGCGTGTCCTACGTAAAGTAAATCAGTTCGTTCAGACTAAGAATAGTACGTTTACTCAAGATTACACAAGGAAGATAACTAATAAAAATGTTACAAATCTTTACATCATTGACTGGGGAATCCCACCCGGCCCTGTCGGGGGAATCCGACCCGCCGTGGAAAGTATTGCTTTATTGGCCGTTCTTTTTAGCATTTGGATATGTATTTGTACTTGGTAAGGACTTGTGTAAGCAGCATTTATTATTTCTATCTGATCTGTCTATTAGCGAATTTCCTTAAACGAATAAGCTTTTACCGTAGGTCTCATAGTAAGACCTTTCCCCGAGACTATAAACCATTTTGTTTTAAGTCCCCCAGAAGCAAAAAACACCATTCGTTCAAATTTATAACACACACACACACACACACACACACACACACACACACACACACACACACACACACACACACACACATATATATATATATATAATGTGTAAAAAAGTCCGTCCCCCCTCTTTAATTGTTTTGTTTGTTAAGACAAACAATTAACCTTTGGGGAATAATTCTAACTTAATCCAAATTATTTTTTAACTTTACCAAAAACTTTTAGTGTCTCCAAAGTTTTGGAAAATCGTGGGGGCAACTCCAAATTATCAAATGTAAACCCCTTTTGAGTGACCCCTAATTTTAAACAGTTTTAAAAAAGAAGGCGAATGGTGGAAGTTGGAACTCCATTGGTGGGAGTTCTAACGTGTTTTTATCCAAATTGGCAGCTTGTCAAAAAATTTCGAACACAACTCCTTCTTGAAACTTGGCGTCTAAGACTTTTGGAGTTTTTATTTCATCTTTGGTGACTTAAAGACTGAAAAAACCCTTAATAAAATATATTAAATGAAAATGCCGAGCCTATCTGCACCGGATGGGTAAAGTCGCCAGCCTGGACTGACTGGATTGCCCCGACACTACAGACACGTCCGAGCATACCTTTTTTCAGTGCGACCGTTCTATCCGGCCAGTATATTTTAAATTATTACATTGCAAAAATATTTAAAAATATAAACTTTTATTTTAAACGTCCAATGTGTCTAAAATGTCGGTATGTTAATTACCTTAGCAAATCCATGCGTAAAAGGCACACGGTAATTCTATCTACATTGTAATTTTAAAATTGTAAAATTCCAAAGAAGGTAAAACTTTAAACTTTTGCCCGTATTAACAGATTTATCTAGGGTTTGGGTATGTAGTTAACCTAAATAAGTGCAAGTGCAATCAGCATTTATAATAAAGATACCGTAGTATCGTACCGATACCATACAAGTGCACTGTATATTTTAAATAATAAAATAACAAAAACAGTAAAAAATACTAACTGTTGTCTTTATTAACTGATTCGTCTATGATTTTGGAATGTTGATAGTCTAAGCCAGTGCATGTGTAAACCGCATTTATTAATTTTTCCTACCCTGTTTAGTTTAAATAATAAAATTATATAATGGACTAATATAAAAATTTTGTTCTTTGAAAACAATTTGTCTAATATTTGGGTATGTGGTAGTCTTAAGCTATGTAATAGCTATGTGGTAGTGCGTGCGTGCGTGCGTGCATATGTGTGTGTGTGTGTGTGTGTGTGTTTTTGTGTGTGTGTGTGTGTGTGTGTGTGTGTGTGTGTGTGTGTGTGTGTGTGTGTGTGTGTGTGTGTGTGTGTGTGTGTGTGTGTGTGTGTGTGTGTGTGTGTGTGTGTGAACAAAGCTAGCTAGAGACGACCTCAATGGTCCGATTTTCATGAAATTTGGCATTTAGATATACAGCCATGGATCTTCTGGTTTTTTCCCCTTTTTTCATCTTTGATTTTTAATGGTATTTACCCAATAAAAACCCATAAACATTTCAAAGTTCTAAATCTATCCAAAGCGGCTCTAAGATTTTGATCCAAATTTCATGGTTTTTACTGCTTAAGATGTTAAACAAAATGACACCACCCGCATGTCTGTACAAATTCAGGTTCAGAAGTTATAGGATTAAGTGTTAAAAAATTAATATTTTTAAAATTTCGCAAAATCTGTAACTTATAAAGAAAATATACTTGCGACCATTAAAAATTTTACTTAAAAACTAAACAATCCAGTATTTTTAATCATTGCTTTACGTCAACTGGTTGAGGAGGTAATAGATACTTTAGTTCGGCGGTAAACGCAGTACGTTGTCCAATGTTATTCTTATGGCAACTATTTAAAAACCAATATCTCCGTTATTTACCAACAGATTTTGATAAAATTTGGTATGTATGTGTGATATTTTATTGTTAATTTGTTTTATTTCACTATATAAGTTAGTATGAGTCAGTTTCCTGATACCATTTATTTGTCTTTATTTTTTCCTATGCTACATGTATAATGTTAAATTTAATTATTATAAAATCAGGCATCTACGTCCCATCGGCTGACTCTGAAAACACCTTTCTTTTTCCTTAGACTATGGTCTGATCCATCAATTTTTGTAGTTTATATGTAAACAGTGAATCTATAAAATTACAAAATAATGGGTTTGGAAGTGCAGTATATGTGTAAACTAATTTTGTCTGCAAGAGATGTTACCTTATTGCAGAGAGGCCAAAATTATTTACTATTATGAGTACTTTTGCTGTATAAGGTCTTGATTCTTTGTCAAAATAAGCAAGAGTATTTATAAGTAGCTTAGAATATTGTTGTCTTTATCGTTTAATTTTTTCTGGCAGTCTTAAGCATTATTAATTTATATGTGCCTTATAAGGGGTGTCTCAGAACTCCCTACCAATATTTTAGGGCATTGTTCCTGGGTAAGAAACATATCTAAATATCATATTTAAATTGTCCGGAAGGCCTTAGTTACTCACACAGCCGCCATTTTTTTCACTTATTAATTTATTTCTAAAAAACGGTTAAACATACGAAATTGAAACTTTGTACAAACATTTATGTCAATTAGGCAAAGCTAAAAAAATTATGAAAGTTTTTGAAATTCATAAAACAAAATGGTGGCCATATTAAATTTTGTTTCCTAAATAACTAAAAAACCGTTTATTAAAAAACATTTACAAGAATAACTTTTTTTAGCTAATTCAATTACAGATCGATTGTCTCCTTATTTCTTAAGATTGGACGAATATTAACTGAGATATGGCAGCTTTAGTGATACGTGACCGCTGGAGGTTAGTTGCAGTGCACGCCGAGGCATGCGGCTAAATCTGCCACAACAATGCAATAGTCTCCTTCCGCTTTGCATGATATTTGTAAGCGATTTTAGATTATTTCAAACAATAATAAAATATTACATAACCACAAAAGTATCCTTTTTATCAATTATCTATCATTATTAGGATGGATTGAAATTATCACTCCTTTTTACTGTCTTTAAAATTCACACAAAACACCCAAACCTTTTATATCAGCTGTCGTGAAAGTCAACGTAATTGTTAACACACTAATCAGCTGATTTTATTGTTGCTTGAAATATAATTTTTCCTCCACCTACTATAGTCGTATTTTAGTCCCTGGAATAGAATACTAAAGTACTAGTTTATACTCCATGAGATTTACTTACTTTTAGACCCACGGGACTAAAGGTAATCTACTTTTAGTCCCATGGGACTAAAAGTAATCTCATAAGAAATACATGGGAAGAAATCCGGCAACGCCGCGATGGACAGTGAGAAAATATGGCAACACTGTCGATTTTAATTTGTTTCTCCATGTTGAAAATAGTGTCACAGCATCCGAGCGTCCGTTTCCGTTGTCTACAGGACAGCGTATCCATTTTGAGTTTGCTGTAGTTTAGGCTATATTCCTGCATATTTGTGAACAAATAAGTTAGTCCTAGAGTATTTTTAAAGAAGAGTGTGAATAAAATGGTTAAAATTAAAGCCTAAATACCTTGCATTATTTATTTTTATAGGCTATCTGATTGTAATGCAGTTTGTTGAAGAGGATCATCTGGAGGTAATGAAAGTTACAGTGTTATACCTAGTTATTGTTAATGGTGTAGGTGGAGGAAACATTGTGTGCATCACGGGACTAAAAAAGTACTTTTTCTCCCCGAGGGAAACTGTTGTCGCCCGATGGCGGAGCCGAGGGCGACAATTTCCCGAGTCCCTAGATGCACACTAGATGCCCTAGATTGCAATTTAGTCCCTAGATGCACAAATAACTAATTTATTCAATGTAGTCAGTTCCTCTAACTTTTTACAGTCACTTTTATTTGCTGTTATTTGCTAAAATGTACTGTTTATTTGAAAAGCAACAATAAAATCTGCTGATTAGTTTGTTAAAAAATACGTTGACTTTCACCACAGCTGATATAAAAAGTTTAGGTGTTTTGAGTGAATTTTAGAGACAGTAAAAAGGAGTGACATTTTTAAGCCATCCTAATGATAGGTAATTGATAAAAAGGATACTTTTTGGGTTATGTAATATTTTATTATTGTTTGAAATAATCTAAATCACTACCAAATAACATGCAAAGCGGAAGGGGACTGTTGCATTGTTGTGGCAGACTTTAGCCGCATGCCTCGGCATGCACTGCAACTAACCTCCAGCGGTCACGTATCACTAAAGCTGCCATATCTCAGTTAATATTCGTCCAATCTTAAAAAATAAGGTGTCAATCGATTTGTAATTGAATTAGCTAAAAGAAGTTATTCTTGTATTTTTTTAATTAACGGTTTTTTAGTTATTTAGGAAACAAAATTTAATATGGCCGCCATTTTTTTTATGAATTTGAACAATTTCCATAATGTTTTTTAGCTTTGCCTAATCGACATAAATGTTTGTGCAAAGTTTCAATTTCGTATGTTTAACCGTTTTTTAGAAATAAATTAATAAGTGAAAAAACAAAATGGTGGCTGTGTGAGTAACTAAGGACTTCCGGACAATTTAAATATGATATTTAGATACGTTTCTTACCCAGGAACAATGCCCTAAAATATTGGTAGGGAGTTCTGAAACACCCTGTATAAATTAAACTCGTCTTTTCTATGATATTGCTACGAGTAGTAAACGGTGGCGATAAAAACATCAGCATTTATGTCTTTGAGTTCTGTCTGTATTTCTAATGAACTTTGTTTTATTTTACCTATACAAGTTTTACATTTAAATTTATTAACAAACGAAAACTGACGAAAAATACCAACTTTGACCAACCAAACTCCCCTATCTAAAGACGTATTGTCAAGTAATAACGGTTTAACCGTTACAGAAAAAGTATAACACACTAAGGAGTGAAGAAACGCTACATCTGTTTAATATATATATATGTCAAATTTCCTGTTAAATGTATGTAAACGGCAAGTAGAGAATTTACAGAACATGTAACGTTTGTGTATAGTTTTAATCTGTTATATTGTTTGAATACCTGTCACCTAGTTTATGTTTAGGTGACTTTAGGGCCGCTCTGTTTAACTTTTGGTTATATAGTAGTTCTAAGTAAGTGCATGTGTAAAAAAGATTTATTAATTCTACCTATCCTGTCTATTTTAAATTATAAAATTACAAATAGGCCAAAAAAGTGTTATTTATTTCCCGATTTGCCTATAATTTGGACATAACGTAGTCTTAAACAAATGCCTGTGCAAGAGGCTTATATTAACCCTAATTACCCTGTACATACTGAAGAACGAAATTAAAAAGAAGGACAAAATTATTAACCTTGCTAAATTATTGTTTGATCTATCCATAATTTGGATATGATATTATCCTAAGCTAGTATATTTGTAATTGTATCTACCCTGTATATTTTTAACTATGAAATTACCAAAGAAGGCAAAAAAGTTAACTTTGGTCTTTACTGTCTAATTTGTCTGATATTAGGATATGTTGTTAACCTAAGCTAGTATAATATGAGTAAAGGATTAATATAAATCCTATCTTATATATTTAAAAACTTTTGTAAAACTAATGACAGCGACCCTGGCCGTTCTACTGGACCGATTTACATGCGGATTGTACCAAAACGAAGGTTATCGGCCCTATATGTGCAGGTTTTATTTGAATATTGAAAATAATTAATTTGAATGGGTAGAAAATGAAAAATAAACTTTTCTTATGGATTTTTAATATGGGAAAAAAGGGGAAAAAATCAACTTTTCCAATCCTTTGAACAGTACGTCTGAGACTTCCTCTGGACCCATTTTCATGCAGTTTGTACCAAATAAAAGCTCCACTTTTCTATATTTACAGGTTTTATTTACGTTTCTGCTATCTTGCTTTTTTAATTAAAAAATACACTTTTCCAAACCTTTGCAATGATATATTTTTACAGACATTCATTCAGCTGATTGTGAAGACACGAGGTATGTTGTCTAACGACAGAAAAAGAGCAAACGCTCATTTGGTTTATCATTGCCAGTACATAACAATGTATGCATTATCATGTATTATCTTTTAAATGGAAAGGAAAGAACAGCTTTATAATATTTAAAGTATAGAGTTTTTTAGATACAAAAAAATTTGGTTGCTAAATTGTTTAGTGTTATAGCTACTTAATTATGTGAAAAAGCTGATTTCAATAATGTTGATGGTCTAAATGTTTATTACAATGGGGCAAATTGTAAAAGGGGGTTTTAATGGTTCACACTCATATTAAATGTTATTTTGAGACCTACGATGAATGCTACATTTGAAAACATCTAAGTTAATTGTGTTCAAAGGAAAATAAACTTTTCTTATGGAGATTTAACGTAGGGAAAAATTAAATTTATGACAGGGAGCCTAATCATACTATTGGACCGATTTACACATGGCTGGTACCAGTTAAAAAGCAATTGTATCTATATTTGCCCATTTTGCTTCGATTTAAGCTGTTACTCCAATAAATTTTCCAAAAACGGAAATTAAAATCACTTAAGACAATAAATTGGGGTAAAACTTTAGGCCTATTCTGAGTGAGATCTGGAGTTCTATCGGACCGATTTACCGATTTCAGGTTGTGTTAAATGAAAGGTAATTAACTCTATAAATGCCCAGTTGCCTGAAAAGTTAAATATTCCTTCATTTTTTATTTTAGAAATGGAATATAAAATATTATCTATTCATTTGTATTGTTTTTACTGATCAACTGAGTATAACAGCACAGATCAACTGTTTATAAAGCTTTGTTTTAAAGCACATGTTTTACTGTCATAACATGGTTTGTTTATGTTGTGATTTACTTTATTTACGTAGGTTGGTGGTGATTGAATGTGTAGAACTGTGTTTCAAAGAACATGACAAATAACATATTTTAACCTTCTAGATGCTATACCATTGTTAATATAGGTACCGAATGTCCAGCATTAAGTTTTCCAAGCTTACTTTTTAATTTTATGTCTGACAGTAAACTTCTTATGAGGAAACCCCTAATTTATATGATTTTTGTATGTGTTTCAATTTATAATTTTCCTGTCATTTTTACTTTCTCCCCCATAGTATATGAAGGAAGTATTTTTGTCAAAATTTTTGAATTTGAGTTGTTAGTGGAAACATTTGTTTCAGTGTTCCCCGAATAAAAAAATGGTTTTTGGAGAAAGTATTTTTTTGTCAAAATATTTTAATTTGAGTTGTTAGTGGATATATTTGATATGGTGCTCCCTAAATTAAAAAAGTGGTTTTCAGAGTGGTGTCTGTCTATCCGTGTGTGTGTGTGTGTGTGTGTGTGTGTGTGTGTGTGTGTGTGTGTGTGTGTGTGTGTGTGTGTGTGTGTGTGTGTGCGCGCGCGCGCGCGCGCGCGCGCATGTGTGAATGAGTGAAAGAATGTATGTAAACAGAGCTAGAGATGACACCAATTGGCCGAATTTAATGAAATTTGCCATGTAGGTATGAAACCATAATATTTCCTGGGTTTTTAAAATTTTTTATTTTTAAGGGTATCTATCACATGAAAACCCATAAGAAACTACAAAACACCAAATTTTTCAAAAACGACTTAAACGATTTTGATAAAACATTCATGGCTTTCAGTGCTTAAGATGCCAAACAAATTGACACTACCCGTATGTATGTAAAAATTAAGGTTCAGAAGTTTTGAGGATTTAAGAAATAACAAATTCAAATTTTTCTGTGTAAAATCCAAAACCACCATAAAATACAAATGGTACCAAAAGAAAAAAGTATGTTTTCAGCCATATTTGATTGTTACAGGGAATTTCCAAAATTGAAATACATACCTAAAAGGAGTAAAAAACAATAGTTTTTTCTAAAAGAGTCTTAATGTCATACATAAAATTAAAAGTTAGATATTGGAAAACTTAGGCTGGACAACCGGTATAGTGAAGAATAGTCATATGCCAAGATTGGTCGACGGTGATAAAAGAGTGTTGATGGCCGTGAAATCACCGGATCCCTAAGAAATAATTAAGAAATCTACCGAAGACTACACAATTGTGAGATTTTTCTGCCTCAATTAAAAAAATTGTGTTTTCCCATTTTTTGCATATTTTCCATGTTTGGGAGAAGCTTGAGCTCCCCTGGGTTCACGCCTGCTAACTTCCTTGGTTTATGTTGTAATTTATTTCATTTAAGTAGTTCAGTGGCCTTTAACAAAGTGTATTTGTGTTTCTAATTAGAGAACAAATGACATCAAATCTTTTTAGATATTGTATAATGCCAGTGTCTTTATAGTGAAAGATTATAGTATAAATATCAGTTTTTTGCGGCGCTGTGCGCTGCATGGGGCTAGTCTTGTGTATAATTTAAAATATAAAATTACAAAATAGGCCAAAATATTAACTTTGGTCTTTAAAAGTCCGATTTGTCTTATGTGTGGACCTGTCGTGAACTAAAGCAAGTGCATTTGTAAATGGTATACATTAACCACAAATAACCTGTATATTTTAAATTATATAATCATAAATGTAGGCTAACAAATCAACTTTACTCTTTATTGTTTGATCTGTCGATCTGTCTATTATTTTTGTACGTTGTTAACCTTAGCAGGTGTATGTGTAAATGGTATTTATTCATCCTGTCTTCTATGTAGATTTTAAATTTCAAAATGACAAAAATGTTTAAAAATATTAATTTTGCTATTTATTTTCCAATCCGTCTAATTTTTGGGTACGTAGTTTTCCTAGACTTATACATGTATAATTGCCAAATGTTATTCCTAACTATCCTGTGTTTTTAAAATGGCAAAAGTATAAAAAAATAGATGAAAATAATAGTTTTAGTCAATTAATCTGTACTTTTAAAATGTGGTAGTCCTGAGCCAATTCACGTGTAAGCGGCACATAACAATTCTATTAAGCCTGTATATTTTAAATCATGAAATTGAAAAAAAAATAGTTAAAAATATTTACTTTGATCTTTATTAACCAATGTGTCTATAATTTCGGTACGTTATCCTAGGCAACTCCATATTGCTTGACTTTTTTTACCTATACAGACTTTGTAAATTTCCTGTAAAATTGTGTAAGTCAACATACATTTTACACTAATGTTACATATTCTGTAAATTATCATATTCTAGTTGAGAGAATCTAGACAGAAACTGTCAAGATTCTGTTAGAAAGAATTTGATGTTACTCAAATATAACATGTTCTACCAATTATTGAACACTAGCTCACTAATATCTTTCAGGAATTTGACCAAGTCTGTTAATTAAGAAATTGTTCATCAAAACCTTTTAAAATTTGGGGTAAATTTGTCCAACTAAGGGTCTGGTGGATGTCTTTTTGCCAATATACCACTACTTATGTGAATTTTCCTTAATTTACGAGTAATTTGTTAGTTTAACTTAAATTAATATAATTAAAATTCTTTAAATTAAGATATTTGTGTTATTTATTGCATTGAGCAATATTGTAATATAATTTACTCCTAAACATGATAATCACTATTAATTGTTACGGTGTACAGTTTGTTGAAAAGCAAGTCAATTTGTCTTAAGAATATTATATCAAATGGTAATCTAATCTATAAACAAATTTAAATTAAAGTACGCGGTGTTTTTTTAACGCAACCCAAATTCAAAGAGGTACCTAGCAACACGTGTTCGGGAATTTGATGGAGAGAGCATAAGTAACTTCATACAAATGCCAGTGGCGGATTTTTTGAGCACATAATGTAAACTAAATGTGATCAAACTTAAATAATAGTTTGTATAAAATGTAAAGATCCATAAGACAATACTCATTTCATATTTATATGTACAATACTCATTCTTAAAAATGGGTTGCGTAAAAACACCCTGTATTATGAGGGTTAGAAATGGGGAAAACCGTATTTATGCTTTCTTTTTGTTTCAAATTACAAAGTTTAACTGGTATTTTCCACTTGCTTTTCAATTGCTTTTCTGCTAACCAATATTGGTAGTTACAGTTAAATGGCCACCAACACACATGCATAAATTACAAACTTTCATAAATTACAAACTTTCACAACAAACCAAACAAAACTTTCAAATCAAAATAAATTCGAAATTTAGGAATTTGTTTCTTTGGTTGAGGCTCACCTGCAAAATATCTTTAGACAGTAAACATAATTGAATTCTGGGTTGGACCATTGGATTAAGCTTGAAAAGAAAAAAAATAGTGTCTTGTATTATTGCTAACATGTTTATTTTTTACTAAGATATCGCTAGCGATTAACTTTATGTGTATGTAAAACGCAAACTACCTCTTAACTTTGAGAAAACCATAAGTCTGGAACCCATCAACCAAAATTTTTAATTAAAAGTCTCGGTGAGAAAATCCTAGCAAAATATTAGTTCTTGATAAAATTTCCCAAATTTAAAGAAAATCACTGAAAAGATGATGCATTTGTTTTTATTTACAATTATTTGTTTACTTTTCCCAGCGAAGCGAAACACGATCAGCTAATTGGAAATAAATAAAACCAAACAGCTCGTTTATTTTCTTACATATCTGAATTAACTTTGCAAATGTCTTTATCTAGCTGCGATCTACTGGATTATCGCAAACATATCTCAATTTCACGATTCCATCGTAGCTAACCTGCATACTCATCCCATTCTTATTCTTATGGTGAAAATTTATGTATGCTCATTTCAGGACTTAAGTTGATTTTCATTGATTTGAGGCTTCATGGTAACCAGCCTTTTGTTTTTTTGCAAAGATCATAAAATCTTTACAATAAATCGAAAACATTTAAGAGGTAATGTATTAGTTGATAAATCGATATCCAAACAAAAGTATATTTTATCCTGTGCCACCAGTTTTAATATTATATAAATCCATGAAGTAGTTGTAAATAGTTAAACTGTCCCGCACGAACTTGGGATGACTGTTTATGCTTAACCTTATATTTTTGCTACTAGAACATAATTCATTAGTGGATTGTCTTTTACTTAAATAATAATTTCAACGTGTGCAATAACATTCTAATGAGGAATCTCTATCATATGATTTTATGTGGAATTACTTTTTTCACAGTTACTGATTCGACCAAGTTTGACGTTGGCTGTTCAGTTATTAACGTTTTGGCGTACCAAGAGAGTCACTAAGTGACGTGCAGGATTACACCGTTGCCATGGCAACATAACACTGATTGTGTCTGGCTTTAGATTCAAAATACTACAAATGTAACCATTTTAGATACAGACTCCCCTTCTGTAGCCTATAATTTCAGGAAACCGTATCTAAATGACAAATTAGTTGTTAAATTACATTGCAATGTAAAAGATAATACTGTATGAACCTTGCTTATCTTATTCATAAAATACGTAGCTAAGAATTTATGAAAAATGAAGTTATCTCTTAAAGTTTTATTCAAGCTATTCAGAAGGGATTTAGACATACCCAGAGAAAATTTTCCTCGAAAAGAAAAATAACAATAACAGGCTGCTGGACAGCGACACAACTGTTCAGCATAACCTTATAAAGAAATGTGAGCAGCTTCGGGCTCCTGAAATAATCGACTCCCTCATTTTCAGTTAATTAAATTTAAAGTGTCAGCTTTAGGGGCTGTATCAGCTTTAGGTGCACTTACCTTACCAACACATCCTGTAGCTGAAAACTACCCTAAATAGAAAATTATCAATTATAACAGGCTGCTTTGTGTTTTAGAGGTGATAGAACATTTATCTAAAGCTGCAACTATTGAATCAAATTTTTCCTATAGTTCAGTTTATCATATGATTTTCAAATACGCCTAGAAAGATTTAATAATTACTAAGTATTCTTACAATATTATACTGATTCAACCCATAAAACCGGCAAAATTGTAATTGTAGTTTATGTGTAGAGAAGTAGTGGGTTAGGGCGTGGCCCACTTCATTTTAATGACTTCTTCGATCTTTGAACGCCCTGTACTGACGTTAACTAGTTCCCTGTTTAAATTACTGCATTTATAATTAAAAACTGTTGAAGAAATTCTGTATGCATTACGAAATGTTTAGTGTTATTCTTGAAGGAAGTTTTGCAGTGTAAAATAATAAAGTGAAATCGTTTTTACCCATATAGCCTTTAACCTCGACTTTGATTGGGAGAAATTTATTATTTTTTGATTAGTAAAGGCTGCTTTTTGTTGGTTACTATTTGAAAATATTACAAACCATGAATATATTTCTAAAGAAATTAAACCTAAAGCACTCCCAAACATCATTTTATAGCCCTTTTAAATGGGGCTGGACCAAAGCCCCTAAAGATACCGAAGCAACACATTGCAAATCATGAATCTCTAACATTTTATACTACACCAATCGATATGTAATTTTGGCTGAAGTACCTGGAATACCAACAACCAGCTCTTTTTGTGTATGCAGTATATTGATATATTTATTCCTTAAACAATTATTGACGTATATCTATACGCTTTTGTTTACTCATATGACACATGTCAACAACCTTTCAAGTTTCTTTTATTCCATTTAATTACATAAGAACATTATAACAGTAAATTATTTATTAATAAAAGTCGTTAGAACTATGTAGTTACCCTGCCACAGTTCTAATTTATGGCGGATTATTCATTTTAGTTTGTGATCGGAAATAATATATAGGCAGCTAATAGTGTTCACAGCTACGCATTATCAAAAAAATCATTTAATGCTCCTTATACGTAAACTTGGTAACGTTTTTGTTGTACCCCTTCTCATACGTGAGTACAGGTGACACGTGGACTCTTACTAGTTTTTGTTACCAATGTTTAAAATAAACCCTTTGCATTTCAAATGAGATAAATAACAGAACATTCCGTAAAGGTTTTGTGTTGTGAAAATCCCATTATGATTGTTATACTTTCGATAATTAACTACAAAGTATATGTCATGAATTTTACTCTAAAGTCTTTTCCTTGTTTAATGAAACATTTTACTCTTGTTAATCATTATTTAACTGTAATCATGTGGGTTTGTTTGAATACAAATATGCTCAGATTTACTTTCCAATTAGAACATGTCATAGTGGGTTTTTATGTATAATAAAACCTGTTTTTAGGTGTTAATAATGTGCTATTAGATTTACTTCAGTATATTTTTTGGGTTTAGGTCTGTTGGCTTGTGATGTCACGTGGTACACTTATGTAGGTATCAATATAAAATTTTAAGTTCATCCTACGGGTTTCCAATCAAGTGGTTGTTTGTAGTATAAGAACTAAATAAAAAATAATAGTTCTTCTTAGCTCGAATTTGTTTCATGTTAGAACCAGCCATCATCATATTAATCTAATTTTATACGCTTTAGTATTTCTTAACGAAAACCAATACATTAACTTTTATAATTTGAGTTACATAATTTGATCGAAATACATGCTCAATAAATAAACTTTTTACATTAAAATCCTATTAAAATATTAAGAGAATGAGAAACGTATATCTTCAAGTTTACTCATCAGTACCAGCTTAATGAGAAACTGGGATTGGAAAATCCACTCACTCTGTCCCCTAGGGGAAGCCTTATTTGTGATGTCTTGATCGTTCGTTGATATAATACTGATTTGCAGCATGTGTGGTTAGCTGTTAAAGCTCCGTGTCCCTGGCCCAGCCATGTCGCGTATTGACATATTTGACCATACCAGAGGTTAATATACAGTTTGTATAGGTTATCAGAGCAATTCCCGAAGTTAGTATACATTCCAGTGATATGCTATTAAGGAAAACGTCGTGCCGGGCCAGCGACATGCCAGTTCTCGAAGTTAGTATACAATTCTAGAAGTTAGTATACATTCCAGTGATATGCTATTAAGCAATTCCCGAAGTTAGTATGCATTCCTGTGATATGCTATGAAGGAAAATGTCGTGCCGGGCCAGCGACATGCCAGCCCGGCCATGTCAAATATTGATATATTTGACCATACCAGAGGTTTAATAATATACAGTTAGTATAGGTTAATAGAGCATTCCCGAGGTTAGTATACATTCCAGTGATATGCTTATTAAGAAAAACGTCGTGCCGGGCCAGCGACATGCCAGCCCGGCAATGCCGGATATTATTATATTTTTCCATACCAGAGGTTAATCAGTTAGTATAGGCACAGAGCTATTCCCGAAGTTAATATACATTCCAGTGATATACTATTAAGTAAAATGTCGTGCAGGGCCAGCGACATGCCAGCCCGGCCATGCCGGATATTGGTTTACTGGTAATTAAATTATTAAATGTCGGGGAAGGTTGCCAATATCGTACCACTTTTTGGTTTTGTTTTTTTAATTTTTTATGATGTTAACATTAAAAGAGATATGGCCTAGTTTCTTTTAAACAGGGACCCTAATGGAACATTAATATAGCAAAACTTGAAGCAAATATTTATTTTTATAATTACTGTGAATTTTTTGTAAACCCTTGCAAGTGGTATAATTTAGGAAACCAGTCTCCCAAATCATTCCAACGAGTTCCTAAATCGTACCACTAGTAAAAATAATGCACTCACCTTTAAAATGGTAGCAAAGAAAACAGAGGTAATTAAAAATACCTTTATTTAGTGTGTATAGGTAAATATTAACTATAAAACGATGTATATAAGTAAATATATGAGTTAAATATAACGTAAAAAGTACATCGATATTTCACGAGGTACGATATACCAAATATTGTCTATTTTCTGATTAAATATAAAGTATAATTAAGTAAAATCTATTCCTGTGTATATAATTTAGGCTACAATAGGTATAACGTACCGGTATATATTTTATGAAAATTCTATATACGGAAATTCAATGGTACGATTTGAGAAACCATTGGTGGTACGATATGGGCAACTGGAACTTTTTTTCAAACATAACCTCAATTCTAACCTCAAATAAAAAGCTACCATATGTGATCAACACTACTAAAATAAAGTACTTTAGATGTACTTTTAAAATGTATATCAAAAATTAATCAGAACCTCCCTTGTAACTCACTTAAGCTTGCGTGTGACAGCTGAAAACTACATCAGTTTCTGACAAAACACAAAAACAAATTTAAATTAAGAATACTGCAAACGATTAAGTATAAACTATTGCCCACTATTCAGACTCATGGATAGTTCTGTTTTAAGTTACGAGAGCTCCTCTGTATCGGTTATGGTTTGAAATATCGCCGAGGAACGATTAAGGAGGCGGTGCGATAACAGCAACTTCCCTCTCCTAAATTTAAATTCTACTTATATAACAGAAATGTCTGTGCTGTATAGTATAAATAAGTCGTTAGTTTATTTATAATTTTTTAGTATGTTTTTAGAAATTTTTTAGAATGTTTATTTTAATACTTTATGTACGTTTTTGAAAGAAAATAAGGGAAAAACCAAAAAGGGCTCCTTTAGGTTTCTTTCAATTTAATAGTCTCGTGCAAACTTGTGACCTTCCTGTTGGAGCGATAGTTTTAGAAACCTGCGCAGATATGAATAACTATGTTCTCCTCACGCAATTACATGTTCAGACATTATGATAGTTTTGTTTTCAATTTACATTTGTTTAATAAAAACCTAATACCTTTGCTAATTGATAAAAATATGAACAACCTTTTATCTTCTATATAAATAAAATCGTTGTTTGTAAAAAAAAATATTTTGTTGTTTTGTTTGTTATTCAACTATAACACGAGTTCAAGGAATTCGATGATACTTCTTACCTGGGATTAATACATACTTAAGACGGTTCTTCGCTACTTAGATTATTGAAATTCACCTTGAAAATGGTTTCATTGTTTATTATAATTCAAATGGACGATTTGTTTTGATATTGAATATGCTACAAGACACTGAGAAGAAAACACAACTTACACAAATAGTCACTTTTACAGACTTATTATTAACCACTTTTACTAATTTTACTAATAAGGTTTTTTTCTGTTAGATCCCTGTTTCAGCCGTCCTACTTAACCGATTTTTACGATTGAGGTGTCATTTTAAAGCTTATAGTGTAGCGCACCTGCGACTGATGATTAAAATGAACAATTCTTTAACTGCTTCGACCCCCGAGCCTTTGATTTATTTCTAGAGGGCGCTTTCAACGGTCCAGTGCTGACCAACTTGCTACATGTAAATTGTAATTTAACAGCTGATTACCTTCAGACGAATTGTCAACCATTGACATTGTAAACAAAAATAGATACTCTGAAAATGTAAATAAGAGACGAAACAATTTAATTTATGAACGGTGAGCAATGAATTTTTAGATATGAGACTTTTATTGATTCGGTAGGTAAATCACTCTCTGATGTGTACATCGACATGTTTCAAATATTGTAAAATTTTTATTTTCATATGACGATGTTTTTAACATGCGTAACGTTCGGCAAGAACCGATAACTGCTAGGAGACAAAGATTGAACAGCAGAGCGCAATTGTACAACCTATATTCTTCAAACAACTTAAAGATTGTGTAAGGGCAAACGTGGAAAACACATGCGGTATCCTACTGTTGAGCTAAGTCATTTTCAGAAGACAATCAAATACGTAGTGTTGGGACGATGGACAATGTGCGAGTAAGTATTTTTTTTTTCAGCTAAGCTTCTTAAAAAATGTAACATTTCAATCTCAAGTTTAACAGGTTAAGTTTTTAATAGTTTTGAATTTAAAGAAAGTGATGAATTTCTTCGAATTTTATGTTATAGTTTCTCACAAAAAACACAATATTGAAATGCGCAATTTGCGCATGGGACCCCTAGTATATTCAAATTGTTTTGAATTTACTGTATAAAACTGTTTTAAATTTGCTATTCAATGAAACATTTCCCATGTTTCTAAGTTGCTTGGTTATTTATTTAACCTTAAAATGAGTCCAATAATCTATGACCACGGCGTATCCTATATCGCAATGACATTATCTTAATAACATTTCACTGGAATGAATACTAACTTCAGGAATTGCTCTATTAACTTTCACCAACTATATATTAACCTCTGGTAAGGTCAAATAAGTCAATATTCGACATGGCCGGGCTGGCATGTCGCTGGCCCGGCACGACGTTTTCCTTAATAGCATATCACTGGAATGTATACTAACTTCGGGAATTGCTCTATTAACCTATACTAACTGTATATTAACCTCTGGTATGGTCAAATATGTCAATATTCGACACGGCCGGGCCAGGGACACGGAGCTTATGGATAAGGCCAGGCAGAATGTAACTGCTTCATTTTTCCTTGTTTACTGTTGAGGAGTGGAGTATAGCGTGTTAATTTAACTCGTGTTAAAAAGTTTCCTTCCCGATGTATAGTTTGGTTTATTTATTCACGAGTACTTTGAAGCAATTAGTGGTTTTAATATCAGATTGTAAAGCCTTCTATTAACAGTAGTTGTACTAAACATAAATTGTTGTTTACTCGTAATAATTCCCCCCCGCCGTCAAGCGGATAATAATTCCCCTCCGCCGTTATCACTTTACCCCTACTCTTAAAAAAGATGACGGAGAATGCATATCTATATTTAACCTAACCGACCTGGCAGAATACATATGGTGGTCGGAAGTGGCGACTGAAGGTGGCGATGCGTTATACACACTGCTCGGCGACACCGTTCAGTTTTGGGAGGGCTAGTAAACCAGCCAAAAATGAAATATATTTAGTAAGTCTATAATTTCACCATTTATGAGTTTCGTTTTTGTATTAGTGGATTTCTCCTATAGAAAAATGCTATTACCTGGTTGTTAAATAATATCAAAAGAAGAAACAACTTAAAATAGGTGAACATTAATTTTGTTATATAAGTGTTTATAATTTACCATATGAAATGAGTCCCAACAACAGCTGACATAAAAGGCTATTTTTAATTCAAAATAAATATGACTGTTTTTGTTTTTACAGCAAATATTAGGCCTGGAAAAAATGGACACAACTTAATTTTCTTGACAAATGTTTATTATTAACTATGAATATAATGTTTTTTATTGTCAATATAATAATTCAACTTCAAGAATGATTTTATTTTGTTTATAGGTCCTTCGACTCCACTAATTTCCAGGAAAATTACAAAATATTTTATTGGTCCTTCGAACCGGATTATGAATCAAAACTATGGATATTTTCAACTGTTCAATCAAATGAACTTTCATTAACTATTTTGTATTTTGATTTATTTTGAGTTTTTTTATTTGGTTTCACCACCAAAAAGATACTGAATTTAAGGCTTCATCATATGAAAGATCAACTAAATTAATGAAAAGGAGATTCACTACCATCAGTGATTTAGTTAACAGTATAGTTCAACAATCTGAATCTCCAACTATTGTTCAAACGAAAAAGTTGAATGTATACTTAAATTAAGTCAATGAAAAGATGCAAGAGTTTAAAACAATTTATCAGTTAGCTTTAAATTTGACTGAAGAAGATTATATAACTGGACATACTAAAAAGTAATCTGGATGAAATCAATGACTTATATGTAGACTAGCAGATATACCAGCAGCTTCACCCGCTGAAAGGATAGCTAATTTTAATTAAATTATATTATGCCTTGTACAATTTTTAGGAATAATTAACAAATGGACTGATTTATTTGCGCCATGGGCGTGCAATTACACCCTTAAGATGCAGCTGACAATTCCACTGTAGATGAAAATGAGAAAGTGTAACGCTTCCTCTAAAAATGTTCCCCTCATAACTAGCAAATGGTATGAATTAGCTTCCTCCCATTTCCATAGAGAATGAAGATAACCCAGAACATAAGACAAAAAAGACGCGAGGGATGGATTTTCGAAACCCTATTTCCTCAAAAAGTTTCTCATTAATTTTTTTAATTTTATTCTTTCAGTAGATTGGTTCTTGTACCTTTTCTGTTACCTGAAAATATCCATAGTTAGGGAAAACTAAAACTGCACCCATTTTGATTTTAGCGAATTTCCTTAAAGGAATAAGCTATTACCGTAGGCCTCATGGTAAGACCTAAGCCCGAGACCATGTTAACTTTTCATTTTGGGGCCCCCAGAAGCAAAAAACACTATTCGTTCGAATTTATATATATATATATATATATATATGTCTGTTAACACGATAGCGGCCGTAAATATGGTCCGATATTAATGAAATTTTGTATAGACGTGTAAAGTGGTAATCACTCGGACGAGTTCGTGAACCAGCCCGATCGGACCACCGGAAGTGGGGGTAAAGGGGGGTAAACCCCCCCCAAAAATGGGTTTTTTGAGTTTTTTTACATAGAAAAATAAAATTTATCAAGTTTTTGTTGGCCCCATTGAATTCAGCTAAAAAAAACAAACAATTTAGTAATTTGAATCACTGCTCTATGTCCATTGGTTCCCAAGATATTGAAAGTGGTAAACACAGTACGTTGTCCCAATGTTAACCTTATGGGAAATAAGTAAAATTCTATATCTCGCTTATTTCTCAACATATCTTGATAAAACTTGGTAAATGGCTTCTTCTAATTCAGATCAACTAAATATTGAATTAAAACCACCCAGTTTTAATATACCCGTAGCAGCAAACCTGCATACTCATTCCCCATGTTATTTTATGGAGCTTACAAAAACACGTTGAATCCCGGTATGTTGGATTGAAATATGTTGTTTTGCATTTGAAAATCGCTGAGTATGCAGGTCTGCTGCAACGGGGGTATTTTTAAATGCTCTATTTTAGCCGTCTGAGAAAGAATATTTTAAAAACCTTTCTTTTTTGGCATCAAAACCTATAAAGAATTATTGTTCCAAGTTTCATGGTCCAAAGTCTTTTAGTTTTTGAGAAAGTAAGCTTTGAAAGCTAAAAATGGCCGCCATATTGTATTTTATAATATACCATATTAGGCATTTATAGACAAAATATTGCAAAATCCTTTCTTAGTACGCATTTAGAGCATGTGAAGAATATTTTTGCCGAGTTTCGTGGCTCTAACCCTTATAGTTTTTGAGAAACTGTGATCAGTCAGTCAGTCAATGGTTTTTGGCTTTTATATATATAGATATCTGTTCTTGCATTGAATCCTTTTACATGTCGAAAAACCTAAATTCCCAGATTCATCTTGTGTCACTCAAGACGCATTTCCAAATTTTAGTTCGCAAGTTCGATTACAAAATTTGCATTACCAAAGTTTAATGGTGACTTAGCTTCATGGGCAACATTTATAAATAAATATAGTTGATACCACAATCTATAACAACAATGCATTATCCAAAGTCATGAAGTTTCAATACTTATTAAGTGTGCTTGCTAATGGACCTTTAAATTTAATCCGCAACCTTAGTCTCACAGAAGACAACTATACGATCGCATATAGTCTACTTAAAGATCATTACCACAATAATCGACGCTTGCAATTGCTGCATCTAAACCAAATTTTGGACTTACCACAAGTGACTTCAACACATATTACAGGTATACGACAATTTGTCAATTTGTTCAATGAAAACACGCAAGCACTGAACGCGCTACATTGTGATGTTCAGGATCCTAATCCTTTACTTACCGCAGTGATTTTACGTAAACTGGACTTAGATTTACGCAAGAAATTAGAAGGTTTAACACGAAACGATTTAACAAACAAACAATTAAATCTTTGTCCTCAGGATACTCAATCTAAATCAGAAATGTCAGTTACTCTAACATCTAAGAATCAGGTTTCGTCTCCACCGAACAATGTTACTACATTACTTGGTACTTTGATGGTCAAAATACGATCCTCCGATGGTACTCCTCACATGTTCCGAGCATTACTTGACTCTGGCAGTATGCAGTATGCTGCTAGCAGTACTGCTCATCCTTGTACTGTACCGGCTCACTCGTTGTCTTTGCTTGATAACGTCCACGCACGGATCAGTAGTCTATGTGGGCGGGGCAAAGGCAAGGTTAAAAAGAGGTCGCTACCCTCTTTAAAAAAAAAAAGTATTAAACATTAGAAGACACAAAAGTGACATTCAGTTATCGGGAATAGGTAATTTAGTTACCAAACACAATGGTAAAATTGTAGTAAACCTTGAAACATTACCAGGTCAGAAGGTATCAGAACCACAGTCTATGTTACTTAACAAGTTAACAGTCGACCTTTCTCGTCTGTCATTGTCCCTGGATATTCTTAAACAAACACAATCCTACCATCTTCCTGATCCATCATTCTACATACCGGGATCCGTCGATTTTGTTTTCGGAGCATCCTTATTTACACTGCAGTTCACTGGTCAACAATTTTCACTTGGTACTAATATGCCTCATGTGCTTAGTACTCAATTCGGATATGTACTCATGGGCACTGCCCATGTACTCCTGTCCCTTCCGCATCATCTGTCTTTACTACCGCATCTACCCCTAATATTTGTCTTCATGTATCCAGCGAAGCAGATTTACATACATCTATCCAACGGTTTTGGGTACAAGAAGAACTTCCAACCCTTTTCAAACGTTCACATGAGGAAACATTATGCGATAATCATTTTGCTGAAACTCATTCGCGTGATGAACACAAACGTTATTTTCTAGGACTACCATTTAAAGAGTCTTGTTCACAATTAGGCGAATCTAGGCGTGTGGCAGAAAATCGATTATTTGCTATGGAAAGGAAGTTTAATTCAAACCCTACACTTAGCAACTTATAATATGACTTCATGAAAGAGTACGAATTTTTAGGGCATATATCTCCTTGTAAAGCAAGTAATGGTGTATCCCTAAATGATACACTCCTACAGGTCCTAAATTGCAAAATAATATTTGCGACTTACTATTACAGTTTCGTCCTCATCACGTTGTTTTCTGTTGTGACATAAAACAGATGTATAGGCAAATAATTATTCATCCTGATGATCGTCACTTTCAACTTATCTTATGGAGAAATGATCCCAAAGAACCTATTGGTATTCATGAGTTGAACACAGTCACTTATGGCATGAACAGTTCACCATACTTGGCTATAAGAACACTTCATCAGTTGGCTGATGACGAAGGAGAACATTATCCAGAAGTAGCTAACGTTTTACGTCATCATTCTTACGTGAACGATATAACCACTGGTGCTGACACCATTGACGTAGCAATTCTACTTAAATCACAATTGATTGACTCAGGGTAAAGGAGGGTGTTATTGGCACCCTATTTTTATTTATTTTTTATTGTAAAATTAAAGCCATAAAAATTCTAAAGGCAGTGGTTCATGTTCCTTAATAGATGGCCTTGCAAAAACACACACTCAGTTGTTTGAAAATGCTCTGGTAGTCAGATGGTGAAAGATTTTAAAAAACAGTGCAAAAATACTCCAAACTGCACTGTGATCCTTAGTAAAGTCCTAAGCAGATAACCTTTTTATTTTGATTTTTACTTATGTATATTTTTAATTCATGCAATCATAGACTTTGTCGTTGTTTGTAAGGTTTCATTCTATACATAGCCTCACCTTTTTCTCTCCTAACCTTAAATTGTGTATTTAAGGGGGTTACCAATGTCTGGTTCCTTTTCATATATAAATCCAGTTATTTGCACCTTTACGGTAGTGCCAATAACTGCAGTTATTGGCATCCCATAGGTGCCGATAGCTTGAGCTATTGGCATGCCAATACTCAATTTTTGTTTAAAGTGATCATTTGCAGTGCCATTTATAGGTGATATTGGCATGCCAATCTACTACATTTACATAACATACTATCACATTACACTACACAAAATCAAGTCTTAATAAGGTAAGCGAAGCCGAGAGTACCGTTATATGCTAATTAAAGGTATAAAAAATCCTCTGTAAAAAAATACGGAGGAAATACCATATGTGGTATCATCAAAAAAATGGAGAGACAAGTGTGAAGAAAAAGAGGAGAAAATAAGCTAAAAAAAGATGAGAGCAAACCGAAAAGAGAAGGAAAAAAGGAAAAGAAACATCAAAAAAGGAGCTAAAAAAAAGCTAAAAAGAAAAAAAAGAAAAATCAAGAAGAATCAAAACAGCAAAAAGGTTTAAGAATAGTTCTAAGATAAACTTTGAGAAGAAACAGTTTTTAAAAAGGGAGCAAAATCATACCAAGGGTTTACGGTTATACCAAAACTAAGTCACCCAAAAATCAAGTATCAGTAAATACAATAATGATTCAAGTGGTCTCTGCTACAAAATCTTTTCTATAAAATCGACTGTGATCTGTGTTATAAACCTTTCACAAGAAGTGTTTGGATGACATCAATACAGTATTGATGAATCAACTGCAATCTAAGTTTGTAAACAATGTGGTTTTTTTTAAATACATAGTTAAAAACACAGAATAATTAAGGCAGTTAAAGCCTTAAAAATGGACGAACAAGGTTATACAGTCTAATTTGTAAGCTATTAAGCATACTCTACATTTAATTTTACAAGATTTTAGAGTTTTTATTATTTTACATCCATATATCACACCTACAAGATAGGTGTGATATATGGATGTAAAATAATTTAGTATAACGTGTAATTTAATTTAGTACAACATGTTTTGTTGTAATTAGTCTATTCATCCCAACAATAGTGTTTCATATTTTTTATTAATTTACTTTAAAATTGTATAAATTAATCATGTACCATACAGTATCAAAAACAAGTATAATGACTCCTACTTGTCATAGCACATTCCATAATGGCTTACAAAATGATTATCAAAATGGTGCCTATAACTGGTATCTGACCATGCCAATAACTAGTAATTAAGTGCCAATAACTGTAGTTTTTCATGTTTTTTTTATTTTAAGTAATTTTCATAAATAAATATAAACAACTATGTTATTTCTAATGCCTGTACCCTTTGACATATCTACTCCTCTTTGCAAAAAAACTTTTGTTTGTAAAAAACAATAAAGGTAATTCGTACACAGAGTATTTAAAAGATTTAGAACGCTTAAAGTGCAAATAACTGGTGATTTACCTAGCCTACTTAATAAAGGTGGTTTTGAACTGCGAAAATGGGTTTCCATTGCTTCAGAGTTATTGAATACTCTATCCCAAACACATCTCGAAGTACTTAAGTTCCGACATAATTCAAACTTGCCTCACTTCAATGTTCTTGATGTACAGTGGTAGCCAGCTTCAGATTTATTCATATATAATTTTCAACCAATATCAACTTCTAAGGTTCCGACAAAACGATCTGTCTTAAGTGCAACAAACGAAAACGGTGGTTCTTCACATTACTTGGCACTGGAAAGGCCACGGCGGCGACGTAGTTTCCACCGCACTCCTCAACCCCAAAATAGGAAATATGAAAAATCGGATTCGTTTCCACCAGCGGACACCAGTCCTTTACCGTGTACGCCACATATTTTACAGATTATATCTCCATTCCGGAGCAAAAAACTTCACGAATTTCCTCAACCAACGATCAAAGTGGAAACGCCATCCTTCAGCCCCCCTCACAGCGATTCCGGGAATCCCTGTACCGAAAACAAAGGAGACGGTGCCACTCCTGTGGACACGGACATTCTTGTAATTTCTAGAATAGCTGAGAATCAGGACGGACCTGTTTACAACTTTTGGTTACGGCACCTATACTAGTGAGGTGGCTAAGAGAAATTATCGTTACGTGGCGCATAAAAACACCAAATTTTGTATGAAGGTACCATAGGGTAAACTAATAAATTTCAGCTTAGGAGCCCACGCGAACTTTTAAAAATTTCCGTACTCGGCACCAATATCTAAAATGGCCGACAAATACAGAAATATATATTGAAAAATATTGTGTTTATGATATCCAAACAATTATTCCTCAAGTTATTGATTTTAAACCACCACCGATAGTTGTTGGGTAGTGAATCCTTCATTTTGATTGGGTATTGATTTCCAGCCGCCATCTTGGATCCGCCATATTGGATACAACTTAATTTTTTTTTAATTTAAAGATGATGTTATGACACATCATTATGAACTATATTTTTTACGCTGATTACAATGCTGAAATCCGTTTTTGAAAATATGCATTCGTTAAAACGATATGATCAAACAAAAATTCATCCCTATACATTTCTTATGGACGTTCTATATTTGCAATATTTTTTTTGTTTTTTTTTCTTATATCTTTCATTATAATTAAGATATGCAGTTCGTTTGTCTTAAAAAAACTGAGTGAAATACCGGCTTTCACTTGAAATATTAATCATCAACATCGGACAAGTCCCAGATGAGCTATAAGGCTCAATGTAATTTAAAAATCAATTTCTTGGAAATTTGTTTTTAGTAAAGAATATATATCTCCGGTTCTAAATAAGGTATTAAGTTAATTTTAGTCTTATAATACGCAGTGATATGTCAGCTTTCAAATGAGCTGACTCTCAATAAGATCATACTCAAGTTTATGTGACTTATGAGCTTTCACCCAACATAAATTAGTTTTATTTGCATAATTTTATATTTATTTAGGGATTTGTCTAGTACCAAAGAAGACTCAAAAATCGTAAAGATCTTCCTTGACATGGTAGCTTATTGGCTTTCATTTGAGTCATAAGTTATTTTAATAGATTGAGTTTCAGGTGAGTTGTGCTTCTAAAACCCAAATAAAATTAAAATTTTCAGTCATTTTCGTTTATATAAATACTGCTATATCCAGTTCCAGGAGAGGTCTTGAATTCTGAATGCTTTTAAAAGACTCAGCAAAATACCAGCTTTCATTTGAGACTGTGAGCATTTAATTCAAACAAGAGCGGGGTGAGTTATAATCCATTATTAAGAGTACATTATAAAAATAACAATCTTTATGTTGTAATGAGCCTTAAAATTCGTTAACAGCTAAACCGAATTATGTATCAATATTTTAAATAAAGGCCGACATATCACTGCGTATTTTAAGACCAAAATGAACTCAATACCTTAGTTAGAACCGGAGATATATATTCTTAACTAAAAACAAAATTCCAAGAAATTTATTCTTAAGTTACATTGAGCCTTCTAGCTCATAGCTACAACACAAGTTGTGTCAACCAGGAAATGCTAATAGATAAAGAGGAAGAACATTCGCTATTTTTTAAAGTTTATGTTTATGTAATTGCATCTTTATTAGGATACTTTGTAGCAGGATATTTTCTTGTTAACTTGTCAACTCCATTTTTAACATGGTATTTTAATAGAAATGAAAATCAACAAAACAACAATTAAGAAACAGTTTGTAACAAGAAACAAAAAATATCTTGCATTTTTGGATTTTCCAAAAAATGCAAGATCTTTTTTAAAATCATCCCCAGCCGACCTTGACCCACTTCCGGACATTTAAAATTTAAATACCCATCACAGCCGGGTATTTAAACTTTAAATGCCCACCACACACGTCACAGCTACGTCACAGCTGATAACATCGCGTGACCGGAAGTAGCTGTCAAAATTTGAGTTATGCGAAATGGGCCAGCAGCCTCAAAAGTCCACTACTAGTATGAATCTGCGACACCAAGAAATCTTTCCTTCCATACACATCAGCTCCAACATACGGCCAGTAAGGTGCCATTTGGGTACTTGTTACAACAAGACTCTTTGGTGGCTTAACATTCCTATCTTTGTCTTCTTTTTGGTTACTTACTGAGGTAACTTTTTCATCTGAATTATTTATTTTTGTTTCTTTTCTGTTTAGGGTTCGGCACCATGTCTTTAAGTTAATTAATAAAATACAGTATTTTACATTTGAGACATGTTTATTGTCAGTCAACACAAAACTCAAACAAGTTAATGAAAGTTATCCGAGTTGATAAGTCACCAGAAAATTTGTTTAGCTCAAATTTCGGCAACTTTGATCATATAAGAGTATAGGATAGCAAATTTGCTAGAATTCTGATAGAAAAATTGCAATAACTCTGTTAATTGTGGTTCAATCTTAATAAGCTTTATATGGTTTTGTAGAAAATAAAATTGCGCAGCTTTTTTGTTTCTTGAAAGATTTTTGTAAAATTTACGGTTTTAAAAATATAAAAATAGTCGCCATTTCGAAATGGTACAAAGTAAAAACTTGATACTCCGCACCAAAATAGGTTCTAATAGTCAAAATATACGTACAAAGTTTGAAGTTAATATATTCAGTAGTTCCAAAGTTATGCAAAATCATATTAAAAACACATACAGACCGACAGACGGATAACCGAGCATTTTAGGACCCATGTTTACAGGAAATTCTTTCTTAGTTTTGATGTAAGTAACCATATCCAGAAGTCTGTAAGGGTTTTTTTATTAACACCCTGTTTAGATAATTATATTTTACGTTTTGGCGTGAATATTCCAGGTTTTCATTTGTGCCTTAGTTATGTAGTATAGTTATGGTGAATAAATCTAACTGGTGGCTTCTAAACAACAAAGCTTTTTTTATTTGCCTACAATAAATGATCATAAAATCCACTGTTGTTTAATTTATATTAAGTTTTTTGTCTTTAAACGTAGTTAGTTGCCTTAATCAAAAAATTGAAAATTATACATTTTTGTTAGTAAAATTAATCTATTATCGGCAGTGAAATCACGAACCTGAGTAATCTAACGTAAGTAATCTAAAAAGTAATCTATCTTAGTAATCTATGACGTCATTAGTAGGCCTACTCGCCTACTGAAGGTTTGAAATAGAAGAATAGTTTACATTGAAAATATATTTAATGTATGGGCATTTATTGAATTAAATTATGAAATTAATTTGTAAACAGTTACGACGAATAATTGAACTGTCACATATAACGGCTAAAAATAAATTTATGTGAAATATAGCTCTCCTTGGTGACACTGTTAAACACGGAAGATTAGATGGAAGCCTTGCAGACCGTTATTTATAAACGAAAACCTTTTCTGCTGGTGAACTACGGATTAAAACATGTTTTAATAAATATTCCAGATAGTAATTAGGAAAAGGTTTTGAGTGTCAAAGGTGCCACATACAGCTTTTTTAAGAGGAGGAGGGATTATTAACGATTTCCTTTGCAAAGGAAATATTTTTTTCTGAATTTAGAGATGTAATAGATTAGTGAAACTACCCTTACGGAAACTTTCATATATTATAGTTATGGGGAAAACACTGTATATGGTTTATACGCATTTATTGAATCATGTACGGGATACAGATGTGGAACTTTTTTTGGCTTTTTGTGGTCATATATGGGGCCAAATAAGCACCTCATCAGACTTTATATAGTCATATATGTGGCCATATCTGTCTTTATATGGACATACATTTGAGCCATATCTAGCTTTGTATGGTCATGTATGGATCAATATCCCCTTCGTATCTTCCCTCGAGGTGGGAAAGATACGATCTTTCCTCGTATGGCCCCATACGGAGGAAGATTTGAACTCATAGATAGATTTATGCTATCATGTATGGGGTCCTTATTGGGACCATTTCATAGGCTGTACTTATCGCTCCACAAATGACAACAATTCATATTTTTAATGGAAAAGGTGCCAAAGTGTTATGATGTTGAGTGTGGAACTTGAAAAATACTAACACTTTTCAAAACGTATGGTCAAAACTAATATTTAATGCATTATACTTAAAAGATAAATTTCTATCATAAATTAGGTTTTTTAATCATAATAAAATTAAAAAAAAAACTTTATGATGAAAACACCAGAAAAACAACCCACATTTACATATGCAAATATTATAAATATTGCCTACGTAATGAATGAAATACATCGATACAAATGGAATAAAACTGCGAACAATTATTTTCTATAGACGCTGCCTTTAACTTTCCCTACGTATATTTAATTAAAGTAATTTCTTTCCTAGTTACTCACCATCCTGGTCCCAGAATATGAGTGTTAAATCAAGTGCCAAGTGCGCTAGGAGAGAGTCGCATGTAAAACCAGCAACTGTAGAAAATAACTAATAAATTTAAACTCATATTATAATTTACCAAAAGTGGATTACTTACCAATAATTATAGACATCGAATCTGGACAAAGTCTTTTCCTTTTTAATTATTGAGGCCTTCTCAATAACGTTTTTGTTTTCCTTCATAGTTAACATAGTGGACCTTATCAGTTAAGTAGCATGACTGTTGAAAGAAAAGAGGTGACTAGTTATTCAAACAGAGCGAATTTATGTTCTAATCAACTACTTGATCACTTTTTAATCCCAAAGCTCAGGTATTAATATTACCCTCATATCTGGTTAAAGAAAATAATTCCATACACGGTTGCCATATATAAAAATTATTGTCTATGTATGGTTTTATAAAATCATGTATATTAAAATGGTCATATTGTATGGCCAGAATAGTTGTTTATGCAACGATTGTATAATGAATGCCTTTAAGCCACGAGTGAGATGTAAGTTAGAACACGAGCAAAGCGAGTGTTCTAAATATCTTACGAGTGGCTTAAAGGCATAATACAATCGTTGCATACACTATTTTATCTACGACCAACAATATACGACAAAATTTTCCCCGAAGTTAAACAAAACTCATGACTTTTACTAATGATGGAATAGGTCAACTAAAATTTGAGGTTAGGCAAATAAGCAGACTGAACCATGAATCGTTGTGGAACAATCAGCTGATGGGATAAGTAAACTCAAACATGAATCGTAATGCAACAATCAGCTGATGTGCGAATTGCGTAATTGTTATTATGACACTACTTCCGTCAAATGCCGAGCTCTCATTGGTCTAGAACCAGTACTCTAAAGTGACTCCAGTACTCTAAAGTCGTCATTAGAGTACTGCTTGGTTCTTGGTGTTTTAATGTGTATCATTATAATGTTTATTGTAATACCATAATTGGTGCTTATTGCAATGGTCGTAGATAAAATAATCAAGAACATTAATTTTATCCTACATAATATAAGAACATACATAACATATATTAATACCTGTTAAATGCCAACGATTTATTTTTATTGTGAAATATAGCTTATAACAAATATTAAATGTATGTAATGTTATATAAATAGTGTATGGTACCTGATGTGTTGAAGTCTAGCACAGTAGGAAAAAGGTTTTACTAGCTTCAAGTAATGTATTCTACCATGTCAAAATAACTTATGACCTCAATTTTCCAACCACACACAATATGCGGCTGAAACTGTTTATCAAGCCCTTTGGTGTTTAAATTCAGACATCAGAAATATTATTTTATAATATATTTAAAATTTTTATAAGCGGTTATTTATATCAGATTTAATAATTATAAAGTTTATAATTAAAATTCTGTTATTGTGATTTAATACACACAAAATAAGGAGCAAAGCCCAAGATAAAAAAGCAAAATGTAAAGTATTCAAAAAAGTTGGTTGACTGCGGAACATGTATACTGTAAGGTGCGTTTGAGATAAATCAAACAATAAAACCGCTATCGCTCATGCCAGACAAATATTAAAAATTTTCAACTTGGGAGGTTCTGATCACCCTTGCTTTAACATGCCTTAATCTAATCAAACTAGTTGTGTTTTAATTATTTTAAGAATTTGGATAGAACAACGGTGTTTTACAGAACTCCCAATTTGTGTAAGGATCTAAACTTTTCGATTCGGGATTTAGCTTAAATTACGTACAACACATTAAATAACAATGTTCCAAACATTAAATTAACACTGTTAAACTGTGGTAAAGCCATGTCGATGTAGAAATTATTTGCCGACGTTTCGGATGTATTGCAGTATCCATCATCAGAGCGACAAGCGTCTTAGCTCAAAGACTGACTCATTCGCTGAAGCCCGCGCCTGATTTCCGAGCTCATATGAGCGCTGCATACAAACTTCACAACTTTTCTGGGACCTTTTTTAACATACAAACTCGTCAATTTTGGAACAGGTATAAAAACTAGGATCAGGGCTCATGCCGGCCATATACAAGCTCGCCAACTTTCTGCCCGCAGGTAGAGAGCCTCTTCCCCTTCCCCTACCCAGGCTACCGGAGACAATTACTGTATTTGTGGCATCTCCTGCATACATATACCCAGCACTACACTCGCACTCGCGTCTGCTTCCCCTAAAAATCTTTACTTGTCGCTACATAATAGACTTAGTATTGTACTAATCTGAATTTCAAGCAAAATCAAGTAAAATTATAATTAAGCTTAGCATTTGGAAACATGTTGGTTTTAAAACTTTGATGGTAAAACATTTTATACCATATACAACAATGATAAACATAGTATTTTTTATAGCCTGGTCGTTGATTTTGGTTGATTTTGCAGCAGTAATCTTCAACTTATCGGTTTACGCTGAGACTCCGTATTCACTCAAACATTGCTAGAACGATCTGATAACTGTATAATTCAAATCTAGCAATGTAATTGGAGGAATTTCTTTATTTTCACATTTTGCCTTTGAATTAAGGTAAATAAATTGATATTGTTTATTACAAAGAGATAATCCATTATACTGTATAAAAATTCTTCAATTATTTTTTAAAATGCTGTAATCTGTACTGGCAAAGAGTAATTTTCCCTCCAACAATGAAACACAGAAAACAGATGTTTTTGTCTAGTATGATATATTATAACCTTAAACGCTCAACCTTAATGAATAAAAGAGTATTTTGTGCATATGATTTATGTTAGATTATTTCAGGTTAGACTATAAAATGTTAAGCCACTATGGAGGAATGTTAAACAATTCCCAATATTAAAATTTAGCTTCCCACTACGGCAAAACAGTAACTTACATTAAAAAGGTTTCGTCAATTCATTTATTACTCTTATTTTTTAAACATAATAGTGTCAGATAATATTAAATCATAAAATTAATCATGCATCGAGTCTACAAGTTTGTATGTGGCCGGCAAGGGCCTTAGCCTTACAGTTCCTAGCCTTACAGTACATCTTTGGAAGTTGGTGAGTTTGTACTTATAGTGTGGTTGCTTAGGGCTTTACTATAAGAATACCGTTACCTGGCGGATAAAAGCACCAAATTCGGTATGAAGGTACCTTAGGGTGTACTAATAAATTTAAGCATAGGAGCCCTCGTGAATTAAAAAAAAATTCTATACACGGTACCAAAATCTAAAATGGCCGACAAATACAGAAATATATATTGAAAAAATATTGTGTTTATGGTATCCAAACAATTATTCCTCAAGTTATTGATTTTAAACCACCACCGATAGTTGCTGGGTAGTGAATCCTTCATTTTGATTGGGTATTAATTTCCAGCCGCCATCTTGGATCCGCCATATTGGATACAACTTAATTTTTTTAAATGTAAAGATGGTGTTATGACACATCATTATGAACTATATTTCTACAATAATTACAATGCTGAAATCCGTTTTTGAAAATATGCATTCATTAAAACGATATGATCAAACAAAAATTCATCCCTATACATTTCTTATGGAAGTTCTATATTTTCAATATTTTTTGATTATTTTTCTTATATCGCTCATTATAATTAAGATATGTAGTTCGTTTTAGCCTTAAAAACTCAGTGAAATACCGGCTTTCACTTGAGATGTTAATCATCAACATCGGACAAGTGACAGATGAGCTATAAGGCTCAATGTAACTTAAAGATAAATTTCTTGGAAATTTGTTTTTAGTAAATAATATATATCTCCGGTTCTAACTAAGGTATTGAGTTCATTTTGGTCTTAAAATACGCAGTGATATGTCGGTCTTTATTTAAAATATTGATACATAGTTCGGTTTAGCTGTTAACGAACTTTAAGGCTCATTACGACATAAAGATGTTATTTTTAAAATTTACTCTTAATAATGGATTATAACTCACCCCGATCTTGTTTGAATTAAATGCTCACAGTCTCAAATGAAAGCTGGTATTTTGCTGAGTCTTTTAAAAGCATTCATAACTCAAGACCTCTCCTGGAACTGGATACAGCAGTATTTATATAAACGAAAATGACTGAAAATTTTAATTTTATTTGGGTTTTAGAAGCACAACTCACCTGAAACTCAATCTATTAAAATAACTTATGACTCAAATGAAAGCCAATAGGCTACCATGTCAAGGAAGATCTTTACGATTTTTGAATCTTCTTTGGTACTAGACAAATCCCTAAATAAATATAAAATTATGCAAATAAAACTAATTTATGTGAAAGCTCATAAGTCACATAAACTTGAGTATGATCTTATTGAGAGTCAGCTCATTTGAAAGCTGACATATCACTGCGAATTATAAGACTAAAATTAACTTAATACCTTATTTAGAACCGGAGATATATATTCTTTACTAAAAACAAATTTCCAAGAAATTGATTTTTAAATTACATTGAGCCTTATAGCTCATCTGGGACTTGTCCGATGTTGATGATTAATATTTCAAGTGAAAGCCGGTATTTCACTCAGTTTTTTTAAGACAAACGAACTGCATATCTTAATTATAATGAAAGATATAAGAAAAAAAAACAAAAAAAATATTGCAAATATAGAACGTCTATAAGAAATGTATAGGGATGAATTTTTGTTTGATCATATCGTTTTAACGAATGCATATTTTCAAAAACGGATTTCAGCATTGTAATCAGCGTAAAAATATAGTTCATAATGATGTGTCATAACATCATCTTTACATTAAAAAAAATTAAGTTGTATCCAATATGGCGGATCCAAGATGGCGGCTGGAAATCAATACCCAATCAAAATGAAGGATTCACTACCCAACAACTATGTAATTTAAAAAAATGTTTTTTAAATTACATTGAGCCAAATGAAACGCGGGTGTATCAGAGTAGCTCATCTGAGACTTGTCCGATGTTGATGTGTAATGTTATAAAATATTGCCCCATACTAAATAACCGACTATGTCTTACTAAATAACTCATTCATGAATTCTGGAGCACAGATGTCAATATTAAAATATAACTGGGCTATAAACAAGTTATTTAAAGCAAATGTTACTGAAGTACACAGTTAAACTCACTTGTATAAATATTATGGTATTTATTAAAATACTATTCAGCCGTAGGCAACGGCAATATAATGTCTAATTAATAAATAAAATCTAATCAAGCATATTACAACGAAGTGAACAGCAGCGTTCCGACGCGCGACGGTGGCCGCTAGTAGCGCCACGAATACGCTCCGCCCACCGAAGCTCCCCACCCCCGCCGCCAGCAGAGGGAAGCGAAGAGCGGCGACGCCGTCAGTCGGGCCACAGCGGCCCATCCCGCCGCCACGGCCGGCGCGTAGAGCCGGCGGCAACCTCCCCTCCCCTCCCTGACCACCGCAGAGGCACGTTGCGCCCTCGGCGGTCAGTCCGTTCCCGGCCACCGTAGAGGCAAGCTGCGCCCTCGGTGACCGGGCCCCGTACCCCTCCCCTGACCACCGCAGAGGCATGTTGCGCCCTCGGAGGTCAGTCTGACCCCGGCCACCGCAGAGGCAAGCTGCGCCCTCGGTGACCGGGTCCCGTATCCCCTCCCCTGACCACCGCAGAGGCATGTTGCGCCCTCGGCGGTCAGTCCGTCCCCGGCCACCGCAGAGGCAAGCTGCGCCCTCGGTGACCGGGTCTCGTATCCCCTCCCCTGACCTCCGCAGAGGCATGTTGCGCCCTCGGCGGTCAGTCTGCCCCCGGCCACCGCAGAGGCAAGCTGCGCCCTCGGTGACCGGGTCCCGTATCCCCTCCCTGACCACCGCAGAGGCATGTTGCGCCCTCGGCGGTCAGTCTGCCCCCGGCCACCGCAGAGGCAAGCTGCGCCCTCGGTGACCGGGTCCCGTATCCCCTCCCCTGACCACCGCAGAGGCATGTTGCGCCCTCGGCGGTCAGTCTGCCCCCGGCCACCGCAGAGGCAAGCTGCGCCCTCGGTGACCGGGTCCCGTATCCCCTCCCCTGACCACCGCAGAGGCATGTTGCGCCCTCGGCGGTCAGTCCGTCCCCGGCCACCGCAGAGGAAAGCTGCGCCCTCGGTGACCGGGTCTCGTATCCCCTCCCCTGACCTCCGCAGAGGCATGTTGCGCCCTCGGCGGTCAGTCTGCCCCCGGCCACCGCAGAGGCAAGCTGCGCCCTCGGTGACCGGGTCTCGTATCCCCTCCCCTGACCTCCGCAGAGGCATGTTGCGCCCTCAGCGGTCAGTCTGCCCCCGGCCACCGCAGAGGCAAGCTGCGCCCTCGGTGACCGGGTCCCGTATCCCCTCCCCTGACCACCGCAGAGGCATGTTGCGCCCTCGGCGGTCAGTCCGTCCCCGGCCACCGCAGAGGCAAGCTGCGCCCTCGGTGACCGGGTCTCGTATCCCCTCCCCTGACCACCGCAGAGGCATGTTGCGCCCTCGGAGGTCAGTCTGACCCCGGCTACCGCAGAGGCAAGGTGCGCCCTCGGTGACCGGATCCCGTGCCCCATCCCTGATCACCACAGAGGCGGGTTGAGCCCTCGGTGACCCCCCCCTCTCCTTTTCCCTAAGACCCGGGGAGCCTGCTCCTTTTCCCCCACTCCAGTACCGGATAAGCCGGTCTGACTCGAAGGACTCATTCCTCACTCGACTGTCCTGGAGAAAGGTCCTAGCAACCATGTCCAGAGCCTCCCCTCCGACCGACTGCAGTGGCACGCTGAGCCCTCAGCGATCAGACCTATCCTTGACTGTCTGCAGCGATGCGTTGAATCCTCAGCAGTCGGAATCCTTCCAAACCCTCCGCAGTGGCGAGTTGAACCCTCGGAGTCCCGCCAGCATCAGGTCCCTAGAGAGAGGTTTAGAACCCCAAGAGGCTGGGGCAATTCCATCCTTTTCCGTTGACGGCAGAGGCGGGTTGAGCCCTCGGTCAACTATCCGATCCTTTTCTCCTCACCCTAGCGTACAGGACTTCGTTCCCCCGTACCCGTACCGTCCTAGGAGCACTCCTTCTCGTGTTAGGCTCTCCCAGGGGTCCGACTGCCCGTCTGAAACCTGCCCCTATTCCCTCCACTGTCACAGAGGCGCGGTGAGCCCTTGGCAATTCCCCTGTGGTACCACTGTCTATGGCTGTGGATCCCCTTCTCCCGCACCTGTATGGGGGTATCCCTTTCCCCCTCCGTTAACCCCTCCGATTCCGTATATTTATCCCCACCATTGTATATGTGGGTATAAATCAAGGTCTCGCTGTTGCAGCCGCCAGTCGAGATCTACCGGTGAACCAAGTTGGTCCACCTCCGCATCCGTACGAGCTAGCTCATCCGTTAGATCCAGTGGATCATCCGTCCGTATTCCCCGTCAGCAGCCGGGGAGCCGCGCCGTCGACGCCAGTCCGCGCCATCACCGAGACCTCCTGTGATCAGCTTCGGCCCAGGAGATCGCCCGACCCCCACACCGAACTAAGAGTATTCGGACACCAGTGAATAACCCGTGTTAATGAAGACCTAGCCGCAATAGTGGGTGGTGATAGACACTAGTAAGAGTGTGAACCTTAGTGAGTAAAACCAGTGTGAAATTTTCTTGTGTTTAATAAATTTTCAGTCTCTATGAGAAAACCTTTTATTTTTGAAACCTGGGTAGACGCCCCTTAAAAAGTCTAATAAGGGTAAAAGAACCTTACAGATGATTAATATTTCAAGTGAAAGCCGGTATTTCACTCAGTTTTTTTAAGATTAAAACGAACTGCATATCTTAATTATAATGAAAGATATAAGAAAAATAATCAAAAAAATATTGCAAATGGAATGTCCATAACAAATATAGGGATGAATTTTAATTTGATCATATCTTTTTAACGAATGCATATTTTCAAAAACGGATTTCAGCATTGTAATCAGCATAAAAATATAGTTCATAATGATGTGTCATAACACCATCTTTACTTTAAAAAAATTAAGTTGTATCCAATATGGCGGATCCAAGATGGCGGCTGGAAATTTTCGTAGATTTCACTTTTTTCAAACTTTTTTTAGAGGCCCCTTCAGTCCCCTCCCCCCAAAGGCTAGGGTGTTCTGGTTAGGCCAGAAGGTTTAGGAAGTAGGATGTATGTTTGTCTTTTTTGAGGAGTGACATACGTGTAGTGAGTGGCATACGAGTGTTTTTTGTTCTCACGATGTTTGAGTGACGCGTGTGCGTTAATTTGAAGTCTTGTTGTGTGACAATATTTGTGATTCATCTTGTGCAGTGGGACTATGATTGTGTTCGACGAGTGTCGAGTTATTGAGTTCGACGAGTTTCAAGTTATTGAGTTCGACGAGTGTCGAGTTATTGAGTTCGACGAGTGTCGAGTTGATTTTTATTTTGTTCGACGAGTATCGAGCCTAGTATTCTTGTGTTTTTTTCGACGTGTGGTTGAGTTGGGGAATCGTGTTCGACGTGTCGTCGAGTTTGGCGAATTGATTGTGCCCTATTTTATCGAATATGAGGATGTTGTGTTTGTTCTTCGTTCTCGACTCGAGGTCGGGTATGTGTTTCTTGTGCGTTTTGGACTCGAGGTCCAGCAGCTATGTGAAATGTGTTTTTTCGACATAGAGTCGAGTTGATTTTCTTGGGCGTTTTGGACTCGAGGTCCAGTACAGTAGCTAGGCGAATTGTGTTTTTTCTTGACTCGAGATTGAGAGTGTGAATTTTGGATTTTCAACTCGAGGTTGGATATGTGTTTCTTGTGCATTTTGGACTTGAGGTTCAGTACCTTTGTGAATTGTGTTTATCGACTCGAGGTCGTGTTTGTTAACTGTGTTTTTTGGCTCGAGACTAAGTGTGAATTGTGTGTTTTGGACTCGAGGTCCAGTAGCTATGCGGATTGTGTTTTTTTCGATTCGAGGTCGGAAGTGTGAACCGTGTTTTTTCGACTCCTGGTCGGGTTGTGTTTCTGGTGCTTTCGATGAGTTTTCGGGAGTGTTTTTTTTTAGTTTCGACGAGCGGTCGAGTTTGTCGACGGTTGAGCGGCACGTGACGGGCACTGAGTTGTATTCCCACGGTGGGATGTACGCCTATGATTGATGTTTTTTTCAGGTTGGGACTGAGAGGTACTCATTTGGTCTAAATGTTTAATGGTCCCCTAGTAGAGTGCTGCAAAGGTGTATGACTACTGTACAATTTTGTGTGTTTTTCAGGTGAGGTTTTAATTTAGGATATACATGGGTACACCCATGTGTTGTGATGTACTAATGGAGGCAATGTGATGTGTTTGGTAGCTCTGTCAGTTTATGAGCCAAGGTGAGTGTTTAGAGACAGTGTTGTTTCAGATACATCGCAAGTGGTGGACGCAGAAGCGTTAATTAAGGCATAATTGATAAGTTAGTTAAGGGGATGGATTACTGGGTTTTGTTTAGCAGTTTTTAGTTTACGGGTGTTAGTAGTTAGTAGTTTATAACTCTAAAGAATGTAGAGGATTTCTAATGGTAATATTTTTGGGAGGTGGTTTAGAATGAGAGTATTTGTTCATGATGCAGGTGGTTGGTGTGAGTGAAGTTTCTGTGAGTGTGTTGAATGCGGTCAGCTGTTTCCAGGTTGCAGATTGAAGAATGCTGACACCAGAGATTGGCCACCTGACCTTGCCGACTGTCTGGAATTGCTTGGGTCATTGCATGTGTTGTTCTAGCTTGTAAATATGGGTGTAGTGCATGGATGAGAGATTTGGGGAATATTTCTTGGATTGTAATTCTGGTGATTGGTTTTTTATAAATTTAGTTTTACATGGTTTGGGCCCAAACTGCTTAACAAACCCCTTAAATTTTAAGGGGTATTGTTCAGCATTTATTAGTTTTTGAAGAGGTTAATTGAGGGAAGTTAGGGATTTCAAGTTTAATTAAAATTACTCGGAATTATATGTGTTTGTTAATATTTCTTACATCAAATGTTAGATTGAACGAAGTGATTTTCTCAAGGGTTTTGTGATTGTTTTTAATTGATTTTCTTACATACAATGGTAAAGATTTTTAGTGTGGTAGTACTGCTTATTAAATTTGGAAAACAGACGTTTTCAATGTAATATCTTGTGAATAAAGTTAATTTTCGGGCTGACTATGGATTTCTTGGCAAAATGAATTAAAAATTAATGCTAAGAATGATATTGATTTTTAATAATGTTACCTAAGTTTTCCTCTGAACACTTTAAGTTTGATTTTGGTTTATCTGTGCAGGGAAAAAGAATGTCTTTTTACAGAGAATAATGCGACTGTTTTTGTATTTATAGTTACTTCTAGTAGACTTTTCAATAGAATGAATTAAAACAAGCAAGTTTTGGATAATTGGGTCGTTTAAAAGGATAATTGTTTATAATATGGAATTTTTTTCAAGTTTTTTCTTATGTTGGTTTTGTAGGAGAAGTTTGATAAATTTGAGGATTGCTTGATGTTTTTAACATTTAAAATGTATTGGGAAATTATTGAATGTAACACACATTTGGTATAATTTTTTTTTAAATAATTTATACTCAAAGGAAAGTCGACAGCCAAATACTTCTTCTCATAGCAAGGGACGTTTTTGTAATTTGGGGATTTTTATTAAGTGGGTTTTTAGACAATTTTTGACAAATTTTAAAAGGGGTTTAATACAAAATTTGTTAACTAATGCTATTGAAATGTGTTTTGTATTTTTGTAGCTGTACCACCTTTTCCATTATTTCTTCAACCTTGTGAACTGACCAATAGGATCTGACTTCTCCGGGATCCAGTCTGCTGCGTGGTCAGGACCGAGTCTGTGGAACTTGGCTGAATGGGTGTCTGCAATGGTGAAACGGGGCTTCTTCATACCAGGCAAGGGTCATCACGCTTTGAAGGGCCACCATCATGGCGACACGGCGGTGAGAAGGGGTCCCAGCATCTGGTTGCTACCAACGACTACACTCTCGGTTTCGTCCATGGAGGATTGCCACCCTACTCTGCCAATGGTGCCGCATCACTTCGGATGGACTGCCTAAAGGTTTTTGGGGACCCACAAATCAGGCCCTTTGCTGCATCGCATCAGAGTTCTTCACTACTTCAGGGCAAGGTGGCGACGTGGAGGGTTCATCGGCAACAATTGGTCAGTCCGTTCCTTACTATCCATGCAATTCAAATCAACCTTTTTTCCCTTTCCCTAAAAGATTGATCACCTAAAAGTTTATTTGTTTGTTAAAGTAACTTGGGGGTTCATTGTTCTTTGGGTTCATTGTCAAGTAAATTGCAGGTTTTTAGGGGGCAGGATTGTTTGTACTTTTTTCTAAGACGCTGAGGACATCGTCTCCCGTAGATGGGGGGATTTGATGGTTGGGTGGTTTGACCTTTGTAAAGGGGAAGTATTTGAGCGTGTTGTGTGAGTAGACTGGAATTATTATTAAACAGACTCGTGTTATGCTGACTGACTGTCAGCTCAGGCTTTAAGTAGGTCAGGTAACAGGAGGATGGGGTCATTTGCTTAGGAGGGGTTTTTGGGTGTGTGTTGGAGGACCGAGGGGCCTCAGGGCTCGTGGCCCATCAGGCCAGGGCCCACGTGAGTAACCTTAGTTTTATTTCTTTTAAATTTAAAGTATAGGTTCTTATAATCATACAAAATTCCCGGCTGCTCACCCCTTTGAGTATCCTTTCATTCAATTTCAATCTCTTAAAATATTTAGCTTGTTTCTAGGATGTCAAAGTAATAAGTGGTCTGTTGTTATTCTGAATTTGCATTGTTTTAAGACATGATTTTACTAAGTAATTCAGTTTGTTTGAGCACCTGGTTAGCCTGTGAATAAACACATTTTTCTTTGACAGCAAGCATGTCTCTTTATTTAATAGAGCTACGTTCCCAATGTGGTCGTGAGGGATTCCTTAGTTAACAGCCAACAGAGGGGTTTCGTACACGTCACACATGAATTAGAAATAACTTAGTTGTTTATATTTATTTAAGAAAATTACTTAAAATAAAAAACATGAAAAACTACAGTTATTGGCACTTAATTACTAGTTATTGGCATGGTCAGATATCAGTTATTGGCACCATTTTGATAATCATTTTGTAAGCCATTATGGGATGTGCTATGACAAGTAGGAGTCATTATACTTGTTTTTGATACTGTATGGTATATAATTAATTTATACAATTTTTAAAGTAAATTGATAAAAAATATGAAACGTTATTGTTGGGGTGAATAGACTAATTACAACAAAAGTTGTTGTACTAAATGAAATACCTATCCTGTAGGTGTAATATATGGATGTAAAGTAATAAAAAATGTAAAATCTTGTAAAATTAAAAGTAAAGTATGCTTAATAGCTTACCAATTAGTCTGTATAACCTTGTTCGTCCATTTTTAAGGCTTTAACTGCCTTAATTATTTTAAATTTTTAACTATGTAATTTTTTAAATCAACACACTGTTTACAAACTTATTGCAGTTGATTCATCAATACTGTATTGATGTCATCCAAACACTTCTTGTGAAATGTTTTATTACACAGATCACAGTCGATTTTGTAGCAAAGGTTTTGTAGCAGAGACCACTTGAATCATTATTGTATTTACCGATCTTGATTTTTGGGTGACTTAGAATTGGTATGACAGTAATCCCTTGGTATGATTTTGCTCCCTTTTTAAAAACTGTTTCTTCTCAAAGTTTATCTTAGAACTATTCTAAACCTTTTTGCTGTTTTGATTCTTCTTCTCTTTTATTTTTAGCTTTGTTTCTCCTTTTTTGATGTTTCTTTTCCTTTTTTCCTTCTCTTTTCGGTTTGCTCTCATCTTTTAGCGAATTTCCCCTATAGGGAAGAAGCTATTACCGTAGGTCTCATGGTAAGACCTAAGCCCGAGAGTATGATAACTTTTCGTTTTGGGGCCACCAGAAGCAGAAAACCCTATTCGTTCGAATTTATATATATATATATATATATACATATATATATATATATATATATATATATTTGTCTGTTAGCACGATAGCGGCCGTAAAAATGGTCCAATCTTTATGAAAATTGGTACATACGTGTAAAGTGGTAATCACTCGGACGAGTTCGTGAACCAGCATGATCGGACCACCGGAAGGGGGGGGGGGGTAAAAGGGGGATAAACCCCCCAAAAATGGGTTTTTTTGAGTTTTTTACATAGAAAAATCAAATTTATCGAATTTTTGTTGGCCCCATTGAATTCAGCTCAAAAAAAACAAACAATTTAGTAATTTGAATCACTGCTCTATGTCCATTGGTTACTGAGATATTGAAAGTGGTAAACACAGTACATTGTCCCAATGTTAACCTTATGGGAAATAAGTAAAATTCTATATCTCGGTTATTTCTCAACATATCTTGATAAAATTTGGTAAATAGCTTCTTCTAGTTCAGATATACTAAATAATGAATTAAAACTACCCAGTTTTAATATACCTGTAGCAGCAAACCTGCATACTCATTCCCCATGTTATTCTTATGGAGCTTTCAAAAACATGTCAAATCCCGCTTTGTTGGATCGAAATATGTTGTTTTACACTTGAAATTCGCTCTGTATGCAGGTCTGCTGCAACGGGGGTATTTTTAGCTTATTTTCTCCTCTTTTTCTTCACACTTCCTCTCCATTTTTTTGATGACACCACATATGGTATTTCCTCCGTAGTATTTTACCGAGGAATTTTTATACCTTTAATTAGCATATAACTGTACTCGTGGCTTCGCTCACCTTATTAAGACTTGATTTTGTGTAATGTGATAGTATGTTATGTAAATGTAGTAGATTGACATGCCAATATCACCTATAAATGGCACTGCCAATGATCACATTAAAAAAAGATTGAGTATTGGCATGCCAATAGCTCAAGCTATCGGTATCTTTGGGATGCCAATAACTGCAGTTATTGGCACTACCATAAAGGTGCCAATAACTGGATTTATATGTGAAAAGGAACCAGACATTGGTACCTCCCTTGAATACACAATTTAAGGTTAGGAGTAAAAAAAATGTAAGGCTATGTAAAGAAAAAACTCTTACAAACAACGACAAAGTCTATGATTGCATGAATTAAAAATATACATAAGTAGAAATGAAAATAAAAAAGTTATCTACTTAAAACTTTACTAAGGATCATAGTCCAGTTTGGAGTATTTTTGCACTGTTTTTTTTAAATCTGTCACCATCTGACTACCAGAGCATTTTCAAACAACTGGGTGCGTGTTTTTGCAAGGCCATCTATTAAGGGACATGAACCACTGCCTTTAGAATTTTTATGACTTTAATTTTATTATAAAAAATAAATAAAAATGGGGTGCTAATAACTAGTGAGTGCCAATAACACCCTCCTTTACCCTATTTCAATCAATTGTTATTTAAGTAGAATGGCTACGTCAATGGTGTCAGCACCAGTGGTTATCTCGTCCACGTAGGAATGATGATGTAAAACGTTAGCTACTTCTGGATAATATTCTCCTTCCCAGATAGCATGAAAGCTTTCTCAATATTTGAATTTGGTTTGTTTTTCGATCGCTCTTGAAAATTATCATCGAAAATTTGTTGGGAATATTTTTCTGGTTTACTTTTTGTTATCAAGGGCTTATTTGCAGCATGGGTAGGGGAAATATGCATATTTGGTTCATTTTTCGTTTGCTCTTAAATATTTTCACTGAAAATATATTGCAAGTTGTTCTTTAATTAACTTTACGCTATCGAAAGCATATTTATTCACGTATAGGAGAAGTATGACTATTTAGTTTATTTTTCGTTTGCTCTTAAAGATTTTCAACATAAATATGTCGCAAGTGTTCTTTTAATTCGCTTAATATGTTATCGAAAGCATATTTACTGCTCGCAAAGGGGAAGTATGCCTGTTTGTTTATTTTTCATTTGCTCTTAAACATTTTCATCGAAACTATGGTGCAAATTATTTTTTCGTTCATTTTATATTATCGAAAGAGTATTTCCTGCACGCTTAAGGAAAGTATGCCTGCGATACCCTCGCAGGGCCTGTTTCCGGTGCAGAGCCACGGCCGTTCTCAAAATCGACAGTCTATTGTCTCAGTAAAATCTAATCAAATTTGAAACAAATCTTCGTAGTCTTGGCCAATCGGAAGCCAGGATATGCTGACGTCACCGCATCCGCCCGCGCTGTCTCACCCTGAATCTGGAGACTCGCCATCTTGCTTTCACTCGGTGACTGGTGTTTATTTTTCTAAAGTCGTGCAAGATTCTTTCGAGTCTTTAATAATTTTATTGTTTCGAGTTTTAGATAGTTAATAGGTTTTTGTTTTATTTAGTCACTAGCTATTTATAGATACGCATACTTCAGAATCAGATAACGGTAAGTGTGATAACACATTAACTTAACTTGGACCTTAAGATAAGTTATTTAAGATGTTCAGGTTACACTCTACCAGCGAAAAAGCAAAACTCAGTTGTAACTTTGTTAGTTGATGTGGTTTTCATCATATTAACGTAGGTATTTTACTACATGAACCCAAAAAGTTTTTTTAAACTTAGACTGTGTTCCTAATATAACTTAGATTTAAAACTGAATAACACTCAAATGAACATAACCTTTTCAAAAACAAGCTCCTTAAACAAAAAACTTTAAATTGATTTACAATTTTGGACTTTTGTGTTTAGTTTAGTTTGTGATTTTGCTCTTACATTCATTATTGTAGGGACTAGGCCTATGCCCAAATGTAGGCCTATAGGCAAACAAAACAATGTAATTCATAGTAACTATTATAAAAATTGAAAACCAGTTTTTGTGGAACTTTCTGGCTTCATACAGGGAAGTAAACTTAGGTTAAGTTTGACGTCTAGGCTTCTATTGAAACATATAAACTTAACCTAAGTCAATTAAGCATTGTAGTGTAATATGTGCCATTTTAACAAAGTAAATGTCTTCATCATTAACGGGGATAGGATAAATTTTCGCAGACCTAACTATTCAACTATCCTACAATTCGGTAACCTTAGATATCGAATGATTATAAGGGATTAACTTCTATGTGTACAACATAGATAGGTAGGCCTATTTTTGGCATTTTACTCAGTGTGTTTGACTTGGATTAACTTATTTAAGTTAGTCATTACAATATAAAAATAATTGAGAACCAAATGAAATGGTACAAGTTCCGCAGAAGGTGTACACCCAGTCTATCTTGAGGTTAAGGTGGATTCTGGGGTTGTTGGGTGGGGAATTAACTACTGAAAGCCTGAAATCGAATTGGTTTGATTGCCTATATCGATAGTTCTATTGATATTACACACCAATATATCGATTCGAACAGTTACTTATCGGGTGACACTGCGCCGGCACTGTAATACATAGCGCTTTGTTTTCTCCACCATTATTCCACGATCACTAACGTTTTATTAAAACAAAGGAAACAATCACCACGATCTAAAAAGCAAATTAAATAATAATGTGAAAACGTGAATTACTTTTACTAAGCTTATTACTCGTTTATTTGTTGGTACCTGTTGTGGTGACGCCGTGGGCATCAAGTAGTGTAGGCCTAGTTGTTGCCTTTGTATGGGGGAACATTAATTTTCTCTATGGAACACCTGTATTTTATATCGGTTTTTAATCCCATGCTCAATTAAAAAAAAGATTCTTAGGCACCAAAATATGGGGCGTAATTTTCAGTGAGTTATTTTCAAAGGTAATTTTCCACAAAAATGCTGACTAAACTCATGCAACTTTTTAATAAGCTTACTGGTATCTAATTCACCATGCAACAATTGCAATTTTGAAGGATTCACTTAAATATCTCAAATATCTAATGATTATGTAAAAAGCCACAGATGTGTTATCCCAAACCTCTCCTCATGTGTAACAATTTGAGCATGGCCTATTGTCCCTTTTTCCTCTTTTCTTAAATAGAGTCTGATCCTGTTTTATGTTGACAGAAGCTGTGTAAGTAGGCGACATTGAGACGTCAAATAATGTGATAAAAACATAATGGGCCTAAAACACGATCAAAACTTGGCTACAGCAAGCCACCCCCAAAATTCAGAAGAGGTAACTGTAATGGTGTTGAAATGTTGTAATATTATTATTTTGCCATTAAAGATGATTTTGCATAATTGGTGGTCCCAACTTTGTGGTAAAAGACGATCATATGTAATAAGGGGTTGTAGGTTTTTGAGTAAAAGACAATTTTGTGCAATCGTCAGTTGCAAAATCTAATCACGAGTATTCAGCATACAACTCCTCAGTTACTGCCTCAAAATGTGATAACATTAAATCGGTATGAGAAAAGAGTGAAGTTTTGGTTTAACATTAAGCTTTTATAAATAGTCTGAAGCTGGTTTGATGCTTTATTATTTTACTGGTTTTCACTTTGTTCAACGAAATGATTTATCTCAATCCTTCACATAAACATTTTTTGGGAGGTCTGGGAGAGAGTGAAATTGGAGGTTCAGTATTTGGGCAACAAATTTGCTCAAAATGGGACTAAAACTTAATTTGATGATTTTAATAAAACGACACTAAAAGAAACCTTTAATAGGGCTTTCCCTACGACTGGCATTATTGTGGCTGTTTGTTCTCTGTGACATAATTTTTCAATAGTGGTGGGGGGGGGGGGGGGGGGGGGGCAAGGCGGATAATAACGGCAGGATGATTGTAGGGAGAGGGGGGGGGGGTTTTAAATGGCCAAAAAACGCCGCTTTTTTGCCGCTATTTTTGTTTGCTTTTTTTTTGGAGTTCCAGCACCTCAGTTCCTTTAAATTGAGCACTGTTTAAATGTGTTTTATGAGTTCCATAAACACTGACTTCTACGGATCAAAAAGTGTTCGTGTTCGTTAAGATTTCAGGTTATCAGGAAAGAACTTCATTTAATAAAAAGTACGAATAGTTATTAGTACGAGTGGTTTAAGTTGTTCCTATAGAAACATTTATTTATTGCATAATACATAATACTAGAGCTAAAACTTAAACCTCATCTTTTAAAATAAACTTGAAGAAAACCAAAATTGTGTTTTAGGCCCATTCATGCCTTGGCCGATGCCTTGGCGCTCAGCCAAGGCAGTAGTGACCAGTAGTAATTCATTGATTAAAACTAATAGACTGATCAGTAGGTATTTATTTCTTTATAACTTCCAAATGGAATCTTATTTTTCCCTGAAATCTTCACTTTAAAGACTTAAGTTTCTTTATTCATGCGATTTGTTTTGATTTTCTATCTTTTAGCATTATGATTTCTTTTTTTGTAAAATGGCTCTGCTGATGGAAAGAAAAATGTATTTCACATAATTTATTTTAATCATGCAACAATGCCAAAAGGGGCTGTACATAATTTAGCCTACGTCATAGTTTTTTGGCCATTTTAAACCCCCCCCCCCTCTCCCTACAATCATCCTGCCGTTATTATCCGCCTGACCCCCCCCCCCCCACCACTATTGAAAAATTATGTCATAGAACAAACAGCCATAATAATGCCAGTCGTAGGGAAATCCCTATTAAAGGTTTCTTTTAGTGGTGTTTTAAAATCATCAAATTAAGTTTTAGTCCCATTTTGAGCAAATTTGTTGTCCATCAACAATTCAAACCAGAAATTTTTTGTCTTTGTGGCTAGTACTAGTAGTGATAGCCCCCGACGCTGAAATTCTTAAAACATTGGTCATTAAAATCTGCAGGTAGGCTTACTGTAGCTTTGTTCTGACTTGAAGCTGAAATGAGATTAACGTATACAGTATTGTAAAATGTATTACTTGGTTTCTAATACATTTTCTAACCTGTACCTTTGATTTAATGAATTCAGATTGAAAGTTTACAATTTTACTATCTAAATAAGTTTTGAAACTAAATTTTAAAATGACATAATTTCTGCGTCTAACCCCCCCCCCCCCTCCCATGCACATTATCCTACCATCGTTTTCAATCTGGACCCCTTCCCTCTATTTTCAGAAGACGTAATTTAATTTATGGACAGCCCCAAAGAAAATTTACTTTAAACTTATGTATATGAAATTTAGCCTTTGTCAAATCTAAGATGCAATATTAGATTTTTAATTTTATTTTTGTTCAAGAAGGGAGAAGTTGTGATCAAATATCAGTTTGCAACAGTCATATATGTACTGTTTTGAAATATTCTAATTTCATTTTTAATTTGCAGTTACTGTTTCTAAATCATATCCACACACAACTGAGGCAGCAACAAAAACACATCATGACCTTCTTAAATCGGGCGAAGACCAGGATTTCAAGAAGGTAAGTTTTTTCCTACAACAGATCAATTATCCATAGCCTACTGGCTATTCTAGTCAAAATTGCACAATGAATCAAGTAAAAATGGTAAATTGTGCAAGTTTTAAATAGAGGAATACTAAACTAATCTTAACATTTCCTAAACTCAATAAAAATTCATATTTAAGAAGGCCTACAGGACAACTGATGGTTAAATCTCTAATATTTTTCGGAACTCCTTTGCCAAAAAATAAATCTTTTTAACCCATTGTGTTAAAGTTACCATACACCATACATAACGTATCTTCAATTATGTCCTTATAACTTCTACTTTATAAGATTAATGTTAGTGGGCGCGTTCAGTCGCAGTCACCGGTGGATAATCTACTAACCTATAATAAGTGAACGGTAGTGGTGGACGTACCACCTACCGACCATTGTTGTGCATCCACCGATGTTGTGTTTACGGTGGATTCGGTAAGTAAACGGACATTGTTGATTGTCAAGATGCAGTGGATTTGCCTATTAGTTACTATGGTAACCGCTTAGCCACCGGTGACTGCGGCTGAACGCGCCCAATGAGTCCCAACCTCAATTCTGCAAATAACAACAATGTACATTTGACAATACATTTTTGCCAAAAATAGTTATGTCTATAATGGTTACATGGCATAAATCTATGATGTTACCAACCACTAAAAGGCTTCAAAAGTGTTTTTCATGCTTAAACCACCACAGTTTTTCAATGTTAAAAATATATTATGTGTTTATACTGGGTTTTATGAATGCATTTGGGAAAATAATAAGAAGAAGAATAGGTCAAAGATATCTAATCAAATTAACATCTCTATAAGTGACCTTACCTTTATCCACTTTTATCTCTTTTTAAAAACTCTTATTTACCGCAGGTAATCCATTAAAGCATCTGTTTGCCCATAACGTATTGAATTAACTAAAATAATTTGTTTTTAGCTGAAATCAGAAGTTTTCATTTTTGAAGTCGAGTGTTAAGTTAATGGCAAGGGAGCAGACGTTCTCCTCCCGATGGCTACTTTACATTAAGCCTGGTTTACATGGTGCTAAGTTACTCGCGTGCGAGTAGCCAGTAGCAGACGATTTTCTGGCGGTCTACTTGATTAGCTCTTTAAAATGATGTGCATATCGACCTATGCTAACATTAAAGATTTTGCACCAACTCCTCGTGGGCCATCCCCCCTTGGAGGTAATACACTCTACGGCACCCTAAAAGATAGTTTTTAGGTCTGACATACATTTCCAGAGTTTAGATCCTTCAGACATAGACAGTAAACAATTTTTGAATAATCTTTAAGTGAACAATGTGTATTTCTTTTAGATTTTTGATCAGCTTCCATTTTGTAATGAATGAACCTTTTTAAGTGCGGTTTGCGGCATTGAACTCTACTTGATTAGCCCTTTAAAATGATGTACATATCAACCTATGCTTACATTAAGATTTTGTACCAACTCCTTGTGGGCCGTCCCCCACTGGGGGCCAAGAGTCAGTAAACACCTCAGAAAGTATTTTTTTTTACATAGGAGTGAATGTGCAAAGCGGTTCAAAAAATATTTAGCCGTTCCGGGACTTTTCAGCACCCCTGTAATATATATCTAATAATTTAAACAAAGGGTGTTTTTTTGTCCCAAAACGAAAAGTTATCATGGTCTCGGGCTTAGGTCTTACCATGAGACCTACGGCACTAGCTTCTTCCCTATAGGGAAAATTCGCTAAAATTGCATATTCTTTTTCAAAACACTGACTTTAGGCCTATCTTGAATTAAATCGGATGGATTTTAAAATAAAATATCAGAATTCAATTATGTATAAACATATTATCTACAATATATTTGTCAAATACGACTCACCTATCATCGCTCAGCCCAAACTACTTGACCTAGAACCTTGAAACTTTGCATGAACGTTCCTCTCAGGGCATAGGCACCCACTAAGAACGGTTTTTTAAAAATTCCCTCAGGGCTACGCCCTATGATACATCAAATTTTCAGTTTTAAAGTATAGGGAAGCTCATGTAGTTATCAAGGCAACCTTAACATTAAATCTGAAATCCAAGGATTTTTTAGCGAATTTCCCCTATAGGGAAGTAGCTATTATCGTAGGCGGCACGGTGAGACTTAAGCTCGGGACCATGTTATTTTTTCATTTTGAGGTCCCTAGACCCCAAAAACACCGTTCGTTCATTTTCATATATATGTATATATATATATATATATACCTGTCCGTAGGCGCGATAACTTTTGTAAAAAAGGTCCAATCTTGATGAAATTTGGAACAAACGTGTAAAGCGTCATTCATGACTTCGAGTTCGCAAACCAGCAAGATTGATTTACTCTAAGAAGGTTTTTTTCACAAAATAAAATTTATTTTCAAGATTTAACACCTTTTTACTAATTATTTTTAAACTTAATTGTCAAAATTGAATTCAGCCTAAAAAAACAAACAATTTAGCATTTTGAATTATTATTCTACGTCAATCCGTTGCTTAGATATTGGATACTATTGGATGTGCTAAACACAGTACGTTGTCAAATATTTTGTTTTTAATTTTTCCCTCCAAAAAGTATAGTCACCCTGATTTGAGATATTTTTTAAAAATACAATTCTGAACATATGATTAAATTTGCAGGTGTAAATATTTTATTTGTGTTTATTTTGAATAGTTAGAGTTCATTGATCAAGAGTTTGCATAAAATATATACTATATCAAAAAATATAAATTATTTTTAAATTTAATAAAGAAAGTAAGAGCATTTGGAGGGGGGGGATGTCTCGATCTAAACTGCCTGAAAATGTATGATACTAGCTTCAATGCCCGTTGTTGTTAAATACAACGGTCTCTAGAAAAATAGTACATAGTATATGGGATTTTCTTGTAAAATGCCAGAAAGATAATTTGATTTTTTCAAAAATAAAATTATTTTGAAAAAAAACATAATCAGATAATCAGATGTTAATGTATTTCATATAAAAAACATGTTTTTTTTTAACATTCCACCATACATCTTATAAAAGTTAAATTATCTCAATTATTTGTCAACCTACAGGGAGAAAGATTTCCAACGACCGCTTATTAAAATCTCTCTTTAGAACTGTAGATTTAGTTGTACAAAGTTTTGCAAAAAAACCCCAACTCAGTATTTTGTCACCACTATAAATTCGGAGGTTGTTTAGCTTTTTTTTGCAAATAACTTTAAAATGCTGAAGAAATCGACCAAAGTGGAAGGTGATATTCTGAGAGAGAATACAATTTCCCAAAATATATAGGAATTCATTTCTTTTAAATACTGATAACTGGCAGCCAAAACTCGGCTACAAAAGAACTCAAAAACCCCTGTCTTTACGTATTTTTTATAGGAAGCATGTGGGTATTTACAATTTTTCTCCGTAAATCTTGAAAAAAAGTTTTTTTTATTTGCAAATCTAGAAGGAGAAAGTTTCGAATAGAACTGTGGATTTAGTTATACACAGTTAAAAAATATCTCTCTAACTCAATATTTTCTCACCACCTATTAATTCTGAGGTTGCTTAGCTTTTTTGCAAAGAACTTTTAAATGGTGCAGAAATCGGCTAAAGTGGAAGATAATATCCTCAAAGAGAATAAAATTTCCTACAATGTGATACTATGCATTTCTTCAAAATACTGAAATGGACAGCCAAAACCTGGCTACAAAAAGAAACTTTAAAAAGCTGTTTTTAAAATTTATCTCTTATAGAAAATTTTTGTTGTTACGTTTCCACCATAAATCTTAAAAAAATCTAACTTTCATAATTATTTGCAAATCTACATGGATGGAGCTTTCCAACGACCTGTTAATTATTAAAATCTGTCCGGTAGGACTCTAGATTTAGTTGTACAAAGTTTAACAAAAATATCTCTAATTCAGTATTTTCTCACCACTATAAATTCGGAGGTTGCTTAGGTTTTTTGCAAATAACTTTGAAATGGTGCAGAAATTAGCTAACGTGGAAGGTAATATTCTGAAAGAGAATAAAATTTCCAACAATTTGGTAGTATGCATTTCTTGAAAATATTGATAATAGGCAGCCAAAACCTGGCTACAAAAAGAAACTTTAAAAAAGCTGTTTTTTAAATCTATTTCTTAAGGAAAATTTGTGTTGTTACGATTCCACCATAAACCTTTAAAAAAATCTAACTTTCATAATTATTTGCAGATCTACATAGATGGAGCTTTCCAACGACCTGTTAATTATTAAAATCTGTCCGGTATAACTCTAGATTTAGTTGTACAAAGTTTTTACAAAAATACCTCTAATTCAGTATTTTCTCACCACTAAAAATCCGGAGGTTGCTTAGGTTTTTTGCAAATAACTTTTAAATGGTGCAGAAATCGGCTAAAGTGGAAGGTGATATTCTGAAAGAGAATTAAATTTCCTAAAAATGACTACTATGCATTTCTTGAAAATACTCAATAAAGGCAGCCAAAATTTGTATCGAAATAAAAAAAGTGAAAAACCCCGTTTTCAATGTATTTCTTATAGAAAACATGTTTTTTTTTACTTTTTCACCATAAACCTCAACAAAAACAAATTTTCATAATTATTTGACAATCTTCAGGGAGAGAGCTTTCCAATGACCCATTAATTAATAAAATTGGCCCGGTAGAACTGGAGATTTAGTTGTCTGAAGATTGGACTAAACTGAATTATTATAAGAGTAGATAGAAGTAGATGTTTAATTATGAGGATTGATAATATGTTTTATTGAAATTGGCGGGAGATGTAGGTCTGTTGCAACAGGGATGTTTTAATTACTATAAAACTGACCATATGATTGAATTGAATTTTTTTGTGAGATTGAATTATTTGTTTGTTTTGGGTGTTTTGAGTTCATTGGTTATATGTTTGTTGACATTTATAATCTATAACAAGATTACAGTTATTAAAAATTAAAAGACTAAGAATTATATAAAATACAAAAGTGTATGTATTACTAATGAAAACCAATATGGTCTCTTTGTTAATTTTCCTCATGTTTAAAGCTCATGAATGATTAAATATGCGTTTTTAGTATATTATTTACTTAACGTATTCAAATGATACTTTCCTTCAAACAAGTTGAATGCTCACATATACAAAATAAATCCTATGGAAATTCGCTGAGTACGCAGGTCTGCTGCGACGGGGGTATTACTGTTTTTCCACGGGTAAAACCGTGTTGATCAGCTAGTTGTCTATACATGAACAAACATGAACAGACACAATATTTTAAATTACAAAGTCCAGTTCCAATGGTTGGTAAAAGCTGATATTTTGTGTGATTGCTGATATGAGGCACAGCGTTGCCGTTGCCAGATGGATTTTTTCTAATTCCTCACTGGTACCACTGAAAATTCCCTACATTTCCCTACATGGGAAAAACACGAAAATTCTTGAATTTTCCCCGCTTTAATCATATTTACAAAAACAAATTGCCCATTTTGAAGCAAAAATGTATCGAATTTCAGTCTCATACATAATGCTAAAACAATAAATTATTCTTTGTCGAAGCTGTTCAATCACAATAAACGGAACCACGGAACCAGAACGAAACCGCAATTCTATAGCCGCAATAGAATAAAGGTATGATTTTTTTGAAAAGACTGATAGCTTAGGTCCTTTAATGAAGTTGAAAGTTTCAGCAGCCGTAATGTGACCAGCATATTTGTCAGCAGATATATAACTAAAGTTTTCACGGAGATTTTACTCTTTTCTGCCACTAAATATCAAGAGGCTTGGTTACACATCAAAGTACCTGGAGATTTGCTCCAGCCGCAATTGAATCAAGATTAAATTTATCTTGCAATGTGACCACATGCTATACAGTCGAGGAACTTACGACCAAACACAAAAAAGTGTGATTCTTTTAAAATTGAAAGTTTTGGCGGCCACGACATGACGGAGAGCCAACGAAGTTGCTGATGAAGATAATGCCGAGATTAACCAACGACGATAAAAGAATTTGCTGTCCTCGAAATGACAGATTCACAAGGAAATTATTGGGAGATTTTCCGAAAACTGCAAAAACGAGAGATTTTTCGTTCCAAGTTTATAAAACATTATTGTTTTGACAATTTTTTCACCTTTTACATGTTTAGAGAGGCCCCCCTGAGCCCCCCTCTTGGATACGCGCCTGTAAATTCCTGTATTTCGGCTTTCTCTGAAGCCATTATCAGCAAATAAATAATAATAATAATAATAAAAATATAAATGTAAACAAAAACTTGTCAGTCATGTATTTGGTCTGATCAGTTTTTGGAAATTTTTAGTTCTTATAAAAAATTTAAAATTCTTAAGAAATTGTATGTATTTAAAGTAATTACTGAAATTTTGAATGTTTTTCATAAAACTAATCCTGTGAAGTGTCGATTAGTTTTGATTTGATAAAATTATTTTTCCACTTTCTTTTTAATAAGTGGAATGAAAATAGGAGGAATAGTTGTACAAATGGTTGTGAATATCCATCACCATATGCAAGCAGCTTCTTGAATTATTCTTCTTTTTTGATTTATCCTTCTTTTTTTGTTAACTCTCATTATACACTATTTTGGCATTAGACCAGTTTATTTTGTTCATTGTTTGTTATTTCCCCCAAGTGTTTCTTTTCCATACAGCAGTATGAACAGCAGTTAGTTAATAATTTAATAACATTTACTACAGCATACCTATTAACAGTATAAAGCCCAAATTACCCCAGGACTACAGAATAGAAGGGCTGCGCCACTCCTTTCATCTCAGCAAAAGCCGACAGTGCCCAAACTCCCCTCCCTCCCCCCTCAGTGATGTAGCGGCGATACACAGCTGTTGGCGGCTGCTACTTGTCTGACTGATACGCGTGGCTTTTCTATCGCTGTTTTTCATGTCCATAAGTGAGATATTTGGGTGGAACCTTATATATTTATAATCTGTATAAATTGACGAATCTTATAGTGTAAATATTTTCCAAATAAGACTTATGAATATTTTTTACATCGACTAACTTAACGTATTGTCATAAATTGTGACTTTATAAAGTTAGTCGGCTACTACTTTTTTTATTTTTTGGTCAGGTTATCGTCTGCACGAAGGTTGTAGCTAATGAAATGAACTTTACACTTTGTATTTAAACTTTTTTCCCAGAATATTGTCTAGTTTTCCCAGAATCGCAGGTTGAACAGACCGGAGAGCGAGCTGATTAGTGAAGCGCGCGAAAACCCCGGGCGGCCGCGTCTTAACTCGAGCTACTGCACCAGTGTTTCCACTGTAGGGATTTATCTCAAAGATGGGATATGGGACAATACTTGGAGAAATGAGGGATAAATTGGGAAGTTTTGTTTTTTCGTGGGATATTATCTTCCGTATATTGGACACACTGTTTTGCTCGTACACGCTGTTTCGTGCGCCTACATTCTTGTAAACAATTGTTGTTCGTGTTGATATAAGTGTATTATTTGCCTATTTAGGTTTAGTTTCGTTTGATGAACTGTTTATTAGTTTAAAATGTGTTTAAGTAATGGTGGCCTGTAGTGTAGCTTCTTGCAGAAACGACTCCCGAACTTAGAATACTATTTATTACTATTTTATAACTATTTATTAGAATTATACATCTAAACAGCAAAATGTCCGTACATGAACGAGAGGAAATCGCCCAAAAGAACCATGTAATCGCCCAAAAGTTTCGTCTGCACGAAACTCACCTGACCAAAAAATAAAAAAAGGAGTAGCTGACTAACTTTTTCAAGTCACAATAATGATAATACAGTTAAGTTTTTCTTCATAAATAAGTATTTTTCAGTCTTATATAAAACATATTTATACTGTTAGATTCCTCGATTTATGCTGATTATGAATATATAAGGTTTGATGTAGACATAATTTTTAGAAGCATAGAGGAGTGTGTAAACGAGGCAAGACATACATTGGCGCGGCGCGGTTGCAGTAGTGAGTCTATCGCCGTGACGTCACAGCCACTGCCGGCTGGCATCACTTTTTGACTCCGCGTGGTGCAGCCCTTCTATTCTGTAGTCCTGAAATTACCCGGTACTTTTTAGAAAACCTTGCGTCCAACATCCATCAAACCTATACTTGAATGAAAGATCTCTGAAAGAAAATTCTAGGAAACCTAGTTATTTGATTAAATGTTCCCTAAGAACACAAATTTAAATCAAAGGACTGAACAGATGATGCATTTGTTTCATATCCATGTTATGTATTTGTTTACTTAACAGCTGCCGAGTAGTGTTTACTAGTAAAAGTTACATGTTATCTCAAAAACATTCTCTTATATCTTGTTACAGCATTAGAGGAATTAGTGAACGCGATGGTTTTTGTATTTTTAAGAGTATTTATTGTATCATAATTTTGGTTTTATTTTTTCCAGGGAATCAAGACTGGTCCCACTGAACAACCAGAGAGCAGAGTAAAAATCATCATTTGATTTAATATTTTAATAAAAGTTTTTTGATGTAATAAAATTAACTTTTTGTTTATAAAATTTACTTTTTTGATGTAATAAATTAATTTTTTATGTAATAAAGTTTTTTAATGTAATAAATTAATTAAGTTTCTATATTTCCTGCTGTCTTCTAAAACTTTTGTGTCTATAAAATGTTGTGTCTATTGTCTGTAATTCATAGTTTAATATCGATATTATTCTGAGTTTGTTTTCAATCCATAGTAAATATTAACTTTTTACATGTAAATATACATGTATGTGTGTATATATATGTGTTAAAAAATACATATAAAATATACATACCAGGTGTCCCATAATAGTCCCCCCCCCTAACATTTTTCTATCTTTTTTCAAATATCAATTCCACACCACCCCCAAACGTTATCGGGTATACTTCATTTTGAGGGGTACCCCATTTTAGCCGCCATCTAGGATTCGCCATATTGGATCCAAATTTTTTTTCTAATGTAAAAGTGGTGTTGTGACCGATCATTTAAAATTAGATCCTTTCACTGATTACAATGCCACAATCCGTTTTTTAATACCTCAATAGGTTCCCAAGATACAAACCTTTATTTATTTTCAACCAATTTATTTTCAACCAATTTAAACATTACAAATTGCTAAAATAGGCTCATAACCACAAAATAATGCTAGATAGTGACGAATAACCACCACCAGTCATTGTTAAGCTATTTACACTTAACTTTCACCAAAGTAAATTTTTCGACCGCTATCTTGGATACGCCATTTTGAAATGAGGTAAGTTATTTCAAATATGAAGTTGGTATTGTGACCCATCATTTCAAACTGTTATATTTTCGCTGAATTCAATGCCACAACCCGTTTTTAGCTATTAAACTTAGTTTTTGAAAAGTTCAAATATTGTTAGATTTTTAGTAGAAAAATGTCAATATCTTGAAAACTAAAGACTATAATTAAAAATGGGTTGCGGCATTGAATTAGGTGTAAAAAACTAGTTTGAAATGATGGGTCACAATACCAACTTCATATTTGAAATAACTTACCTTATTTCAAAATGGCGGCCAAAAATTTACATCAGGTAAAGTTAAGTGTAACTAACTCAACAATGACTGATGGTGGTTATTCGTCCCTATCTTGCATTATTTTGTGGTTATGGGCCTATTTTATCAATGTGTAATGTTTAAATTGGTTGAAAATAAGTAAATATAAGTTACTCATATTTTGAGAACCAATTGAGATATTAAAAAACGGATTGTGATATTGTAATCAGTGAAAAAATCTAACTTGAAATTATGGGTCACAACACAACTAATACATTTGAAATAATATTTATGGATCCAATATGGTGGATCCAAGATGGCAGCAAAAATTGGGAACCCCCTAAAAATGAAGTATTAACAACCCAATAATGTTTGGGGGTGTTGTGGGATTGATATTTGAAAAAATATAGGCAAAAGTCAGGGGGGGCTATTATGAGACACCCGGTAACACACATTTGCTATAAAATTGTCTTCGCATGTAAACTGCAAGGATTCACTGTATATATTTACCAAATATTATTTGCGAATTTTGATCAAACATCCAGTATAAGCTTTAGGAAAGTGTGACGCCTGTAGACCTTTATATCTGTTGCAAGTTTTTTTGCGAGTATTTTTAAAGTTTAAAATTTTTAATTTGCTATAAATTTGTCTTCGCAAGTAAACTGCAAAGATTCACTGTATATCTTTATCAAACATTCATTGCGAATTTGAATCAAACATCTGGTATAAATTTTAGGGAAGTGTGACGCCTGTAGACTTTGATATTTGTTGCAAGTCTTTAGTAAACAAACAGGTTTGCTCAGAATTCTTGCTGCAAACATTTTAGTTTGCTGCTGGAACTGTTTGTTGAACTCTTTGTAAGCTTCCTCTGCTATCTGGGTTCGTCATTAGCCAACTGATGAAATGTTCTTATAGCCAAGTATGGTGAAGTGTTCATGCCATAAGTGACTGTGTTCAACTCATGAATACCAATAGGTTTTTTGGGATCATTTCTCCTTAAAATAAGTTGAAAGTGACGATCATCAGGATGAATAATTATTTGCCTATACATCTGTTTTATGTCACAACAGAAAACAACGTGATGAGGACGAAACTGTAATAGTAAGTCGCAAATATTATTTTGCAATTTAGGACCTGTAGGAGTGTGTCATTTAGGGATACACCATTGCTTGCTTTACAAAGAGACATATGCCCTAAACATTCGTACTCTTTCATGAAGTCATGATATAAGTTGCTAAGTGTAGGGTTTGAATTAAACTTCCTTTCCATAGCAAATAATCGATTTTCTGCCACACGCCTAGATTCGCCTAATTGTGAACAAGACTCTTTAAATGGTAGTCCTAGAAAATAACGTTTGTGTTCATCACGCGAATGAGTTTCAGCAAAATGATTATAGCATAATGTTTCCTCATGTGAACGTTTGAAAAGGGTTGGAAGTTCTTCTTGTACCCAAAACCGTTGGATAGATGTATGTAAATCTGCTTCGCTGGATGCATGAAGACAAATATTAGGGGTAGATGCGGTAGTAGAGACAGATGATGCGGAAGGGGCAGGAGTACATGGGCAGTACCCATGAGTACATATCCGAATTGAGTACTAAGCACATGAGGCATATTAGTACCAAGTGAAAATTGTTGACCAGTGAACTGCAGTGTAAATAAGGATGCTCCGAAAACAAAATCGACGGATCCCGGTATGTAGAATGATGGATCAGGAAGATGGTAGGATTGTGTTTGTTTAAGAATATCCAGGGACAATGACAGACGAGAAAGGTCGACTGTTAACTTGTTAAGTAACATAGACTGTGGTTCTGATACCTTCTGACCTGGTAATGTTTCAAGGTTTACTACAATTTTACCATTGTGTTTGGTAACTAAATTACCTATTCCCGATAACTGAATGTCACTTTTGTGTCTTCTAATGTTTAATACTTTTTTCTTACGTATTAAACCTTGGCGGCCTCTTTTTAACCTTGCCTTTGCCCCGCCCACATAGACTACTGCTCTGTGCATGGACGATATCGAGCAAAGACAAGGAGTGAGCCGGTACATTACAAGGATGAGCAGTACTGCAAAAGATCGCGACAAGCTCGGGTCTCGAACCTGCAACGCTTCGTGGCCACAGTTCCGAGGCCGAGTGCACTACCAACTACGCCAAAGACTAATTACATTTGCGGCACGTACTGTTATAAGTTTTCACATACTAACAGAGTCGAGTAATGCTCGGAACATGTGAGGATTAACATCAGAGGATCGTATTTTGACCATCAAAGTACCAAGTAATATAGTAACATTGTTCGGTGGAGACGAAACCTGATTCTGAGATGTTAGAGTAACTGACATTTCTGATTTAGATTGAGTATCCTGAGGACAAAGAGTTGATTGTTTGTTTGTTAAATCATTTCCTACATTTGACTTGTTTGAAGTATGTATATTCCTCTGTACTGACACTGAAGTGCAACAACGTACATAACGTTTGTGGCATAGTTTGCAAGAAGGTTGTGATTTACAATTAACTACTTTGTGGGGTCCTAAGCATGAGACACGTTGTTGATTAGATTTCACCAATTGAAATCGTCCTTGCGGTGTTTTAAATTGAAAAATGTTACATGCGTAAATCTCGTGTAATTGCTCATTTCATATAACACGATGCAAAGATGCGTGGTTGAGAGTATTTGCGGGAGAAGTAAGTGCTGAGGAGGTAACTGCGGGAGAAGTGACTGCGGGAGAAGTAAGTGTAGGAAAAGGATTGCGGATAGTACTAATGCGTGTATATCTTTTTGATGAGATTTTAATAGATGCGGGTCTATAACGAGAATGCCGGGAGTTGATTTCTGAAGTACGAGTAGCTAATCGAGACAGTAGAGTGTCTTCCATATGAGAGCATTCCGTACTTAGAAAATCAACGATCTCTTTAACTGTGGGCAACGTATGATTGACATTAGTTGATGTGTTACGAAAACCTTCTAATTTCTTGCGTAAATCTAAGTCCAGTTTACGTAAAATCACTGCGGTAAGTAAAGGATTAGGATCCTGAACATCACAATGTAGCGCGTTCAGTGCTTGCGTGTTTTCATTGAATAAATTGACAAATCGTCGTATACCTGTAATATGTGATGAAGCCACTTGTGGTAAGTCCAAAATTTGGTTTAGATGCAGCAATTGCAAGCGTCGATTATTGTGGTAATGATCTTTAAGTAGACTATATGCGATCGTACAGTTGTCTTCTGTGAGACTAAGGTTGCGGATTAAATTTAAAGGTCCATTAGCAAGCACACTTAATAAGTATTGAAACTTCATGACTTTGGATAATGCATTGTTGTTATAGATTGTGGTATCAACTATATTGATAAATGTTGTCCATGAAGCTAAGTCACCATTAAACTTTGGTAATTCAAATTTTGTAATCGAACTTGCGAACTACAATTTGGAAATGCGTCTTGAGTGACACAAGTTGAATCTGGGAATTTAGGTTTTTCGACATGTAAAAAGGATTCAATGCCAGAGCAGATATCTCTATATATATAAGCCAAAAACCATTGACTGACTGACTGATCACAGTTTCTCAAAAACTAAAAGGGTTCGAGCCACGAAACTCGGCAAAAATATTCTTTACAGGCTCTAGATACGTCCTAAGAAAGGATTTTGCAATATTTTGTCTATAAATGCCTAAGATGGTATATTATAAAATACAATATGGCGGCCATTTTTAGCTTTCAAAGCTTACTTTCTCAAAAATTAAAAGACTTTGGGCCACGAAACTTGGCACAATTATTCTTTATAGGTTTTAGATGCCAAAAAAGAAAGGTTTTTAAAATATTCTTTCTCAGACGGCAAAAATAGAGTATTTAAAAAATCAAAATGGCGGCAATTTTAGTTTTCCTTAACTATGGATATTTTCAGGGAACAGAAAAGGCACGAGAACCAATCTACTGAAAGAAAAAAATTAAAAAATTTAATGAGAAACTTTTTGAGGAAATAGGGTTTTTGCCAAGACATTTACCTACTACTTTTTCTTAAATTTTTCGGTTTATTTCCAAAAACATGCTAAATTCAGATTGATTTTAAGTCGAAAATCCAACCCTAGCGCCTTATTTGTCTTATGTTCTGGATTATCCTCATTCTCTCTGGAAATGGGAGGAAGCTAATTCATACCATTTGCTAATTATTAGGGGAACATTTTTAGAGGAAGCGTTACACTTTCTCATTTTCGTCTACAGTGGAATTGTCAGCTGCATCTTAAGGGTGTAATTGCGCGCCCATGGCGCAAATAAATCAGTGCATTTGTTAATTATTCCTAAAAATTGCACAAGGCATAATATAACTGAATTAAAATTAGCTATCCTATCAGCGGGTGAAGCTGCGGGTATACCTGCTAGTCTACATATAATTCATTGATTTCATCCTGATCACTATTTAGTGTGTCCAGTTATAGTATCTTCTTCAGTCAAATTTAAAGCTAACTGACAAATTGTTTTAAACTCTTGCATCTTTTCATTGACTTAATTTAAGTATACATTCAACTTTTTCGTTTGAACAATAGTTGGAGATTCAGATTGTTGAACTGTACTGTTAACTAAATCGCTGATGGTAGTGAATCTCCTTATCATTAATTTAGTTGATCTTTCATATGATGAAGCCTTAAATTCAGTATCTTTTTTAGGAGGCATGGTGACACGAAATAAAAAACTCAAAATAAATCAAAATACAAAATAGTTAATGAAAGTTCATTTGATTGAACAGTTGAAAATATCCATAGTTTTGATTCATAATCCGGTTCGAAGGACCAATAAAATATTTTGTAATTTTCCTTGAAAATTAGTGGAGTTGAAGGACCTATAAATAAAATAAAATCATTCTTGAAGTTGAATTATAATATTACATTGACAATAAAAAAACATGATATTCATAGTTAATATTTGACATTTTTCAAGAAAATTAAGTAGTGTCCATCTTTTCCCAGGCCTAATATTTGCTATAAAAACAAAAACAAAAAATTCATATTTATTTTGAATTAAAAATAGCCTATTATGTCAGCTGTTGTTGAGACTCATTTCATATAGTAAATAATAAACACTTATATAACAAAATTAATGTTCACCTATTTTAAGTCGTTTCTTCTTTTGATATTATTTATCAACCAGGTAATAGCATTTTTCTATAGGAGAAATTCACGAATACAAAAACGAAACTCATAAATGGTGAAACTATAAACGTACGAAATATATATATCATTTTTGGCTGGTTTACTAGCCCTCCCAAAACTGAACGGTGTCGCCGAGCATTGTGTATAACGCATCGCCACCTTCAGTCGCCACTTCCGACCACCATATGTATTCTGCCAGGTCGGTTAGGTTAAATATAGATATGCATTCTCCGTCATCTTTTTTTAAGAGTAGAGGTAAAGTGGTAAGACTTGACGGCGGAGGGGAATTATTGCAAGTAAACAACAATTTATGCTTAGTACAAGTACTGTTAATAGAAGGCTTTACAATCTGATATTAAAACCAAGCATTGCTTCAAAGTACTCGTGAATAGATAAACCAAACTATACATCGGGAAGGAAACTTCTTAACACGAGTTAAATTAACACTCTATACTCCACTCCTCAACAGTAAACAAGGAAAAATTAAACAGTTACATTCTGCCTGGCCTTATCCGTAAGCTCCGTGTCCCTGGCCCGGCCATGTCGAATATTGACATATTTGACCATACCAGAGGTTAATATACAGTTGAATAGGTTAATAGAGCAATTCCCGAAGTTAGTATACATTCCAGTGATATGCTATTAAGGAAAATGTCGTGCCGGGCCATTGACATGCCAGCCCGGCCATTTCGATTATTGACTTATTTGACCTTACCAGAGGTTAATATATAATTGGTGAAAGTTAATAGAGCAATTCCTGAAGTTAGTATTCATTCCAGTGAAATGTTATTAAGATAATGTCATTGCGATATAGGATACGCCGTGGTCATAAATTATTGGACTCATTTTAAGGTTAAATAAGTAACCAAGCAACTTAGAAATATGGGAAATGTTTAATTGAATAGCAAATTTAAAACAGTTTTATAAAGTAAATGCAAAAAAATATGTATATATATTTGTCAAAAATTAGTAAAAGTGGTTAATAAAAAGTCTGTAAAAGTGACCGAAACTGTTTGTGTAAATTGTGTTTTCTTCTCAGTGTCTTGTAGCATATTCAATATCAAAACAAATCGTCCATTTGAATTATGAGAAACAATGAAAACATTTCTCAAGAAACATGAAACAAGGTGAAACATTTCAATAATCTAAGTAGCGCAGAACCGTCTTAGGTATGTGTTACTCCCAGGTAAGAAGTATCATCGAATTCCTTGAACTCGTGATATAGTTGAATCACAAACAAAGCAACAAAAATGATTTTTTTACAAACAATTTACGATTTTATTTATATAGAAGAAAGATATAAGGTTGTTCATATTTTTATCAATTAGCAAAGAATAGAATGGAATAGATTTTATTTTTCTAAACATTTGAACAATACAATCAGGTTTACACTTTTATCATTGTCCAAACTAATTTCTTCATCACTTTGTCCTTTTCCTGCACAGGTTAAACAAAAAATAATCCTTCAGTAGGTATTAAACTTAAAAGTATTTCTTAAAGTAAAAAGTGAAATTATCAAAACTTAAACTAAATAATAAAGACAATAAAGTAAACAATTAGTTTGGAAAAATTTAGGGCCTCAGAGGCAAAGCCTTCTAGAGGGGTTTTGACCGTTCCCGATCAAAACGTTAAAAAATGCCGCTGGCGTTGAAATATAAAAATTACACAAAACATACACCTTTAAATAAGTATGCAAAATATTCTCCATAAGAATAACATGGAGAATAATGGTAATGTAAGTGATGATGAAGGTATACTGAAACGGAAATGTTAAGATGTTAAAAATGTCGAATGTCTACTTTGTTTTTTTATATTTTAATCTGTTTTGTTTACCTCTACAATTATGTAATAGAATATTTTTCCATGATTTTCTGACACTTTTTATATATTTCTATTCTCTTTTTGCTATGTTTAAATATTTATCAGCCGTTCATTTAATTCCATTACATATTTGTTTACTAAATAGTTGTTCCAAAACAGATTAAAATAAATATGTTCACATTCCTAATTTTGTATTCCTTTTTCATATACGACATTAATAACTAATACTTTTGAGATACGATAAATTGGCGACTCAGGTGAAAAAGAGTGAAACTAAACATGGACCCAGAACAATTTCAGCAATTTCTACAATCACTACAGCTTTTCAAGGTATGATGAACCAGCCTAGAAACAATATCTTGTTAGTGTCAAACTTTGAGCAATTTGATCAAGCAAAGGAAAAATTTCAACAATACAAAGAAAGATTTGAAAATTTTTTAAAGTTAAAAATGAATTTGATGACAAAAATGTTTGTGCTCAGATATTTCTCAACAGTGTATAGACATAACACTTATGAATTACTTTGCACATTATCTTCTCCCAGAAATGTTTCTGAACTTTCCTATAATGACCTCACTAAACTATTAGATAGCCATTTTCCAAAACAAAATGTAATCATTGAACAACATAAGTTTTTGTCTAGGATCCAACAAAGTAACGAAACTATATCAGAATATGTCATTGCTCTTAGGAAACAAATTTCTACATATAACTTAATCTGTTCTGAATGTAAGGCTCCAGTAACTGATTTATTCTTGAGAGCAGAGTTTACCAGGGGGATTCACAATTCAGATATCGGGGAAAGTCTTCTACTACAAAAAGATTTGACCTTTGAGTTAGCGGTAGAAAAGGCTCTTGCTTTTGAAACATCAAAGATTGATAATGACACATTCAGGAATATTTCCTATTCACAACCTTCCACAGGTACAGATGTTAATAAGGTAACACAGAGGCCATTCCGGAACTACAGTACAGGCTCGAATCATCATACTTCAAACTCCAGCAAGAATTTCAGAAAACAAGCTCGCATTCAACGAGAAAACAGGGATCAGCGTAGAGGACACGTCCAACTTGCAGCCCTTGGACTAGAAAATGTATGTCTTCGATGTGGAAAGTCAAATCATAAATTCAAGAATCAAGAATCAAGAATCAAGAATCAAGAATCAAGAATCAAGAGTGTTTATTGTCGTAAACTTGTACAAAGCATGGACAATCGTCAAACATATTTACATAAAATAAACTAAAAATACAGTGCACTTTTATACATTTGATTCTTATGTTTTCTAAAATAATTCTTTATTTTCATCATTCAAATAATCCTGGACACTGTAGTACTCCTTAGTCACTAACAAATGTCGCAACCTCCTTCTGAACCTGATTTCATTTAATTCAGATTTTAATGAAAGGGGGAGGGAATTGAAAAGTTTAATTATGCTGAAAAATGACTGCTTCTCAAAAAATGTGGTGTTGTGTTGTGGAATAGTTAAGGAAGTGGAATGTCGGAGACTGTAGTAGTTACTATTGCAAAAATAAAAAAAAATGCTTGTTTTTGAAGAAAAATGAGAGACATTCGTAGATATACAAACAACTGAAGGTAAGCAAATTATTTATTGAAAAGACACCTCTACATGAATCATCCCTATGCATTCCAAAAACCAATCCAACCGCCTTTTTCTGCAAAACAAATAGAGCCTTTGTTCTTGAAGACTCGGCTCCCCAAATTGCGACCCCGTAACTAATGTGGGGGTATAGACATCCATAATATGCTGTAAGTAATACCTTAGTGTTTGCAAAATTAGAGAGTCTTCGAAGAATGAAAATACAGCTATTGATCTTGCGTGAAACTTTATCAATATGTCCTGAAAAGTCTAGACGAGGATCGATGATCAGACCCAAAAAGGTAGCCTGCTGGCAGGAGTAGATTTCAGTTTCACCCAAAATCAAACTTGATGTCTCACCATAAGAATTTCGCAATTTAAAATCCATGAAAAGTGTTTTCTCTGTATTTACAGAAAGATTATTCTCAGAGGTCCATTGTAGAAGGAAGTTACTTTAGATAAATGTTTCTATCTCAAGATTGTCACGAGAACTATTGCTGATGTTCAATGAGGTATCATCTGCAAATAGACAGAGATCAACGTTGGATACACTGGTGTGAATGTCATTTACAAATAACAGAAAGAGAATTGGCCCGAGCACGGAACCTTGCGGAACTCCACATTTGACCATGATTTCACTGGACCTTTTAGACGAGACACATCCAGTACTGTCCAAAAATGGGACCTCAACAACCTGAGATCTATCCTCTAAATATGATGAAACCCAACCAAGAGCATTTCCTCTCACTCCAAAATGTTCCAACGTCTTCAAAAGCAATTTGTGGTTGACCGTGTCAAACGCTTTACTTAGATATAGGAATATGCCGAAGACAAGTTTATGCTCATCAACGGTTCTGGATACATTTGATATGAAACTAAACATAGCGTCTGTTGTAGAAGAATTTTTCCTAAATCCAAACTGTTTTTCTAAGAGTATTCTATGATTATTCAAAAAGGAATTTAAACGATTAAAAAACAATTTTTCTAGAACTTTTGAGAATGTTGATAGTAATGAAATTGGCCTGTAATTATTTTTGTCAAACCTACTACCTTTTTTATGAAGGGGCTTTACTATTGAAGTATTGAAGTTGTAAGAGCATTGGGAAACTTCCCCTCCGCAAAAGAACAATTAGCCAGGAAAGATAAGGGCCGTGATAAACAATTCGCAACACTTTCCAGCAGCTTGGAAGAGATGCCATCAGAACCCGCAGAGTTACCAACTTGTAAAGATTTTATCACTTGCATTACTTCATCTTGACACGTTAGGTACAGGAAGAGAGATGACTGGCATGGTGAATCAGAGAGAGCATGACTTAAAGCAACAGGATCATTGATTTGACCATTTGAACTAAACAAGGTATTGAAGGTATTCGCAATTTCATCTGGACATGATAGAGGGTCTCCACAATCAGACGTTATTGAGAGTGGTTTGAAGCATTTATTTGACTTTTTATTCGGAACAGTTTCATTAACAATATCCCAGACTGCTCTTGGCCTACTTCCAGAAGAGTTCAGATGAGCAAGGACATTCTCTGCTTTTTCCAATTTCACTTCAGCCCTATATTGTCTTTTGAGATTGGAATAAACTACTCTTAAAGGGTCCAAAGGATCAAGATTTTTCGTTCTATGAAACAGGTCAATGAGATTCTCGCGCATCTGCAACAAAGCGGGATCAAACTTAACTCGAGAATAAAAAACTCTTGGTCGAATATTAACTCTTCTACAGGGAAAAGATAGTTCAAAATAGTAGTTCAAAGTAGAACTGAAACTTTCAAGGCTTCATTTATGTTTTGGGCAGAAAACACTAAATTCCAACATTCTTTTTCTAAAAGAGTTTTGAAAATTCGGATGCTATCGTCATTAAATGTCCTCTTTTACTTAAATTTTGGAAGCTTGCTAAACATAGGGGAGACCAATTGAACATCAGATACTTGAGCGTGGTGATCAGAGATACCTGCAACAACAACTGTAGTTTTGAAAACTTCAGGATTAACATTACAAAAGACATTGTCAATGAGGGACTCACTACCATTAAATTCCCTTGTATATGAATGGACTGTATCGTGTAAGCCAAAGGACATCATAGTTTCAGATAGTTTCTTTGCAGAGGATTCATAAACGGACATATCAATATTAAAGTCACCTACAACAATGGTTCTCATATTGGGTTTGGAAAATTGTTCAAGGCAAAGACAAATATGATCTAAAAATTCATCAACCCTTTCATTCGACTTATGTGGGGGTCTGTACACAGCAAGAAGGAAGTATGAAATGTTCTCCAAATCAAAGGTAATAGCTGCTAACTCACAGAAGCCTTAAATGCAGAATTTTTCCACATCAACTTTCTGGCAACACAAGCCATCTTTAACCATTATACAGACACCTCCCTTTTCCATATTTAATCTGCAGTAACCTGATGCAACGGTATTATCAATCATACAGAAAGAATTCAGTTCATCTTTATGAAGGAAATGTTCAGACATGCAAAAAATGCTAGGGGAAAAACTCTCCATGAAAATTTCAACTAATTCCATCTTAGCCAAAATGCCTTGTACATTCTGATGGGTGATTCGGAGAATATTGTTCCTTTTCTTAGTCAGCAATTCTGGATCACTAGGTGCTATGTCCTTAGGGGTGGCCAAAGGATCGGGCATAAAAAATTCATGAGAGGATCTGAGGGGTAGTGAGCGAATTGTGGATGGCTTGGGTGTTCCTGATAGTGATCAGAGCCAGAGTACGGGGCTGAAGAAAACCTATTACTCTCTCGAGTGGTTATTAGGACAGGGATCTTGTTACCACTTCCAGAAAGAGAATCAGTGCCAGAGTGAGGAGAGGACTGAAAAATGTTCAAAAGAAGGCTCGCAATGCGTCTCTTGCCACCCATGTTGAAATGAAGACCGAACCTAGTGTAAAAGCTAGGTTGAATGTCACTGAGTGAAATAAATTCAGCATTGGGTGCCAGAGATACAATACGCGAAACCTCCTTATTGATACAAGACATTTTATCATTCAGTCTAGGCTGGTCCAGTCTGGATGGAATACCAACTACAATTACTTTTGTTTTATTGACTTGATCCCACAAATTAGATATTTGTTTAGGAACATCACAGTGACCAGGTGATAAGCTTATGTCATTCGTACCGCCAAGAATAATCAAAGTATTATTCATGTCCATATCTTTAACTACACAATCAACATTTTCAACTACCTGACAAAGTTTATCATTTGGTTTAACATATCCTAAAACGTCAAATTCCCTAGAACATTTGTCAAGCAACAAGTCAGCTAAATGGCGACCATGGCTGTCTGAAACTAATCTTACTTTAACCCGTTTAGGATGGCATGCAACACGGGAGTTAATCTCAACATTGCCACAGTTGACAGGTCGTTTATCCATACATGCGTATTTTGCATTCTTATCTACAACGAGCCTATCATTCATCTTACATTTTTCAGATTCACTGCTATTCTTAATATTACTACTAGTATCTAGAGCGTCATTTGTTACTGTTGGTACAATATCAGACTTTGACTTAGGTTTATTTTTAAGAGCAACCGTTTTGTTACAGTGAGTGGTGTTTGAACTAGCAGAAATAACATTAACTACATCATTTGATATTTCATTCAACGTTCAAACTTATTCTTCGATAAAAAGTCTGGAACATTCTCATCAACAATCTTACATCTATTGCTGGAATGTTTCCCCTGTACGATTTCCCAAGAATCCCCGTTAGATTTCAATTTAATAGGCGAGACAACTTGGTTACAAACAACCAGAGTGTTCTTAGGGGGAGGAACAGAAAGTACCCCATTCTTATCTAAATTTACATCAACAGCTTCTGCTACCTTACGAGCTCCCCGTGTGCCACAAGAGTGCCATTCTACAAAATTCAAATTTACATCAAGCAAACAATAGTAATTAATTACAAACTTAGCATTAAGTAGTGTAAAAAAATCCACAATCATGAGAGTTTTTTTCTGTTGAACACAGGTGACGTCAACAAACTTCGCCTCGGTGATACCAAGGTTCATTCAACGACTGCAGACTACACCGATCACAAGTACGTTGTAGAAAATGTAACAAACAAGGTCACGTAGCAAAGGTATGTATCAGAACTTTATTACCTAAGCAAAATAATTCAGTGAAAAATTTAAATGCAAGCCAATCTGATGGGTCAGATGTTGATGACCTTTATGGTATAGACCAGTCATTTTAAATATTTTTAAAAAAATCGGGTAACCAAGTGGGACTTTTTACCATACGTTCCTTGATATGTTACCTTCGAAACCCCATCACTTTTTCGAAAATAAAACTTGTGCTCAAGCCGCCATCTTGGAAAATGGCGGCCAAAATATAGTTTTTGATCTATATCATGATAACTATTAAGTTTAGAAAACAACTTCTTACATAAAGGTTGCTTGGTTTGAAAAGGCCTATAACTTTTATATTTAACGTATTGCTGTACAACAATTGATAAAGCCGCCATATTGGAAAATGGCTGCCGAAAAGTATTTTTCGGCTGGTGCAGCTTAATTATTTATCTTACTAAAAAGGTTACTGAAGAGAAGTTGCAGGGATTCACTTTTATATTTACTTTGTTATTGTAAACTCACAAATATAGCATATTTTAGCAAATTTACTTTAAGTCTTCTACTGAGGATAAGAACTTCATATTATGATGCTTCAACGTGTGTATATACAAATTCCAACATAAGATAAAGCCTATTGATAAACAGTATAGACATAAATTCATAAATAAGTATGGTAAAACATTCTCCATAACAATAACATGGTATATGAGCACGCAGGTTTGCTGCCACGGAAATGTAAAAATAGATTATTTTAAGCCATTAACCAGCAGATCACAACTAAAAGAAGCCGCATTCAAAGTTGTATTAATGTAAATCAAGAATTGAGCGATATATCGAATTTTACTTATTCCCATAAGGGTAACATAGGGACATCGCACTCTGTTTACTATTTTCAATATCTTGGTAACCATTGGACATAAATCAGTGATTCAAAAAACTGAATTTCTTTTCAAGCTGAATCCAATGATGCTAACTAAAACTTGGTTATTTTAAATTTTCAAGGTGAAAATTCCAAGAAAAACATATCTGGCCACCCTTTTCTAAGATGGCGGCTTTATTAATCGTTGCACAACAATATGTTAAATATGAAAGTTATAGATCTTTTCAAACCATACAACTTTTTTATTTAGTTACCTAATGTAAATTCATTAATAGAAATGTCCCAGTCAAAAACTAATATTAGCGGCTATTTTTCCAAGATGGCGCCTATATTTGTGAGTTTACAATAACAAAGTAAATATAAAAGTGGTATATTATCAAAATCCCTGCAAATTCTCTTCAGTAACCTTTTTAGTAAGATAAATAATTAAGCTGCACCATCCAAAAAATACTTTTTGGCTGCCATTTTCTAATATGGCGGCTTTATCAATTGTTGTACAACAATACGTTGAATCTAAGAGTTATAGGCCTTTTCAGACCAAGCAACTTTTGTATAAGAAGTTGTTTTCTAAACTTAATAGTTATCATGATATAGCTCAAAAACTATATTTTGGCCGCCATTTTCCAAGATGGCGGCTTGAGCACAAGTTTTATTTTCGAAAAGGTGATGGGGTTTCAAAGGTAACATATCAAGGAACGTATGGTAAAAGTCTCACTTGGTTACCCAATTTTTTTGAAAACCGGGTTTTTTCTTCTAAAATTACTGGACTAGTATAGGGAAAGTCTTGAACATTTATGATACAAACCTATCAAATACAGATAAGTTTATCTCAACAGTTCTCATCAATGGTCAACCGCAAAAGTTTGAGGTTGACTCGGGATTTGCTCACACACTTATCCCCAAAACAGATTTTGATCATCTCAACATTTCAGTAGATTCACTTGAGCCTACAAATGTTAAATTCCGTTCATACACCAGGGAGGTATTTTCACCATTAGGTATTGCTTCTGTTCAAGTAGAAGTAAATAACCATTCAGCAATTGAACAGCTATTTGTCGTTCCTGGCGGGTTCACTCCATTACTAGGCCGGACATGGATCAGGCGTTTTAATATTAATTTAACAACAATTGATGATTCCTCTCAGAAAGGTAACCATGTTAATACCATCAATGACAGTGTCGAAGATCTCATTTGTAAAATAGAATCAAGTTATTCAGACATTCTTACACCCACCATTGGTTGTATTCCAAACATTTCTACCAATCTCCAATTGAGACCTCAAGCAAAGCCCGTTTTTCTCAAACCCAGGCCCCTACCTTTTGCGTTGCGAGACCAAGTAGGTAAAGAATTAGATCGACTAGAAAAGGATAACATAATAACCAAAATAGACTTAAGTGACTGGGGTTCACCGTTAGTTGCTGTCCCAAAACCTGATGGCTCCTTAAGACTATGTGCAGACTACAAACCCACTGTAAACCCTCAATTGTATGATGCACACTATCCGATACCCAAAATAGAGGAAAACCTACATAAGCTAAGGAATGCCACTTACTCCTGTACCTAGATTTATTCAAAGCTTACCTTCATGTCCCTGTTGATGACGAAAGTGCACATGTACAGGCTATCTCAACGCACAAAGGTACGAATAAGGTTAATCGCCTGTCTTTTGGTATCAAAACTGCCCGTAGCATATTCAACCAAATAATGGAACAGTTACTAGGTGACCTACCTGGAGTAAGTACTTATTTTGACGACATTATCGTTTATGGCTCCAACCTACAGGAGTGCTACAACAATCTCTGTTCTTGTCTTGAATGACTTAAGACAGACAACCTTCTCTTGAACCGCAAGAAATGTCTTTTTTCAGACAAAGTATCACATATTTAGGGTTTGTTGTTGAACACAACAAGATTTCAAAGTCTCCAGCTAAGGTTGCTTGTATACTAAATGCTGAGCCCCCAAAATCAGTTGATGATGTCCGAAGGTTTTTGGGTCTTGTAACATATTATTCAAAGTTTATACCCTCAGCTTCTACATTAACTTACCCTCTTCGGCAATTGCTTATCAGAAACCATAAGTTCTAATGGACCAAAAGTTGCGCAGATGCCTTCAACAAAATAAAACAAGAAATCACCTCTGATCGCGTACTAGTACCTTACGATTCCGACTTGCCACTCTCCCTAGCATGTGATGCTAGCCCTTTTGGCGTCGCTGGTGTTCTGTCCCACACAATCAGTGGTACTGAACGCCCCATTGCCTTTGTTTCTCGTTCTCTTACAAAATCAGAAAGTCAGTACAGTCAGCTAGATAGAGACGCTCTTGCAATAGTTTTTTCAGTGCAATAGTTTTTTCAGTGCAATAGTTTTTTAAGTGCAATGTTTATATGCACGAAAATTTGATCTCATAACAGACAATCAGCCACTAACTCGCATCTTTCATCCAAAGAATGTACCACCAATGTCAGCTGGTCGACTACTCCGCTATGCTGTCTTCCTTAGAGGTTTTGAATATACTATCAGACATAGAACAGCTGCTGAACATACAAATGTTGACTACCTGTCCAGGTCAACCATGGCAGAACCAAGCAAGGGTATTGATACTACCATCAACATAGAATTTGAAGAATTAGAACATCAGTCCATTATGCAAATATCTTCAATTGACATATCAAGTGAATCAATAGCAAAAGAAACAGCACATGATGTTTCCATGCAACAACATTCTACAACAACTAAAGGAAGGTACAAATTATCCAATCTATTCAATAAATTAGGGAGTTGTATTTAGAGGAGAACTAATATATATCCCAACATCTCTCAGGTCACAAATTCTGCAAAAATTACATTCCACCCATGTTGGAATAGTACGGATGAAGCAACTCGCACGCAGGTATTGATACTGGCCGGGAATCGACCAAGACATTGAGCACAACGTTCGATCTTGTGTTCCCTGCTCTGTGAACCAAAATCAGCCGACCAGAATAATTCACTCCTGGGAGACACCTGATTCAAACTTTGAACTTGTTCACATTGACTACGCAGGCCAATTCAATGGCCACCACTTCCTCGTAGTTGTTGATGCGAAGTTGAAATGGCCAGAAGTGAAAATAACACACTCAGACCCAACTTCAACAATCACGATAGATTTCTTGCAAGACATATTTTCCAGCCACGGATACCCAACCGTCCTGGTCTCTGACAATGCTACCATTTTTACTAGTCAAGAATTTCAACAATTTTGTAATGAAAGTGGAATAATACAGAAATGTTCAGCTCCTGGTCATCCAGCAACGAATGGACTGGCAGAGATCTACGTCCAAACCATCAAGTCAGCCCTGAAAAGGAATTTGGAAGATCAACCATTACCATCAACAAGATCTCTACACCAAAACGTTAAAGACATCTTATTCCGATATCGAGCAATATCTCTTCAATGTGGAGAATTACCAGCCGAACTCTATTTAAACCGCAAGATCCGAACAAGACTTGATGTTTTACGGCCAACCACGAGGATTACCAAGAATCAGACAAGGTACACTGAGGTAAAACGCTCATTTGGCCGGGGGAGACGAGTTCTTGTCAGAATTGGTCAAACTTGGAAGTTTGGAAAGATCTTAAATCGGCTTGGAGCTCTCCATTACAGGGTTCGTCTTTATTCTGGATATATTTCCAAGAGCCACATAAACCAGTTGAAGGATACAGAAGAAGTTAACTGTCCCTTGGTTTCCATTGGCTGTTAGGCTATTAATCAACAGACCTGACTAAAAAGAGACCAGAGGAAAGAGAGGAGAGAACCGGAACCACTGACGGGCATAAGAATATATCTGGAAAAGATCCCGGATCAAAAGGAAAATATCTCGGATCAAAAGTTACCTTCAACGACAACCTGGAAAACTCAGAAATAATTTACCTACCTCGTCAAAGTCAATGTTCCAATCCACTCAATCCACCTCATCAACTAGAATCACAAACTTTCATCCTTCCTGATCAGCCACCTCGAAGAATGCAGAGGCAAAGGAAACCTCCTCAGCGTTTTAGCCCTTTATTTCTCCCAAAGTGCCGAAGAATCTGTTATATCTTTCTATTCTCTTTTTGCTGTGTTTAAATATTTATCAGCTGTTCATTTAATTCCATTACATATTTGTTTACTAAATAGTTGTTCCAAAATAGATTAAAATAAATATGTTCACATTCCTAATTTTGTATTCCTTTTTCAAATACATTAATAACTAATACTGTTGAGATACGATACTCTGTAAACCAACAAAGTAAAAGAAAATTCATGTCTGTTGTTTAAGAAGTTTTAAGTTTATTGGCTGGTTTTGCCACTCAGATTGCATTACTAGCACTGCAAATCTCGGAATTCTCAGTTATTTAGAGACGATTCTTGCATTGTTATAAGTGCTATGTGATGTGCAAAACCGTCCTAAATCCTTAGACTACCCTTAAAGGGCACAACAATTTGAACAATTTGCCAATATGTATCAATTTTTATTCCATTTAAGTTAGTAAATTAATTTGGATATATCGATAGGGCACTAAGATGGCGGCTTCCAACTAGTTTATTGCGTCCCGCCGAGTCATCAAACTGCGAGCCAGATGACGATGAAGTGATACAACTCGAACCCCCGGACCCGACCATCCAGTCAACCTCAACAGACCCTTCCACCTCCATTGCTGGCACCCACGACTACAGTGACGGAGGGTTCAGCGAAGACGACGAAGTTGACGACCCGTTGCCTTTACAGGACGACACCGACTAAGACGACCCGGACGACATCGACGACCCGGAACCTTTACAAGACGGCAACGACCAGCCTCATGTTGATGAAGGTGTTGCGGTCAAGATCAAGAAGAATCCCTTTTGAGGGCAAATGCTTTAACATATTTGAGTGGTGTTATGATACATTACACTCCAAAAAAGTTTAAATGTGTATCGTGCGAAGAATACATGTGTAAGGGCACAAACATTTTACAACGTAACGATGAACTATTTGTTCACTTTAAACCATACGATTCAAAAGTATTATACGACTCTGGAAAACTCAGAGTTCCATCAGAAGAGTTCAGATCAGTGAAAGACATTACCCTCTCAGTTTTCGAACGACAAATCAATAGTTCGATTCACAAAAAAGGTGTAAAGAAAACAATTTTTAATGCTTGTGTGGCCGAACTTGACAAGGTGTTCCCAAACTGGTTAGCAACTGGCTGTACTACACATAGTTTAGACAAACTTATTGGTATTAAGTTAAACTATGAACTTAAAATTAGAATTAGTTATATATAGAAAACAGTAAGGAAAAGCTGTTCCATTAAGATCAACCACATATAGAAATCCAGGGGTGACCTAAATGGGGAGGGGGTTTGGCGCTCAGGGTGCCATGCAAGGAAATTTAGGGGGGATTTTTTAAAACTATAGATAAGTATGACATTTCGTGAACAAAATCATTGACAGTTTTAGGAATCATTGTTCTGACCGTAAAAATAAGGAAAATAAAAACGGTTATTTGGTCCGAGGTCGTAGCTCTAATAATAAACGAGTTATAAAAATATCCATTTCAAAAATTAGTACATTGCGACTTTTACGTAATTCTTTAAGTTTTGAAAATATTTGTTTAATTTAATAACAACTCGAGTCACTATTTGCTAGGTACATTTTAATACAATTACCAAATGATTAGTGCACAAAAAATGGAAACCTGGCGCTTTTTCTCTAGATGAATAGTAAGAACTACTTATACAGATACAATTTAAATTTTAATCATAATATTATATGGTAAACATATTTTACATTATTACTTGTCTTTGTACAATACTATTAAAAATTAAAAACAATTTAACATAAAATACATACATTAAACTACATATTTAAACTAGTGCAGCCATAGAGAATAGTCCAATTTGATTATTCTCTGTGGTGCAGCCTACTTTGCCTGATTTCTTACAACGACAGCAAAGGATTTTGTTTGTTTACTCTGTTTGTTAGGCATACTCCTCGATGTGTTAGTCATAACACAGCGCAGTGTTGTGTTGACTGATAACGGTGGGCAAGGTTAAGGGGAAATACTCCATTGTACGACGGTCGGCTACAAAATCGTTCAGCTATAGATTCCATTCATAATTGTTCAAGATTTGTAAGGGACGCAGAACAAATGTTATTTAGAAGTAGTTGTTACGGTTTTATACAATTATGTAACTAATAGAAAACTGATATTTTTAGTGATTAGAATGTAAAAGATTTCATTAATCTTTTACTAAGCTTGAAAAACATTTAGTTTGCCCGATATTTACAAGTGTATAGGGTTATGAATACTTAAAATTTATAATAGTTATAATTATTGATCGGCAACTTACCGTGGTTATCACTGTTTAGTTTACACTTAGTTGTTATTCCACCATCGCCTATTAGTCCATAAAGTCTAATATGATGATTTATTATTGGGAGGAGGAAATAACCCGTCCGGCAAATCCTATAAACTTATCAAATAGTATGCAAAACCAAAGCTGACTGATTGAAATGTTTATTTTATACAAAACTTTGCGTTATTTACTGCCTTTTTTGGTAAATATCTGTTTACTTTAAATTATAAGTTGATTAACTACCCAAACAAACAATAAACAATATTTTCGCCAGCAGTCCACTCACTTACCCGTATTATTTCTTGCTCCCAATAATAATAATAATAATAATAGTAATAATAATAATTCATAATTTAATAACAAAAAAGGACTAATAATTTTTGTCTCGGCTACAATTGCAGTAACAGAAGTTTAAACCGATTTTTACTTTAATGTGCCAAAGGTATTTGTTATTCGCATATTGTAATGTAATGTAATTTATTATTTAACCATTCCATTTGTAACCTGACGTATAGAAAATAACAAGGTAGGTTAAAATGAACGATTTCTGTCAGTAAGTTAGCTGTATTTTTGTTATTACCAGTATTCCATTACCAACATATAAGGCCAGATTTTGAATTTTCTCATTAACATTTCGCAAAAATATTTTGGAACATTTTTCGCGTTGACTAGGTAGGCCTACAGTACATAATTTTTAAATAAAAAAAATTTAAGATTTTACTTCACTTTGTCTACGCTGAGAACGGAAACGCATGCACAGAACGGGTAGGAGCACCGAAGACAAGTTGGCAAGGAGACCTCATGCGCAGGACTTGTAGTCCTGCCTCATGCGAGCAGCGGCAGCGGCCGGCGCCAGGCGTTGGTTGCGGAGCGGAAGCAAAGTAGGGGAATGAATGGTGGCCAGGTGGGGACAGGTAGGAGAGGGCAGCGACGGTGCTGCTATCTTGCAGCGTTAAGGTGAACTACGTCTCTAACAACGGCTGGCCAGTGCTCGACACCAGATGAGCGCAGCAACCTCTGTTTGTTCCTTTTCTGGTCTTGGTTGCACAATTATCTCAAAAACGGCTCCGAGATTTCCTTCAAAGTCTGTAAATAAGTAATTTATGACTCAAAAACGTCTCTTATGCAGATTACTTGGCCAGAGAAAATCTAGTAATGTAATAAATCGAATGTTGCCGTGATAGCAACGAAAATAAACAAGGAAAGTGCAAACAAATGAAATAATCATATCAGCTGTTTGGAATCTACAGCCATCAAGGGAAAATACAGCAAGTGGGATGAAGAGTCCGTGGAACAATAAAAAAGGTTTCTATTTATCAATTTTATGACATTGAAATATTTTATAGTAACTGGATGTACAGGTGAACATGAAATAACACCGGTCGTGAAATAGCAAGGCTCGGTCCACCAGGTACTTAATAATAAAAGCCTAAAATATATTTACTATTTTACATCGGCCAAACTATGAAGAACCATACAAGAGTCCAAAATCACTTTTGTTTTGTGAGTATAAATTTCAGTAAGGCACTTCAAAAAAAGCATTGACTCAGTAAGGGGAATTCTTAATACCCCGTTGCAGCAGACTTGCACACAGCTAGTATCAAATTTTAAAGAGCGAATTCCAGTCCAACATAGCGAGATTTGACATGTTTTAGTAAGCTTCATAAGAATAACATGGGGAATGAGTATGCAGGTTTGCTGCAACAGATATGTTGAAACAGGGTGGTTTTAATTTTTATATTTAGTACCTCTGAACTAGAAGAAGCCATATACCAAGTTTTATTGTGGTATGTTGAGGATCTATATTTATATATATTATATTTGTGTATGTCTTTAAGCACCAAAACTCGCGTAAAAATTATCCGATCTTAACTATTGGCATGAACGTGTAAAGTAGTAATTATTTGGACGAGTTCATAAGCCAGCCCATTCTTGGGCCCCCGGGGAGGGGAGTATAAATAAATAAATAGATAAATATTTATATATAAACCAGTGTACCTGTTTTTCCATTTTTGACTGACAATTGTTCCGACCTATGGCCATGATCACAGATTAGTCAACTAACCTAAATTACAAATGTAATTTAAAACTAAATTCGTAATTTAGGTTACTTGACTAAATTGTGATCATGGCCTTAGGTTGAACAAATTTTCAGTAAAAAATTTTGGAAAAAACAGGGTGCACTGGTTTTTAATTATAAAATAATATTAATAATAAATGTAGTCCTTTATATATGTAGCCCTTTTATACTCGTATGTATGAAAATCAACGAATGGTGTTTTTTGCTTTTGAGAACCCCAAAAAGAAAAGTTATCATGGTCTCAGGCTTAGGTCTTACCATGAGTACTACGGTAACATCTTCTTCGCTATAGGGGAAATTCGCTTAAACAACTAACAAGGCTTACATAATATATCAAATGGAAGGGAGTTATAACTCAGTACTCAAAAATACAGAGGTGGTAGTAAGCACTACTGTCAGCAATTAAATAACTCTTAATAGAGATAATCGTTAATTTTTTGTTTGTTATGTAAGTACAACTACTTTTAAACTCCTATAAAAAACTAAAAATATTTTTATTTTTTCTGCCTTAAAAAGTTAATAAATTATAATATTTACAGTAGATTTCAAAAACAAAACATACCTACCTCCAATCCCTTCACGCCTAAAGTTTAATCTGGAAAATATTTCCGACCGGAAACTTAAGATAGTTAAAACTAATTATTTTAAACGCATTTAGTAGTAATACGTGAAATGGTAAAAGTATACCTTACCTTAGTCGGAATTAAGTAATGGAAGAAATTAAGATGTGTTTGTTTAATTTAATTTTAAAGATTTCAAAGCGTTAATGGCATGGAGATCTCTGAGCGTCATGTAAACTTACGTGCTAAGTGGTTTACTCGATAAATGTACTCTCCATTAGAGGTATTTACTTTGGACGATTTCTGTCATGAACTCAGATTTATCTGATGCATCTCATGTTGAGTCGGCTAAGACTACTGAACTATTTCTGTTACCTCTTTTTAAGTGGTATATTTATACCAGGAGAATAAATAATAAGTGAGGTGAAAAGATATTAGTAAGTGAAGCGTAGCAACTTTTCACTCTGCTATACCCAAAACAGGAAAACCGAGACAAAATTTATAAAATAATTATAAATCAACTGTAAAATAATAAATAGCAGTGGTGTATGTAAACGAAATTATAATTTCTCATGTTTAAGTAATAGAAACTCTAAAGTACTTTGCAGTTGAAACAACATTAGCAAGGGTATCTTTATTATGTAAGTGATTAAAGAAAAGTTGGAAATTAATTATATATCATTCTTGTTGGCAATTATCAAAAATCTACGAATCTGAACATCATAAATAGCATATTAATAGGTACGTTTTATTAGTTTACGGATTATCTTGTTAGCTTAAATGAATGCCATACACGCCGTAATAAAAGCTCCTATTAGTAGGAAAACAAACGTTTTCCTGCTAATAGTTAACTGATAAAGTAGAGTCGTTGATCATGTCCAACGAAACCTTTGAACTAAATTAGTCAAATGTCCTTATTCAAGTAATTATATCGTAGTAATAACTAGTACTAATTAGTACTAGTTTTTAAGAGAAATGTAACTGGAACAATACCTTCTGTATCATTTGGACATCTACATAGCACAAAAAACGCTGTATTTTCTTACTTTGCAGTTCTCAATAAATTTATACCTGTTGCTGAGCAGCCAAATCATCAAAACTAATTCTTGGAAAGTTTTATTTTATAGAATGTTATTTCAATTTGTCCATTCATTAATAAATTTTTTGATGTGATTAAAAATAAAACTTCATTAGTTATCCGCCAAGACCTTTGAATCACCCAATTACCTAAATTGCTTTTTAAAGTAAAGTAAATGCAAAGCATTTGCCATGAGTATCCGTGAAAAGTGTTTAAGTGGCCACCAGAAACAGGTGGCAGTATAATATGTGGTTCCCAAGAGTATTGACATTGCAAACCCTTCTTCGGAGTAAACATTTATTTAAGTACGTCTAACCGGTACAGGGTACTTGAGTATATTTAGAAATATTGATCGCGTCTATGTTATATCAAACGCTAAATTATTTTAGAGTGCAAATAGCTGACCAAAACATGATTTATTGAGTATTTGAATAGTCTCAAACAACTTTTTCCAGCACTCAATAATATATACAAATCTTCCTATATTTTGATTTGGATTTTTGCGGACCTTTGCCATTACTGATTAGTAAAAACAATTTTCACGACGTTTCGGGATCTGGAATGTGATCCCGTCTTCAGGTGGAACGAAACCTAGAACATAACAAGATTAGTAACACATAGCCAGGAAAACCTGGACAAAAACACCACTGAAACATAGAACTGTAAAAGCAGTCACAAAAACACAGTGCTGAAAAGAAAACAAGACCACAATATTATACAGAAATCATAACTATCAAGTTATAGTTATGACTCAGCTCAGCTCTGATTGGGTGTGGACGTGCTCTCTCCTGTCTGGTGATTCTTGATGCTTGTGATTTCTGTGTTATTTTGTGTTATTGTTTTTCTTTCCAGCATAGTGTTTTTGTGACTGCTTTTACAGTTCTCTGTTTCAGCGGTGTTTTGTCCAGGTTTTCCTGGCTATGTGTTACTAATCTTGTTATGTTCTAGGTTTTGTTCTACCTGAAGACGGGATCAGATTCCAGATCCCGAAACGTCGTGAAACTTGTTTTTAGTAATCAGTGATGGCAAATGTCCGCAAAAATCCAAATCAAAATATAAAATCACCATCACTAACAATAAATTTCAAACAAAGAAAATCTTCCTAAGAAAAAAAATAAAACTATTTCGATTTAATTTAGTGAAAATAACAACATGTGGAAAATTATATCCTATAGTAAAAAATAACCCAAGCTTAACTTCAAATATCTTCAATAAAATAACACTTGACAACGTACTGTGTTTACCACAAAAACGTAGATATTGATTATCCCCCGAACAAGTTAACGTAAAATAATAATTCGAAATGTACTGAATTGCTAATGCTTTAAAGCAAAGTGTAATGGTTAAAAGTAAATTTTCTTTAGATATTAAAGTTTTTGTGAAATTGAAAAAAAATTCAACTCTAAACTTCCCATAACTTCTGATCCTGCAATTTTACAGACATGCGGGTGGTATAATTTGGTTTGGAATCTCAAGCACCACAAACTATGAAATTTTTATGAAAATCATTAAAGCCGTTTCTGGTAACTGAGGATTGTTTTAGTTTTTCTGTGTGGTTTTTTGGGGTGATATACTGGAAAATAAAAACTTCAGGAAGATAAAAAACACCTGGATCATCACTGGTGCAAACCTACATGCCAAATTTTATGAAAATCGGATCTCTGGTGTTGTCTTTAGCTTAGAGTACATTCACACATACACATCCACATTGTATGTATATGTAAATATATATGAAAATTATATACAGTATACATACAGAGTGTTTCGAAACTCTCTCCCGAAACTCCGAGGGCACGTTCCTTAGGTCAAAACAAACAAAAAATGTCTTGTAAGTATAAGGTCTATCTCGCTCCGTTTTCCGTCTGTGAGTCTGTTTGTGTTTTTCTATTAAAACTGTATAACTTTAAAACGGCTTGAGTTAAATTATTGAAACTTAGCACGTAAACTATAGTTAGTATGGCCAAAATTTTTACTAATATTCAATTTTTATCTTTTGGAATTTCAAAATGGCGGCCTTTTAAAAAATTAATTGATTAATATCTAAAAAAGTTGACAAATTAACACCAATCTTTTATCATACATAGTAGTGGGGTTTGGTCACCGCTGGGTCCGAGCTGACTCAGCGGTTTTTAAAATGCTGAATTGCAGATTTGGAATTGGTAAAACTGGTTACAGTTCAAAAAATATATTTTACATATCAAGACGTAAATTGTCTTCATATGTAATTTAGCTTTAATTTAATTTTAATAATGTTTACAACAAATTAAAATTATGTTTATTATTAGTTATACTCCTATTAAACGCTCAAGAGCTTCAACAACGGCTCGATCAAAAACAGGAGGGGTTTTGGTGGTTGATGTGACTTGCTGGTCTTGTATAGGACTATTTCTTCTTCTAATATAAGATCGCTGATGTTGAGTTGTTGTTGATGAAGTATAGCTTTCTGAAGTCGATGTTATGTCTAGAACTTGGATCGGTCTTTCTTCTCATTGAGACATGAGGCTGAAATTTATTTAGACAATGTTGATGTAAATAACCGTAAGTTTTCCTCTTCAGAAATGTTTATGTATGGTTAATATTAATACAAATTATTTAAAATTGTTCGCTGTTAAGCAACACGTCTCCCTGATGTGTATTCTCGGACGTTCTGTAAGAGAGTGAGTTATTTGGTTCCAAACATAAATAGTTTTGTATTAATTTTTAGGTGTCAGCAGTTTTATGAAATTTAACACTTCATCAATCGTTAGTAGATGTTTTTCCAGTTGATCTATGTACATGTTGAAATAATAGAATACTCAATCTTTCATATTGTTGCTGGTTTTCCTTCAGTAATCTGTTTTGCTCCTGCACCATTTTATTTAATTCTCGTTTGAGAGTTCGAAGATCCACAGCATCAGTGTCATTCACCCCATCTCCTACATTTTTAATTTTACAGTTAGAAGCATCAAAGCTCTCATCTCTGTAAAGTTCATTTGATGACCCATTCCGATATTTTATCAAACAGTTATTTCTCAAGTATCCTAGATTAACAGCATCATTTTCTAAGGTCGGTTCACCAACGTTTTGTAAAACTCGATTCATCATATCATAATTACCTGTGTGGTTCACTTGAAAACTTTCATGGGATCTAATGATTTTTCTTTTCCGAAGAAAATAGTCTTCATGACGTCCGAACTTGTCAACGTTCATTTTAATACTGAATCCTCAGCTATTAGTAAAATAAATATATTCAATATTGAAATCAGGTCAAGGTCATCCGAAGCAGTTTTTAAAAAATAAACATATTGACCTACTCAGTCCGGTCAATATGTTTATTTTTTGTTTTATTTATTTTTTTATTTTTTTATTAGTTTATTACACAATACAAAATCATTCTAAAATCTACAAGGACTACAATTACTACCACATACATAATTTACAACCATATACAATTTACAATAATATACATGACTAGAGCAAATGAAGTGTTAATTCTGTAGAGTTATTTCCTGTCTGGCCATGAGAGACTAGACAAAGTTTTCCAGCTTCAATTGATTCTACATCTTCGTTTTGAAGTAATGTTTCAAATCGTTTTGGAAGATAAACTTGAAATCTCGGCGTGTCTCCTCCTTTGTATGGTGCTTCACTTAATGCTGCAATGATTCCGTCTCCAACAGATGTATCCACTTTTTTCAAATAGTGAACTACGTACTGCTTCTTTTCCTTCAGCTCAGAACCTTTTTTAGTTTGTAGTACGCTTGATTTTGAATGTTGGTTGAATATGTCCACTAGGGTCTGTAATTTCGAGTCACTCATTGCTGCTGGGTTTATTGTTGATGTTGGGGTTGGTGGAGTGGTAATGGTGAACTCCTGGTTCTTTACCTCTATTTATGCTCCTTCTCCCACCACTTATCCCCTCCACTACAACTGATTTAACTTGACTGTTTAGTAAAGCTTTTAACCCATAAGTATTAGATACGGCACAGTTAGAAAACTTATGTTTGTTACATCTACCTCCAATGCATATCCCAGGGACTTTTTGTTTTTTTCTGTTAATGTTATAGATTGTTACTTTTGATCTGGCATACAATGAGAAAAATTCACATTTTTCTAGCCCTGAGGTAAAAATATGTTTGTACTTATTACAGTATTGCATCAAAATGTTTTCAAGTTCGCTATAATTTGTAAACCCTTCATGCCAAGATATATGATGAAAGTGATTTGAAAGCCATTTGTTGGTTCTTGCATTCTTTTCATTAAGATGATGGAATGGAAACGGAGGCTTTAAAAGAAAATAGTTTGTTACATTAGTTTTTAGATCTAAAATGACGAGTTCTTTTACAATAAATTCATTATTGTTTCCTCTGAATGCTTGAAACTCGATAACACATGGGTTATTAGATAAACTAGGAAATTGTTCCCACCTATACTTTTGTGTGTCCATCATGGAGAATCGCAGAGATCTGAAATTTCATACAACTCATCTTAATTATATGTTTTACCCCCACCACTTACTATACGTTTTGTGTTAAAGCTTCTCGTTTACTTAAATCAAGGGGTTCATCACTTTCCTTTTCAACTTTGAACGTAATAAACTCTTCAATTTCAGTCATATCACGTTTCTCATTCTGAGGGAAAGTAAATTTCATATTGCGAAACAAATAAACTTCTTGAGGCAATCGGTTGTATATTGAAGTATCTAATTGGCTATATATCAAAGGAGAATCTTGTTCATTTTCAATTGTGCTCACCAAATAATCTTTAATAGTGGTTTTAGAAGACTCCAGTTGCTGCATGTACCTTTCAATAGCAGGTACAGCACTCAGGAATATTTCTAATTCATTTCTGTTTAGTAACACTTTGTCATCGTGTGAAGAAAGGTTTCTAACTCGTGCAAATAATTCACCTCGAACTTTCATATTGCTAACCTCAATATCGGAGTTTTCAATGGAGATATTTGTGAGCCGTGACAGCCCAGCGCGTATCTCACGCTCATTGTTATATATATATGTTATGTGTTATGTCATGTTTTTGTTCTTGTGTGTCCTACACTGTGGCAACCCTGTTTTTAGCCAAGAAGCCTTCACATCCGCCTGTCATCGGCATAGGTGCCGAGTTCGTCGTTCATACCAGGCGGAGAGAATAACATGAGTTTTAACTTTTCATTTTCATACTTTCATCTGATTCCATCGTTTCTCTCCGCCACTATGGAGTCTTAAATCTTTGCCGACAGCACTATGGGTAAGTTGTTTTCTTTCATTTGAGTGAAATTTTGCCTTTTAACGAAACTTTGAATTTTCACTTCAAAATCACATGTCACCAGTTTTCCGTTTTGCTCCATCCAGGCTATTTCCAAATAAAACTAAATGTTTCTGTGCTCTATTAGTTCTTTTCACAACACTGTTTAGTTAGGCCCTCAAACGTTTTCTTGAGTTTGAGCCAGAAACCTTTCAAGCATGGTCCCCTTTGTCTAGGTTAGTTTGTCACAGTTAGGACTAATTGTTTTTCAAGCTGTTGTGTAAATGTTTCTTATTTCCTTTTTGTGTATCAAGGTCTACCTCAACTTTGGATAACAAATTTTTGTAGGCTAGGTTGTGTTTTGTACTAGAAAAATCAGTTTTCATGAGTGCCTTTTGGGTAGCCTAGATTTGGCAAAGTGAGTTTTCCCATGTGTTTTGTCACTGTTGAACACCTAGTAAAGGTCTAATTACTTTCACTGTAGCCTACACTGTAGCATTGCTTCACATTTTAATAAACTTTCTGTACTAAACATGTTCTACCCATTTGTGAGTTTTAAGCGAGAGATAGGGACAATTAAATATTCTGGTTTCATTGTTAGGTTAGGTTTTATTTTTTTTGCTTTGTAATTAATTTATTTATGAAAAAATTAGCCATATCACAGGACTAAATACCTAGGGAATATTGTTAAAGGGTCCCCGGTGTCCATCCACCACCACGCCGCCTACTGATCCAGCCGATGCCCTGATGCCCAGCATCTCCGCACCCCCCTCTTCACCCTGCGATGCCATTTGCCCACTGCACGTCAGCTACCTCACCCGAACCGCCTGATGAAGTCGCTGCAGCGCAACACGCAACCTTCTCGGGTGAGATCAAACCATTTTTCCTTGGGGGCGACATCAACTCGACTGCAGAAAGTGGGGAAGGGAAGGGGAAGGGGCAAATTACAAAATTATGAAAGGGGCAAATGAAAGAAGAGAACTGTGATTTTTGGCTGTGATATTTATTTATACAATTTGTTATTTATTTATTTATTTGTTATTTATCTGTTAGGTGTCCCGTCTGTTATTTATTTGTTAATTATTTATTGTTATTGTTCTTGTTAAGTTTTGAGAGTTTATATTATTATATATCTATTTTTTTAAACTCTCAAGACAAAAACATAAGCAAAATTTTGAGCGATAACAAATTAATACTCTAAATATGGATTTTTTTTAAATGTTGCTTTGTCATATTTTTTTCTCTGGGCCCAGTTGAAGTTCAAGGTAGATTAATGAGCGGCTACAGTGAAAAACTTATAAACATATATATATTTTTTTTTGAAAAGGTTAATTATGATGACTGATTTATAGTGATAGCGTAGTGTGTAGGAAAATAAAATTAGAGATTTGTTGCGATTCAAATATTTTTTTTGACCCACTCCTGGTGCTGTGGGCCGCCCCTTGACCGTGCACATGGGGGCACGCTTCCAGCCGTCTGCTAGCATGGGGTACGGGCAAGGGGTAGGGCTCATTTGTTTTCTTCCCATAAACTTGATTAATTAGGTAACAATGAATCAGCTTCATTGATTTACTGAGAGACATCCACGCATTTTCGTAAATTACGATTTGTTTCTCTCCATGATTAAGTAATACACCTGGGCTGTAGTTCAAGAACTTACAGACTCCAACAGTAACATTTTTGTTTGCACATACTGACAGAGGATACACAATTCGTAAAAATATCTCGTTTAACATGTACAAAGGCATGGACACTTCTTGTTTTTTCCTTCGTTTAGTTAATGTTTTCATAGCATTTTTGTTGATTTCTTCATTATTTTAGGATCATTCACTTACATTTATGACATCTTCCAAATTGTCTTTACATATTTTTCTTTTTAAACTTTCTGAATCTTCGAGGAAATGATTCCCTTTCAAAGAAAAAGCTGATTCTTCTAATCCTCCACACTCGTTGTCAATGGACTCCATGGTTTTCAAATTAATGTTTCCACAATGAATGTTATCTAGAAACTGGTCGTTTCAATGTGTGCTCTCTTTTATATACCGAAGGCGTATTAGGAGGGGATGGGTGTCACATTACAGCACCTTTTTAACGATCCCTGTAAGTGGTGTGTATGTAAGATAGAATCGTGTAAGATCAAACAGTATGCTGTAGTATTTGGAGGGATGTTATCTTCAAATTCAAGTTCTCATCGAATATCGACCGTTGATGATTACAGTGACTCGTTTTGCTTTGAACAGTCGATTACAACTAACGGTGCATCAGAAGCAAACTTTTTAGGGTCAAGTAGGGGTGTGTTTGTTTTACCATAGTATGATGATTGAAATCTTGCATACATATCATACAGTAGGGTGTATCTTTTCTTCGTGAACGCAACGTTCAAATTGTCATATGGAAAAAATTGTGAATTCAAAAACAACTTGATATTTGTTAGATTGCAGTGATCAAATATTCCTGCATTTTTAGTTATTTCATTTTTTCTTCCAGTTTGCATTGCAAATATTACATATCTTGGTTTTTCAAGTTGAGTAGAAGTTTTTATGCTCCATGTGTGTCTTTGTGTAGTTGGTAGTGAAGGATATTCATGCATTTCCCAACTCCGAAAGGGTAGCACTATTTCCCGGTCTGAATTCAATTGTTTCAAAAGAGATAAACGATGTTCATCAGCGATTTTCAAATGAGGTACTCTCCAAACAATCTTGTCTAGAAAAAATCCCACTCTAACTTATCTGAAGTAGTTCCATCAGGTGCAACAATTAAATCATTGTTTGTAGATGAACGAAGCAAAACCAGTTCATGTTTGACATTAATTATTATCCTTTTGTAGTCTTCTGAAAGTCCTAGAAGCATCCAAAGTGGTACACAAAAATCGAAATAACCATTATCAGAAGGCGTGAAAGAGTTATTAGTAGGTAACACCCAACCAGAAGTTTGCAGGCTATTGGTTTCTTTAGGTGACAAAGAAACAAGATTCTTTAGGGTACTGGAAATTCCCACTCGTTTAGTAGAATCTACTGTGATCCCTGTAGTTCATACCTAATTTCTTCAAATAGATATGCCATAGCGTTGTTTATGAATGGTACAGTTGATCCTGTTGTTTTCCCGTCTTTTTTAGTTACTTTTCCTTCTATGTATAGATAACTTTCACAAGGTAAAGTATAAGCATCCTGTTGTTGAATGGGTATACGAATTTCATCGTTATTTCCTAATTTTGATAAAGCGTAGGGATGATGGGTGTGGCATTCCTTTTCCCAAAGGGTCTCGTCGAACAGCGGTCCTTGACGGATGTCCAATATATCCATGATTATTTACAGTCAAACCAATTTCTTCCAGGAACCTTATGTTTTCTCTTGTTAACTGGCTGCTAGTTCCAGGAGAAATGAGAGCTTCCTTTGGAGAGCCCCTTCTTATAAAGCTTAGCCCCATAAAAGTTTTGTTACTTTGCGGCTCTAATGTGCAACCTTAATGATATTTCTTCGCCTCTGAAGTCCACAGGATTATCGTCTTGATCTAGTATGTTCACCTCAATGTCCGAGATGGAAGTGGTATTTAATGGTAGGTATACAAGGTTATGAGGCTTCTCAATTATTTTAAATCCAGGTGCAACTGTTGGGTAGAGTGTATGTAAAATATGATGGTTTGCTCCATTTTTATATGATCCTTGAACAATGTTACACATTATGTTGATAGTATTAACTTTTATTATATTAACTGTATCTGCTCCTATGTGTGTTTTGTTTGGTTCAAGTATATCTGTTGAAGGAGGGAAACCTAATAACATTCCAATTGAATGAGGTTGTTTGAAATCAATGTAAAATCTTGATTTAATCTCAGTCCGAAGTGAACTGTTATTAGCTTTAATTTCAATATTATCTTTGCCCATTTGCTTTTGTAGTTCTTCATTGATAGATTCAACTTCATAAGAACCAGTATTCAACTTGATTGTTTCCATAAATTTTAATTTCCCATTAGAATCTCTCTCCTTGTAATAGTAAAATGTGTTATTGACATCTTCAGTTATGTTTGGAATAGAATTGTATGTTGTGAAATCCAAAAGACTGGCTTCCCAATTTTTATCTCTTTGAAGATGTAATGGAGGGAAAAGAGTTGTCCGCAAATTTGATGTTTTTCCACTGATGGATACCGTATATGATGACATCTTAAAGCATACTAACGCTTGTCGCTAAAAACTCCAAACATAAATGATTACATACTGATGTATTATAGCTTTGGAACCTGTCATAGTTATAAAATACTTCATCTACACCAAAAAAATATTCTTGAAGTTCTAGAGGTGGAGGTAGGTTCCCAAAACTATCAAAATAATATACTTTATTTTTTAACTTCTTGTAACAAACCGAATGAGTTCCAGGACCACTTGAGTTATCTAAATTAACAATGCCAGTTTCATTTTCCCAAATTTTTTCTGGCAATGTATCTCTCATGAAAACACCTCGGAAGAAACGAATTTTCAAACATGTTGCATAAGCCATTAGTTCTTCATTGGATAAAGCTATATTTGGAATAATAATTTGTTTTGCTTACTTTTTACACACTGTTGTAGGGTCTTAGGTATAGACCTTTTCCTGATTTTATCATGGTTTACACCGATGTATTTTTGGGTTTGTTTTTTTTATTACATTTCTTTCTTTTGATGTTTCCTCCTTGCTTTCCAGCCACTCTTCGTTTTGCTTTGGATGTTTTTCTTCCTCCTCCTATAGCAGTTTTCGCTTTCATTGCGGCTGATTCTGCTAAAGCTGCAGCTCGTTCACCAAAACTTGAATCTTCAGCCTTCACTCTCTCCCAGGCCTTCTCAGCCAAAATCCTATTAGCCACAGTCCTATTAAAGGTGTCAGAATATTTTGAATAAGCTATATCGTGGTCTTTGCAGGCTCGATCTAGTTTATTTATTCCAGGGTCTCCACGGCTCAACCTTTCTTTCAGTCTTGTTCCAGGACCACAATATTGGAAGCCACCAGGCAAATGAAGCTCAGTAGGTAACACATCAATCGCTGTATTAACAAGTTTTCCAATTGGAATTTTGCGAAGAATAGTTTCACCTGCTGATACAAGAGCAGAAGTTATACCGCCTCCTTTCTTGTGAAGCTCCTGCCTACAACTGACCATTACAAAGCACTGATTTTTCTTATACGTGATATCATGTATTGAGCTAAAACACAACTGAATGTTCTGAAAAGGTTTACTAAATTATATATCCCTGATTCCGAAGTTCTTGAGTTAGAGCTATAATTTCACTATCAAGCCCAGTATGTCGTGCCTGCTTGGCTTCATAAAGTAAACGCATCCTGTCAACGAGTTTATTGACATTATTGTAGTGTATAATGTTTGTTTCGTAGGCATTTTTCATTAGCATTCTATGACCAGACTTAGCATTTCTTGGAGGAAATAATTTTACAATAATCTTTTCATATTTCTTAGATTTATTGCGATATATTGGAGCAATAGATGAGTAACCCTTTCTGTGTGCATTTGTAAGTTTGATAATTTGTTTAAAATTAATAAGATCCTTAGGTGTGTATCTTGTGGGATTGGTTTTAAAGATCAGCTCAAAAAGACCTAGTGTACCAGAATATGGTTTTTCTTTAATTGTTATGTTATCCATATCATCCGTGGAAATAATACTATTACCAATCATAATTTTATCATTTTCCGCCCTAGTACCATAGACGTGACATGTCATCTTCCGCATGTTTCCTTCTAGCATTTTCAATATATATTTTCTTGTTAAAAGTCCTTTTTTACCGATATCTATAGCTATGTTACTGACATTGGTAATAGACTTATCTGTAACCTCAGTTGTTGGTTGTTCATCCGCATCATCTTCATTTTCACTAACTTCAATCCCTTCTTTTCTTTCACTTTCGATATAATTTTCTTCGGTTATATCTTTATCAGCTGAACTATTAGAAGTAGTAGAATAGTTATCATCTTTAGGCGAGTGTTCCCCTCGTTCGTTTACTGGATAAAAACAGAAGACATGTACTATGATTTGAAAGTATTTCCTCATAATAATGACTTTGATTTTTCTGATTACCCCACGAATCATTCACTGTACCATGATAAAAACAAAAAGGTATTAGGGAAATTCAAGGATGAAGCAAATGGCGAATTGATTAAAGATATAATAGCTTTAGCTTCAAAAATGTATGCCATTGACTTTGTGGAATCTCACTGCATTAAGAAAGCAAAAGGAATAAAGAACATGTATGTAAAGAAAAGAATTACTTTTGATCATTATAAAAAATGCCTGGAAGAACATATCACATACACTGCAACGTTTAATAGTATTCGAAGCTTTAACCATCAATTATTTACTGTCAGAGAAAGTAAGAAGTCCCTCTCTTCTTATGATGATAAACGTGTTATTTTAGAAGATGGTGTCCATACCTTGCCATACGGGCAATACTCTCTTCATTGATATCATGAAGACGGTTATATTTACGATCGAAACATTAATTATATTGCAGTGTGGTTCAAGTTTCTGAGCAGTAAAGGTTGTATTACTTCAAATATGAGTTTTACAAAACAGGATATTGTTAATGAGCTCCACAAACCTGCAAGAAGGCATTTCCCTAGACGAAACACTGTATTGAAAGGTTTAAATGACTTATATCAATCAGATTTCGTTGAAATGAAACCGTACAGAAGTATAAACAAAAACTATAATTATATATTGACGTTAATTAACTGTTTCACAAAAGTTGCATTTGCAGCTCCGCTTAAGGATAAAAAAGGAGAAACAGTATCAAATGCAATGGAAAAAATCATCAAAATTAATAACATAAAGATGAATCACCTGCAAAGCGATGATGGAAAGGAGTTCTTCAATAAAATATTTTCAAGCCTCATGAAACGGCACAACATCAACCATTATTCTACAAAAAGTGAGAAAAAGGCAACCATTATAGAAAGATTTAATAGAACGCTAAATACTTTGATGTTCAAGCAGTTTTTCTTCCAGCCACTTCAAGAGTGGCTGGAAAGCAAGGAGGAAACATCAAAAGAAAGAAATGTAATAATAAAAAAAAACAAACCCAAAAATACATCGGTGTAAACCATGATAAAATCAGGAAAAGGTCTATACCTAAGACCCTACAACAGTGTGTAAAAAGTAAGCAAAACAAATTATTATTCCAAATATAGCTTTATCCAATGAAGAACTAATGGCTTATGCAACATGTTTGAAAATTCGTTTCTTCCGAGGTGTTTTCATGAGAGATACATTGCCAGAAAAAATTTGGGAAAATGAAACTGGTATAGTTAATTTAGATAACTCAAGTGGTCCTGGAACTCATTGGGTTTGTTACAAGAAGTTAAAAAATAAAGTATATTATTTTGATAGTTTTGGGAACCTACCTCCACCTCTAGAACTTCAAGAATATTTTTCTGGTGTAGATGAAGTATTTTATAACTATGACAGGTTCCAAAGCTATAATACATCAGTATGTAATCATTTATGTTTGGAGTTTTTAGCGACAAGCGTTAGTATGCTTTAAGATGTCATCATATACGGTATCCATCAGTGGAAAAACATCAAATTTGCGGACAACTCTTTTCCCTCCATTACATCTTCAAAGAGATAAAAATTGGGAAGCCAGTCTTTTGGATTTCACAACATACAATTCTATTCCAAACATAACTGAAGATGTCAATAACACATTTTACTATTACAAGGAGAGAGATTCTAATGGGAAATTAAAATTTATGGAAACAATCAAGTTGAATACTGGTTCTTATGAAGTTGAATCTATCAATGAAGAACTACAAAAGCAAATGGGCAAAGATAATATTGAAATTAAAGCTAATAACAGTTCACTTCGGACTGAGATTAAATCAAGATTTTACATTGATTTCAAACAACCACATTCAATTGGAATGTTATTAGGTTTCCCTCCTTCAACAGATATACTTGAACCAAACAAAACACACATAGGAGCAGATACAGTTAATATAATAAAAGTTAATACTATCAACATAATGTGTAACATTGTTCAAGGATCATATAAAAATGGAGCAAACCATCATATTTTACATACACTCTACCCAACAGTTGCACCTGGATTTAAAATAATTGAGAAGCCTCATAACCTTGTATACCTACCATTAAATACCACTTCCATCTCGGACATTGAGGTGAACATACTAGATCAAGACGATAATCCTGTGGACTTCAGAGGCGAAGAAATATCATTAAGGTTGCACATTAGAGCCGCAAAGTAACAAAAATTTTATGGGGCTAAGCTTTATAAGAAGGGGCTCTCCAAAGGAATCGCTCATTTCTCCTGGAACTAGCAGCCAGTTAACAAGAGAAAACATAAGGTTCCTGGAAGAAATTGGTTTGACTGTAAATAATCATGGATATATTGGACATCCGTCAAGGACCGCTGTTCGACGAGACCCTTTAGGAAAAGGAATACCACACCCATCATCCCTATGCTTCATCAAAATTAGGAAATAACGATGAAATTCGTATACCCATTCAACAACAGGATGCTTATACTTTACCTTGTGAAAGTTATCTATACATAGAAGGAAAAGTAACTAAAAAAGACGGGAAAACAACAGGATCAACTGTACCATTCATAAACAACGCTATGGCATATCTATTTGAAGAAATTAGGTATGAACTATCAGGGATCACGGTAGATTCTACTAGTGGGAATTTCCAGTACCCTAAAGAATCTTGTTTCTTTGTCACCTAAAGAAACCAATAGCCTGCAAACTTCTGGTTGGGTGTTACCTACTAATAACTCTTTCACGCCATCGGATAATGGTTATTTCGATTTTTGTGTACCACTTTGGATGCTTCTAGGACTTTCAGAAGACTACAAAAGGATAATAATTAATGTCAAACATGAACTTTTTTTGCTTCGTTCATCTACAAACAATGATTTAATTGTTGCACCTGATGGAACTACTTCAGATAAGTTAGAGTGGGATTTTTTTTTAGACAAGATTGTTTGGAGGGTACCTCATTTGAAAATCGCTGATGAACATCGTTTATCTCTTTTGAAACAATTGAATTCAGATCGGGAAATAGTGCTACCCTTTCGGAGTTGGGAAATGCATGAATATCCTTCACTACCAACTACACAAAGACACACATGGAGCATAAAAACGTCTACTCAACTTGAAAAACCAAGATATGTAATATTTGCAATGCAAACTGGAAGAAAAAATGAAATAACTAAAAATGCAGGAATATTTGATCACTGCAATCTAACAAATATCAAGTTGTTTTTGAATTCACAATTTTTTCCATATGACAATTTGAACGTTGCGTTCACGAAGAAAAGATACACCCTACTGTATGATATGTATGCAAGATTTCAATCATCATACTATGGTAAAACAAACACACCCCTACTTGACCCTAAAAAGTTTGCTTCTGATGCACCGTTAGTTGTAATCGACTGTTCAAAGCAAAACGAGTCACTGTAATCATCGACGGTCGATATTCGATTAGAACTTGAATTTGAAGATAATATCCCTCCAAATACTACAGCCAGTTTCTAGATAACATTCATTGTGGAAACATTAATTTGAAAACCATGGAGTCCATTGACAACGAGTGTGGAGGATTAGAAGAATCAGCTTTTTCTTTGAAAGGGAATCATTTCCTCGAAGATTCAGAAAGTTTAAAAAGAAAAATATGTAAAGACAATTTGGAAGATGTCATAAATGTAAGTGAATGATCCTAAAATAATGAAGAAATCAACAAAAATGCTATGAAAACATTAACTAAACGAAGGAAAAAACAAGAAGTGTTCATGCCTTTGTACATGTTAAACGAGATATTTTTACGAATTGTGTATCCTCTGTCAGTATGTGCAAACAAAAATGTTACTGTTGGAGTCTGTAAGTTCTTGAACTACAGCCCAGGTGTATTACTTAATCATGGAGAGAAACAAATCGTAATTTACGAAAATGCGTGGATGTCTCTCAGTAAATCAATGAAGCTGATTCATTGTTACCTAATTAATCAAGTTTATGGGAAGAAAACAAATGAGCCCTACCCCTTGCCCGTACCCCATGCTAGCAGACGGCTGGAAGCGTGCCCCCATGTGCACGGTCAAGGGGCGGCCCACAGCACCAGGAGTGGGTCAAAAAAAATATTTGAATCGCAACAAATCTCTAATTTTATTTTCCTACACACTACGCTATCACTATAAATCAGTCATCATAATTAACCTTTTCAAAAAAAATATATATATGTTTATAAGTTTTTCACTGTAGCCGCTCATTAATCTACCTTGAACTTCAACTGGGCCCAGAGAAAAAAATATGACAAAGCAACATTTAAAAAAAATCCATATTTAGAGTATTAATTTGTTATCGCTCAAAATTTTGCTTATGTTTTTGTCTTGAGAGTTTAAAAAAATAGATATATAATAATATAAACTCTCAAAACTTAACAAGAACAATAACAATAAATAATTAACAAATAAATAACAGACGGGACACCTAACAGATAAATAACAAATAAATAAATAAATAACAAATTGTATAAATAAATATCACAGCCAAAAATCACAGTTCTCTTCTTTCATTTGCCCCTTTCATAATTTTGTAATTTGCCCCTTCCCCTTCCCTTCCCCACTTTCTGCAGTCGAGTTGATGTCGCCCCCAAGGAAAAATGGTTTGATCTCACCCGAGAAGGTTGCGTGTTGCGCTGCAGCGACTTCATCAGGCGGTTCGGGTGAGGTAGCTGACGTGCAGTGGGCAAATGGCATCGCAGGGTGAAGAGGGGGGTGCGGAGATGCTGGGCATCAGGGCATCGGCTGGATCAGTAGGCGGCGTGGTGGTGGATGGACACCGGGGACCCTTTAAAAATATTCCCTAGGTATTTAGTCCTGTGATATGGCTAATTTTTTCATAAATAAATTAATTACAAAGCAAAAAAAATAAAACCTAACCTAACAATGAAACCAGAATATTTAATTGTCCCTATCTCTCGCTTAAAACTCACAAATGGGTAGAACATGTTTAGTACAGAAAGTTTATTAAAATGTGAAGCAATGCTACAGTGTAGGCTACAGTGAAAGTAATTAGACCTTTACTAGGTGTTCAACAGTGACAAAACACATGGGAAAACTCACTTTGCCAAATCTAGGCTACCCAAAAGGCACTCATGAAAACTGATTTTTCTAGTACAAAACACAACCTAGCCTACAAAAATTTGTTATCCAAAGTTGAGGTAGACCTTGATACACAAAAAGGAAATAAGAAACATTTACACAACAGCTTGAAAAACAATTAGTCCTAACTGTGACAAACTAACCTAGACAAAGGGGACCATGCTTGAAAGGTTTCTGGCTCAAACTCAAGAAAACGTTTGAGGGCCTAACTAAACAGTGTTGTGAAAAGAACTAATAGAGCACAGAAACATTTAGTTTTATTTGGAAATAGCCTGGATGGAGCAAAACGGAAAACTGGTGACATGTGATTTTGAAGTGAAAATTCAAAGTTTCGTTAAAAGGCAAAATTTCACTCAAATGAAAGAAAACAACTTACCCATAGTGCTGTCGGCAAAGATTTAAGACTCCATAGTGGCGGAGAGAAACGATGGAATCAGATGAAAGTATGAAAATGAAAAGTTAAAACTCATGTTATTCTCTCCGCCTGGTATGAACGACGAACTCGGCACCTATGCCGATGACAGGCGGATGTGAAGGCTTCTTGGCTAAAAACAGGGTTGCCACAGTGTAGGACACACAAGAACAAAAACATGACATAACACATGTTAAGCAATGGTGTATTGCTTAATCATGGAGAGAAACAAATCGTAATTTACGAAAATGCGTGGATGTCTCTCAGTAAATCAATGAAGCTGATTCATTGTTACCTAATTAATCAAGTTTCTGGGAAGAAAAGAAATATCTCCATTGAAAACTCCGATATTGAGGTTAGCAATATGAAAGTTCGAGGTGAATTATTTGTACGAGTTAGAAACCTTTCTTCACACGATGACAAAGTGTTACTGAACAGAAATTAATTAGAAATATTCCTGAGTGCTGTACCTGCTATTGAAAGGTACATGCAGCAACTGGAGTCTTCTAAAACCACTATTAAAAATTATTTGGTGAGCACAATTGAAAATGAACAAGATTCTCCTTTGATATATAGCCAATTAGATACTTTAATATACAACAGACTGCCTCAAGAAGTTTATTTGTTTCGCAATATGAAATTTACTTTCCCTCAGAACGAGAAACGTGATATGACTGAAATTGACGAGTTTATTACGTTCAAAGTTGAAAAGGAAAGTGATGAACCCCTTGATTTAAGTAAACGAGAAGCTTTAACACAAAACGTTTAGTAAGTGGTGGGGGTAAAACATATAATTAGATGAGATGTATGAAATTTCAGATCTCTGCGATTCTCCATGATAGACACACAAAAGTATAGGTGGGAACAATTTCCTAGTTTATCTAATAACTCATGTGTTATCGAGTTTCAAGCATTCAGAGGAAACAATAATGAATTTATTGTAAAAGAACTCGTCATTTTAGATCTAAAAACTAATGTAACAAACTATTTTCTTTTTAAGCCTCCGTTTCCATTCCATCATCTTGATGAAAAGAATGCAAGGACCAACAAATGGCTTTCAAATCACTTTCATCATCTATCTTGGCATGAAGGGTTTACAAATTACAGCGGACTTGAAAACATTTTGATGCAATACTGTAATAAGTACAAACATATTTTTACCTCAGGGCTAGAAAAATGTGAATTTTGCTCATTGTATGCCAGTTCAAAAGTAACAATCTATAACATTAACAGAAAAAAACAAAAAGTCCCTGGGATATGCATTGGAGGTAGATGTAACAAACATAAGTTTTCTAACTGTGCCGTATCTAATACTTATGGGTTAAAAGCTTTACTAAACAGTCAAGTTAAATCAGTTGTAGTGGAGGGGATAAGTGGTGGGGGAAGGAGCATAAATAGAGGTAAAGAACCAGGAGTTCACCATTACCACTCCACCAACCCCAACATCAACAATAAACCCAGCAGCAATGAGTGACTCGAAATTACAGACCCTAGTGGACATATTCAACCAACATTCAAAATCAAGCGTACTACAAACTAAAAAAGGTTCTGAGCTGAAGGAAAAGAAGCAGTACATAGTTCACTATTTGAAAAAAGTGGATACATCTGTTGGAGACGGAATCATTGCAGCATTAAGTGAAGCACCGTACAAAGGAGGAGACACGCCGAGATTTCAAGTTTATCTTCCAAAACGATTTGAAACATTACTTCAAAACGAAGATGTAGAATCAATTGAAGCTGGAAAACTTTGTCTAGTCTCTCATGGCCAGACAGGAAATAACTCTACAGAATTAACACTTCATTTGCTCTAGTCATGTATATTATTGTAAATTGTATATGGTTGTAAATTATGTATGTGGTAGTAATTGTAGTCCTTGTAGATTTTAGAATGATTTTGTATTATGTAATAAACTAATAAAAAAAATAAAAAATAAATAAAACAAAAAATAAACATATTGACCGGACTGAGTAGGTCAATATGTTTATTTTTTTAAAACTGCTTCGGATGACCTTGACCTGATTTCAATATTGAATATATTTATTTTACTAATAGCTGAGGATTCAGTATTAAAATGAACGTTGACAAGTTCGGACGTCATGAAGACTATGTTCTTCGGAAAAGAAAAATCATTAGATCCCATGAAAGTTTTCAAGTGAACCACACAGGTAATTATGATATGATGAATCGAGTTTTACAAAACGTTGGTGAACCGACCTTAGAAAATGATGCTGTTAATCTAGGATACTTGAGAAATAACTGTTTGATAAAATATCGGAATGGGTCATCAAATGAACTTTACAGAGATGAGAGCTTTGATGCTTCTAATTGTAAAATTAAAAATGTAGGAGATGGGGTGAATGACACTGATGCTGTGAATCTTCGAACTCTCAAACGAGAATTAAATAAAATGGTGCAGGAGCAAAACAGATTACTGAAGGAAAACCAGCAACAATATAAAAGATTGAGTATTCTATTATTTCAACATGTACATAGATCAACTGGAAAAACATCTACTAACGATTGATGAAGTGTTAAATTTCATAAAACTGCTGACACCTAAAAATTAATACAAAACTATTTATGTTTGGAACCAAATAACTCACTCTCTTACAGAACGTCCGAGAATACACATCAGGGAGACGTGTTGCTTAACAGCGAACAATTTTAAATAATTTGTATTAATATTAACCATACATAAACATTTCTGAAGAGGAAAACTTACGGTTATTTACATCAACATTGTCTAAATAAATTTCTGCCTCATGTCTCAAAGAGAAGAAAGACCGATCCAAGTTCCAGACATAACATCGACTTCAGAAAGCTATACTTCATCAACAACAACTCAACATCAGCGGTCTTATATTCGAAGAAGAAATAGTCCTATACAAGACCAGCAAGTCACATCAACCACCAAAACCCCTCCTGTTTTTGATCGAGCCGTTGTTGAAGCTCTTGAGCGTTTAATAGGAGTATAACTAATAATAAACATAATTTTAATTTGTTGTAAACATTATTAAAATTAAATTAAAGCTAAATTACATATCAAGACATTTTACGTCCTGATATGTAAAATATTTTTTAAAAACTCAACAGATTGACCTTGAACTGTAACCAGTTTTTACCAATTCCAAATCTGCATTTCAGCATTTTAAAAACCGCTGAGTCAGCTCGGACCCAGCGGTGACCAAACCCCTCTACTATGTATGATAAAAGATTGGTGTTAATTTGTCAACCTTTTTAGATATTAATGAATTAATTTTTTAAAAGGCCGCCATTTTGAAATTCCAAAAGATAAAAATTGATTATTAGTAAAAATTTTGGCCATACTAACTATAGTTTACGTGCTAAGTTTCAATAATTTAACTCAAGCCGTTTTAAAGTTATACAGTTTTAATAGAAAAACACAAACAGACTCACAGACGGAAAACGGAGCGAGATAGACCTTATACTTTCAAGACATTTTTTGTTTGTTTTGACCTAAGGAACGTGCCCTCGGAGTTTCGGGAGAGAGTTTCGAAACACTCTGTATGTATACTGTATATAATTTTCATATATATTTACATATACATACAATGTGGATGTGTATGTGTGAATGTAAACTAAGCTAAAGACAACACCAGAGATCCGATTTTCATAAAATTTGGCATGTAGGTTTGCACCAGTGATGATCCAGGTGTTTTTTATCTTCCTGAAGTTTTTATTTTCCAGTATATCACCCCAAAAAACCACACAGAAAAACTAAAACAACCCTCAGTTACCAGAAACGGCTCTAATGATTTTCATAAAAATTTCATAGTTTGTGGTGCTTGAGATTCCAAACCAAATTATACCACCCGCATGTCTGTAAAATTGCAGGATCAGAAGTTATGGGAAGTTTAGAGTTGAATTTTTTTTTCAATTTCACAAAAACTTTAATATCTAAAGAAAATTTACTTTTAACCATTACACTTTGCTTTAAAGCATTAGCAATTCAGTACATTTCGAATTATTATTTTACGTTAACTGGTTCGGGGGATAATCAATATCTACGTTTTTGTGGTAAACACAGTACGTTGTCAAGTGTTATTTTATTGAAGATATTTGAAATTAAGCTTGGGTTATTTTTTACTACAGGATATAATTTTCCACATGTTGTTATTTTCACTAAATTAAATCGAAATAGTTTTATTTTTTTACTTAGGAAGATTTTCTTTGTTTGAAATTTATTGTTAGTGATGGTGATTTTATATTTTGATTTGGATTTTTGCGGACATTTGCCATCACTGATACTAAAAACAAGTTTCACGACGTTTCGGGATCTGGAATCTGATCCCGTCTTCAGGTAGAACAAAACCTAGAACATAACAAGATTAGTAACACATAGCCAGGAAAACCTGGACAAAACACCGCTGAAACAGAGAACTGTAAAAGCAGTCACAAAAACACTATGCTGGAAAGAAAAACAATAACACAAAATAACACAGAAATCACAAGTATCAAGAATCACCAGACAGGAGAGAGCACGTCCACATCCAATCAGCCGATCGCGAGTTTCGAAAAGCAACATCGGCCGTTTATCCGTAATCGGCAAATACGCAGCTGTCCGCGAATTTCGCAAAGCTAGATTCTCCGTTTTTTCGCGATCGGCAAATACGCGCGACCGTTTTCAACGGCCGATCGCGAGTTTCGTAAAGCTACATCGGCCGTTTATCCGCGATCGGGAGATACGCGTTGGCGTGTTTCGTGGACGTTCGCGAATAGCGTAAAGATATTTTTGCCGTTTGTCCACGACTGGCAAATACACGCGTGGGTTTAGCGCGCGTCCGGTCACAAGGTTTGCAAAGCTGCACTTGCCGTTTATTAGCGATCGGCTAATACGCACGTCAGTATTAGCGGATGATCGCGCTAACCTGGATCTGCTGTTTATTTGCGATCGGCAAACGGACAATTCGCGAGTTCGTTTTCCGTGACCGGTAGCGAGTTTTGCGAAGCTACACCCGCAGTTTAGTTGCGATCGCTAAAACGATCATGCCCCGAAAATTTCCTGAAGTGAATAAAAATCCCGCCCAAAAATCGGGAATTCAATTTTCCCGAAATTTTGGGACCCGACCATCCCTGATTAAAAATTACGGATATTAACTTTGTTTGGTCAACTTGAACAAACTTACAAGCTTAATGTATTTTTAAATATATTTTCCTTTTCTCAGGGGGGGCAACTGCCCCCCCTGGCTCCCCCTGCGGGCGCCCATGAACGTACCCACGGAGTTTTGGGAGAGAGTTTCGAAACACCCTGTATATATAAATCATGGTCTCGGGCTTAGGCAAAGTAGTATAGTTCTTTGGGCTTAAGTCTTACTATGAGACCTACGGTAACAGCTTCTTCCCTGTAGGGTAAATTCACAAGTTTTTTTGTCATCAATCCGTTTGTATGTGTCTACTTATATATTCAATTTGTTATTAAAAGCGGTTGGACTGTGGACTTCGTTCGAGACGAAGAAGGCTGAGGTAGCGATTACTCACCAACCCACAATTTTAACATAGAAAAATCGAACCAATGTGTACTGACTGAATATGACAAGTCAAAAGTTTCTTTTACTTGAAGCTAGTGGGATATGCCCCACAGAAAAATACCTCTTACCGCTCATGACCTAAACCAGAAGTAGTAGATGGACCCTGCTAATATAACACGACTGCTTGCTATAGCTTCTAGACAGTAGCTGACACGTTAGTTGTGCGAATTGGTTGACGAGTTGGTTGACACTGTCAGTATTTTGTAGAGTGCTATACGATTACTGTCTTTGAAATGTTAGTCTAGGCAATGAAAATGTATAGAGGGTAATTTTTTAAACACAATTTTTTACTTTGCAGCTTTGTTTGGACTAGTTAGGAGATGAACATATCAAAACTATCTCTTGAGCGGGGGAAGGGAGGGGGATCAGAAGGTACCATTTTTGGTTTTTCCTAATTATCTTGAAAACTGTCAACTTTTGGTATTCCCTATTAAATTTGAAAATTAAATTTCCTGGAAGAAAAGTATGTAATATGTCTATTTTGGTCTAATCATTTACAAGGTAAGCACTAATTTTATTAAAAGTAGAGTCCCACAAACCCGGACTAATGTGGACCGAATGGTGTCCGGGTTTGTGAAAATTCCGAGTTATCGGGAAATGAGTAAAATTAAGGAAAAATAAGAATAATTTCTATTATTTCAATAAGAAACCATTTATTTATTGCATAGTAAAAATAGTCCAGTCAAAAAACTTTAAAAAATGGCCCAACCTGGAAAAAATTCCGTTAATTTTGAAACTTTGCACACTTATTTAGAAGTACCTAAGGATGAAAATACCAAAAGTCCTGGAAAATATGTGGCGAGCTCTAGTGGCAATTGATGGAAACAGGGTACTTTTTTTGGTTTTTCGTAAAAATCTCGAGAACCGTTGGTCGGAGGTGAGAACATTAAATGTAGAAAATAAAGCTTATTAAATTTGCTACAAAATGATGTGGTACATTTTCTTTGTACTCCTAACGGTTACCGAGTTATAGGGCGCCAAAAATAAGGATATTTTCACGATTTCCCCCTAAAAATGAGCAAAATTTTGTTTTTTTAGTTTTTAACGTATGAAAATAAAAATTATATAATTTTGGTGGGCACCATTACATTCAGCTTAAAAAGCCAAACAATTTAATATCCTGAATCATTGCTTTCTGTCCGTTGGTCACCGAGATAATGGAGGCGAATCAAATTTTATTCGCCACAATCATCCTTCACTCATCTGTCATTCATACTTGGCTTAAAATACCTACCTGGGTAGGTCGCCATTTCAACTAATGTATCTAATGTATCTAATGTTTCCTATGATATGTTGCGAAATAAGCGAGATATAGAACTTTTTTTTATTTCCCATAAGGATTACATAGGTACAATGTAAAGGGTGTTTATCGCCTCCATTATCTCTGTGACCAACGGACAGAAAGCAATGATTCAGGATACTAAATTGTTTGGCTTTTTAAGCTGAATATAATGGTGCCCACCAAAATTAGATAATTTTTATTTTCATACGTTAAAAACTAAAAAAACAAAATTTTGCTCATTTTTAGGGGGAAATCGTGAGAATATCCTTATTTTTGGCGCCCTATAACTCGGTAACCTTTCGGAGTATATAGAAAATGTACCACATCATTTTGTAGCAAATTTAATAAGCTTTATTTTCTACACTTAAAGTTCTCACCTCCGACCAACGGTTCTCGAGATTTTTACGAAAAACCAAAAACGTACCCTGTTTCTATCAATTGCCACTAGAGCTCGCCACATATTTTCCAGAACTTTTGGTATTTTCATCCTTAGGTACTTCTAAATAAGTGTGCAAAGTTTCAAAATTAACGGAATTTTTCCAGGTCAAACCCTGTTTTGACTGGACTAAAACTATAAAAACAATATTAGTTAAAAAAAACTTAAAGAAAAACTAAAACTGTTTTAAATGCGTCACACCATGCTCTGGCCTTGAATCTCAATGTACTTTATTACTCTGGCAGGCTTTCCGAGTTATCCAGAATTCCGGGTTATCGAAGTCCGGGTTTGCGGTACTCTAAAAATATCCCTTCAATTATAAATACATGTAAATGTTTGTGTAACATTCTTTCATGCATGCAAAATGGGGGAACGATTTTTACCTCAAGGAAAATAAACAAAATTCGCGAAACGTTGACGAAATATCCAGAAATTTGACACCTCAATCATAAAAATGGTCCATAGTTAAGGGTTTGGTGTGCTCGTAAAAACTTTATTTTCAAGGAATCATTACAAATATGCCGTTACTACAACTTATTTGTGAGCTCGCCCATACCTTTGTTTTAGACCAATATTTATGACTGAAGTGTTAAATTACTGGAAATTTTGTCAATATTTCCTGAATATTGTTCATTTTCCTACAGGTGAAAAATCGTTGCCCCATTGGGCATGTTTGTTACATACAATTTTACATAATTTCTTATGGAAGGAATAATTGTTTAAATATGAATACAGTTAGTGCTCACCTTAAAAATGTTTGGACCAAAAAGAGACATATTATATACTTTTCTTACATTAAATTTAATTTTATTCAATTTTCCCTTTAATAGAGAATACTTAAAGTTGACAGTTTTCAAGATATTTAGGAAAAACTAAAAATGGTACTTTCAGACACCCCTCCCTGCCCCTGCTCAAGGGCTACGGACGAAGACTTATGTTCACCACCTAACTAGTCCAAACAAAGCTGCCAAGTCAAATATTGTGTTCCATGCATTTCCCTCTATACCTTTTTTGTATTCATTGCCTGGACTATGTACATTTTTAGGACGTTTTATCGCTACACCCGTACAACACCAATTCTTTGAGATACATTCTCTCAGTCTATGTTTATTTCGAAGTTGGGTGTTTGTCTCACTTTCGTTAACATCAATATTTTAAATTTCGCTCTCTTTGCATATTTTTTGCCCTCTGTTGTTTTGTGGCTGTATGTTTCTGCGTCTCACTGGCCCATCCTAGCATATTACAAGTAGCTGTATCAGTAAACAGTTTATAGCATTATAGATCTCGTTATTGCTATTTAAATACCTACCACCATTTAAACAAATCGGGGTTAGTTAGAATTTTAATATCAAATACGTGTATCTTTAGCAGAATCTTTCAACAGGTTGCAGGGCTCTGTACTATGTATTGAAACTCATTGACAACCCATGATATTGCTGTTTAATTATCAGTCGGTATTACAACCCATCCACCTTCAGTTTTGGCGTTGTTCACAAAGTTATCGGTTTGAATTCTTGTATCAGTTGTTTCCTTTTTTTCATAAATTGTCTCTTCATCTGTGATTTAATGTCACAGTTAACAATTTTTGTAATTCCGTGTTTTATAATGGATCATAGACGGTTTTATTATTTGCCACATTCACCACTAGACTATTTCATCGCTCTATATCTTTTAATAATATCTGGATCTATTATTCCACTTCGTTTATATTTGTCATAATATAAAAGCATCAACCACACACACAAGCCCGCACGCACGCACCGCACCTCACGCAGCAACGATACTAGACCATAGACCGCCAGTATGAAACCCTCCCCCCCCGTAGAAATTTCCAACACATATTTTTTTTGCCTCTAACATGTACTTTAAGGTTTTGCTTGTTTGCCACTTAAAAATTATAGCACAACCTGAAAAAAATACCATCGATAAATAGTTAAAAAAATTTTAATGGGATCTTTTTCAAAAAAAGTTACTTTTCTGCATTTTTTACTTGGATTTTTTGAGATATTGGCTTGGAACCAACGCCTATCATTCTGAGTGGCTAATCCTTTATTTTGTCAGGAAAATAATTTTCGGCCGCCATTTTGGATCCGCCGTATTGAATATGAACTATTTTTTTTACGTAAAGTTAGTGTTGTTTACATCTTTATATACAGGATTTTCACGCTGATTACAATTCTGAAATTCGTTTGTGAAAACATGCATTCGTTTAAAAGATTACTCAAATGAAAATTCATTCCCATACATTTCTTAAGGAAGTTTCATGTTATAATTTTTTATTAATATTTTTCTTACATCTCTTATTATAATAAAGGTATACAGTGGTCTTAGTCTTAAAATATTCAGTGAAATACCGGCTTTCATTTGAGATATTAATGATCAACATCGGGCAAGTGAAAAATGAGCTACACAGCTCAATGTAACTTAAAATTAGTTTTTCGGAAATTTGTTTTTAGTTAAGTATTTATAGATCCAGTTTTATATAAGGAATTTTGTTCATTTTGATCTTAAAATATGCAGTGATACGTCGGCTTTTGTTTGACATATTGATGCGTGAAATCGGTTAGGTTGTAAATGAATTTTAAGGCCCATTACGACATAAAGATGAGTTACTTTTAAATTTTACGCTTAATAGTAGATTATATCTCTCCCCAAACTTGTCCGAATAAATTATAACAGTCTAAAAATAAAGCTGTTATTTTACTGAGTCTTTTAAAAGCATTCAGAACTCCATATCTGTCCTAGAACTGGAGATATCAGTCTTTATATAAACAAATATTTCTGAAGTTTTTAATTTTATGTAGGTTTTTATACCACAACTCTCCTGAAACTCAGACTAATAAAATAATTTATCACAATTTATTTATTTACATTGTAAGTTTGAAGTTAATACCTGTAGCAGTTTTAAGTTGTGAGCAAATATGTATTAAATATTTACAGACCAACAGATACCAACGATCTGATAGTTTATTTGTATAGTAATAAGCTAGGAAGGTTCTTCATGTAGATATTATTCAGTTAAACTAGGAAAACTAGGCAAGTGAAGTACAAACGACAGGTTCCCTCCCCTCCTCTGTGATAGCATTGTCACACTTAATGCGCGCAATACCTCTGCCAACCACGGTCCCTTGCGAATATGTTACCTTGAATACTAATTTATGTTGAGACCCAATTAGACGTCAGCCATAGCACCAGAACTGTCATGATTTAACAGCTTGCCATCATGTCATTACCTTCTCGAAAAAAGGATCAGTGGTACCAAACACTTCAATCATTAGTAAATTAAAAATAATGTAAACAGAATATAGGTTTATATTACCTGTAAAATAAGGTTTGAACTTGCACGATATTTATGTTTATTTGTCATACTTAGTTAAGCACGCCTGAATTGTACTGTTGAATATTTATCAGACTAAAGATATGTCCTAAATACTCAATTTTTTCGATTTAACGAAGTCTAAAGTAATTATTTGTAACTTGTTGGCATGCGAAAAAATAAAATAATCGACAATTAGTTAAACAATTAATTATAAAATGACTAGCACTGTCTTTCCCACTCAAGGATAGCATTAATCTGAACATAATAACCCAAAAAAAACTAAAATTTCATTTATAATAATTGAAAAATTTAACATTGGAAACTTAAAATGTTACTTTATCTACGACCATTGCTCAATAAGCTCCAATTATGGTATTACAATAAACATTATAATGATATACATTAAAACACCAAAAACCAAGCAGTACTCTAATGACGACTTTAGAGTACTGGAGTCACTTTAGAGTACTGGTTCTAGACCAATGAGAGCTCGGCATTTGACGGAAGTAGTGTCATAATAACAATTACGCAATTCGCACATCAGCTGATTGTTGCATTACGATTCATGTTTGAGTTTACTTATCCCATCAGCTGATTGTTCCACAACGATTCATGGTTCAGTCCGCTTATTTGCCTAACCTCAAATTTTAGTTGACCTATTCCACCATTATTAAAAGTCACGAGTTTTGTTTAATTTCGGGGGAAATTTTGTCGTAAACTGTTGGTCGTAGATAAAATAGTGTATGCAACGATTGTATTATGCCTTTAAGTCACTCGTGACTCCCTCGTGGCTTAAAGGCATTCATTATACAATCGTTGCATAAACTACTATTACTGAATTTTCAATATGCTTTATTTAAGATATTGACTCAGGACCAACTCCTATAGTAGGCCAGTAAAATAAAGATTCAGCCTGGACAAAATTCCCGGAAAGCTGGAAATCGTCTTAATCTTTCCGTTTTACATCCAAGTATATGATTTTGAAGTTTGTCCCATTTTTCCTAGTGTGCTTTCGACCTGGGACCACAAAAATATCAGAGTTTTGGGTCATTTTTTATTCTTTTGTAAATAAGTAAAAAACCGTTCATACTACATAAAAAGTTTAAATACCAGTATTGTAGAAGACAAAATTCTGCATTTATTGAGTACCTTCTGATAAAGATACTTTGAATAGTTATTGATTTATGGTAAGTTAAATAAAGGGTTTTGGCGAATTTCTCTTTTAGGGAAAGAGCTATTACTATAGGTATCATGGTAATCCCTAAGCCCAAGACCATGATAACTTTTAGTTTTGAGGTCCTCAGTAGCCAAAAAACCCATACGTTCAAATCTTTATAAATATATATGTATCAATATAGATGTATAAAAATATATATACTTATGTATGTGTTTCCTCGATAACCCTCGTAAAAATGGTCCGATCTTAATAAAATTTGGCACGGCGTGTAAAGTAGTAATTATTTACACATTATCGAAAACCAGCCCAATCGGACCATCGGAAAGGGGGGTGAGGGGGGTAAACCCCAAAAAAAGGGGTTTATTGAATTTTTCATGTAGAAAAATTAAAATATTCTAATTTTGGTTTATACAGTTGAATTCAGCTCGGAAAACAAATAATTTAGTATTCTGAATCATTGCTCTATGTCTATTGGTTACCGAGATACTGAGAGTGGTAAACACAGTACGTTGTCCCAGCAATGTTAACCTTATTCGAAATAAATAAAATTGATAAGATTATTCATTTTAATTTGAGCTATGAGTCATCAATTAAATTTAGGGTGAGTCCTAAAATCCACATAAAATTCAAATTTTTAAAAATTTTCTGTTTGGATAAAGTTCTAGGTCATATCTGAAGTTCTTAATGGGTTTAAAACGCTCATTTTAATGATTAGTTTCAGTCTTAGACAATAGATTTTTATCGCACAATCGTTTGAGTTGGACATTTTTATCGGAGAAGGATGAAGGCTTAGTGTAGTATATTATTTAAATATACAGAAGGGAAATTTAGTTTTTAATGTTGGCTGCACTGCTACCAACTCATACGTCACGGCTGGAGCGAAAGCGTATTGTCTCTTACTAATAATGAACCAGGTTGGTTGCATTCTTTGCAGTGAGTTCTTTTTTAGAAATAATAATATTCTAATAGCCATTAAATTGGCGCAGTCATTTATATTAAATACGGACTACGTTCCGAGTGAGTGTTTTAAAAAGTATTTTTGATGGGAAGTGAAGATGAATCAATGAATATTGAAGAAAATCTGGAAGCAATGAGGTCAAGATGACAGGAATCGGCAAAGTAGGAGAATTTAATCCGCAAGAGGAAGCCATTGAGTCGTATTTGATGCGACTAAAACATTTTTTCAAAGCTAACAGCATAAAAGACGGCAGTAAGGTATCTGTATTAATTACGGTTTTAGGGCCAAAAATCTTGACGATTTTATCAGATATTTTGTTTCCGGATGCAGTTGATAGTAAAAGTTATGCGGAATTGGAGACAGTTCTGAAGGACTATTTTTCGCCTAAGAAATTGGTGGTGGCGGAACGCTACACTTTTTACTTTCGAGTTCAAAAGCAAAATGAAAGCATTGCTGAATTTGTTGTGGCAATTAAACATTTGTCGAACACTTGTAAATTTGGATCTTTTCTTAAAGATGCCCTTAGGGATAAATTGATCTCTGGTATTCAAAATGAATTAATTAGACAAAAGTTGTTGTCAGAAGATTTTAAGTTTGACAAAGCATATGAGTTTGCGCTCAGGTTAGAATTGAAAATTCAAAATTCAAAATTCAAAATTCTTTGATGATTCGTAAACATTTCTAAGATACAATGCATGAATCAAGTCAAAAATAAGTCAAAAATAGTCCATATTTTAAACTTAAGAAATAACACAGACTTCAAAGAAGGAGAACACCTACCATGTCTTCGAATATAGTGTTCAAGTCATATGGGCATTTTAGAACAAGCCAATTCTCTAAATCTTCTTCCTTGCAACATTTTTACATTTTCTGGCAACTTATTATAATAAATAGCGCCTCTTATATACGGACTATTTGAAGTAATGGTCGACCTACTTTGCACTTTATGGACATCTAATCTAGATCTAGTATAGAGATCATGAACATTCACATTTCTTATAGTAAAAGTTTTATCATTTGCGACAAGCATTACAGTTTGATGAATGTACATGGCAAAAAAGTCATGATATTCAAAGAGGTAAAAATACCTTTACAAGATTGCTTTGGATCTTCACATTTTGCAATAATGCGTAACGCCTTCTTTTGTGAAATGAAAACTCTCTTCAAGTGAGTCATATAAGCACTACCCCACAATAGGAGACCGTAAGACATGAAAGTGTAAAAGACCCCAAAATAAATTGATCTTAATACATCAGTAGGCACATACACAGAAATCTTTCTCAACAAAAACAAACCAGAGGTTAACTTATTACATACATGATCCACATGGACTTTCCATGACAAACTACTATCAAGGTAAAGGCCTAAAAACTTACAAGAGTTAGTGCTAACTACCGTGTCATTACCAGTTAAAATTGACATTTCTACATCATTTGAACCAAATACCAGAAGCTCAGTCTTATCAACATTTATCTTTAGATTATTGATAGTAAACAAGTATATACTTTTCTCCAAAAATTCCTTTACATTAGCTTCCAAACTACTTAAATCTTTAGACCATAATAGGCCAGAAGTATCATCTGCATACATTGTAGTTAAATACTTGTTTGTACAGGGATAGTCATTAACATAACAGATAAAAAGGAAAGGCCCCAGGATCGAGCCCTGGGGCACTCCAAAATTTACACCTTTGACCTGCGATCTACTTTTACTAATCAGGCCACCCATGTCATAAGTTAATTCAGTACATTGTTGCCTGTCCTTCAAATAGGAAGCGACAATTGAAATGAGTTTACCCTCAACTCCATATTCATTCAGTTTTGTCAAAATAATTGTATGATTCACTCTATCAAATGCTTTAGAGAGGTCAAGGTACAGCCCCGCCACTCTAAAGCCTTCATCCAACCTATCCGAAGCATTGTGAACAGGCGGAAAAGCAAACAAACATGTTTTCTCACAAACATGATGTGTTCAAGTTGCAAACCAAGTTTGGTAAATCAAGTAATAGTTCTTTTTTGGAGAATAGTAAATCTACAATGGCAAGTGGTGTAAGGCCTAATCATAGTAATAATACTAATGTGTCTAAAGTAAAATGTTTCAGGTGTTTGTCTGTAGAGCATAAGGCAAATGAATGCCCATTTTCTTCTTATAAGTGCAATGGATGTAGCAAATTAGGTCATCTGTTAAAGGCTTGCAGGTCCAACAATAAACATATCAAGCAAAGTTTTAAGCCTAATAAAGGTAAATGGGGCTCAAATAAGGTCCATCAAATGGTGCTAGAAGAGGACTCAGGGCAAGAATTAAGCCTATATAAGATATGCCTTCGTAATGGCTCAGAGCCTTATAAGGTAAGTCTCGAGATAGAAAATGTTAAAGCCGAGATGGAAATTGATAGCGGCTCGGCAGTGTCTGTATGTCTGTATGATTTTTTTACCGAACATTTTTCTCATGTTGCCCTGAAACCTGTCACAGTAAAACTACTCACATACACGGGTAGGGAAGTACCCGTAGCAGCTTGTCCGTAGCAGGACAAGCTGAAGTTAATGTTACATATCTTAACCAAAAGGTATGTTTGCCGCTGTTAGTGGTAGAAATGGGTCGCAACCTTTGTTGCTCGGTAGGAACTGGCTATCACAATTAAAAATTGATTGGAAGTCTATTTTTGTTAAATCGAGTCCAAGTGTGGGACAAGGGCAATACAGACCAGCCTATAAGTGTGTCTACTAGCTGAATTCATGATTTATGATTTGTAGCACGGATTGGTTTTGTCAATATCTTAAATTATTTGACTTACGTCCAACAATCCTGATTTTTATTCTGGATGTACGCGTTTCAGCCTAGGCCATCATCAGCATCCATAAAAAATATACTTGTACACAAGGTTTCCTGCATTCTTCAATATTTGCATTCTTCAATATGCAAATATGTGTGAACTGTTTAAAAACTTGACGCAGCTAGTTATAACATCACAACAGCGAAGAATGCAGGAAACCTAGTGTACAAGTATATTTTTTATGGATGCTGATGATGGCCTAGGCTGAAACGCGTACATCCAGAATAAAAATCAGGATTGTTGGACGTAAGTCAAATAATTTAAGATATGTGTCTACTAGGCCTAGTTGTAATAATCAACATCTTAGTGTTGAACTTGATGATGATTTAGTTTTGTTGAAGAAAAAGTTTGCTTCAGTGTTCCAAGGCGGAGCCGGGGAAATTAAGGGTGTTTCTGCTCAGATAGTTCTTAAGGAAAATGCAGTACCTAAATTTTGCAAGTATGGGCCTGTGCCTTTTTCACTAAGGGATAAGGTTGAGCAAGAATTGGACCGCTGGGTAGCGGACATATAGCCTATAAAGTTTCAAGTTCTGAATGGACCACGCCCTTGGTTACAGTGCCTAAGCCTAATGGTGTTATGTTATGTGCTGACTTCAAAATGACTCTTAATCAAGTGTTGCAATCTGAACATTACCCTCTGCCTCAACCGGATGATATTTTCGCTTCTTTGGCTGGTTGTACATACTTTTCAGTGCTCGACTTAACTAATGCCTACCATCAGTTGGCCGTTGCGGAAGAATCTCAACATTTGCTAACTCTGACGACACACAAGGGACTGTATAGGCTAAGGCGCCTTCCGTATGGTTTGGCATCAGCCCCGGCTATTTTTCAAGCAGCCATAAATAAGATAGTGCATGGTCTACCAGGTACGGTAGCCTATCTTGATGATGTTCTCGTAGGTTGGAGAGGCTGTTGGAACGCCTACAGGAATATGGTGTTAGGGTAAATGAGAGCAAATGTAAGTTTTTGCAAACTGAAGTTGAATATTTAGGCTGTGTCATTTCAGCGACAGGAATCAGCCCGCAACCAAGTATCGTCTCAGCTATTTAGAATGCACCGGAGCCTACTAATAAGGATGAATTAAGGGCCTATGTAGGTTTGATTAATTACTATGGCAAGTTTATTAACAACCTATCAACAAAAATTCATTGTTTTTATGAGTTATTGAAAGAAGATGTTCCTTGGCATTGGTCAGAGAGTGTTCACACACTTTCAAAGAAAGTAAATCATGGGTTTTGTGCTCGAATGTTTTAGTGCACTATTATGTTAACAAACCTTTAGTATTAACCTGCGATGCGAGTCCTAAAGGTGTTTCAGCCATTTTGTCCCACATCATTGACGGTGAAGATCGGCCTATAGCGTTTGCGTCCAAAACGCTTAGCCCAAGTGAGAAAAACTATTCTCAGCTGCATAAGGAAGCACTAGCTTTGATCTTCGGCGTTAAGAAGTTCCATAAATATATATATGGGCGTAAGAATTGTATTTTGCAGAGTGATCACCAGCCATTGGCGGCCATCTTCGGTTCCAAGCGGGGTGTCCCTAGCCTAGCAGCAGCGAGACTCCAACGATCGGCTCTGGTACTATCGACGTACAATTTTGAGGTTAAGTATAGGAAAGGCTCTGATTTGCCACATGCTGACGCCTTGTCACGTCTACCACTACCTGAGGATGAACCTTTGGAGTTGGAAGATAATTATGTTTCACATGTTGAGTGTTGGGTTGAAGTAATGAATTTTTTCGCAGCGGAGAAAGATGAGGTGCCTGTCACTGCCTTAGAAGTTGGTAAATTAACCGATACTGACCCTGTACTTCCCAAGGTGAGAGATTTTGTGCTACATGGTTGGCGAGAAACTCAAGATCCCATGTTTGTTCCATTTCTTAGAAGGCGAAATGAGTAGTCGGTGGACAAAAATTGTGTATTGTGGGGCAGCAGAGTGGTGATACCAACTATGCCTCGAGATGGGTGATCCAGATGCTGCATGACCAGCATCCTGGCATCACAAGAATGAAGCTGTTGGCCCGCAGCTATGTGTGGTGGCCAGGTATTGAACAGAGTATTGAGGACACACTTTCTGCTTGTATAATTTGTCAGAGTACTAGGAATGCAGCACCAAGGGTACCTCTTCAGCAGTGGCCATTGGCATCGAAGCGATGGCGTAGGGTGCATATCGATTTTGCCGAGGACAGCTCAACAAGGCAGCAAATGTTAATATTAGTAGATAGCTACTCCAAATGGATCGAGGTGTTCTTGATGAGTTCAATATCATCTGCTAGGACTATCGAGAAACTCCGTACCCTATTTTCAGCGTATGGGTTGCCCGAAGAGTTAGTTTGCGACAATGGTCCTTCTTTCACTAGCCTAGAGTTCCGAGAGTTCCTTAGGAAAAATGGCGTTAAATTAACTCTCTCTCCTGCGTATCACCCAGCCTCGAATGGTGCAGCCGAACGTTGCGTGCAGGAAGTGAAGAAAAATTTATTCAGGCAAGTTTTAAGTGAAACATTGACCCAACCTACTTCGTTACAGCACAAGTTGGACAATTTCCTGTTTGCCTACCGCAACACCCCAACTTCAGAAACTGGTGTAAGCCCAGCAGAGCTATTCTTTCGGTGAAAACCTAGGACCAAGTTATCAATGTTAAAGCCTAATTTATAGATTGAAGCCAAGAGGAAACAAGAAATGCAAAAACAAGCGTCCGATAGGCATTGAGGTGCACCACGGTTCTTTACGGAAGGCCAAAAAGTGTTTGTGAGGACAGCTAGGCAGGAAAAGATGTCCTGGGTCCCGGGCAAAGTATTGCAGTGTCGAAGTCCGGTGACTTATTTGGTTAGTGTTCTCGGTGGCACTAGGTTTTGTCATGCTGACCATCTTAGGCCCGATCCGGCAGATGAGGATGATTTTTTTGTACGGAGGGAGGAAGTACCAGTGATTCCCGCTGATAGTCAAGAAAATTTGAGTAGGCCTACTAGTACCAATGTTAGTCCTTAATTCAGAGAAATGTCTTCAAGACGGAAGAACTTGTCACCACCTAGTTATACATCTCCGCAAAGGGAACAGGTTCTCAGATCATCAGTCCGAAATCCAGATGTTGAAGGAAGACCAGATGGTGATGGGAGGCAATCAGGTACGCAGTGCAGTCCAACTCCAATGTTGAGAAGATCTCAAAGGACTGTTCGCAAACCCGATAAGCTAACTTTGTAATGTGTATACACAATTAAATCAGAAGAATTTTTAGTTTTCTTACTATTCAGCTGTTTTATTATTTTGGAAGAAAGTTATTAAAGACAATCTTGAACTCAGTGAACTTAACTTGAATGGCCAATTTAATGTTTTTATGATGAAGAGTTTTAGTTTTCAGTGTAATAGGCCTATTTTGTCAATTAGTATTTTTATGTGAATTTAGCCTCAAATTCAAGAGAAGGCGAGTGTAGTATATTATTTAAATATACAGAAGGGAAGTTTAGTTTTTAATGTTGGCTGCACTGCTACCAACTCATACGTCACGGCTGGAGCGAAAGCGGATTGTCTCTCACTAGCTATGAACCAGGTTGGTTGCATTCTTTGCAGTGAGTTCTTTTTTTTAGAAATAATAATATTCTAATAGCCATTAAACTTAGTGTTGTGTGAAGGCTTAGTGTTGTGTGAAGGCTTACTCTGACTCAGGGGCGATTCTGAAGTGGATTGAGTGCTTTCTAAAGCCCGACATTGTTCAGTAAGAAAAGTCAAAAATTTATTAAAAGTAGGTAAATCAACATCTGAATGTTTCAGTTCAAAGGCAGTACGCAACGTTTGGTCTATTTTGCCTATCACTGTATGAAGTAATATGAAGCTTTATTGCTCGACAGGTAAGCCTAACGTTTTTAGGGCTTTCGAATTTTCTGATAGGGTGTCTATAAAACTTCTCAGAGATTTAGACGACTAAGGCGTAACAGGAGCCACCACGTTACGCCACCACCACCACGGAGCCACCTTACGTTTATTTTGAAAACGTCTCGTAAAACGTTGCCAGTTAAGGTAGTTAACGTCAGTGACAGGAAACGTTTAAGCAAGACGCAACGCATCATTTGTGCAAGACCCAATGAGGTACATAAACTTCTCAATATTAGACAAAGATTTATTCTCATGCACTAACTGTCTAAATAAATCTTAAAAGGTAGGCCATTCTTTAAAAGAACCTGAAAAAGTAGGCAAACTGAGTTTCGGTAACTTAGCCTGGCTTTGAGAAGGTTTTTTCTCAATTTCAACTTTATGAGATTGCGAAATATTCTTTGATACTAAAGTAAGAATGTGGTAGTATTTGTCACTAACACTATCAGATAAATCCCCTTCTTCAGTGTGGTCTGTTTCACCTAACCTACTTTTTAGCTTAATGATTTCGGCTTGATGAGAGTTGAATTATTCAAACAAGTCAGTGACTGTAGTACTACGAGTTTTGAATGAATTATAATCAGCTGTATCTACAACTAATGATAAGCTTGAGTTGTAGATCTTTTCTATTTTCTTCAGATCCCTATCCCTACGAAAGCGCGTAGCTTCCAGTTGGCTCTTGAGTTCCTTTATTGCTTTAGCCAAAGTCATTTTCACTGGAGGGGCTTATAAGCTTGGAAATACCTAAATAGGCTATTTTTGCAAATATGCTGGGATAAAATGAGAAATCTTTCATGAAAATTAGGATTGAAACAACTCATGACTTTAGAATAGAATAGGCTATCAGATTTAGGCCTATCTTAGAAATGCTATTTTGTGCTTTTTTAACATGAAATCAAACAAATAATGGAAAAAGAATAGCACACAGAAATATAAAAGAACAAATTAGGTTCTAAGTTCACTTATTATGCCTACTTGGGCTATAGGCTAAGATTGGTAATAGGGCTAGGCTATTAAAAAGTAGGACAAGGCCAAGATACTATTTTATTGACAGCAAGGGCCAATAATTAATTGAATTGATGTTGGATGTAGAAATACAAGCCTAACAAATATTATAGATGAATAGTGACTAAAATCCAAATGGATTTTTAAAAAGTGACAAGATATTTCTTGAAACTATGTAATGCCATGCATGCTGCAGAAGTACACTGGTAACCTCTATTTGTAATAAATGGACATATTACCAAGTCTGATAGTGTATATGGCCAGGATGGACCACAAAATGGTTGATCAAATTAAATAAAGTACTGTAATTGATTCATTTAAATTAAAAATCACATTTTAAAGGGAGCTAGTTGCAGGGACTACTCACTGTTTTCATGTTTAAATTGAGAAGGAGGAAGCTAGCTTCTTATCGGCCCTTGGTCATCATGTTCTTCTCTCTTGCTTGTGGAGGGAAGTTTGAATGGTAGGAGGGAAATTTCAATATTTAATTGGCATTGCTTTTTAAATGTAATTATAGTGATTTGGGTCTTAACAAGTTGTATTGTTCTTTTAAGGTGTAATGAGCAAATGGTTTCCTATTGGTTTATGCAATTTTAACTGTATGAGGAGGATTTTAGGAAAGATACAAAAAAATTTTGCTTTCAGAAGTTTACGAAATTTTTGGTTTAGTTTATAGGCAGCATCAAAAGTGCGCTTTTTATTTTTCAATTCCCGCTAACTCATATAGAGCGCCACTGTTACAGGTCTCTTCCCCGATTTCATCGACCAATTCTCTCGAATAAGAGCAACAACTAGTTAAATAAGTATTAATGACGAATACCAACTAAAACTAAAGCTATACATATGAAAAAGAAAAAGACAATATTGGGGATCGAAACCTCCTTAAAAAAATCCAAGGGGAGATTAAGTAAATGAATAAGTAAATGCATCCTGATGATTTGTCTACAGTGCTGTGCATGTAAATAGTCTTTTTAGGGACAAAATAACAAATCTGTCAAGCAGAAAAGAATCCCAGATATTTTAAAATAAAAATGTTATTAGCTAACAGATTGATTTTTGTTTTGGTTTTCTGGGATTACTCTGTTAAAGCGATAAAGTAAATTTAATATGTATTATTCGATCTTTTAATCTCATAAATATGTCCCTAAATCTATTCTTCATATCCAGCAGCTCTAGTTTTCTAGTTTGTTCTAGTTATAAGCTGATATAATATTCAAAGGAGTTCATCTTTTTGCCAATTACTTTGCATGTCCTTTGTAACAAATTATATTGCATTGAAATGGTGGATGCCGTTGGTGAATAAATAAAAATCATTGGAAGAGAGTAGTGCAATAGTGGGGCTGCTGGCTCACTTCGCATAAATCAAAGTTGACAGCTACATCCGGTCTGGTGACGTGATAGGCTGTGACGTAGCTGTGACGAGTAGGGTTGGGTATTTAAAGTTTAAATGCCCGGCTGTGGTGGGCATTTAAATTTTAAATGTCCGGAAATGGGTCAAGGTCGGTTGGAGATGTTTTTAAAAAAGATCTTGCATTTTCGGAAAATCCGAAGATGCAAGATTTTTTTTATTTATTTTTTTTACAAAAGTATTATTTTACATTCAGTTTGAAAAGTTTGCTCCCAAATTTGAAAAGTAGGTTGTTGTCGGTGCCGAAATTTCTTGCTTATTTTCATTCTTCTTGTTGTTGTAAGTTGGCAAAAACACATTTTTTCGTATTGATTGTTTGTTGCATAAAGTTCTAAAGATAACCCGAACCCAGTGGTTATAAGTTGTTTTAGTTCTTCACTAAAAATTTCCAAATCCTTGTAAGTTGTAAGATTGATAGTGTTGTAGTGGATCTCGCGAATGTTGAGAGACATGACTAGAGTTGTTTACTCGACTAGAGGTGTAGCAGGAATGGTTATTGCAAAGCCAGTGGTGCGGGTACCTCTATCGGTAGTGGGGATAGTGGTGGGGATAAAAAATGGTAGGCGCTTGTTTAATCACTTTGCATTTAATCGCTGCCACAATAGACCGAGTCGATGTTGCAATTCTTCTAGTTTATCCAACCGGTTCTTTTGATATGTTTTGCAACCAATTTACAGTAGCAGACAGAATTACATTTTGTACAAGGTTATCCGTCAACTTGATCTTCAGGTATTTTAAAACATTTTTCTTTGCAACAATAAGATAAAAGTGGTAGATTATTTCTTTTGGATTACATGTTGGTTGTAGCTTGTCTTAAACAGAACTGAGCCTCTCAACGTTAAGGTTTCGTATTTATATAAAGTATTCGAATAAAACTATCGATTAAAATAATCGAATAATACTATTGATTAAAAGTTCAAGGTCATCCGTTTGAGTTTTTAAAAAAAATACAACATATCAGTATATAAATAACATATACTAATATGTTGTTTTTGTTATCTTTTTATTAAAAACATGTTTTTACAGTATTTACAAAGTTATTTTTGTGCGATGTGCAGAGTAAGTTCCGTAGAGTTGTTTCCGCTCATTCCGTGTGACACCAAATATAATGATCCTGGCTGAATTTCCCGCAGATCTTCATTTTGCAGCAACTGGACGAATCGTTTTGGAAGATATACTTGAAACTTTGGTTCATCACCTGGTGTAAATGGTGCATCGGATAAAGATGCGACGACTGCGTCTCCATGCGTTGTATCAACTTTCTTCATTTCATGAACAATATAATGTTTCTGTTCTTTTAATTCTGAACATTTCTTGATAATTAGAGTATTTGATTTTGAATGTAAGTTGAATTGTTCAACTAAACATTGGAGAAACTGTTGTGATGCCATCTTCTTCACTGGAGATGTTGTCTGATCGGAGTATGGAGTTAGAGTGATACTCGGGGTGTGTTGCTTCCTCGTATTTATAACCTTCGTAAACCCCACCACATTCTTCTTTTTCTTGTAAGTAAGCAGCCAAGTGATATGCGTTTTGTAATGCGCATTGAGATTGGTTGTGTTTCGGATCTATTGTAGAATCGCAAATATTTCTAACATCAAAGTGAAAGTTTTTGTCCACTTTTATGTTTAAAACTTCTTTGTTCGTGTACTGTCGTATCCAATTCTTTTTTTTCCAATCCTCTGGTGTATATGTGCGTAAATTGTTTGCAAAAATGAAACATAATTTTGTGTACATTGTTGTACGGTAGAAAACCTTCAAACCAATGGATATGATGAAAATTGTTTGTTAGCCATCTGTTTGTTATTTTAGCTTTTGACTTTAGTGCATGGATAGAACACGGTTCTTCAAATAAGAATGGGTACACCACTTGTGTGAGCAAATCTAAAATTACCAATTCTTTTATGATAAATCTATCATCGTTTCCGCGAAATGCTTGAAATTCAATTACACAAGGTTTTGCTGCCATTTCTTTATCCTGTCTGCTCATCACGGTGTCTGCTGATCAACTGTTTTCCACACCACGGTAGGTTAGATATATAAACCAGGCCGTACAGTTGTAGGCGCGTTGGTGTATGTTTAACGTGGGCACCGTCCCCAGTATGCCTACCCCACGGTTTATTCTTTTGTTAAATTACATTGTAGTTTTTTAAACTAGAAAGGTTTCTTCTTCTGTATTGTTGTTGTTGTTGGTTTCTTCTTCTGTATTGTTGTTGTTGGTTTCTTCTTCTGTAGCTTCCGTTGCAATTTCAGTAAAAGGTTCAAAGTTTGTTAACTTCCTCCACATTTCCACCTCGTGAGGTATTCTATTAAAGATGGATGTATCTATTGGACCGTATTGTAAAGTGCTGTCAGTTTGTTTTTCGCATGCATCTACCAGATATTCCTTAATAACAGAGCTTGAAAATACTAATTGTTTCATATACCTTGTAATAGGTGATGTTGCATAGTTTAAAATGTGGAATTCTTCACGTGTTAGTAGAATTTTATTTTCAAATTGTGTCAAGTCTCTAATTCTTACTTGTTGTTGACCACGATGTTTAATAATGTCAATTTCATTGTCACTATCCAAAAGTCGAATGTTAGTTTTTCTTCCAAAGAAACTGTTGGCTAAATAACATTCAATAAGATGTAGATGTTTTAAAAAGGAATCCCAAGCATTTTCTGAAAATAAAACCATCTTTGTACCATGGCTTAGTATTACTGCGGGAGAGTAGTCTAATGATTTTACCAATCCTATCGACACACTTTTACTCATGCAAGTGAAATAGGATAAAAGATGCGAAGGAAAACTTCAGTTAAAATGTTTGGTGGAATATTTTCTTCAAGTTTTCTTTTCTTTCTTACGTTTATTTTGTTATCTTCCAACTATTTATTTTGTTTTCCAAACTTTAAAAAGTCATCAATTTCCTTTACAATATTTTCTTCAAAATGTTTATCATCATTTTCCAATAAAGGTGTTGTTTCGGAAACGTCTTGTACAACTGATAAAGAACTCATTTTGTTTATAATGCTGTAGACGATGTTACCCATACAACTGTAGACAGTCAACTAAACAATTTGCGTTCCCGCTCCTGCTTTTATAACCGAGTGGTGGGGGGTATTTTTTTCTTTTCATTTTACAACACTGCTTTTACAATACCGGTTAAAGGTGTATATGTAACAATTTTATCATGTAAAATTAAACAATAAGCAGATGTATCTTTGGGTACATTTTGTTCGAATTCCATTTCTATTAGCGAATTTCCTTAAAGGAATAAGCTATTAAGGTAGTACTCAAGGTAAGACCTAAGTCCGAGACCATATTAACTTTTCATTTTGGGGTCCCCAGAAGCAAAAAACACCATTCGTTCGAATTTATATATATATCTATATATCTATGTATATATATATATATATATATATATATATATATATATATATATATATATATATATATGTCTGCTAACACGATAGCGGCCGTAAATATGGTCCGATCTTAATGAAATTTGGTACAGACGTGTAAAGTGGTAATCACTCGGACGAGTTCGTGAACCAGCCCGATCGGACCACCGGAAGGGGGGCTAAGGGGGGGAAAACCCCCCAAATATGGGTTTATTGAGTTTTTCACATAGAAAAATAAAATTTATCAAGTTTTTGTTGGCACCATTGAATTCAGCTCAAAAAAACAAACAATTTAGAATGTTGAATCACTGCTCTATATCCATTGGTTACCGAGATATTGAAAGTGGTAAACACAGTACGTTGTCTCAATGTTAACCTTATGGGAAAAAACGTAAAATTCTACATCTCGCTTATTTCTCAACATATCTTGATAAAACTTGTTAAATGGCTTCTTCTAGTTCAGATCTACTAAATATTGAATTAAAACCAACCAGTTTAAACATACCTGTAGCAGCAAACCTGCATAATCATTCCCCATGTTATTCTTATGGAGCTTACCGTAACATGTAAAATCTCGCTATGTTGGATTGAAATATGTTATTTTGCATTTGAAATTCGCTGAGTATGCAGGTCTGCTGCAACGGGATATTTTTATATCTACACTAGAAGATTTTACAGATTCATTTTGTTTAGAACAATCAACTACAACAATCGGATAGGTAGATTTAAATTGGTTTCGCATTAATAAAGGTGTGTTTGTTTTTCCATAATATGAATTTTGGAATCTTGCGTACATATCGTACAAAACGCTAAACCTCTCTTTTGTAAAGTTTATGTTGAAGTTGTCGTATGGAAAGAATTGCGAGTTTAGAAACACCTTAAAATTTGTAAGTTTGCAATGATCAAATTCACCAGCAGTTTAGTTATTTCATTTCTTCTTTTTGTTTGTAATCCAAATATTACATATCTTCCTTTTCCAAATGAGTAGAAGTTTTTACAGTCCATGTATGACGTTGTATTTCCGGTAAAACCATATATTCATGAAACTCCCAACTTCTAAATGGTATTACGATACCAAGATCTGATTTTAATGTTCTCAATAATGAAATTCTATTTTGATCGTTTAACCGTACATGCGGTACTCTCCAAACAATCTTGTCTAATTGCATTTTCCATTCTAAAATAGCTTCCGTTGTTCCATCAGGCGCCATAATAATATCTTTGTCGTTTGATGATCTTAACAAAACTAATTCTTGTTTTACGTTCATTATTATTTTTCGGTAATCTTCGGCAAAGCCTAAAAGTAATCTTAAAGGAATGTAAAAGTCAAAATTGCCTGAAGTGTTTGGAGTGATTGTACTGGAATCGGGTGCTACCCATCCTGCGGCGGCCAGCATATTTTTTCACTCGGTGTTAAAGATGCTAATCCTTTTAATGTACTTGTAATTCCCACCTTTTTTGTTGAATCTACTGTAACTCCGGAAATTTCATATCTTATTTCATCGAACAAATATGCCATTGGGTTATTTATGAACGGAACAGTACTTGCAGTGCTTCCATCCTTTTTTGTTACTCTTCCTTCGATATACAAATAACTTTCACATGGAAGTGTATAAATATCTTGTTGTTGCATAGGAATTCTAATTTCATCATTATTATTTAATTTTGATGAAGCGTAAGGGTTGTGCGTATGAGATTCCTTTTCCCATAAGGTTTCGTCGAATGTCGGTCCCTGCGCAATATCCAATATTTCCATTATTGATTAGTTTTAATCCAATTTCTTCTAGAAAACGAATGTTATCACTTGTTAATCCTTCTATAGCTGAAGTGCTACTGACTTATTTACCAGTCAGCTCTTTCTTTTTAAATGATAACCCCATTGTTATACGGTTGATTTTACATGTATTCGTATAGTTATAGGTTCGTCTCTAAAATCAAAATAATTTCCGTCTTGATCTAGTATGTTCACCACAATGTCTGACATAAAACTGGTGTTCAACGGTAGGTACAATAAGTTTTGTGGCTTTTCCACAATTTTAAAACCCGGAGCGACCGTTGGATAGAATGAGTGCAATATATGAGTATTTTCACGATCTCTATAAGAACCATGTATAATATTACATGTAACATCTATACTGTTAACTTTCATTATTGTCACAGTTCTAGCAACTGATTGGTTAATATTAGGTTCTAAAATTTTTGTTGTTTTAGGAAATCCTAATAAACTTCCATTTGAATGTTCTTTGCTAAAATCTATATAATATTTACATTTAATTTCAGCTTTCATAGTATTGTTATTTCCTTTTTATTTATTGTTATATTATCTTTTCCCATATGATTTTGTATCGCTTCATTTATATCATCAATTTCATATGCTCCAGTGGGTAAACTAAATACTTGTATATCTGAATATTTGTTTGTATTTTTATCTTTTTTTTGTAATAATGTATTTTGTCATTAACATTTTCAGTAACGTTGGGAATATAATTATAAGTTGTTATATCTAATAATGCGGCTTCCCATAATTTATATTTTTCCAAACGTAACGCAGGGAAAAGAACACTTCGCAAAGTAGATGAAGTTCCAGTTGATGATACTGTATAGGAAGACATCTTAAAGTAGACTAACGCTTTTTGTTAAAAAATCTAAACATAAATATCCACAGATTACAGTATCATCAGGTTGCTCTCTTTTATAATTGTATAGTACATTTTTAGCTGTTTTAAAGTAATATTGTAGTTCTTTTGGTAGTGGGAGATTACCAAAACTATCAAAGAAGTAAATAGTTGATCCTAGTTTCTTATAACATACCCAATGAGTGCCTGATCCTTTACTATTATCTAAATTTACTATTCCGGTTTCATTTTTCCAAATTTTAACAGGTAATGCATCTTTCATAAACACTCCTCTAAAAAATGGAATTTTTAAACAAGAAACATAAGTAATCAATTCTTTATCTGTTAATTCTTTATTTGGAACTAGTAATAGTTTTTTCTGTTTAATACACACGATACGCTCTTAGGTATAATCCTCCTCCTTTTTTTATCATTGACCATATTGTTTGTTTCTTTTTATTTTTACCTGCGGTGGATCGTCGTTTTCTTCTTATATTTCCTCCACGTTTCTTTGCAGGTTTTCTCCTCCTTTTTCCACCTCCTTTCTTCTTTCCACCTCCAAACATCGTTTTACCCTTCATTGCTGCTGATACCGCTAAAGCTGCTGCTTTTTCACCGATACTAGCGTCACTGGATGTTACTCTTTACCAAGCTTTTTCAGCAAGTGCTCTATCCGCTATTGATCTATTTTTAGTATCTGCAAACTTTGAATATGCTATATCGTGTTGTTTGCAGGCTTGATCAAGTTTATTTATTCCAAGATCTCCTCTAGCAAGTCTTTTTTTCAATTTTGTTCCAGGACCACAATATTGATAACCTCCGGGTAAATGTAGTTCTACAGGTAATAAATCGATAGCTTTATTAACTATAGTTCCAACCGGCTTAGTAATAAGAGAAAGTGCTGTTGATGCTATTCCTCTTCCTCTCTTTATAACGTGTCGATTATGACTGATGCGTTGAACTTTCAACATGGTCTTTTATAGTGAAAGAAAATGTCAATACTTGTTTATTTTATAAATGCTTTATAATGAATGATGCACTTATCCATTGACATTGTTTATTTATAATAAACATGTATAAGTATTTTGTTTATGGGTAATAAACTTTTACCCAGTCTTTCGGTAGGATTGTATCTTTTTTATCATGATCAATTTGAGAAAATCTTAAATTTCCAGTTCTCATATTTAAAAAATATTTTTCCATAACATTTTGTTTAACCCAATGTAGTTTTTGATCAGATTGTATGGGTTTTATTGTGTTATAAACATCATATAACACTACACTTAAGAGTCTTATAATATAATTTACATTAACAGCAAGAGTAATATCAATAGGGTCATCCAAGTCAGTCGATCGCAAGTTTTGACAATAAAAAAACTTGTTGTGTTTTTCTGTTCTTAAGCATCTTTCTTTCCATTGTTTTACAGTAACTGCATCACCGTCTGCTATACCTATTTCAACATTACCTAGTGGTCCCCTTTGCAATCAAAGGCTTGTCGACGACCTGCTTCATATTCTTGTAATACAGGAACTTGTCCAATTGTTGCTACATCAGTTTCATCCGACCCTTTTTTTAACATTAGTAATTATTTTTGCATCAGCATCCCATTTCTTATTTTTTGATTTCATTATTTGACTTATTGTAGCTGCATCTGATTTTGCAGTTCCTTCCTTAACGTTAGTTAACACTTTATTTTTGCAATCAATTGTATTAATATCATGTGTAATACAATGATCTGTAATATATTGAAGGTTTTCAGCATCTTTCATATCTTTAGGGTCTCCAATATCATGTATTACAAAGTTGTAAAAGGAAAATTTATCTGTTTTTTCAGGGATGACTGAATGTAAATACTTTTTTGTAACTGAATCTTGATCATTAACAGGATCTGCTATATTGGCTATTCTAAGACCTTTTGCATCATATACTTTATTATTACTCCTAGGATCATATCGTAAGGTTTGGTTTATGTACCACATTAAATATTCTTTATTTACCGAATCATTTTTATCTCTTGGTTTTGGAAGATTTACAATTCTATAAAAATTAGCGTTATACACTTCATTTTGAAGCTTTAAGCTAGGTAATGTTTCACTTTTTAATGTTTTGAAATTTACTGCATCATTATCATCTTTTGGATCATTTACAAACTTTAAACGTTTGTTACTTATATCATAATCTCCATCGGATGTTAGTGGTAAACCACCTCTTTTTCCATAAGATCCTGATTTGCTTCCAGTTTCGGAATACCGTCCAAACTTATCCACACTCATGATTATACTGAATATTTCATCGGTTATACTTGTATTATATATACTCATATTTTTTATGCAATTACTCCTCGATTTCGCAGTTCGCCGACCAAAGCTACCCATTTGTTTTCTAAACCGCTATGTCTGGCTTGTTTAGTTTCATATATCAACTTCATTCTGTCAACCATTTTGTTTATATCGTTGTAGTATATTATATTAGTATCAACCACAATTTTGTGACAGCCACAGCCACCGTGTGTGTCGACGCCGCTCAAAAGTCGAACGGCGACGAGATCAAGTGGGGGGCACCCCATTTTACAAAATTACTCTAAAGCTATCGTGCGAGTACTCAAATTATGCGGAATGAAAAGACGAACAAAACAGGTCCAGTAACATCTTTTGATAAAACCAACGGTATAGAAGTTATAACGTGAAAACTAAAGTTTCAAGGTCATTTAAAACTTGTACAAAACCTATCATGTGGTTACTCAAGTTACGTGGAATAACAAAACAAACAAAAATGTCCAGTAACATTTTTCTATAAAACCAACGGTATAGAAGTTATAACGCGAAAACTTAAGTTTTGAAACCGTCCAGGTTACAAAAACGTCCAGGTTACAAAATTGCTCCAAGGTAATTTAAAACTTTTACAAAATATTGTTGATTTCATAACAAATGTTACCGAAGCTTGTTGTTTGTCTCATAATTTTGTATAATTTAAGTACTCACAGAATAGGGGTTGGAAACTTATAAAGTAAAATATAAAATGTTGGAAAATACTTTTTTTTAGCTTTTGCGTTATAACTTCTATACCGTTGGTTTTATAAAAAAATGTTACTGGACATGTTTTGTTCGTCTTTTTATTCCGAATAATTTGAGTATCTCTATGATAGGTTTGGAGCAATTTTGTAACAGCCACAGCCACCGTGTGTGTCGACGCTGCTCAAAAGTCGAACGGCGACGAGATCAAGTGGGGGGCTCCCATTTTGCCGGGGGGGGCACCCCATTTTTGCCGGGGGGGGTTGCAAAGTTACTCAAAACCTATTGTGCGGGTACTTAAATTACGGGGAATGAAAGGACAAACAAAAACCGTCCAGTAACATTTTTCGATAAAACCAACGGTATAGAAGTTATAACGCAAAAACTTAAGTTTCAAGGTCATTTTCAAACTTTTACAAAACCTATCATGTGGTTACTCAAATTACATGGAATAAAAAAACAAAAAAAATGTTTTTAATCATTTTTCAATAAAACTAACGGTATAGAAGTTATAATGCAAAAACTTAAGTTTTAAAACCGTCCAGGTTACAAAGTTTCAAGGTCATTTAAAACTTTTTACTGCGAGCTCAAGGCAGCAGCCTTGACTGGTAGGCCAACGTGTCTCCCAGCTGAAGGCCGGTAGCCTACTTTGGCCGGGTCTGTGACCTCGGCTCACACAACCTCGTCTGGCCTACTTTGGGTGAGGAGGTTGCTTCCTGCTTTCACAACCTTGTACCGCTATTGCACAGAATTAGTCTTTAGTCGTCTACCATCAGTGCTTCTCACTGCCATCCCCGCCATCACGCCTCGATTCTTGTTGGTTAATTTTTGCACTAAAATGAATAGCCATGTTTTACTTAAGAACTATTATGTTTTAAGTCGGTTGTAATACATAATAAAATAAAACATTATACAATACTTGAAATTGAAGCTTAGAAATTTTCATAGTTGCTAGACATTATTTAAAATCATACTATCGACACTAAAAATATGATATAAACAATTTTAATATTACTTTGAAACAAGTTTAATTTGGTATTAAAACCATATAAAACAATATCAGTACGATATAAAAACATTTTTAACTTGTTTTAAAATTTAAATGATCTTAGTAAACTTAATATCTGTTCTGTATTAATGTAGGTTGAAACTTGTTTTAGTACAATTTTAATATCAGTTTGAAACAAAATTTATATATTATTAATGAGTAACCGTGTTTTACTTAAGGACTATTATGTTTTAAGTCGGTTGTAATACATAATAAAATAAACATTATACATATTTTCATTGTATTATAAATATAAATCTAGTTTATTAATGTTACGAAAATAAAAATAATTATGTATTTTGAACAATCAGTCAATACGGAAAATCCATTAATAGGTTTTTCTTATCAATTAGGCCCTTGGTGACTAAATGAGGTTGGGGTTAAGGTTAGGGTTGGGGTTGGGGTTGGGGTTGGGGTTGAGGTTGGGGTTGGGGTCGGGGGGTGGGGGTACAAAGTTGCTTAAAACCCTATCGTGTGGGTACTCAAATTACGCGGAATCAAAAGACGAACAATAAGGTCTAGTAATATGTTTTGATAAAAGCAACGGTATTGAAGTTATAACGCAAAAACTAAAAAATTATCTTTCTTTACATCATATTTCATTTTATATGTTTCCAAACCCTATCATGTAGATACTCAAAATACGCAGAATTTAAAGACGAAAAAAAAGGTCCGGTAACATTTTTCTATAAAACCAACGGTATAGAAGTTATAACGCAAAAACGTAAGTTTTAAAACCGTCCAGGTTACAAAAACGTCCAGGTTACAAAATTGCTCCAAGGTAATTTAAAACTTTTACAAAATATTGTTGATTTCATAACAAATGTTACCGAAGCTTGTTGTTTGTCTCATAATTTTGTATAATTTAAGTACTCACAGAATAGGGGTTGGAAACTTATAAAGTAAAATATAAAATGTTGAAAAATACTTTTTTTAGCTTTTGCGTTATAACTTCTATACCGTTGGTTTTATCAAACAATGTTACTGGACATGTTTTGTTCGTCTTTTTATTCCGAATAATTTGAGTATCTCTATGATAGGTCTGGAGCAATTTTGTAACAGCCACAGCCACCGTGTGTGTCGACGCTGCTCAAAAGTCGAACGGCGACGAGATCAAGTGGGGGGCTCCCATTTTGCCGGGGGGGGGCACCCCATTTTTGCCGGGGGGGGTTGCAAAGCTACTCAAAACCTATTGTGCGGGTACTTAAATTACGGGGAATGAAAGGACAAACAAAAACCGTCCAGTAACATTTTTCGATAAAACCAACGGTATAGAAGTTATAACGCAAAAATTTAAGTTTCAAGGTCATTTTCAAACTTTTACAAAACCTATCATGTGGTTACTCAAATTACATGGAATAAAAAACAAAAAAATGTCTATTAACATTTTTCAATAAAACTAACGGTATAGAAGTTATAATGCAAAAACTTAAGTTTTAAAACCGTCCAGGTTACAAAGTTTCAAGGTCATTTAAAACTTTTTACTGCGAGCTCAAGGCAGCAGCCTTGACTGGTAGGCCAACGTGTCTCCCAGCTGAAGGCCGGTAGCCTACTTTGGCCGGGTCTGTGACCTCGGCTCACACAACCTCGTCTGGCCTACTTTGGGTGAGGAGGTTGCCTCCTGCTTTCACAACCTTGTACCGCTATTGCACAGAATTAGTCTTTAGTCGTCTACCATCAGTGCTTCTCACTGCCATCCCCGCCATCACGCCTCGATTCTTGTTAGTTTATTTTTGCACTAAAATGAATAGCCATGTTTTACTTAAGAACTATTATGTTTTAAGTCGGTTGTAATACATAATAAAATAAACATTATACAATACTTGAAATTGAAACTTAGAAATGTTCATAGTTGCTAGACATTATTTAAAATCATACTATCGACACTAAAAAAAATGATATAAACAATTTTAATATTACTTTGAAACAAGTTTAATTTGGTATTAAAACCATATAAAACAATATCAGTACGATATAAAAACATTTTTTAACTTGTTTTAAAATTTAAATGATCTTAGTAAACTTAATATCTGTTCTGTATTAATGTAGGTTGAAACTTGTTTTAGAACAATTTTAATATCAGTTTGAAACAAAATGTATATATTATTAATGAGTAACCGTGTTTTACTTAAGGACTATTATGTTTTAAGTCGGTTGTAATACATAATAAAATAAACATTATACATATTTTCATTGTATTATAAATATAAATCTAGTTTATTAATGTTACGAAAATAAAAATAATTATGTATTTTGAACAATCAGTCAATACGGAAAATCCATTAATAGGTTTTTCTTATCAATTAGGCCCTTGGTGACTAAATGAGGTTGGGGTTAAGGTTAGGGTTGGGGTTGGGGTTGGGGTTGAGGTTGGAGTTGGGGTCGGGGGGGGGGGTACAAAGTTGCTTAAAACCCTATCGTGTGGGTACTCAAATTACGCGGAATCAAAAGACGAACAATAAGGTCTAGTAAAATGTTTTGATAAAAGCAACGCTATTGAAGTTATAACGCAAAAACTAAAAAATTATCTTTCTTTACATCATATTTCATTTTATATGTTTCCAAACCCTATCATGTAGATACTCAAAATACGCAGAATTTAAAGACGAACAAAAAAGGTCTAGTAACATTTTTCAATAAAACCAACGGTATAGAAGTTATAACTCGCCTTACGGCTCGCTGGGGTCTCCGCCCCCAGGCCCCTTACTGTGAGCCCCTTTGAGAGGAATTTTGTGATAAGTCACATAACAAAATTATATTATTTGTTTACGTACTAAGTCAGGGTCGGGGTCTGGGTTTGTCACGTACGTTTGGTCGTGGTCAGGGATTTCCCTAAAAATAAAAACTGTGAAGGAAATGTAAAAGCTCCGCTTCCAGGCCCCCTATAGTGAGTCGCGGGGGGGTTGGATTCTGAAGAGCCAAAAGATAAAGTTCAATAAACTGTTGTTAGTTGTCAAATACTTATCACAAGGTATCATAGGTAGTGTCAGAGGATAAGTTGTTTGAGAATTGGTTGGGGTCAGGGGGTTGTTGAATGGGAGTGCAGGACCCAAGGAACGGGGTTTTACCTGAGTCGTTATCACTCGGGGTTGTAAAACTGTCAAAGTCTGAGGGTAGGAGTGTAGGAACGGGGGGGCCTCCAGAGAATGAGGGGGTGGTGAAGGGGCGTTAGGTGGAGGGAAGGACAAGGGAGTGTGACAGAATGTATTTTTGCATTTCTTAGAAAGAACCATTTGCCAACACTCGGCCAGGAATCTACTCGAAAACCTAATAGGATTTATACGCTGTCATTGGTACACTGCAAATCTTGGTAAAAAAAACATTTTTTATGTCACTTACTTTCCAAAGGGAAAGAAGGGGCAATCTTAATTTATAGTGTTACGTACGGATACTAAGGCCTACACTAAAATAAATTATGGACTTCTATACAAAATAAACGTAATGCAGAAGAATAATTGGAAATGATTTGATTAAGGGTCAGTTCTAGATGTACAATACCAAATTACCAAATGTATATAGATGGATAGATAGATAGATATGTATAAAAATTCGAACGAATGGTGTTTTTTGCTTCTGGTGGCCCCAAAACGAAAAGTTATCATGGTCTCGGGCTTAGGTCTTGCCATGAGACCTACGGTAATAGCTTCTTCCCTATAGGGGAAATTCGCTTAAACTTGGTTTGTGGCTTCATATTGATGGAATTTAAAGTATATGGCTCTAAAATCCCCAATATTAAATATTTTGGCACAAACATGCATACTGCAATTAAATAGCACCTGCGCTTGTGGAGCGTTGATGGCGTTTTGATTTTCCCCATGTTATCCTTATGGAGAAAAAAATTCTATATCTTCTTTATATGTGATAATATACATATTTCCTTACTATATCTTCCTTACATATTTTAATAAAACTTGGTGTATGGCTTCTTATAGTTCAGATTTACTAAATTTTGGATTTAAACCGCCCACTTTTAATATTTCTTTACATAGACAAATCAAATTAATGGAATTTGTGTTGGCACCATTAAATTCAGCTCAAAAAAACAAACAACTTACTATTTTGAATCATTGCTCTATGTCCATTGGTTACCGTGATATTCAAAGTGGTAAACACAGTACGTTGTCACAATGTTATTCTTATGGGGAATAAGTAAAATTCTATATGTCGCTTATTTCTCAACATATGTTAATAACTCTTGGTTAGTGGCTTCATCAAGATGAGATGAGATCTAATGTATTTTAGTCTAAAATCCCCGAAATTTCAATTTTTGTGGCAGCAAACCTGCATAATCATTCCCCATGTTATCCTTATGGGAAGTAAAAAATTCTATATCTCGGTTATTTCTTAACACGTCTCGATAAAACTTGGTAAATAGCTTCTTCTAGTTCAGATCTACTAAATAATGAATTACAACCACCCCATTTTAATATACCTGTAGCAGCAAACCTGCATAATCATTCCCCATGTTATCCTTATGGGAAGTAAAAAATTCTATATCTCGGTTATTTCTTAACACGTCTCGATAAAACTTGGTAAATAGCTTCTTCTAGTTCAGATCTACTAAATAATGAATTACAACCACCCCATTTTAATATACCTGTAGCAGCAAACCTGCATACTCATTCCCTATGTAATTCTTATGAAGATTACAAAAACATGTCAAATTTCACTATGTTGGATTGAATTATGTTCTTTTGCATTTGAAATACGCTGAGTGTGCAGGTCTGCTGCAACGGGGATATTATCAAGATATGCTGAGGAACAACAAGCAAGATCTAGAATTTTAGTTATTTCCCATAAGGTTAACATTGGGAAAGTGTACTGTCTTTACCACTTTCAATATCTCGGAATCCAATGGAAAAAACAATAATTCAAAATACTAATTAATTGTTTGTCTTTCCGAGCAGAATTCAAAAATGCAAACAAATATTGGGTTATTTTTATTTTTCTTTGTAAAAAACTATAAACCCCCATTTTGAGGGGTTTATCACCCTTTACCCCCCCCCCCCTTCCCGTGGTTCGATCGGGCTGGTTTACAAAACTCGTCAGAGTAACTACCATTTTAAACATCCACACCAAATTTTATTAAGCCTGGGCCATTTTTGCGGTCGCTGTCGTGTTAACACACACACACTCATATTTTCAAACGAATGGGGTTTTGCTTCTCGGGGCCCCAAAACGAAAATTTATAGGTATTTGAAACTGGCAGCACCCATATTGAAAAAAATGTGAAAACAACCTAAATCGATTGTTTATCGTTTGTTTAGGTTTGTTTAGCTATTTGCGACGTTTGTTTGGCCTTAGTTGTTTTAAAAAACGGAAAATAAAGTGGGCGCTGCTAGCTTCACACCAGCAGCGCCCATTCGTCATTTTGAGCTAAAAACCAGTGGAATCGTTTGTTTATCGTTTGTTTAGCTTTGTTTAGCTATTTTTGACGTTTGTTTGGCCTTAGTTGCTTCTTAAAACGATAGATAAATGAGCGCTATTAGTGGGCGCTGCTAGCTTCACTTCAACAGCGCCCATTAGTCATTTTGAGCTGAATAGCATTGAAATCGATTGTTTATCGTTTGTTTAGGATTTTTTACCTATTCTCGACGTTTGTTTGGCCCTAGTTGCTTCTTAAAATGTAAAATAAACTGTTTCAGGAATCTGACACATACTTTTGCTTATTTGTCGTTTTAAACAGCAACTAAGGCCAAACAAACGCTGAAAATAGCTAAACATACAAAACAAACGATAAACAAACGATTTAGGCTGTTTATATATTTTTTTCAATATGGGCGCTGCCAGCTTCACTGTGAGTCTAGCAGCGCCCACCTTATTTTTCAAATTCTAAAGCAACTATGGCCAAAAAAACGTCGGAAATAGCTAAACAAACCTAAACAAACGATAAACAAACGATTTCAATTGTATTCAGCTCAAAGTAACTAATGGGCGCTGCTGGTGTGAAGCTAGCAGCGCCCACTAATAGTGCTCACTTTATTTTTCATTTTTAACAGCAACTAAGGCCCAACAAACGTCGAAAATAGCTAAACAAACCTAAACAAACAATAAACAAACAATTTAGGTTGTTTATAATTTTGTTTTTCAATATGGGCGCTGCCAGCTTCACTGTGAAGCTAGCAACGCCCACCTTATTTTTCAAATTCTAAAGCGAATATGGCCAAACAAACGTCGGATAAACAATCGATTCCATTGGTTTTCAGTTCAAACCAATGAATGGGCGCTGCTGGTGTGAAGCTAGCAGCGCCCACCTAATTTTTCAAATTCTGAAGCTATTAAGGCCAAATAAACGATGAAAATAGCTAAACAAACCAAAACAAACGATAAACAAACGATTCCACTGGTTTTTAGCTCAAAATGACGAATGGGCGCTGCTGGTGTGAAGCTAGCAGCGCCCACTTTATTTTCCGTTTTTAAAACAACTAAGGCCAAACAATCGTCGAAAATAGCTAAACAAACCTTAACAAACAATAAAAAAAGATTTAGGTTGTTTTCACATTTTTTTTAATATGGGCGCTGCCAGCTTCCCATACCTAAAATTTATCATAGTCTCGGGCTTGGGACTTACCATGAGTACTACAGTAACAGCTTCTTTCCCCTCGGTGAAATACGCTAAAAGAGTAATCGTAATCAAGCTTTAAATTTAATATTCAGGCTTTTTATACCTATCGTATTAGTTAAGATACTACTAGACATGATGCAGTAATTACGCGTTTAAGGTAGGCCTATTGGTATTTTTAACACTGGTTATATGTACACGGGAGCATCTACAGTAACACATTATAAAAAAATATTAAAAAGTAAAAAAAAATTGTTCTGACGAACCAGATAGTAACAATTAATTATGTTTATAGATGAAAAAAGGTTTGTTATCCTCTTAAACATAAACAATTCCTTAAGTTAATTTTATATTTTGAAGTACATTACATAGCCAAGTTAGTAAGATTTCCTTTGAACGTAGTAATAAGTGATATCCGGATCGTTTCACTAGAATTTTAACAGTAAATTGTTGCTCATATTATCTCTTTTTAAAACTATGGCCCTTCCTGCTTACAGTTTCATGTCTAATATTCATACAGCTTGACACTTCCTGTACTATTCATATCCACTCAGACAAGGGTGATTTGGGGTGGTTCAATGGAACTCAGCTAGCTAATCCAGTCAGCATTCCAGCGTCTTCTCACGTACCCCAACGCCCCTCCCCCATCCTCTCTCGGTGAGTCTCCTCTCTCTGGGTTGTTCCAGCCCTCGTGCCCACGGTCCAGGCCAGAGGTTCTGGAAGATTTATGACCCTCTGGCACAAAAAATAAGGGTACCTCTCGTTCCTTGAGTCCGTCTCCCGTTGAATGGGATGGGGGTTGTTGGTTTTGAGAATTTTTGGTTTATGGGGCGAGTAATTATTATTTTAAGGGAGAGTGGGTTAAGGGAGCTCCCGGGGGTTTTGGGTATTAAAAAGTTACTGGACAAATCTAATTAAACTGATTACAAACGTCAGAACAAGGTATCTTTGATAGTGATCAAAGGAATTTTTGGTGGTTGGTGGGGTTGTTGGTCGTGCACGGGATTAATTATTTAAAGATAGGGTGGAACCAGCTAGATAAGAAAAAGTAAAATATTGGGTCTCTCAGCTATGAAAACAAAGAGAGAAAAGTAGTATTAAAATTCACGGAAAAGTTTACTTTTGAGGACTATTTAGGAATTTACCCTGTCCACAACAGGATAAAGTTGGCGAATAACGTACGATTAACCTATGGCCACTGAGAATCGCGGGCCAGGGATGAGGCAAGAGTATTTGTTTGAAAATGACATTGTCATACATTTAAAAATTGCTTTCTTTGCTTCATTTACTGGTCGGATTTAAGACTTGATAGGGGTAAGAAAAAACAACCCAAAGCGGATAATTTGTATTAAAAGTATCAAAACGAATAAACTGTTAACAAATGCTTAGCAAAATTAATTATTAATAGTTTTTGGGGTGGGGTTTATGGTAGGAGGGAGGATAATTATTACTGAAATTATTCATTAAATTTCTGGAAAACCAGATAGGTTTCAATTTCTGAGATATTTTACAAAAACCTATTTATAAAAAGACTTAAGTAAAATGTCAAAACCATTTTTTGCCAAAAGAATAATATGGGAAATGAGTATGCAGGTTCGCTGACATGGAAATGTAAAAATTCAAGTTACAAAAACCTATTTATAAAAAGATAAATAAGATAAAAGTAAAATGTCAAAACCAATTTTCTCCATAAGAATTATATTAAAAATGAGTATGGATTTTCGCTGACATGGAAATGTAAACATTCAAGTTTTTTCAGTATTCCAGCAGGTAACAACTGAATAAAGATATCTACAAGTTGTATTCAGATTTGTTGAGAAATAAGCGATACATACAATTTTATTTATTTCCCATAAGGTAAACATTGAGACAAATTACTGGACAGAACAATTATTCACAGTACCAAATTGTTGTTTTTTTCAATTTAAATCTAATGGTTCAACCCAGGATCTGATAATTTTAATTTTCTATGTAAAAGATCCCAAAAACCCATTTTTAAAGGGTTTATCAACCCCCACCTAACCTCACCATCCGATGGTCGATCAGGCTAGTGTTCGGTAGTTCCTGTTCCTCCCTTTTCAATTAGTAAGATCTATAAGAGTGCTATTTTAATAAACAAATTAAATCCAATTAAACTTAAAATCAACATATTACAGTTTTTCCACATCATTAACGTGAGAAATGAGTATGATATTAAATCTACTAAAGCTGAAAAACGTCGGGGAAATCATAGAAAATTAAAAGTTCTAGAGCTACCTCTAGCCTCTAGAGGGTGAAGGAAGCGAGATAGGGCAAAATATCATAGGACCAAAGTTTTAGATCGTGAAAAATCCGTAGCACATGGTGCAATTCATTCCTTGATAGAACCATCTCTTCGGTCACTAGAGCTCAAAATAACTGTTTTTTGAAAAGCATTTTTAAAGACTTTTTAATTACTTTTTTAAGGGTGTTGAAATTTAAAATTGCGATTTTCGATGAATGTATCCTCGGTTTTAAGCAATGAGGAAAGTACATAAACCATCCCAAAAATTTTCAGGGGTCTAGGCAGTACATCAGGGTGACACGGGATGAAATACCTCTAGAAAATCGCTGACATTTAGAAAATTGTGAAGATTTTTGAACTTGATATGCATTTTAACACAACTAACTAGTTATTTTATTATTGATTTATAAAATATATGCTGTAACGATGATATATTCCAATTTTCAGCCCTGTTCGTATAATATTAAGTGAATTGGAACTGGAAAACCTAAGGAAGATCTTCGAAAATTGAAATTTCTAGAGCAATCTAAGGGTGAAGGAGACCAGATACGGCAAAAAGTCATAGGACCAAAGTTGTAGATCGTGAAAAATTCGTGGCACATGGTGCAGTCCGTTTCTCATTAGGGCCATCCGTTCGGCCACTATAGCTCAAAATAACATTTCTTAGTATAAAAGCTTTTTAATCGATTTTTAAATATTTTTTGAGTGGGTTAAAATAAAAAATGGTGGGATTTGATGATTTTCCTGGGGGTTGACCACCAAAGGAATATTCGTGCCAAATTTCAAGTTTCTAGCTCATCGGGAAGTCGATCAGAATTCGTATTCCCTATGGATGAGTTACACATGCGGTTGTATATATATATATAGACACAAAAACTCAAAAATTATCTTTCTTTACATTATATTTTACTTTATATCTTTTCAAACCCTATCATGTAAATACTCAAAATACTTAGAATTAAAAGACAAACAAAAAAGATTCAGTAAAACTTTTTATAAAACCAACGGTATAAAAGTTATAACGCAAAAACGTAAAAAAATATATTTTTCTACATCTTATATTTTACTTTATATGTTTCCAAACCCTATCGTGTGGTACTTCAATAATGCACATTTGTTATTTAACTAACAATGTAAAAGTTATAACATAGAAACCAATTTTTTACCTTTAACCAAGTTTATATTTAATCGCAACTGTAGTTTATTTTGCATTTCTGCAACTAAATATTTTTAGAAGTATCAAGGTGATATAATAAAGGAGCATCTTTAAAATATTGTAACTTGTACAAAGTTAAATAAGTGTTAAAAACGATATTTTATTGCAAATATTTTAGAACCAAAAGTTAAGAACAAATGTTTAATACTGACATGTTCACTCAACAAGAGCAACAGTACGACTAACACTACATATCCAAATATTGCGAGGAGTCTCTAATGGTGGTGGGGGAAGGCAGATGCGCGGCAGATGTTCCGTGCTGCCCATGTCATTTCGAGGGAGGTCGCTGCGCCACAACCGACACATCAGTTTGCAGGTAGGACTTGCAGAGTAAACATCTAAATAAACATGAGTTCTGTTTAATATGTTTCTTTTATCAAAGATGGACTTTGTATTGAAACGCAAAGTTTCACTATTGATGCAGATCCTGTACAACAAATTTTAGTACATCCTCCAGAAAATTATGATTCCATCTACATTTCGGTGCATGAACCTAACGACCCCCCACCACCAACAACTGCTGACACGGAGTAGGACAGCGGCTACCACACGTCACTAAAGCTTCAGCTCTTCACCCGAGTACACATGGACTCTGAGCTTCAAGATAATACTGTTTCTTCTGCATCTACACAAACTTCCTAACAATTACCTACTACAAATGAAACTACTACAAGTCTAAAATGAAATGAAATTTCATCAACTGTTAGTTCTGATGCGCAAGCAATAATGTTATCATTAATTGGTTTCGACTAAAAATTCAACAATGGAGGAAGAAAGAAATTCGCTACTTTACAACTTAGTTTTTGTGAACCCGTCTAAATTTGTTATTTGCCTACTTTCATTTTTATGTGGTTACAATTTTGGTAACCTCGTTCAGGAAATACTAACAGATAAAGAGGAAGAACATTCACTATTTTTTAAAGTTTATGTTTATGTAATTGCATCTTTATTTGGATACTTTGTAGCAGGATATTTTCTTGTTAACTTGTCAATTCCATTTTTAACATGGTATTTTAATAGAAACGAAAATCAACAAAACAACAATTAAGAAACAGTTTGTAAAAAGAAACAAAAAATATCTTGCATTTTCGGATTTTCCGAAAATGCAAGATCTTTTTTAAAAACATCCCCAACCGACCTTGACCCATTTCCGGACATTTAAAATTTAAATGCCCACCACATCCGGGCAATACCCAACCCTACACGTCACAGCTACGTCACAGCCTATCACTTCACCAGACCGGATGTAGCTGTCAACTTTGATTTATGCGAAGTGAGCCAGCAGCCCCACTATTGCACTACTGAAGAGCTTTAAAAAATTATATAATATGATTATTTAAAATTGCTAAAAAAGTTGTTGATTTTTCATTTTTCAAGTAATAAGTTTTTCTTAAGCCAAACAAGAGGTTAAAAGACAAAACAAGATTGTCTGCTATCAAACTTTTTTCAGAACTCTAATCTGACAGTTGAAGTTGTAATCTTTAAATTCTCTAGAATTGCGCTATTGCCGATCAAGATAGCAGCGAAATCGGATATTTTCTGTTCGGGATTTCTTACTAGAATTAAGAGGGATTTAAAATAATCCTCCCGGTTTATTCTATACATAATATTTATTAAAACCGATTGTTTTATATTAGTTTTCTTAAGGAAATGAATATTTCAAAACGCTGTTTAGATAAGAGAATTATATACACTTTGAATGTATTTCTCCGCTAAAATGAATGAGCGCATTTTATTAATTAGTCTGAACGTTGTTGAGTTATTTTTTTAATTTGTTACTCCATCACGCGTAAAATAATGGACCAATATAATGGTATTGGTACGTATTCACTTCATACACTCGAGTACACATAGGGATACTTCTATTCCGAAATATCTTAATAAAACTTCCCGTGGACTTTTAAACATCCAGGGTTAAACTTGCTCAATATTGTGGTAAAAATAATTATAATTAGGATATGAATATTACCATAGAGTACAGTGCAACTAAATTGACAAATGTACAAACTTTAACAATAAAAAAGTTTCCAGACAGTGCCAAATTATTCAGTACACTTGAAAAAGAAAGATACACTGATATGAGCATCGAATTTGGGTGAGAGGTAGTTAGTAGGAGGGAAAATGATAACTTATTTACTTTGTTGCAAATATCTTAAAAATGGTACCTATGTTTGTACTAAATAATTACAAATTATTAAAACAATGTTTGAGCAAAATGATACCATATAGCATCGTTTTGAGATAATGAGGGGTAAATGTAATTGTATGATATTTTGTAACGGCCAAAAGTCCCAAAACATCATCCCACTCCCCATGCTCATTTTTGCACACTTTGTGTTACTGAAACTACAATCTTCGGATATGCTGCACTGAAAGTGCCGTCAATAAATTAATTGTAGCGGTACATCAAGTAATGGATTCTAACCTCATAGGATAAAGGGAATGTTTAACACCTCTGAGGCGCAAGCGGTCTGAAAACTTTTGATTTAATGAGCGCAACGGGACAATCTCTCACATCTACGAAAAAATGTTTAAGCACGCGCAAAAATCCAACAGATTCCCACAAAACTAAAAAGATTAGTTTTGGTTACATTGATAAATAACCAAACAGTTACAATTAACTTAAATCGAATGTCAAAGTACAGCATTGAACATATTAAGAGTCCTAGAAAAATAAAATAGTAGGCCTATACAATATTAACTTTCTATTTTTGCCTTAATATCCTTGACGAGAGATATGATCTTTATTCTGATTGATAAAATTATATTAAATTAAATTAACTAGATTTTTGTCCTGTGATTTTTTTTCAATCTCAAATAATTTTACTGTACTGTTAAAATACAAAACGAGGTGAATTTTGCTGGCGTTTAACCTGTTTTTTATCCACATATATGCTGGGTTGAATTCACAATTGTGAATGAAAATGGTCGAGAGCGAAATAAGATGCTTGATTCGAGTACCCTTTAGATGCACTCAAATTTTTAACACAGTTTTAGACTTTTTTACTCTATACCTTGATTATTATAAGAAGGTGATCGGCGCGGCATCGCGGCGCTCAGTGGTCAAATACGTCTGTTTAGACGCGAAAACTTAATTACAATGCAAGATATTATTGAACGCACATGAAATGTTTTCAACCAGTGTTTTTGGTTAAATAAACAAAACTTTTTGATAATTTGATTTATTATATGCCATTTATTGCTTTTTGTGTATCTATATCTATATATCTATATCTATATATCTATACAACCGCATGTGTAACTCATCCATAGGGAATACGAATTCTAATCGACTTCCCGATGAGCTAGAAACTTGAAATTTGGCACGAATATTCCTTAAGGCATAAACACTTCAGGGAATTCGTCAAAACTAAACATTTTTAATACTAAACCCACAAAAAAATTCTTTAAATTTTGTCATTATAATGCAACCCGCCTTACACGTTCTACTGAGTTGCCGCTTCTATTTCCACTTGATGTCGGTAAAGAAGTACCATATATCTGTATAGTAATTCAGTACGTGTAAATGTCGTAATCTAAGTCTACGTTACCACGGTAATGAAGTAACGGCATTATTACTCAATTAGAAAAAAACTTTTTATATCTTAAAAATGCGGATGTACTGTTCTATTATATGGTTGTGTTTGATTAAATGAAAATATTTCCACATTATTGTTCTTATCATATTTTTATCTTATTTAAAAACATGTTTTGCTTTTAAGTTCTCGCTATTGCCAAAACGTTATGTTACATGGACGCTCTATGCCCATTAGCACTGTGTTATTGGCTAATACTATTTAAAGTGTGCCAGTGTTATTTTTGAATCGTGCTTAGCAATGAGTTTCAGTTGTTTCGCTCGTGGGTCATTCCATCAGGGTGACTCTCGATTTAATGCCTACAGCCGAAATGCCCAATGTATGGCTATGTCAGCTTTGGCCTTGGCGTGGCACGTGCTTGGTGGTAATTTTTCTACACCTGTAATTAATGAGATACTTATGGCGGGTGATCGACTTTACAGGAGATCTCGTCATGAGAATCACGTTCTTAACAGGTACTTATACCCGGAGGACCTTGTACGAAGGGTAGAATTTGTAGGAAAATCTGCAACCATCACTGAAATATTGTATGTATGCAATGGACGTTATCCTTCATGCAGAGCTGAGCTCGACGATTCAGTCAAATCTCTGTCTGATATCATTGAAGACTTATTGCGTGAAGACACTGTGGATGAGGGGTTTCTTTTTACGGGACAGCTCGTTACAGTCGCCTTTTGTCGTTCTAAAGGGCAACTGTACCTATTTGATTCTCTTGGCGTAAACGAAAACCGTCAAAGAGACGACGATAGCAATAAGAACTGTGCGCGGCTTTTTGTTTGCAACAGCTACTCGTCATTGGCTTCTCTTTTATTGTCAAATTCGTCTTTCTGTTCCGGGCAATTCAATATAACACGGGTCAAGTTCGCTCGAACCAATGATCAGAGTTCAAATGTTTTGTATTTCGAGCTTCCTCCACAAGCATCTGAAGCTGATCCTCATTTGGATTGTTCAAATCATAAACCTCTCCACCCTTCCTGTAATTCAGATCTCGAGCTAAGCAAAATTAATAACAAGAAAGGCCCGGGAAGACCCAAAAAAATTAAACGCGGAGGTCCTAAACTTTTAAGTACCACTCGAGAAGAACAAGTACAAGAAGCTAAGAAGAGGTATTCCGAGGCACATCGTGAAAAGTTAAGGCAGGATGCTAAAAAGTACAGAGCATCAAACCCAGAAACTATTAGAGAAATAGAACAACGTTACTAGAAAACCCATCCAGAAATAAATCTTGAAGCTGTTAAGAGGTACAGCCAAAAAAATCCGGACGCTTCTTGTCAGAGAGTCCAGATTTTCCGCCTTAAAACACCTTTAAAGACCGAGCTCCGCCATTTGGATGTTTCTCTTGTACGTAATGTTTCCAATAATGGTCCCATGGCGTCTTGGAGGGGAAGTATTCTAGAAAGTGTTACCACTTATAAGCTTAAATATATTAGTCTTTGGGAAAGTGATGTGTACATGTGCCCTCACTGTGATGCCCGACTTTTTGATGAGGAGAGACTTAGGAAAAAGTGGTGTTGCGGAGCAGGAGCTTATAACGTTCTAAATCTCAGTCCTATCCGTGACGAGTTTTACTCCGATAGTCGCTTCCTGCAAAGAGCCCGTGCTTACAACGATTTGTTTGCCTTTTGTGCACTCGAAGTTAGTGGAGGCTATCGTCACCCTAGCGGTCTTTCGTTTTTCAAGATCGAAGGCCGAATGTATCATCAGGTATATGATCTTGATGCTCCTGGCCAAAAATTTACCACCAAAGCTGGGGGCGTGCAGTTCGTAAACCGGTCTAGATTGTATATTGACAACGGTGAAGAGCGTCATAACATAGCCATGGGTAGATCTCTAGACAGTGACATAATTTGCCAAATCAATGAGTTTCTTCATAATGAAAATCCTTTTATCGAACATTATTGTCGGCTAGGAAGTGTACAGGCTGTTAACGCACACTTAGATTTTGAATTGACTAATAGATCTACCCATGGCCCTGTTTTGGGTGACAAACAGCGAGGCTTAGAGGTACATGCCGTGCTTAGCACTGATGAGGCTGTAATCGATCCTCGAAAACTTACCATTTGGAAGGTTGGCTCCCCTAAACCTACATCAATGGACCTTTTTAGTCCTCTCATGGAGCCCTTCCAATATCCTCTGCTCTACCCTCAAGGTGATTTGGGCTGGCATATTGGACTTCTCGATAACTGTGGGAATAAACTGACACAGTTAAAGTATTCCCGGTGCCTCTTGCTTCGTGAACCTCGATTCTCTCACATCGGCCGTGTTTCGCAAGCTTGGCAGGTTGAGATGTTTGCGAGGTATGAAGAAGAGAAACTCCGATATATCAAGTCCGTACAGAAAAAGACGTCTGAAAATGCCATGCGTACAGGTCCCTTAGACGAATTGCAGGCTGTACAACGGGGACGACAGATAATTGACGACATCGCTAATGATGAAACAGTACAGGGCGAGGGGGGAGTGCAACCCGGGAAAGTTTACTTACCCAGTTCGTTTACGGGTGGACCTAGATATATGAAGGTCCATTATGAGAATGCAATGGCCCTCGTTTCTCGACTGGGGTTTCCCACATTCTTTCTTACATTCACGTACAGTGCCACTTGGGAGGAGAATAAAAAATCTTATCCTCGCCAGAGTGGTCGCAGTGATCCCAGTACTGCCTGCCGAGTTTTCAAAATCAAACTCAATGAACTTCTCCGTGACTTGCGCACCGGAGCAATGTTTGGCAAATCTGTATTTCTTATTCATGTCATAGAATTTCAGTTACGAGGATTTCCTCATGCCCATATTGTTTTTAAGACCGACGGTGATGGTCCAGTACAGTCTTCTGACATTGACACTATCATCCGAGCCGACATTCCTTCCGAGGAAGAAGCGTCTGGGAGATTGCGAGCATTAGTTCTTCGGCATATGATTCACGGACCCTGTGGCACGGATCATCGCACAGACTTTCCTTGCTGGGACACTGCTAAGGGCTGCTGTTCTAAATTCCTCCCAAAACCAGCTTGCGAAACCACTCATCTCGATGATAGGGGGTTCGTAGTCTATAAGCGGGATTACAATAATAAGGGGTCTATTGTGTCTCGTAAAAAGACGATATCTGTGCACGACGGCTGGGTTGTGCCATATAACCCTGCATTATTGCCGAAATATGTAGCACATATAAACTTAGAGCTGGTGTCTACTCGTCGCGTGATCAAATATCTATTTAAATACCTCATGAAAGGAGGTTGTCTCCAAAACGTGAAAGTAACGCCTTTAGGTGATCAGGTTGACGAGGTCGAGCACTACGTTACAAAGAGAATGGTGGGTGCCAGTGATGCATGCTGGCGCCTGTTGGAATTTCCAATATCAGAGTCAGAACCGACAGTAGAGTGCCTTCCTGTTCATCTTGAGGGGAAACAAAACGTTTTGTTTCGTCCGTGTGAGTTAACTGACGCGACGTCTAGAGCCAGCTCTAAGCTCATCCTCTACTTCAATCGGCCGCTTGATCCTATTTTTGACAATCTGACATATCAGTCCTTTTACGAACGGTTCATCATACACACTAAACGCCCAATTAATATGGCAGTTTATGACCACCCCGATGGAAAGCACTTTATCACTGCTCGCCAGCGTGGTGAAAATGTACGCCGGCTCTTTTGGGTCTCCCCCAGCCGAGGTGAACAGTACTTTCTGCGTTTACTCCTGACGATCTTGCCTTGTCGTGGTTACTCCGATCTTCTATCTCGTGGTGGTTCTGATTGTCATTCATTTCAGGAAGTGGCCCGTAAACTTGGTTTGGTTGAAGATCAAGACGAATACCATTATGCTCTGTGAGAGGCAGCTCAATTCATGACTGGGCCGAGTCTTCGATCGCTTTTCGTGCTACTGTGCAACACAGGAGCACCTGCTGTTGCCCTTTGGGATACCTTTCGAGACTTCCTCTCTGAGGACCACTTGGAGAGAAATCCAAATGATCGTGAGCTAGCTTATAAACTAGCTCTAATCGAAGTAGATCGTAGCCTTCGTCGTCAAGGCTCTTGCCTTGTAGACCATGGCCTCCTCAATGTTCAGGATGGTACTACTGAGCTGAGGAGGGAACTCCTAGCTTACAGCGAAGATAGTCAGCTAGCATTTGTCACTGAGTGGGAACCGAGGCTCTCTGCTGACCAAAGATCCCTTTGGAATTATGTACTTTCTCTTTTAAATGGTCAGGAAGATGGTCGTTCTACGAAGCTCATATTTCTAGACGGTCCAGGTGGATATGGGAAATCGGCACTTCTTCGTTTAATCCTTGCATCTGTTCGCAGTTGTCGTCAAGTCGCCATCGCTGTTGCTAGCTCTGGAATCGCTGCAGGAAACTTACCGGGCGGCACAACAGCTCATAGCATGTTCCGGCTTCCTCTTGATCTTGGGGACGGCACAGGCTTTTGGAATGTGACCAACGGATCTCAGCGAGCTGAGCTATTTCGGGCTGCAGAGCTGATTGTTTTCGACGAGGCCCCGATGACGCATAGCTATATTTTCGAGATTCTCGACAGGTCCCTGCGAGATCTCATGAACTCCAACATTCCATTCGGGGGTAAAATATTCCTCTGCTCGGGGGATTTCCGACAAATCGCTCCTGTAGTTGTGAAAGCTCGAACACCAAGCGACATTGCTTGCGTTTCCCTGCGAGCGTCGCATCTCTGGCCACATTTTAAGGTCTTCTCATTGACGACTCCGCACAGAACTAGTGGTTCCATTGAATACTCCAACTTTCTCCTTGAAGTAGGCCATGGAACAATTAGTTCCACTTCGTTTGGTGGAGACCACGACAGGGGTAATCTCATTCCACTACCAGGGATAAAATGTGTGACATCTTTAAGCGAGATTATTAGCTTTGTATTTCCTAAAGACGACATGTGCGACTCTGATGTGATTGCGAAACGGGCTGTTCTTTCAACTCTTAATGCGAACGTCCAACAGATCAATGACATAGTGTTGAGATCTGTTGACGGTTTGCTTCATGAGTTGAGGAGTGCCGACGCCGTCGACAAAGAGAAGAGCGACAGAATGGACGTAGATGTTCATCTGCTGAACCAGGCTACGGGTAAGGGCGTACCCGACCATTTACTGCGACTCAAGATCGGCTCCGTCTGCCTCGTAATGAGGAATTTAAATATCGACAGCGGACTAGTGAACGGCACTAAAGTAATTATAACGGCGATCAGCCCCCGCTTGATTACAGTTCGACTCCCCGGACAAACAGTACCTATTTGTATTCCTCGGATTACATTTACTTTTCCGTTTGTCGAGGGATCCCCTCTTCGTGTCCGCCGTCTTCAGTTTCCTCTTACGTTGGCTTACTCGATGACTGGTCATAAAAGCCAGGGACAAACCATTGATCGCGTTGGTGTTGATCTCCGCACTGACTGTTTTACTCATGGTCAGCTGTACGTCCTGCTCAGCAGAGTCAGAAACCCTGCCGACATCGTTGTCCTTGTCAGTCCCGACAGAATATTCGAAGGTGTTGCATTTGTAAAAAATGTAGTCTTCAGCGAGCTCCTTCGTTAATCCGATATAGACTTCCGCAGTAGGCTAGAGGATCTGCGATATAATAAAAACTCCTCGTTGTAATTGGCAGTACGATGGGGGGTCTGCCTTAAAAAAAAGTCCCCGGTGTTGTATATAGTTGTTTATCGTTTTTTAATGTTAGTTTTAGTTTTGTACGGCAGAGGCAAGGGGGCCTGCCTTATCAAACTCCCCATTTTTATTCCAGTTAGCGGGTTTACAGCAGAGGCGAGGAGAACTGCTTGAAAAAACTCTCTGGTGTGTTAAACTTAGTATCTTTATTTCATTGCATCGAGGCAGAGGCAAGGGGGACTGCCTTTAAACAAACTCCCCGTTTCAAAATTTTAAGGTTGTAAATACTGTATATGGTTCCTAAGTTTCCCGGCCTCCCCGTTGGCGGAACTGGATATGCCGTGATGCAACTTATTGCATCGGCTAACTGACAGGGAAACATTTATTTACTAATGCAATTACTTATTTAATATACATTATTACTTTCTTACATCGTGTTCTAACTTGATTTCAACGAATATATATTTATTCTACTAATGCCATTAATTTTCAATTATGACTACTAAACACTGATTATACTAACTTGTATCTACTTTCAATGTCAAATTTACTTAAAATCTGCTGTCTTCAAAATAAATCTCATCAAACTCTTACAACGCATTGGCAGCCTAATAAAAATTTCTAAAGAAACATATACCAGTTTTGGTTAAATTAATTTCAGCTTTAACGTCACTTTCCATCCAATACTTTAGTACAATCTATTTCAACACCTTTTGTAAATTTATATTTGAACACTTTATATGTTAATTGCTAAATACCAAAAACTTTACAAGACAAAAACATAATCAATGTTAGAACATTACCTATGACAAATTTAATTGCATTTATATATCTCGTGTTTTTTTTTATCTTGGAAAGATATCTTGAGCAGGGAATTTCAACCTAAGCAATTAAATTAATTTAGTATTGTGTCTTTTCAATATTAAAACCCCCTCTGCTGGAGACCTGCCAGGTGCCACTACAGCGAAATACTTTGTCTCGGCTTCGACTGGATCTCGGGGATGGCCCTGGCTTTTGGGATTCCACCAATGGCTCCCAGCGAGCAGAACTTATAATAGCAGCACAACTCATTCTTTTTAATGATGCACCAATGCCAAATAGCTCCGTTTTTGAGATTCTTGACCGATCTCTTCGAGACCTTACGAATTCACCTGTACCATTCGGAGATTGGAAATCTTCCTTTACTAGGGGGATTTTCTTCAGATTGCGCCTATTTTTAATATTTGCACAACATCAGACAGACGTTGCTTGTGATTCACTTCGGGTGTCTTATCTATGGGGGGTACTTTAAAGTGTTTTCTCTGACGACTCCGTATCGGACTAGTGATTCCATCACCGATTCAGAATTCCTTCTTGATGTAGGAAATGGAACAATTCTTTCGGCTCCTCTTGAGGAGGGACGGGATGGTCAAAATCTAATTACAGTCTTTCTTAACACTGGCAACCAACGCCGTATAGAGATCAATCAATAATGAGTATTGTTCAACTGCGGGGAACACAAACGGGGGCCTGGGGGCGGAGCCCCCAGCGAGCGAAGCGAGTATTGAATATACAGTGCTAAGTTCGGATACCCTACCTAACTTTTTTAACGCGTCATAGTAGGAAAACCAAACCTCGGTATACCTTCACAACATGAAAAACTGCACTTTTTGATGAGAGTCCCATTTTTGCCCGCACCCCCAAAATGGGGTATTTTGGGGAAGCCCCAAATTATTGAATGTAATCCCCTATCAAGTGACCTGTCATTTGACAAGTGTAGGGTTTGACAAGAGAAATGAAAAGGCACAAACCAGAGGTTGATATGACACCCCTAACCAAAATGCCAGACATAAAAATTTTTATACCGGGTAAATGAATGCTTGTTTACCAATCCAGACGTTTAGATGCCCACATTTTTGGTTACAGATGTCATATCGACCTCGGGCTTGTGCCATTTATTTCTTTTGACGAACCATTCAAAATGAGGGGGTCACTCGGTAGGGGTTAAAATTTGAAAATTTGGGACTGTCCCAAAAATACCCCGTTTAGGGGGCGGAGGCAAAGTTATGCCTTTGAAAAATGGTCCACTATTTTATTTATAGTGGTAGGCGGTTTAGTTTTTCAGCTTTAACCCGTTTACAAGGAAAATTGGGGTATCCACACAAGCTAGGTTGCACATCTCAAATATTTAAATGGCCGCCATTTTAGTTAGGGGTGTGATATTAACTTCCGGTTTAAGCCATTGTATTTCTTTTGACATACCCTTTAAAATGAGGGGTCACACAATAGCAGTTTACATTTGAAAATTTGGAGCTGCCCCAAAAAAATATCCATTATGGGTTTGGGAAAAAATGGGACTCTCATAAAAAAAAGTGCAGTTTTTCATGTAGTGAAGGTATGCCGAGTTTGTTTTTTCTACTTTTACCCGTTTACGAGGTAAAATGAGGTATCCTACACTTGAGCTAGCTAGTCCATCTCAAATTTATAAATGAGCACCATTTTGTTTTCCTTATTCCCGCTGTTCTACACATTTCTGTTCCAAAATTTCTTATTAAACCACAAATCTCATCCGATCCTGGCTCACCGAATGGGGCATGATTGACAGTGGGATTCACTATTCGTACAACGCTATACTTTTTTTTATTTTAACAACCCCGCCCAATATATCTTGTTAAAAAAGTGTAAATGGCAAAAACGGGCACATAAAACCGATATTACTTGATAGATAAGTTGTTAAGGAACACGGCCATATGTATATTATGACCAATACAGATCAATCTCAAAACTTACACTTTAATAATTTTCCATTTCCCCCCGTAAAATTAGGTATTTTGCCCATTATTTTAGTTTGAATACTATTTTGAATGCAAGCAGTAATGCTATTGTATAAAGTAAAGATCCTTTCCTATGCTACTAGTAGCCATGGTTCATATAATGTTGCACAAACCACCATCTTTTAACAAGTAACTGACCTGCACTGCCCATCATTATCTTACCGCAACCGGCCTTCCCTCTGATAGGCCATTATCGCTCTGGAATTCCCGACTCTAGAAATTATTTAAGTGATTTTAATTTAAACAATGGTAAAAATGATATCTCTGGGTATCTATTTAACAAAATTAAGTATTGATTTTAATATTGAAAAATGTACATAAAAATAATTTTTCGCGTGTAAATTAGGCGAAATGACCACTGTGCGGCGGAGCGATCGCGTGGCACCAAAAACATTCTATTTCACAACGCTGTAGAAACGTTAGAAAAACCGAGTTAAAAATTCGCAGTAAACTTTATCCCAATGATCGGACAATTACGTATTTACCACAAGTTTTAAATAATTTTTTTTAATAATAACTATAACTCCGTATAGTTTAAATTACGAGTTATATTTATAATAACACGATTTACGAATTAAAAAACTCTATTCCCAATGTCTGATTCTTTGCTTAAAATCGTCGGGAAAAAAGTTCCTTTAGAGAATCTTTTTACCGCCGCGCGGTCACTCCACCGACGACCTTATATCAACCAATAATCAAGGTATAAGGTATAAAACACGCCACCCGTTACCATATTAAACAAATTTTGCAATAACATATTCATTATTTGTAATGGAAATTTTTAAGTAAACATACAATATACACTTAAATCTAATTTACTGAAGCGCTACTAAAATCATGTAACACATTGACCTCTTGTAGTTTAAGAAATTACTAACTGATCTTAGTGAAATGAATAAAATAATGATTATATTTGATTATAATAATCATTATTTTAAAGCTCCGAATCCAAAACAAGAATACGTAAATACACTAAATTATAAAACATTAAGATAGTTTTTGTTTTCATACCGTAGCTTGCTTATTAAGAATAATACTTTTTTGCCTACTTATGATTAGGCTGATGAGGATGGAGAGACTAGGGCTAAGTCGTGCAAAGTGTATCTCAGCGTTTTAGCGAAGGGACAGGAAGGTAAAGTTTGCCTAGCTATTGAAATTTAAGTTCGACCGTCCAAAATGTCTGGAATCCCCCCGAGAAAGGCTTATTCCAAGTATGCAATAATGCAATTATATAAGTATAAGATCATGTAATATCATATTCGAGGGTATTTGCACCAGTATTGGTTTATGCAAGTTACTTATGTACATACATATGTTACATGTTACATAAGTTGTGCTGATATTTGATAAAATATATCAAATATAACACATGCGCCAATTCAAATTTAAATTCAAATCTTTGCAACCGCAACTTGCCAAATTCAAACAAACTGGCGGACCAATCAAAAGCCAAGAAAACGAACTACGAACTGCGGACAGGCGAGTTCGTGCTGAGTCACTGCAACGGTCTTTTCTGCCCATTTCACCGGTGAAGCCAGAAGGAAGCGGTCGGGAGACATTGAGCATCGCTCACGTAACGTACGCAAATTAGTTCGCCACAGTCGTCCGCCCGAAATAAATTTCTGTTGCCAAATTCAGCGAATTTCAAATTTAACGCGAAAGTGCGCTTCAGAAAGAAAAGTTTGTGAATCGGAGTTTGTGATTTATAATTTATTGTAAAGGGTGGAAGTCGGCGTGGCCACGTGTTGCAACGGTCGCGGGTTCGCGATTTTCCCGGCCGCTAAGTATGAATGTGAGTGTGGGGGCCCCAAATGTGTGTATGTGTAAGTAATTTTCTATTTATTTATTATTGTTATTTGTTATTTAATTTTAGTAAATGCCCAGTGCTTGAGATTTTAAAATAATGTATTCAGAATAAGTTGTTAATCACAGTAATTTATTAAGTAGCAAGTTCAGATACCAATTTAATAATGTTCAATTTTTAATATTATCTCATTTTTTTAATTCAAGCAACCTGTTATTTTACATGACTGAGTATTTCCTGTTGTAATTGCATGGAGTCAAAGCCTTAGAGTTCAGAGTAAAAAAAATATTATATAGCAGTTCAATACCAATTTAATTACAGAATATAGTCACAATAATCCAGTTTGGTTCAAATATTAAACTTTTCAGTGCACTGCCATTTATCAATGAGTCGGGGGAATAATAAGTAGATAATCTAGAACAAAGATGGAGGTGGTTAGCCAGTGAAGCAATTATTATAGATTCCTTAAACTTGCTCTGGGCACGCTCAATAATAATATATTAAATCCAACTACAGGCTTGCTAAATTGATGACAGCAGCCGCGGCCCTGTGATACTGATCTCAGTTTTAAGCTGGATAAACAATTGAGTATTTCCCCTTTGCATTAAATAGCTGGCCAGCTCAATAAAATTATTTAGCGTAAGCCCCAGGAATCTCAATAATAACCTTTTAAATAACTGTACCACCTACCTATTAAATCGTCAAAGTTCAATTTAGTCACATTCAAAAGCAGACTCATTTTAAAAGACCATGGCAGCACTGTTTTTTAATTCCGACAATATTAGTTCATTTATCACATCAGTACAATCAATATGAATTCTGAACTGCATCAATAATTACACTAGTCACATACAACATAACTGAGCTGCAAAGGCAATTTAATTAGTAAACAGGATAAATTTTAGGTTGCATCCAATATTGTAAACTGGATTGACTTCAATAAACTTGTACGTAGTAAGTCTATCAGTTATCCATGAGAGCTTCTGGAAGGGCCCACAATTCAGATAAATCATTAAATTATATATGGCTAACCCTTTAAGTCAATTATTAAAATGTTGCTTCCACAACTCTGCTAAAAATTGTTCTCAAGTGCATGGGTAGCCATTTATTTATTTGTTTACTTATTATTTATTGTTGGTGAAACAATAGTATCGAGAGGAAGGAATTTTTTTCTTTACAAAGTACATTGAATAATGTAAATAGTAAGGCTATTATAGATTCAATTTGATAGTATTGTTAATCTAATGGAGTGAAAAGAGATAATGTTTGTTGTGTTTATTCATCAAAAAGTTAAAACAGTTTTTCCTGTATGGAGTAACAATGAATACGACAATTTTTTTTAATGATAGCCTGTGTAGAGAAATGAATATTGCGTATGTAATTACAATATTAATTGACCTACTTAATATTGCACAGCAGTGGTATTTAATTGTTTTTAATTGGTATTAACCCACTTTTACTTTAAATCCCTCAAATCTACTTACAATTGAATTTTCCATGGCTATTAACATGACCTGCACAGTAAATTTGAGGCATGGGACTAGAATAGCTTTTTGTTTTAGGGCTCCTATAAAAGCCAAAACAAACCATTCATTAAAACCCTGAGTACGGATATATAAACGAAGCCTAAAATATGAAAGTTTTCGGCACGATACCAGTAGCAGGTTTTAACCGATTTTCTCAGGCTTTCGTGGTGAAATTCCTTGATGTGATATCTTGAGCAATATCGCTGGGTAAAAAATCTGGGTACCTTTAACCCCATTTTTAAGGGAATAAATATCTAAAAATTGGGGAGTTTGGACACAAAAATTGTCTGTCAACTCTAAAAATTATTTTATTGTATTCTTAAATTAATACAAAATAAAAAGTGTGAAAGAGCTATTAAAGAAAACATATTCATAGAAGAACATGTGAGTTTAATATAGGCAGTATGTTCTCTTAATAGGGATTTTATTTTCTATGATCATTTCCAGCTTAGGTGAGTATTATACATTGCTCGAAACGGCGATCTAACTATTTTAGTCTGAGTGCCCCTTTGCACATTTTGTTTATTTTTGGTGGTTCAAAGGCCATATTCTATGTTTCGGGGGCTAAATTGAGTTTTTAAACCCCTCAAAACTGTAAACCACTTTCTCACGGATTGTGCTGTGTGCGTATTTGGTCTAGTTATTCCTCAGAGGATGTGGTGAAGAGGCGATGGTTATGGTATTACTATCGCATTATATTTGTCAGCGAAGTAACACTTCATTACAAAGTATGGCTTCCAAGACTCTTTATGCAGATGTTTCTATATTTTTGACACCAAACTGAAACTCAGAAACAGGTGATCGGGGCCTTCCAGTCAAGTTGTCAGACAGATTGCTCGCCCGGGACGGAAGATTGATGTTTCGCTTATGCAAAGTGATAACTTGAAAGTCGTGAAACTTTATGACCTAAGCGTTCTGTAAATCTGAGAATTATACTTAACCCTCTGTAACCTAAAGGACATCAGATTTTAAAACTATTCAAATGGAAATTATATCTAAATTGACTATTTATTTTGGTTGTAATTCTTTCAAACACGTTATTATAATTATGTTCTAAAATCAATTATTTCCCGTGGCATTTTCTTTTGTCTTTGAGTTCTTATGTTTGATTACTAGTTGAATAAACACACACACACACACACACACACACACACACACACACACACACACACACACACACACACACACACACACACACACACACACACACACACACACACACACACACTCACACACAAATAAATGAAAACATTATAATAAATACATTATCATTGAAACATAGTAAACATAAAAAAAACATTAAATACTTAACGTATCAATAGATCCTTCAAATCACCAAATAGATCAACGTAGGCCGATGAATTAAAATATCAAACTTAATATTTTAGTGAGTCTCAAAAATGTTATGAAACTAAAGCTTCCCGCTCTTATATTAAGCAGAGTTACAGCAGACTAAAGTATTAAGTTTTACAAAAACTGCTATAACTGGTAGGATGAACGTAGAGACCTTTAGTCTGCTCCATTCATCTTCTTTTATCACGCCCTTTCAAATTATATGCTACATGACAGTTTTTCCTTAAACAGCTTTCCCTCCCTCTTTTTAGGAAGGGAGAGGAAAAATTTGAATTCTTTCCTTAGCCTTAGACTTATTTAACTAATGAAAAAATGTGAAAATGAAGATTGACATTTTGGTTGTCATAAAATAATATTAAAATTATATTTACCCCTCATTTTCTCAAAAACCGCTCACGTTAGATCTATATTATCATTTTGTTCTAAGATGTTTTTTGCAATGTATAATATTTGAGTTAAAAAAGGTGTTTTCAAAATATTTCCAAAAAGGTAAAAAAGATACCATTTTTCGTCCTACTAACTTCCTTCCCACCCAAACCCAATGCTCACATCATTGTAACTTTCTTTTACATAATGAGGGTACTGCACAATTTGGTGTTGGTTAGAATTTTTTATTAGTTCAGGTTTGCCTCTTTTTAAAGCTGATTGTACTGTATGAAACAGTTCAATCGGTAATAATATTACATACACATATTATAATATTATATAAACATTAATAATATATTAGAAATAATAATGTAATTTGTTACCTTTCCAAACAAATAAGTCAAGTTGAAACCGTTTTTTCATCACCCAAGACTCAACATGTTCCTCGCAAGTTAATTTGTTTACTTTATTTAGGAAAGATTTTTTCGTGACTATTCCAATTTCAAACAATACATTTAACTTGGTGTTTAAGTTACTTATTTTTCCAGTAAATATGTTTGTTATTGTTTTGCTACATACTATTTTATGACTGTCATACCGATTTATTTTATCAGTTATTTCACGGTCGAACGTAAGTTTCAATAGCTAGGCAAACTTTACCTTCCTGTCCTTCGCTAAAACGCTGAGATACAATTTGCACGACGTAGCCCTAGTCCCTCCATCCTCATCAGCCTAATCATAAGTAGGCAAAAAAATATTATTCTTAATAAGTAAGCTAAGGTATGAATTTTATCAGTTATTTTATCAGTTATTTGGTTAATATTCGAGTTCGGGTTGTACCGGGAAAAAACTCCATTTTAGCGAATTTCCCCTATAGGGAAGAAGCTATTACCGTAGGTCTCATGGTAAGACCTAAGCCCAAGACCATTATAACTTTTCGTTTTGGGGCCACCAGAAGCAAAAAATACTATTTGTTCGAATTTTTATATACATATCTATATATCTATCCATCTATATATATATATATATATGTGTCTGTCAGCACGATAGCGGCCGTAAATATGGCCCGATCTTAATGAAATTTGGTACAGACATGTAAAGTGGTAATCCCTCGGACGAGTTCGTAAACCAGCCCGATCGGACCACTGGAAGGGGGCGTAAAGGGGGATAAACCCCCTCAAAAAAGGGTTTTATGAGTTTTTTACATAGAAAAATAATATTTTTCCAATTTTCATTGGCACCATTGGATTCAGCTAAAAAAAACAAGCAATTTAGTATCTTGAATCACCCCTCTATGTCCATTGGTTACCGAGATATTGAAAGTGATAAACACAGTACGTTGTCCCAATGTTAACCTTATGGGAAATAAGTAAATTTCCATGTCTCGGTTATTTCTCAACAAATCTTAATAAAACTTGGTAAATAGCTTCTTCTAATTCAGATATACTAAATATTAAATTAAAACCACTCAGTTTAAACATACCTGTAGCAGCAAACCTGCATACTCATTCCCCATGTTATTCTTAAGGAGCTTACCAAAACATGTCAAATCTCGCTATGTTGGAATGAAATATGTTGTTTTGCATTTGAAATTCGCTGAGTATGCAGGTGTGCTGCAACGGGGGTATTACCATATAGAGCCCATTTTAAATGTCCAGTACTTAGGTTTAATGAATGTAAATTTAAATGCCTGAAAGACTGTACATTTAACATGGGCTTTATATGATAAAATGGAGCTTATTACTTATAACTACAAAACTACTTAAAGTAAGAGGTAGGTTTAAGTAGAAAAGTTGTTGGCCTTTGCAATACCTGTAAAAGGATGTGCTATTTGACATATGCTGCCATTTAAAGTTTTTGATTTTCAGGGCTATCAACGTTAAAACAAATTAAAATTTACTATGAAAAACTTTTATTTCTTAAATGTTGGCATGTCGTATATCAAATTAAAGCTGAGTTTATGAGGATTAATAATATTTAAACAGAACAAAAATATGTTTTGTGGCTCTCGAGATACAGGGTGTTCCGTAAATAACAACAATTTTCACGAAAATGGCCGCCATTTAACAATGAATAAAGAAATACCCCCGTTGCAGCAGACCTGCATACTCAGCGAATTTCAAATGCAAAACAACGTATTTCAATCCAACATAGCGAGATTTGACATGTTTTGGTTAGCTCCATAAGAATAACATGGGGAATGAGTATGCAGGTCTGCTGCTACAGGTATATTAAAACTGGATGGTTTTGATTCAATAATTAGTAGATCTCAACTAGAAGAAGCTATTTAACAAGTTTTATCAAGATATGTTGAGAAATAACCAAGATATAGAATTTTACTTTTTTCCCATAAGGTTAACATTGGGACAACGTACTGTGTTTACCACTTTCAATATCTCGGTAACCAATGGACATAGAGCAGTGATTCAATATACTAAATTGTTTGTTTTTTTGAGCTGAATTCAATGGTGCCAACAAAAATTTGATAAATTTTATTTTTCTATGTAAAAAAACCCAAAAACCCTATTTTTGAGGGGGTTTATCCCCCTTTACTCCCCCTTCCGATGGTCCGATCGGGCTAGTTCACGAACTCATCCGAATAATTACTACTTTACACGCCTGTGCCAAATGTCATTCCGATTGGACCGTTTTTGCGAGCGCTATCGTGCTTACAGACACACATATATATATATATATATATATATAGATATATATATATATATAGATATATATATATATCTAGAAATTTGAACGAATGGTGTTTTTTGCTTCTGGGGGCCCCAAAACGAAAAGTTATCATGGTCTCGGGCTTAGGTCTTACCATGAGACCTACGGTAATAGCCTCTTCCCTATAGGGGAAATTCGCTAAAATGAATTCAGTTTTCACCAAATTGTTCGTCTTGTTTAGAGCTTTACAATTATGCATCACATGATATAGGCCTGTGTTTACTTTTAAAAATTCTGAGTTTCAAACCCATGACCCCCGGTTTTTGGAACTCCTGTATTTTAAAAAGCTAAAAATATATTTATGTTATTCCTTGTGGTCGATTTAGTGGGGAATGATTTTGTTTCATCCATGTAGGTCTACTAGTGTGTCCGCAATCAGCTTGAGATACCTTATATGTATGTATATATATACCGCATACTCAATGTATGCTTGTTTTATACATATATTATATTTGTTTGATAGCACGATAGCGGCTGTAAATAAACGATATCAGGAAACTGACACATACTTTCTCCCTTCAAGTCATTTAAAACCAGAAAACATATACAGGGAAAAATAACAATTAATTATCACACAAATATATAACAAATTTTATCAAAATCGGTTAGTAAATAACGGAGATATCGGTTTTAAAATATTTGCCATAAGAATAACATTGGAAAACGTACTGCGTTTACCGCCGAACTAAAATATCAATTATCTCCACAAAAATTTGACGTAACCTAATGGTTCAAAATATTGGATTATTTAGTTTTTCAAGTCAAATTTAATGGCTGCAAGTATATTTTATTTATAGGTTACAGATTTTGCTAAATTAGAAAAATATGAATTTTTGTCATTTTTTTGTCATCTTAAGCACTAAAAACCATGAAATTTTTATCAAAATCGTTAGAGCCGATTTTGAGAAATTTGAATTATTGCCATTTTTATGGGTTTTTTTAGAGTAAATACCCTTAAAATCTAAAAATTTAAAAAAATGAAAAATACGCCTGGAGATACCACGGCTTTATACCTACATGCCAAATTTCATGAAAATCAGACCACTGGTGTCGTCTTCAGCAACCACATAGTAGAAATAGATGGAGCATAGCTACCTTACTTGCATTACAGCAAGTGAAGCCTGGGCCGCCATATTGTCTAGGTATAGAAACATAAAACGGCGCCTAAAAACGCGTAATCTGACAGTGCTCATGTTTCAAATAGCTCGTAGTTTATACCATTTAGCGTTGAGGCTTAAGGTTGAAATTTTGCAGGTGAAGAGTCCTTTAGTTTGGAACAGTAATACTATCAATCATGTTTCCAAAATATTTTTTTCTATTTTAAAAAAATTATATAAAGTCACAAGTTTTTATTCAACTTTAAAACATTAGCCTACATAAAAAAGTAGTCGGCTGTTACTTTTTTTATTTTTTGGTGAGGAAAAATAAAAAGGGTAGAAATTGTTAATAAAGAGTAAAATGTTTTAAATCATATTTTTTGAAAAAAAAATAGCTGACGTAGTTTGGTCGATAACTTAGTTACTGCGGGAGAGTTTATCCGTGCGGCGCCTGCATAAAACAAAGTCAATCCTAAACTGTTATTTACAAAAATATAGTCGACTAAAAAATACAAATGTGGTATCAAATTAAAGGTCTGAATCTCACAATTACTATGGTACCAATTATAAATGGTTTAGAAGCAGTTTACACATCATAGGAACGTTACAGGTGTAATCCGTGGCAGAATGCTGCAGTTTTTTTGGCAGAAACTGCAGTTTCTTTCAAAAAATGTCAGGACAAGCTTCTAGGTTATCACCGTTTACGATGTGTAAACTACCTCTAAGCCATTTATCTTTGGTACTATAGTGATTCTGAGATTCAGACCTTTAATTTTATACCATAGTATTTGTAATTTTTTACGCATTTTGTTTTTTTTTCATGCGTAGGGACTAGGCTTCACTTCACTGTTTCTAGTGCTCCATCTATCGTACTATGTGGTCGATGGTCGTCTCTAGCTTTGTTTACATCCACACACACACACACACACACACACACACACACACATACACACACACACACACACACACACACATACACACACACACACACACACACACACACACACACACACACACACACACACACACACACACACACACACACACACACACACACACACACACATACATACATCCACACACACAGACAGACACTACGCCGAAAACCACTTTTTTGGATTCAGGCAGCACTAAAACGAATATATCCACTAACAACTCAAATTCGAAAATTTTGACGAAAACAATACTTTCTCAATATACTCCATATAGGGGAGGAGAAAGTAAAAATAGTCCGATCTCGATGAAATTTGAGTTGTGTAAAAGTGGGGCTGCTGGCCCACTTTGCATAAATTAGCATAATGACAGCTGGCGGAAGTGACGTAATCAGCTGTGACGCAGCTGTGCTGTTGGTATTACAAGTTTAAATGCCCGGTATTGGTGGGTATTTAAAGTTTAAATGACCGGAAGTGGGTCAAGGTCGGCTGGGGATGTTTTTAAAAAGATCTTGCATTTTCGGAAAATCCGAAAATGCAAGATTTTTTATTTTTTTACAAAATTATTATTTTACATTAAGTTTGAAAAGTTTGTTCCCAAATTTGAAAAGTAGTTTGTTGTCGGTGCTGAAATTTCTTCCTTATTTTCATTCTTCTTGTTGTAAGTTGGCAAAAACACATTTTTTCGTTTTGATTGTTTGTTGCATAAAGTTCCAAAGATAAGCCAAACCCAGCGGCTATAAGCTGTTTTAGTTCTTCACTAAAAATTTCCAAATCCTTGTAGGTTGTAAGATTAATAGTGTTGTAGTGGATCCCGCGAATGTTGAGAGACATGACTAGAGTTGTTTACTCGACTAGAGGTGTAGCAGGAATGGTTATTGCAAAGCTGGTGCTGCGGGTACCTGAAGGTGGGGGTAGTGGTGGGGTAATGGTGGGGATAAAAAATGGCAGGCGATTGTTTAATCACTTTAATTTAATCGCTGCCACAATAGACCGAGTCGATGTTACAATTTTTCTAGTTTATCCAACCGGTTCTTTTGATATGTTTTGCATCTACATTTACAGTAGCAGAAAGAATTTTGTACAAGCTTTTCCGTCAACTTGATCTTCAGGTATTTTAAAACATTTTTCTTTGCAACAATAAGATAAAAGTGGTAGATTATTTCTTTTGGATGACATGTTGGTTGTAGTTTGTCTTAAACAGAACTGAGCCTCTCAACGTTGAGGTTCCGTATTTATGTAAAGTATCCGAATAAAAGCATCGAATAAAACTATCGAATAAAATAATCGAGTAATACTATCGATTAAAAGTTCAAGGTCATCCGTTTGAGCTTTTAAAAAATACAACATATCAGTATATAATAAACATATACTGATATGTTGTTTTTTATCTTTTTATTTAAAACATTTTTTTAAATACAATATTTACAATGTTATTTTAATGTATTATTTTTGTGCAATGTGCAGAGTAAGTTCCGTAGAGTTTTGCCGCTCATTTCGTGTGACACCAAATATAATGATCCTGGCTGAATTTCCCGCAGATCTTCATTTTGCAGCAACTGGACGAATCGTTTTGGAAAATATACTTGAAACTTTGGTTCATCACCTGGTGTAAATGGTGCATCGGATAAAGATGCGACGACTGCGTCTCCATGCGTTGTATCAACTTTCTTCATTTCATGAACAATATAATGTTTCTGTTCTTTTAGTTCTGAAAATGTCTTGATAATTAGAGTATTTGATTTTGAATGCAAGTTGAATTGTTCAACTAAACATTGGAGAAACTGTTGTGATGCCATCCTTTACTGGAGATGTTGTCTGTTCGGAGTATGGAGTTAGAGTGATACTCGGGGTGTGTTGCCTCTTCGTTTTTATAACCTTCGGAACCCCCACCACATTCTTCCGTTTGATGTAGGTAAGCAGCCAAGTGATATGCGTTTTGTAATGCGCATTGAGATTGGTTGTGTTTCGGATCTATTGTAGAATCACAAATACTTCTAGCATCAAAGTGAAAGGTTTTGTCCACTTTTATGTTTAAAACTTCTTTGTTCGTGTACTGTCGTATCCAATTCTTTTTTTCCAATCCTCTGGTAAATATGTGTGTAAATTGTTTGCAAAAATGAAACATAATTTTGTGTACATTGTTGTACGGTATAAAACCCACTATAAAACCTTCAAACCAATGGATATGATGAAAATTATTTGTTAGCCATCTGTTTGTTATTTTAGCTTTTGACTTTAGTTCATGGACAGAACACGGTGCTTCAAATAAGAACGGGTACGCTACTTGTGTGAGCAAATCTAAAATTACCAATTCTTTTATGATAAATCTATCATCGTTTCCGCGAAATGCTTTAAATTCAATTACACAAGGTTTTGCTGCCTTTTCTTCATCCAGTCTGCTCATCACGGTGTCTGCCGATCAACTGTTTTCCACACCACGGTAGGTTAGATATATAAACCAGGCCGTACAGTTGTAGGCGCTTTGGTGTATGTTTAACGTGGGCACCGTCCCCAGTAGGCCTACCCCACGGTTTATTCTTTTGTTAAGTACATTGTTGTTTTTAAACTTGCAGATATTCTTCTGTATTGATGTTGGTTTCTACTTCTGTAGCTTCCGTTGCAATTTCAGTAAAAGGTTTTAAGTTTTTCAACTGCCTCCACATTTCCACTTCGTGCGGTATTCTATTAAAGATGGATGTATCTGTCGGTCCGTATTGTAAAGCGCTTTCAGGTTGTTTTTCGCATGCATGTACCAAATATTCCTTTATAACAGAGCATGAAAATACCAACTGTTTCATATACCTAGTGAAAGGTAATGTTGCATAGTTTAAGATGTAAAATTCTTCACATGTTAGTAGAACTTTATTTTCAAATTGTGTCGAGTCTCTAATTCTTACTTGTTGTTGACCACGATGTTTAATAGTGTCAATTTCATGGTCACAATCCAAAAGTCGAATGTTGGTTTTTCTTCCAAAGAAACTGTTGGCTAAATAACATTAAATAACATGTAGATGTTTTAAAATGGAATCCCAAGCATTTTCTGAAAATAAAACCATCTTTGTACCATGGTTCGGTGTTACTGTGGGAGAGTAGTTATTACAACTTTGAAATATATTGCACGCATTTGAAGTATTGAATTGGTTATGGTTTATTTGAAAATAGAATAAAAAGTACAATATTGAAAATTAAATATTCCTGTATCTAATGTTTATCTAAACATTCTTTATGAAGAAAACAAAACATAACATCAGGTGATTGATTAGAAATAGTACATTAGTAATATAGAAATGCCATAAATATACAACACTCTTCCCCACTTATTGTTTCGACCATTAGGTTAGTTGCTTACAAAACTTTTTAAGTAAGAAGGTTTCTTCTTTTCTCTTTCTGACCGTCGTAACGCAGTTGTTAGGGATTCTTCAGCTGCTCCTTCTGCATTTGGAAGAGATATAAGTGGAGTTCGTAATTCAGTTGGTCGGGATTCATCTTCAGCTGGTGGGGATTCATCTTCGGCTGTTCCATCTGCATTCGGTAGAAATGTAGTTTTCAGGTTCGGAATACCAATAGATATTGGTCCTTGGTTCATAGGTACTTGTGTGGCTCGTGTTGATTCTTGGTTCAATTATTACAACTTTGAAATGTATACAAGCATTTGAAGTATTGAATTAGTCATGATTTATTTGAAAATAGAATAAAAAGTACAATATTGAAAATTAAATATTCCTGTATCTAATGTTTATCTAAACATTTTTATGAAAGAAAACAAAACATAACATCAGGTGATTGACTAGAAATAGTACATTAGAAATATAGAAATGCCATAAATATACAACACTCTTCCCCACTTATTGTTTCGACCATTAGGTTAGTTGGTTACAAAACTTTTTAAGTAAGAAGGTTTCTTCTTTTCTCTTTCTGACCGTCGTAACGCAGTTGTTAGGGATTCTTCAGCTGCTCCTTCAGTATTTGGAAGAGATATAAGTGGAGTTCGTTATTCAGTTGGTCGGGATTCATCTTCAGCTGGTGGGGATTCATCTTCGGCTGTTCCATCTGCATTCGGTAGAAATGTAGTTTTCAGGTTCGGAATACCAATAGATATTGGTCCTTGGTTCATAGGTACTTGTGTGGCTCGTGTTGATTCTTGGTTCTCTTTCTTCTTAGGTACTTGTGTGGCTCTTAGTAGGTCAATGTGTCGTTTTAATGTTCTTCCACAGTCAAGTTTCACGATATAATGTAAAACTCCTAATTTCTGAATAACTTCACCAAGAACCCAGTTATACTTGTTGCTCGTGGTGTAATCTCGACATAAGACTCTGTCCCCCACTTTAAGAAGTGGTGAACCCCAGTCACTCACTGGTGTTTTTGAAATTATCCCGCAGATTCTAAACTGTTTAGTTCTTCTTCAACCTGAGATCTAAGTGCAAATGGAACGTTGCGTTCCTTGGTGTACACGGGTGTAGTATTTTCACGCATTTTCAATGTGACTTTGTGGTTTGGGAGACAACCAACTTTCTGTTCGAAAACATCAGGAAATTCGTCAAGTATGCTGTCAATTGAGTTAATAGGTTCTGATAAACTTGAAAGTACGTCACTTTTGATCGCCCTGTCTATTTCCTGGAGGTTAATCCCTAAATGTCTAATCCATACCCTACCGAGTACAGCTGGGTGACCCTCAGGAACAATTAAAAGTTCTTCATCCGATTTAATTCCCTTGTAAGTTACCTGAACACTTACTTTGCCTTTAGGTCTAAAAATGTCGCTTGTGTAAGATCTAAAGTAAATGTTTGTGGGTACTATGACCGTGCTGAGATTCTATTTTCAAAATCAGTCTCTGAAATTAATGTATAACCTGCTCCGGAATCTACTTCGAACTGCATTGGTTTGTTATTGATTGATACAGTGACAATGAATTTTTGGGAATCATGAACCTTAACCGATTGAATATTATCATATATGTCAACTACTTGAATGTCATCATTAATGTAATTGAAACCAAAGTCCTCTAGTTCACTATTACTTATGTATTTAGCTGATGAAGAGTTTGAAATTTCATGTTTGGGAAATTTTTCTTTCATCAAGGTTGAAATACATACTTTTGATACATGACCGGTTCGAGAACAAGCAGTACAATGTAATGTCGATACATTAGCTCGGCATTCGATAGCTCGGTGGTTGTTACGTCCACATCTAAAACATATATCGCTAATCCCTAGCTTTTTATAGTCAATTCTTGGCTTGACTCTGGATTTGAATCTTAAACTTTGAACTTGTCTAACTTTTGGTTGACCTTTGAATCTAGATTGGTTTGAAATCTTATTTATATCTACGTCACAAGTAGGAGAACTGGTTACCTGATTAGTCTTGCTAAGTTCCTTTACCTCCAGACGTGAAGCTTCAAGTGCGGTTGCTTTTAACAGGACATCTTTGAATGAGACTGTATCCATTTGAAGGAGCTGCTCTCGAATCCAATCATCTTTTAAGTCTCTGATAAACTGAGAGCGTAAGAAAAGGTCTGAAACTGAAACCGTCTTTGAACATTCACATTTTACATTAAATTCACATTCAATTAATTCTTTCTGCAAGGCACTTACAAATTCTGGAATGCTTTCATTATCTTTTTGATACCTGCACAAGAAGTAATGTTGAGAAACTACTGAACTCCTCTGTGGTGAAAGCATATCATTGAAGTGGTTACACAAAGGTTGATAGTCTAAGTTCTTAATAGGACTTTCAGGACCAAGCAAAGCAGAGAGATTGTTATAGTGTGTAGAACCAATTGAAACTGTTAGTAACTGTGCCTTTTTTCCTAAATATTTAACGTTTTTTACAGCCAAATAGTTTTCAAATCTTTCTAAGTAATTTTTGAATTTTTCTGTCTTTGGATTGAATTCTTGAAAAGGTGGTATACTTACTGTAGATTCTTTTGAAAAGTTGAGTCTTTCCATCATTGTTGAAACTACATTCTCTATAAGACCTTGTTGACTCTCAGTGATTAACTTTACCACTTCTCTTAATTGATCTGGATCCATTTGTGCTTAATTATTGGTTTGCCAATTTCAATTTATTGTACTGTAGAATAAGTATTTTTAGACGTCGCCAATTATTACAACTTTGAAATGTATACACGCATTTGAAGTATTGAATTAGTCATGCTTTATTTGCAAATAGAATAAAAAGTACAATATTGAAAATTAAATATTCCTGTAACTAATGTTTATCTAAACATTTTATGAAAGAAAACAAAACATAACATCAGGTGATTGATTAGAAATAGTACATTAGAAATATAGAAATGCCATAAATATGCAACAGTAGTCCAATGATTTTACCAATCCTATCGACACACTTTTACTCATGCAAGATGAAATAGGATAAAAGATGCGAAGAAAAACTTAAATTAAAATGTTTAGTGGAATATTTTCTTCAAGTTTTCTTTTCTTTCTTACGATTGTTTTATTATTTTCCGACTTTTTATGTTGTTTCCCAAACTTTAAAAACTCATCAATTTCCTTTACAACATTTTCTTCAAAATGTTCATCATCATCATTTTCCAATAAAGGTGTTGTTTCGGAAACGCCTTGTGCAACTGATAAAGAACTCATTTTGTTTATAATGCTGTAGACGATGTTACCCATACAACTGTAGACAGTCAACTAAACAATTTGCGTTCCCGCTCCTGCTTTTATAACCGAGTGGTGGGGGTAATTTTTTAATTTTTTTTACAAAACTGCTTTTAGAATGCCGGTTAAAGGTGTATATGTAACAATTTTATCATGTAAAATTAAACAATAAGCAGATGTATCTTTGGATACATTGTTTTCAAATTCCATTTATATTTTTATATCTACACTAGAAGATTATACAGATTCATTTTGTTTGGAACAATCAACTACAACAATCGGATGGGTAGATTTAAATTGGTTTGGCGTTAACAAAGGTGTGTTTGTTTTTCCATAATAGGAATTTTGAAATCTTGCGTACATATCGTACAAAACGCTAAAGCTTTCTTTTGTAAAGTTTATGTTAAAGTTGTCGTATGGAAAGAATTGTGAGTTTAGAAATACCTTAAAATTTGTAAGTTTGCAATGATCAACTTCACCAGCAGTTTAGTTATTTCATTTCTTCTTTTTGTTTGTAATCCGAATATTACTTATCTTGCCTTTTCCAAATGAGTAGAAGTTTTAACAGTCCATGTATGACGTTGTGTTTCCGGTAAAACTGGATATTCATGAAACTCCCAACTTCAATGGTATTACGATATCACGATCTGATTTTAATGTTCTCAATAATGAAATTCTATTCTGATCATTTAACCGTACATGCGGTACTCTCCAAACAATCTTGTCTAAATGTATTTTCCACTCTAAATTAGCTTCCGTTGTTCCATCAGGCACCATAATAATATCTTTGTCGTTTGATGATTTTAACAAAACTAATTCTTGTTTTACGTTTATTATTATTTTTCGGTAATCTTCGGTAAAGCCTAAAAGTAATCTTAAAGGAATGTAAAAGTCAAAATTGCCTGAACTGTTTGGGGTGATTGTACTGGAATCGGGTGCTACCCATCCTGTGGCGGCCAGCATATTTTTTTCACTTGGTGTTAAAGATTCTAATCCTTTTAATGTACTTGTAATTCCCACCTTTTTTGTTGAATCTACTGTAACTCCAGAAATTTCATATCTTATTTCATCAAACAAAAATTCCATGGGGTTATTTATGAACGGAACAGTACTTGGAGTGGTTCCATCCCTTTTTGTTACCCTTCCTTCGATATACAAATAACTTTCACATGGAAGTGTATGAATATCTTGTTGTTGTATGGGAATTCTAATTTCATCATTATTGTTTAATTTTGACGAAGCGTAAGGGTTGTGCGTATGATATTCCTTTTCCCATAAGGTTTCGCCGAATGTCGGACCCTGCGCTATATCCAATATTTCCATTATTGATAAGTTTTAATCCAATTTCTTCTAGAAAACGAATGTTATCACTTGTTAGTCCTTCTATAGCTGACGTGCTACTGACTTGTTTACCAGTCAGCTCTTTCTTTTTTAATGATAACCCCATTGTTATGCGGTTGATTTTATATGTATTCGTATAGTTATAGGTTCCTCTCTACAATCAATATGATCTCCGTCTTGATCTAGTATGTTCACCACAATGTCTGAAATAAAACTGGTGTTTAACGGTAGGTACACTAGGTTTTGTGGCTTTTCCACAATTTTAAAACCCGGAGCGACAGTTGGATAGAATGTGTGCAATATATGAGTATTTTCACCATCTCTATAAGAGCCTTGTATAATATTACAAGTAACATCTATACAGTTAACTTTCATTATTGTCACAGTTGTATCACCTGTATGGTTAATATTAGGTTGTAAAATTTTCGTTGTTTTAAGAAACCCTATTAAACTACCAATTGAATGTTCTTTGCTAAAATCTATATAAAATTTAGAATTGATTTCAGCTTTCATAGTATTGTTATTTCCTTTTATTGTTATATTATCTTTTCCCATATGATTTTGTATCGCTTCATTTATAACATCAATTTCATATGCTCCATTGGGTAAACTAAATACTTGTACATTATTTGTTTGTATCTTTATCTTTTGTTTTGTAATAATGTATTTTGTTATTAACATTTTCAGTAACGTTGGGAATAGAATTATAAGTTGTTATATCTAATAATGCGTCTTTCCATAATTTATCTTTTTCAAAACGTAACGCAGGAAAAAGAACACTTCGCAAAGTAGATGAAGTTCCAGTTAATGATACTGTATAGGAAGACATCTTAAAGTTGACAAACGCTTTTTGTTAAAAAATCTAAACATAAATGTCCACAGATTACCGTATCATCAGGCTGCTCTCTTTTATAATTGTAAAGTACATTTTTAGCTGTTTTAAAATAATATTGTAGTTCTTTTGGTTCCGGAAGATTACCAAAACTATCAAAGTAGTAAATAGTCGATTCTAGTTTCTTATAACATACCCAATGAGTGCCAGATGCTTTACTATTATCCAAATTTACTATCCCGGTTTCATTTTTCCAAATTTTAGCAGGTATTGCATCTTTCATAAACACTCCGATTTAAACTCATAAACACACAGCAGGTACTTAAATTACACATCACATGACAGTGAATCAGTGAAAGAGTCAGTGGCATATTCTCTTTTTTATAGAGCTAAATCTGTTTGTTTTGAAAAAGAAACTGTGGACGCGGAGCTTAACAAAATTACCCAAGAACTGAAGCAAAATGGTTACCCACAGAAAATTATCAGTAAATGAAAAAAGAATAGGCAAGCAAAATCGAATACATCCCCAATCACTGACAAACCAAAAGCTTTCATAAGTATTCCATACGTTCCAAAACTATCAGAAAAAATAAGAAGGGTTGCCAGGAAATACTAAATCAAAACTGCCTTCAAATCATCAAACACATTAAGACAGCATCTTACTAAAGTAAAACCAAAATGTTCAGAGCAAGCCTCAAAAATTGTATCTATAGTATTAAATGTGAATGTGAAGGTGAATACATAGGAGAAACAAAATGGCCATTAAAAGTTCGCATTGGCGAACATAAAAGAAACACCAAAAATGGCGAAACAACCTGCTCGAAATTAGCCAAACACGCATGGGAGAAAGAACATAAATTCAACTTTGAAGGGGCAGAAATATTACACCATGAATCTTATTACTACAAGAGGAAGTTTGTTGAAGGGGCGTTAATAAAATAACATGACAACCCAATTAGTCAGAGCAGTATTGATGTTAGGCCACTTTGGATCCCTTTAATTAAATCACACTTTGAACAAAAAATAGCCCCAAAACCCACTCCAGACTTGTCTGTTGCAGAAGCTCCCGCGTCCAGAGTCCATCACATGGTCCTAAGATCCATGCACCCGTAAATCTGCTTGGAGGAAACTCTTGCTATGGGTTGTGCGTCCCGTTCCCCACCTGTAGCTATGAGGTGTGCTGTATATATTTTGGAATTGCTGTAATTGTGCTCATATAGGTGCCTGGAGGAAACACACAGCCGGTGCCTGAGTCATGTTCCCGAGATTCGCCATGGAGGCGGGTCTTAGACCGCTGACGTCAACTTGTGCCCGTGGTGGGGGTAGGGCCGCTCCCCCTCCACTTGCTCTCACAGACGCTCTTCATCCAAGTGGCGTATGTGAGTGTGAGTGGACGGGTGTGCGTGTCGTGCCACTGACAGCTTGGAGGCATTGTCGGCAGTAAGGTATATGTTTTTTGTGTGCTCCTTATCATGTTAATATGTTTTAGTTTTAATTTTCTTTGTGTATTAAGTATGTTTAATGTGTTTTTTTTGTGAAATTTTGTGTGAGTGAGATTTCTGTTGAATGTTGGATGAATGTAATTGTATGTCAAAAAACAAAAAAATCCAAAAAAGTAGGTTAAATAAACATAAGTAGGTTAATGTAACTTTATGTAAGGTCACTTGAAAACGAGAGGAGTTTCAATACCTCTCGAAACGTAGCGTAGTTTAAACACTAGAAGCGATAGGAAAAGTCCAACAAATTAAATAATAATTGTAAATCCTTCGCTATAATGAATTTTTAAAATACAGCTAGGTAATATTCAATTTTTAAAGTTTTGAAATTTACTGCATCATTATCATCTTTTGGATCATTTACAAACTTTAAACGTTTGATACTTATATCATAATCTCCATCGGGTGTTAGTGGTAAGCCACCTCTTTTTCAATAAGATCCTGATTTGTTTCCAGTTTCGGAATACCGTCCAAACTTATCCACACTCATGGTTATACTGAATGTTTAATCGGTCATACTTGTATTATATATGTACTCATATTTTATGCGATTACTCCGCGATTTCGCAGTTCGCCGACCAAAGCTACCCATTCGTTTTCTAAACCGCTATGTCCGGCTTGTTTAGCTTCATATATCAACTTCATTCTGTCGACCAATTTGTTTATATCGTTGTAGTATATTATATTAGTATCATACAAGTTTTTCAATAATCCTTTTCCAGATAAACTTGGTTGATTTGTTTTTTTCCTTTTATGTAAAATATTTATTTCATCAGAAGTTAATGCTTTCCTTTTTATGGGTTCCCTTCTTTTTGGTGGGAAAAGTTTAGCAATCAATTTTTATATTTTTCTGATGTATTTCTATGAACATTGCAATTTTTAGAATAATTGTTCTTATGCGCATTTGTATCCTCCAATATTTGTTTAAAAATGTTTAAATCCTTGTTAGTATATTTATTAGGTTTTGGTTTAAAAAATGGTTCAAACAATCCTTTTGTACCCTTGTATTGTTTATTATTTATATTAGTATTGTCATATTCGTCTACATCAAGCTTGCTATCTCCAATCATTAGACCATTTTCTGCTATCCTAGCACCAAAAGTTGGTTGCAGAATGTAACATTTTTAATACAAATTGTCTTGCGAGCGGCCCTTTATACGTAATATCCGAGCCCAATTTGCTCAAGTTGGACGGATTAATAGACTCTTCTTCTTCTTGTTGTTCTTCGCTTGTAGAAAGACCTTCTTTTTCTGTTAAAACATCTGTTTCTTCACCTTGTTCGATTTCTTCTTCAGTTGTTTCTCCTTGTTGCGTAAAACTTGTATCACCTTCATATTCTTCTTTTTGTTCAAATTTTGAAATGGGTAAAATAGCATCCCCGGAAAAATTAAATGTTGAAGTTTTAACATTTTGCCCCAATTGTTTTAATGGTTCAGTAATAGGTTTAAATGTTGATTCCAGAAATTTCTCTCTTTCACTTATTCCTAATCTTAACACTCTGTTTTTATGTATAATAGAATCACTAAGTGATTTTATTTATTTTAATAGCTTTTCCTGATTAACCATGTTTACACCATGAAGACTTGTACAATAATGTTGTCAATTAACGCATTAAAACAAATTTATCAAAACCTATGCGGTAACGACCATCTGTTATAGCTTTATCTTTCATAATTACCAAAAATCCGTATTTTTCCGCCAAAGCTTTTCCACAAAGCCCTTTGAATTTTTCAAATGTCATATCAGCATTCACATGATCGTTGGATATGTGTTTTAGGTTTGTATCGTCTTGTTTGAATAAAACTAAAATATTTGCATTGTCTCTAATAAGTTGTTTTGGAATTTTGCTATATGATTGTCCGATATATATGCTATCAATATTATTATGTCTTCCCATGGCAAAATAGTTTCTAATAGTATCATGATTTTCACTAGATACATCATCAAATACAAATACAGAATATGACTTAGCATGGTCTGGTTGCATAACACTGTCACTAGCGTTAAATTTGTAATAGTTGACATCGGGCACATCGGTCAGGATCTTTTCCAACAATTGATACTTTGGTTGATGTAAGGACTTTGAAAAAATATATAGGTTACTAAACCGCAATCCTTTTCTGTTTGTGATTAAGTTATACACAACGTTAGTCTTGCCACAGTTTGAAGGACCGCTTACTATACATCGTATAGTGTTTGGAAATAAACTGCCATGTTTACCATTGTTGATTTTAACGTTATCTACAGTTAAATCATCAATGTTATTAATATTAAATTTATCTTTATGGTGAACAATCTCCATCTTATTCAAAGGCAGAAGGAGAAATAAGTTGATTTAAAACTAAATCAAGTCTTTTATAGGTATCCACGAATCTTCAGTTTTGTCAAACCCCAACCAACGTACTCTAACTTGGTATTTTTTCCTTTGCAACACCTTTTCAACAAGACAGACATTGCCTACTGTTGACTTTAACAATTCATGTCCGTAAAAACCGCCTTGTAACAAATTTCCTTTATTATCTTTTAAAAAATAAGTTTCCGGTACAGTAGGTTGCACTTTATACAATGTAAAAACTTCATTTGTCCAATTGGGCAGGTATTTTTTAGTAATCACTCCTTTGTATTTACTAATTCAAACTTTATCATTTACATTAAATTTTCTTGGTTTTCTTTGTTCCGCCTTTGGCTGTGTATTCGTTTTAATCTATAAGTATAAAAGAGGATGTTGGTATATATATATATTTATTTATTTATTTATTTGGCAGGGATAAACACAAAAACCGCTGGACCGATGGCCACGAAACTTGGTACATATACATGTAGAATTTCATGGAGTAGGTTTATACACCTTCAATTTCGTGATAACTTTCAGGGCTTAGCCCTGGGACCGTCTTAAAGGTACCCATGTCAGGGATTTTGAAATAATTTGAGTTAGATTTGTTTACTAACAAAACATATGAAAGTAAAATTTAAACCAGGTGATGTAAATTAATGGTATTTCTTTCTGCTATTTAACTGTATTTTTGTTAAAATGAAGATTTGTTACTTGGTGCCAGGTGGTTAATGAATTAGACTTTTGCATTTTTTCAAAGTGCAATACACTATATAAAATGCTGATAATATGTAGTATAACATAAAATAAAAAATAATAATAAAATAAAATAAATAACTGAAGGACTCCAGTGATCACTGATCACTTATACTTGAAGGACTTTTTTATGACAACTAACTGCTATTTAAAGAGGAAGAGTGTGCTACTGTAAAGAATTAATTTTACCTACAACACTTTAAAAAAATTGCCGGGACGGCTCATTCAAACGTTTTGCTCAATATAGAGTCTAAAAACGTAAGACAGCACTTTTTAATAATTGCTGGAGTGGCATTGTAATTTTTTGTTCAAGGTAGACCCTAAAACCTTAAGAAAATGATCTTTTACAGTGAATAAAATTTCAAGCTAACTTCTTTGATTCCTCTAACACGTATGCCTTCATGAAGGAAATAAATAGGATTTCTAATACGCAGGTCTGCTGCGACGGGGGTGCATAATAAAGTTTTAATTAAGGGTAACATATGCGAGCAGATTCAAAGTGCCGTCGAAAAAGCCAAGGGTGCCGTTCCTTATATTGTGCCCCATGATCATCATCAGGGCAAGCTCAGGTACCGTGGAAACGACCATTAAATGCTTCTCGGCGGTCGTCTCTGTAAATTCGCTTCTTGAGTGTGTGAGCGCAATCCTCTTCACCTGATAGCACGATCGACTGGACAGCCGACACAAGCAAAACGCACTTGCAAGAGGAAGGACCACCGATATTGGGCATGAGCCTACCCAGGGCAGCAACACCATTTGGGGCTTTGTCGGTGGAGCGTTGGATATGGTCACATTTTTTTATGTACAGGCAGTTTATGCAGGAATATAATACCCCCGTCGTAGCAGACCTTCGTACTAAGAGCGAATTTCTAAAAACGTTTGCTTTATGGAAGTACATTTGATATGTTCAAAGAAGTAGATACATTACATACATTAGATTTTACAATAAGAAAAATAAATGGGAAAGCAAAACTATATAATTCATGGGTGATAGTGTATGTATAATTTTAATCGTGAGCGAAGCCACGGGTTCTTCTAGTTCGTTGCAAAACAAGTTTAGCGTTTTTCTTATACATTTTGTTAGGTGGCATACCGATAGTTCTATGAAACTTGTTGTTGTAATCGCTAAGTAATTTTGGTAAAATATCGACCCATACGTAAGAATCTCTTTTCGAAAAAATTTTATACATTGCACCTTTCAAGGTTCTATTGAATCTTTCAATTATAGCTGCCTTTTTCTCAGAATTTGTGGAATAATGATTTATCTTATATTTTTTCATTAACAGTGCAAAAGGTTTATTAAAGAATTATTTTCCATCATCAGTTTGTAAATGTTTAATTTTATTTTTATCTCTTTTTATAGCTACTCCCATAGCTTTTGTTATGCTGTTACCGGTTTTGTCTTTTAATGGTAAAGCATCTGCAACTTTAGTGAAACAATTAATAATTGTAAGTATGTATTTGAATCCTCTATTTATTCTACAATGCGGTTGCATTTCAATTAAATCTGCTTGATATAAATCATTTATTCCTTTTACAAAAGTATTTCTTCGAGGAAACTTTATTCTTGCTGGTTCATGAGGTTCATCAACAACCTTCTACTTTAACTCTGTCATGATGTTTTTACTAACTCAGTCGAGCTAGTATTAAATGTTTCTTTTTTGCATCCGCTTTTATAGTTCAAGGTCATTTCAACATGTGTAAAAAAGGGGGAAATCACAGCGAGCATGCTGTGATTTCCTTCTTTTTAGGAAAGGAAAAGGATAAAAAAGTGGTTGGTTGATGAACAGGTTTACTGATTGATAGGATTGAAAGAATAGTGGCCGGATGGTAGAGTGTGAATTTTGTCTGGAAGAATGTGCCGTTTGTCATCATTGCAGCAGAGTGCTTTTTCACCTCTGTTACGCTGTACAGTTGATGGTTGAAACTTCTGATGGTGTTGCATTTTGCAGTTATAATTGTGTCTTCAAATAAGCATTGCTTGTAGTGTTCAAAATTTACTTTCTTCTTAAGATACAAACTTTTTACACCCTTAGCTTTTTTAATAACACTGTTTTCTTATTTATGCAATTGTAGTGAATACAATTTTGACATTAGTGCAATACGTCCTTTCAATAAAATTCCATTTGCTTCGTCTTTAAATTTTCCAAGTTTCTTTTTGTTTCGATCATTGTCATAATTTAAGTGATCTTTTGGATAGTCACTAAAATCAAATTAATCTTTGTGAACAAATGTTCGAAGATCCAAACACATATCTTTAGTAAGAATCCAATAGATGAAAGCGTCCGTGTCCATGAAGGCGATTCCGATGTTATCTCTACCGTAGAACTTGGCCTTTTTGTTGTAGTGGAAATCGTACATGTGAGTTTCGGAAATATCCAAGATTGACATTCCAAGTACAACGGACGATTCATTTTCACGCTTGTCTTTTTCATAGATACTGCCACAAGGTTTTCATTGATAATAACGGATGTTCCAAAGTTTGGTTTTTGTACAAGTTTTGTAATTTTACTGGATCTGTAACTGATTTAACATTTTTGTGTTTTTTTATTTTCCAATGTTTTGCCAAATATCGCATTTCATTAATTTAAAAAGGTCTTTTTGGAATGTTGATGTTGCAGCAGTTCTTCTTCTGGTGTTTGAATCAATGTACGGTTTTAACCAGCACGATTGGGAAAATTTTTAAACTCTATGAATTTTGGTTATACGTAAACCCAATTGAAGTGCTTGTTGAACAACCCAAAAGTGAGCTACGTATCTTTGTTTATTTTCAAGAGTCATAATTAATTTTGGATATTTGCCAATTGGTGAAATTTCTGTTTTTGCAAGGAGTGCTTTCAAAGTCACCAAAACGAAGTGGATTAGACATGGCCCATCCGTATAAATTGTTGGCATCGAAATATCCCAAGAACACTGATGGTTTTTCTTCATCGTAGTCTGGAAGTTATTTGTTGTTGGCTTTAACATGTCTAGTAACACTTTGGGTTAATCCACTTCTAACGCCCGATTCGATCATTAACACCATGTCAATATATGTTAATAATTGAAGTTTTCAATTTGTTTCTTTTAGCATAGCTTGCCAAGCTAGTCCTGGAGAAGTATAAGAATGAATAGGGTCTAATCCGTAGGCTTCAAAACAGGTGTTTCAAATTCTTCCATTACATCGCAAAGAAGGGTCACATCGAGTTTTAAATAAGAATCAGAATAATCTCCCAACGTGTTCATTTCCAATTCGTCTCAAACTCTGCATGTGTGTTGATAGTCTTCAGGTGAAATGTCCGAATCGGTAAGTTTACTTTTGAATGCTTCTGGTGGAGGAAGTGATGTTTCTTGAAATTTATGTAGTCCATCGATGTAATCATACGGGAAAACTCCTTTCCGAAGAACCAAATCCATTTTTTCTGCAGGTAAGATTTTGCTTGTTTCTATTAAATTTTGTCTTCTTAAATTTTCAGAAAGTTTCATAAGACTAGAAGGCATAAATCTAAAAGAATCAACAAATCTAAGTTTAATTTTGCCCACCTTTTTGAAAAGCTTATACATTTTTCCATAGTTTGTGCCAAAACGTCTATTTCACCGTTGTCTCTTGCTGATTCGGGAATGATAAAATGTCCATCGTATCCGCTAAGATTGTGAAAAATCACAGGAATAAAAGATGGTAGTTTGTAGTTGATGTTACATCCGTTGCAAGCTGCACCTCTGTAGGCTCCTGTCAGATGGTCATGGTCGCGAACTTTAACTTTAGTTTCTGTGATTGATTGTTACACAAATAGCATGTTGTTGCTGAATCATAAAGATAAAGTTCTTCCGGTGTCATAGATGACATAGGAACTACATTGCTATACATTGCTTCCACTTTCCCAGCGATGTCGTATAAATCATCAACAAAGTATCGAGCTGCCTCTACACCACGATAAATCTTTGGTGTAGATGACAAACCATATTCTTCGAGATGTTCTTCAGGCAGAATGGATTTTACTATTAAACAGTAGCTGTTTGGTTTGTGAAGTTGATATTTTGTTCTGCTTGTAATTTCCTCTCCTTCCTCTTGTTCAATTGGAAGCAATGAAGATTCAAAATCTGCATACACTACAACAGGAATTCTTTATTATTGGATAACTTTGTCAAATTTTACTTGTGATCTGCTAGGGTGTGGTAATTTAATTCTCACTTCATAGTTTCCACTGCATAATCTTTTGTGTCCCGTCGACCATTCTGACCCTCCTCTTCTTAAAGATTTGTTTACAAAACAGAAACATCTTTTACAAGTGGTTTTTCTTTCTTTACGTTTTGATAACTGTTTGCAAACTAGAGCTTCAAAATCTTTAATATATACATAATGTGCAATATCACCTTTGGTTATTAATAATAAATCAGTATGATCTCTGCATTCGGTGGGTGTTATACGTAAGGGGTAGACATTGTTGGATGAATCTAAACCAAATATGTTTACAGATGCAATAGGATTTTTCTTTTCAAATTTTTCTATGTCTTGAATTGCAACAGGATAAGTCATGCCTTGAAAACTATACTTATGGCAAACCTCATCGTATGCTCTACTTGGTCGTTCCACATGATCTTTTACATATTTTGCAAGCATTGCATAATTGAAACATTCAGCATCTTTATTTTGAACATTAACACAAGATTTGGTGTCTTGAATCTTCTTTGGCAATTCAATATGACTACTACCTTTTATTCCATATCTATGTTTATGAACTGTAATATCTAGCCCTGTTATACTTAACAAACTCCATCCTGAACCTCTTCCTTCGTGTTCTTGCAATTTTGTTAAAAGTTCTTCAAAACATTCATCCACGATTGAGCTTATATCCGATGCAAACATGATGGTTTTGTTTTTAGTTAAAAATCCTCTTGGTGATGTTTCATTCTGAACATTTGTAAATACAGTATCTAATAATATTCAAAACTTTATAAAATTTAATCTTCTTAGTTCATTGTTTAATGTTTCTGTTACTAATGTTTTTGCTTTTGATATAAATTGTGCAAGTTGCAATTGAGCATTGTCAATCTTAAGATGAGTTATTACACTACCTGGTAAAGCTCGGGCGTGTAATTCCACATCCAAAGATGGTCCGGGTGCGTACTGAATAACACTTGGTCTTGAATTAACACTTGGTCTTCTTTGTTTTCTGCACTGTTCTTCGTTTCTTGGTTTGTTTTGTTGTTATGGTAAACGTCTTGGTGTATTTTTAGTAAAATTTCATCTTCAAAAGATTCTTCGCAACTGATGCAGTAATACATGACGTAGGTGTGCTCTCTACAAAAGTTGCCGTAATAATGAAAACCACTCTAAAACTACCCCCTATTTATAACAACACCCCCACCACCTTTTTCTGTATTAAACACAAAAAGTGTAAATAACAGTTAGATTTCTTATATTTCAAAACCCCTAAGTATTAAGATCATCCAATGTAAGTTTAAAAAGAAATCTAAGTGTCAAGGTCAAATAATGCAAGTTTGAAAATAATCTAAGTGTCAAGATCAAATAATGTAAGTTTTAAAAAAATCTAAGTGCCAAGGTTAAATAATGTAAGTTTAAAAAAATACATATTATTCGTTGTTTCTATGATCATCATCGGTGTTGTCCTAATATTTTATTTCCAAATCGCTTTCATCTTCCTCCGTGTCTGATGGAAACAAACGACGAACAACACTAAGAGCATATATAAATTTTCTGTGTCACAGTTGCACGTTACATGTGTTAACGATGTTTCGTTAACATTATTTTCAGTCCAGCGTTTCTTCTCCTATTATTACCGGTTCTTCCAAAATATTTTCCTCATCAGTTGTAACATTAGATGTATCTTCTACTGAAATCAAACTATTTTCAAAAATACTTTCCTCGTCCGTTAAATCTTCTGGCTCAACCAATTTATATATTTTTTCTAAGATTGCAAGTCCAGCAGGAAAATTGTTGTCTATTGGAGACATTCAAAAGGAAACTAAATATTGTAAAATAATTGTTGAAGCAAATGTTTGAAAAAGTTTCTAAGTCCTAAAGTATTAATTATTGGGAAGTTTTAACACTTAAAATTTTTACAAGTTCAATGTAAAGTAAAATCAAGAAGGAAGTGTCGTTGCCTGTTGGAACAGTGGCGAAAGAATGATGGAAACCAAACTCGCAGCAAAGCTCCTGTGGTTTGGGAGGGGGAACGCAAGGAGGGGGGATGACCTTGAGCCGAGTTGACAAAAGGGGGTCCGCACTTGTGTTTCGGCATCAGTTGCTCGCTAGACAGTGAGGTGGTAACATGTTCAGAAGGCGCCCTGAACATTTTATCATTTTTACTGTTTAGTGAAAATATCTTGGTGTTATTTGTATAATAACATCTTGACGTAGGACTGATTACTTTTAAGGCATGGTAGTTGTTTGTGCTTGTAGATACCCTAGGGTTTGTAGTTTGTTTTTAGTTTGCTGGTTTGGTAGTTAGTAATAATTTAAAATCTTTCTTTTACTTACAATATATTTTGGTTCAGTGGTGATATTGATGCCTGTAAGGACGTTGTTTTTAACTCGTTGGAAAGAATTTTGAACAATAGTAGATGTTACATCATACCAATCATGATTGTTATTAGATTGAAGAATTGTATACCCCAGCAGTTGTAGGTGGGAGAAATAGTTGTACCAAATGGTAAAGTACTCGGAGCGGTTCATATTGAAGTAGTAGTTGTTAGGTTCGTGGCAAAGCAAAGAATGAGTTGTTGAGTGTAGAGTGTGTGAAGCAATCAAGGACTTGACTACCTGGTGTGTCAGCTGACGCAACAAGGTCAACGACTTGTATTGCCAACTGGTTCCAAGCGGAAGCGTGCAAGGTCACCAGGAGTATAAAGCTGGCTCAGTGATGGTGTAAAATAAAATTTGTCAGTTTTTGCGTAATAACATTTACTAGGGATCGCCAGTGGTCGAAAATTCGACCAATTTTTAAATCAAGAAATAGGGATAGCTAATTTTGAACTTTGCATACACCAATGTGCTTCACAATACATTTCATATAGGACACATTTTCCACGTTAACACATAATAGAACCAACAGGGAACCAAAAGCAAAAGAGAAAGACTCAATCTTTGACTTATTATTTTGCCTCGCCTCTGGCAAATATTTATGACATGGTTTTTAGTAATTAGTATTGTACAATATAAAGATTCAATGTTTATTTCTTTAACACTGAGCTGGTTATTGATTCAGAGGACGGTAAAAATTCAGTCATCAAATCAGTTTATCCCATACACCCCTTACTACAGTTCTCTCCCATTCATTCCTTCCCTCACTCTCTATTTACTTCCCTTCCTTTCGACCTTCTTTCTACTTTTCACCCCTTTTTTCCTTCATCCTCTTCTTACCATCTCTCGTCCCTCCTTTCCTATGAAATAATAATAACACCTAACATTTACGTGCCTAGTTATTATTTGAGACCTAAAACTTCCCTTCAAAAATTTTTCTCTCCTTCCTTACCCTTAAGGACATTTTCCCTTCCTTCCCTCTCTCCCTATCATTATCACTAAAATATTACACATATTTTACCCATTCTCTACCAATAAAACACACAATTTGAATGTAATAACCATTTGTTGGAGCCAAGTATACTGCAGTTAAACGACAGTACATTGGATGGTAGAGACTCAACTTTATATTATTTTTTCTCCTCTTTTTATCAGCAAATTTTATCTCTTAATCTTATTTATGTGAGCAAACTTTATTTGGAACACATTCAATCCTCTCTAAATAGCCCTGGATTTAAATCAAATAGGCCTACTATATTTTTACTCCTTGCCCCAATAAACATGTGGCTTAACAGTTAAAATGGTTTAAAAATAATAATTTGTTTGGATTTTTTCATTTGTTTATTGCTTGATAAAAACTTTTATTGTTTGGGTTTTATCTTTCATCAGATGACAGAAAAAACAGCGTAAATGTTTGCCCACTTTTCGCCCTCACATATTATTTCTACATCTAATCTTTACTCTACGAAAAATAGCATGTGATAACAGCTACATATGATGACAAATGTACAGTTGGGGACAAAACAAATGACCAACTCGGCATTTGACCAACTGGGTTCCCCATCACTTAGGAACGGCTAGCTCCATAGACGCCGTTTGATCACAGCTGTCAGACAGGCTCCGGCCGGGGGGTCAAGTCTCCCGTGTGTGCGGGACACACGGGAGACTTGAGGATCGCTTTGATGTCCGGCAGGGCACACGGGAGACTTATGGACTGAACAGCAGCAGGTGTGCCAACCTCAGCAGAATGTTCATGAATAATAATTATTGTATTTTCTGAATTATAATTTTATGGTTGGTTTAAGCGGTTTGATGTTAATATTTAATTCGAAAAAGATACAATTACAGTAATAAAAAACGATGAAGTTATCTGATTTTTTACTATCGTTATTAAGGGCCTAATGATTATTTTAAAATTTAATGTTGTGTAGACAAAAGGGGAAACAAGGAATTAATGATCACAAAAAAGAAGATAGCGACGGAAACAGCAAAATATTACAAACTTTGCATTCCATAATTTATTTTATACGAGAATTATTTATTTACCATATTAATTTTTATCGAGGGTGGTGAAGTGGCAAGTGACAGATTTGATGTTGTTAGCTAAGGGGCAATTTTAGATGTGTTATTATGGTCAAGGAACAAAAAATTTGATTGCAGTGTTTCACTGGAAACAGTTATTTTTTTGGTTAAAGAGAAAATTTAATGAACAAAAGGTTACCCTACCAAAAAACACCATAAACACCATCTTATGATATGCTTTTATATTTTCCATCAGCTCATAACACACAATGCAATGGTCCCATAAGGGCAGTTCAATAGGCCTAAAGATAATAATTATTGGAACTATTGGAAACCCTCATAGAAGTCCCTCGGATTTGAGTTATAAAAATAGATCCAGAAAGATTATTGTAAAGTGTTAGCTTTTTAAGGAGGCTATTTTTTATCGCAAATAATTGCCTCAGGGTAATTATTTGATGGGATTCTTGTGAGATTCAACTCACGTTAATAGGGATTAAATGATATTTTTGACATTGCATGCTGATTGATTTTTTATGATAATACAATCAGACGGGATGAGAATAAAAAGTTTATGGTATGGTGTACCTTACTGAAAGTTAATAAAAATCTACCTATTTTTTAATATGAACCTATCTATATGATGTGATATGAATATAAACCTACCTGTATGATAATAAGTTACAGGTTTGTTAATATGGTGCATACTGATGGAAAATAAGTGCTTAGAATCTATACAAATAATATAAACTCCGTATTTGGTTGTACGAAATCAGTAGTGAAACGGTTAGGTACTAGCAAAAGTACTTCTGTCGCTTTTCAATAAATTTTAAGTCTAACCAACAGTATATCAACTTATTATGATCACAGAGGGCCTAGTTATAAAAATACAGTGACCAGACCTCAGTAACTGTTCGATGGTTTTAATAGAAAATAATTTTTTTTTCTACGGGTAGATTAACCATACGGTAACATATTGAAGCTATGAAGATTAAAAAAAGGATCCTTGTTCCCGCACTAAGGTTGAAATCTGTGCTTAAAACGCGGTGGCTCGGTGGTTACGCATTTTTCCACTCGTTTCGAGGTCCCGGGATCGATTTCCGCCTTGCTATGAAATTTTTACATAGTAATCGGCACAAAGAAAATTTTTTGGGTGTAAGTAAATGACTCCACAATAAATTAAATTGAACTTAAATTTCAACCTTATTTAGATTCGTTGAAGCCTCTCTAATTTTTACCTTCCTTCTTTCAATTAATTTATCAACTTATTATTACATTAAAATTCCTTAAATGAATTTCAAACCTACATTATTGAAGTCGTACGACGTTAGTCATTGAATGCTGAGGCCTACTTACGAATTTAAAACATCCATTTACTTCAGGCACCAAGAAAAAACTGTAGGCCTTATATTATCTTATTAATTCAGTAAACCCTTGTACATAAAACAACTAAATCTGAGTAATAATTTGGTAATTTTATTAACAAAGAAATATTTTTCAAGAGAATGTATTGATTAGGAACTTAACCGAATACAAATTCCTTATGGCCTTCGAAAATCTCAATTACCCTAATTCAAAACATTTATCTATGGATTATAACGTTAATAATTATAGGCCTAAGTCAAAATGTTGTTATCATTCATCGCCAAAAATCCGGCGAGCCTAACTTAAATGGATTGATAGTATTAAGGCATTCATTAAGATCATTCCTCAAAACCAAAGTTTACATGGCTTATTATGGTTCAGAGTGCCTACAAATGCCTTTAAGACCGAGACGTAGCTCGGGGATGCATATTTAAACAGAACTACTACAGCAAGATACAAAATACCAGAAATAGAAGTTTATATATACGTCGACTATTTCAATAATCACCTATCTTTTCTAACGATTCTCTGAATTTTAACACAATTTATTAAACAAAAACTTGGATTACGAAACATAACATTTTATTACAAATAATAAACTTGGATGTATATAAGCCGAATCGAAGGTTTCCATCGTGTCAATTCTATTCTGGCATCGAGTTGGCATCAGCAACGTCGTGAGTGAGTTCGTTTATCGTCTAGATGGTGATGTATGAATGAATTAAACAACAACCAATAGCGTTCGACGTTTGACGATAATGTCGAGCGGTGTGCTCTGATTGGTCAAGGGCTGCGTCACAGTGATGGAGAGAGCCTGTTGGCCAAACGCTCTGTACTAGCGTCTAAGGGCGAGAGATCACGCCGTGATGGGGAACCCCATTCGGCCCAGTTGGTCAAACGCCGAATCGGTCAAATGCATGGATCCCATTAATTTATTTTCTCTTTTAAATTTCATTATGTCGATGCCAACAATCACTTTTGACGAGGAGGAGTTAGTCCTCGCCATGAAGGCATATGTCCCCGATGAATATTGGGGGACTGATTTGTCTGATGACGATCTGATCAAAGTGGTTGAAAAAATGGATTTCGCCGTGGATTTGGTTTACACGTGGCTAACGCTAAGCCCGTGGGGAGCAAAGATATCCGATGAAGAACTATTCGCAGCATCGACAGAGGCGGAGGAGCTACTCCAGGCCGATCGTGAAGAGCTGCAGCTGCTGCGGACAAGAGAGGTCGGTGAGCTGCTCGACATCGGAGAGAAGCCGGTGACTACGGTAGCCGAGAGGACAGCACTGGAGGAGTGTAAGCTGCGAGTGCAGCTTGTATAAACAGCGATGGAGCTCGATCCAGTGCCGTCAACCAGCACCGGCGGTATCACCCGGCGAGCGAGACGCCGCAGAGCTCCACCAAGTATGCAAAACAAAAGGAGGAAGGAGCAGAAAGGAATAGAAATAATAGTTATTAATTAAATATATTTTAACCCTATCCTTCCTTCTTTTAATGATTTATAATAAAATAAATAAATAAAACAAACAAACAAAAACAAACAACTACAAAATAATGTTAGAATTTACCGAGTGTTATAAAATCAACACTCGGTTATTCAAACAAAGGGAGCCGCAGTGGGCTCCCTGACCGTAAGCCTATCACCTTATCTGACTATACAATCGAGGGGGGGTACTCAGTTTTTTTTTCATGGAGGGGGCTACGTACTCTTATCTCGGTAATTGATCTCTGTCATCACGAGCCACCTCATCACAAAAACCACTCAAACCTTTCTGTCGCGGTCGATATGCTTTAAGGTGTGTTCGTCGTGAACGAGCGTCTAATGGGCCCATTAGCCCGGCCCATTAGCATTTGGCGGTCCATTAGTGGCCGTCAGTCAGACGGGTCAGGAATTCTTAGAACTGTTATGCATCTTGATGGTAGGGACAGGAGTACCAGGAACTGCTTCAAAACTCGGAAGCGTTAGGCTTGTTTGCTTACATACATTACTCATTACCATACTCATGACCTCATTCACATGTTCATAACCTGATTTAAATATAAAAGTATGACCTAATTTGCATATGAAAACCTCAATTACATATTCATAACCTCATTTGCATATCAAAATATTGATAGGCTCGGGGGGAGTACTCAGGTTTTTCATGGAGGGGGGGGGGCTAAGTACTCTTATCTCGGTAATTGATCTTTGGACGAGCCATAAAATTACGAGCCACCAACCTGTGCTAAGAACAACCATTTTCAACTACTAGCAAGCATACAGCATGTATGTAAGATTGTTATATGTTGTGGTTGTTGGATTCTATTTGTCTGTTAGCACAATAGCGGCTGTAAAAATGGTCCGATCGTAATAAAATTTGGTGCAGATATGTAAAGTGGTAATCACTCAGACGATTTCGTAAGCCAGACCAATCGGCCAACCGCAAGGGGGTTAAAGGGGGATAAACCCCAACCCATAAATGTTTTTTTAAGTAGAAAATTTTAGGTAATATAATTTTAGTTTACACCATTGGATTCAGCTCATAAAAAAACAAATTAATATACGTAGAATTACTGTTCTATGTCCATTGGTTAACGAGTTATTGAAAGTGCAAACGCAGTACGTTGTCCCGATGTTAACCTTGTGGGAAATAAGTAAATTTTTTTATATCGCTTTTTCTCAACATATCTTGATAAAACTTGGTTTGTGGCTTCATATAGATGAGATCAAATGTATATTAGTCTAAAACCCCCGATATGTCCATTTTTGTGGCAGCAAACCTGCATATTCCTCATGATATGCTTATGGAAAATAGGAGAAAACCCATGTCTTCCTTATTTATCAACTCTTATTTCTTATATCTTGATAAAACTCTATATACGGTTTCTTCTAGTTCAGATCTACTAAATATTGAAATAAATTCACCCTGTTTTAACATACTTCTTGTCGCAAACCTGCATACTCATTCCTCATGTGGTTCTTAAGGAGCTTACTAAAACGTGTCATATCTCACTATGTTGGATTTAAATATCTTTTTATGCATTTGAAATTCACTAAGTATGCAGGTCAGCTGCAACAGGGGTATTTATGCTTTAAAAGGCTTCAAGGAAGAATGTATTTGTCAATTTTCTGATACAGTTTATTTTAAATTGTTTACCACATGTTGCAATGGAACTATAATTAACTCACAATAAACTGTAAAGGCACAGCTACTCGGAATCTTTTTGAAAACTCTGTGTATATCCTCCAATTTTATATGTTCCAATTAATTATTCCAAGTGTTATTTTAAAATTAATTTTGGAGATCGTAGGCAGCAGTATTGTCCCAAGAATTCGGATTTACCTAGAGAGAAGCGGTAAAAATATTGTCCGATGATCCATATGTTGATCAAGGGGGATGCAGTAATGTTGTCCCGAGAATTCGGACATGGGTCGTGGAGGCGGGTGGTGGGTGAATGGGGTGGTCCCGAGGTCACAGATCGTAGTTTAGACTTTCAGACGACACACCCCACTCAGGGTTTTGGGAGCAAACCCCCAGCACCCAGGGTTTTGGGAGTAAACCCTCAGCACCACACTTAAAATTTATGACAAAAGTAAATAAATATATAATTGATGAAACATAAGAACCAAATGTTGATGGAACGCGAATGAATAACATGGGAATGAAGCGAACGGTCATTAAATTTAATTATGCATTTTTATCCTTCAGTAAATGACGACGGGACAGGAGTAATGTGAAATATACGAATGGCAAAAAATTCACACAATTTTACCATGTGGCTTTGTGGAAAGAGAAAATAGTTTTGCTTTTTGGCTTGGTAAATGAATGCAAAAAAATAAAAATAGAATAAAAATAAAATAAAATAAAAAATACAATAAAATAAAAAAATACAATAAAATAAAATAGTAAAAATTTTAAAATTATTGTTTGGGCCATTGAATTTAGCTTAGAAAAATAAATCATTTTGTATTTTGAATTGTTGCTCTATTTTCATTGGTTACCGAGATATCGTTAATGGTTGTCCCAATGTTAACCTTATGGGAAATTACAATTCCATATCTCACTTATTTCTCAAAATATATTGAATGAAAGCTGGTATATGACTTCATCTAGTTGGTATCTACTGGATTATTGCAAACAATATCTAAATTTCACACTTCCATGGTAGCAAACCTGCATACCCATTTCTCGTGTTATTCTTACGGAGAAAATGTATGTATGGTTATTTTAGGATTTAAGTTAATTTTTCTCGAGTTAAGGCTCTGTCTAAGTGATTTATTTAAGCATTCGAAATTCGCAGAGTATGCAGGTCTGCTGCAACGGGGATATTTTTCAATTAATAAACAAATCACTTATAAGCCCCCCACCTCGCCAGTTTTAAATTAACTGATCATAAGGATCGTGATTATTCTATGCAATGATAGAGAGAGACGGATGGGCCAGGGTGTGTTTCATCTCAAGTAGTCTCTTGAAGCTCTCATTATCGACACCGACTTTGTCACGTAGCAACTCATTTTGCGTGTTAGTTGGCTAATAGAAATTTTAAGATGACACTATCGTCAATCATTTATAGTTTTTTCGATTATTTTACTTAACAAATTACACTTATTAATATATAAAGCCAAACTATTAATACATTTGTGTTTTCGTGATTTGTATATTTTATGAAATCTTTCAATGAAATCCATGACATTTATTTCTGTTTTAATATTAGGAACTGTGTTATACAGTTTTTAAAGCAATCTGCAAAGGCGTGGTTTTTACTGAGAGGTTTAATGAGATCAAAAATTTTATCTATTTATTAGCTCACACACATTTCATGAAGAAATTTTAATAAACATCAAAAACAATAATATTAAAAACACACCCACATTACACCATATGTTTTCACAAACATTCCTTTAAAAAGTTGAAAGGATATTAAAATATACATTAAATATCTCAAAACAATCACATTGTTCTTCCTTTTTTTCTTTTAACTACTTCAAATAAAAAAATTGGTACCTGAGAGTAAATAAACACAATGTATTTTACAATAGCAACTTAACATAATTCATTTTTAGATACTTAAAATCTAATCCCGATTAAAAACCGATATAATTCTATGCAATATGTATTTTATTACATATGCATACTGGAAATTTCAACAGAAAAAAGACAGGTAAACTATAGTCAAACTTAGCTTAAACAGTTTCATTAACTCCTAATGCAACTAGTAAAAACATATTCAGCACTTCCTTTTCAATTTCTCCCCCTACGGAGAAAGAATAGTTTTCGTAACAATTTTGAAACTTGAGTTGTTAGTGGATATATTCGTCTCAAGTGCTTCCTGAATCCGAAAAATTGGTTTCGGAGTTGTGTCTGTCTGTCCAAGCGTGCGTGTGTGTGTGTTCCCGGGCTTTTTAGAATTTATTTTTATTTTTATTTTAAAGGTATTTACTTTATAAAAACCTATAAAATACTATACAATCAAATTTGTTTTAAAAGGGCTCCAACGATTTTTATAAAAATATAATGATTTGTAGTGCAAACAAAATACACCAACCTCATAAATATAACAGTTCAGAAGTATAGAGATTTAAGTGTAAAGTACATTTTTCAAATTTACCTAAAAACTTAATAATTAATTAATATACTTGTTACGATTAATTTTGGCTTAAAAAATTAATAATCCAGAATCTTGAACTATTAATCTACGTCAACTTTTTGCGGAGATAATTTATATTTCCTTTTGCGGTAAACGCAGTACGATGAATAATGTTATTATTATGGCAAATATTTAAAAGCCGATATCTCCGTTAATTACGAACCTATTTTGATAAAATATGGTATGTTTATGTGATACTATTGTAAATTTTATATTTCGTTTTAGGTTTTCTTGCTAAAAATGGCATTAAGAGAGAAAGTATGGGTCAGTTTGCTGATTCAGTTTTTTTTTATCTGAGGAAAGAATCACAATCCCATAGAGAGGAGAAAATAACTTTTTCTTTATACAATGCGAGTTGCAAGGATATGATTATTAAAAATGTTTAATGCACGTTTAAAAAATCTGGAAAGGATATAATTGTGATATTTTTAAGAATTTTTACTCATAAAATTGTATAATATCCGGTTATTTTCGTATTTTGTAATATAATTTTTAAGAACTAAATCAGGAATGGTGGTTAAATAACTAAATAATACCTATATATTTTATAAACCACAACGTCAGGTTTGACCTCTATAGATTAAACAAATCTGTGAAACAGTGTGCTTAATGGACGATAAACGGGATTACATGGAAGCATGTGTAGAGCCTGCAGTAGCTCACTTCCAGTTAATTACGGCCCAGCCCTGAGCATCAAGGGAAGATTAGCATTCATATAACATATTATTACTACTCATAGTATATGTTTTTTCCAAATGCGTTGTCATATTTAATAATACTTAATTGGTTAATTATGAAACAACAACAAAACTTGAAATGTTTATCGTATTCAATAATAAGTATTCATTCAAAGTTTGATACTTATTAAATATATATATTTATGAATTATATATATTTATACTTATATATATATATATATATATATAATTCATATATTTATACTTGACTTAAAATACTTACTTGACTTAAAAGTAGTATTTTAAGTAAAGTAATTCATACTTGACTTAAAATACCTTCCTGGGTAGGTCCCCATTTCAATTAAAAGTACAAGTGAGAATACAAATAATGTTCTAGCAATAAATTTTTAAATATAAAATTCATTATGACATATTTGCAAAGTGCCAGCCTTGAAAAATCAAGACATTGATAGATAAAGTTAGTTTAAACCTTCAAATTGAGGCTTTATCAAAAGAAACTACAATTTTTTTATTGTTGTTATGATGTTTCTAGCTCAGAGCTTACCGGAAATAAAATGAGTCTTATTATTTGTTTGAAACTCAAAGTTTTTATTAGTTAAATACTTTAAAAATTGAGACTAAGAAGTTAAATGAAATAATATGCTATATTGACTGGTTAGTAAAAAAAAGATAAAAAAATAAATAAAAAAAACTGAGGTAGGATCGTTACTAAATCTCATCAGTAATGAACATGTACTTATGTACAATTCACTTACCGATACTAAATTATTTCCTCAACTTGTTTTAAGAAACGATTTCACCGTTCGAAAACAAATACACAAAGACGGAAAGCTGGTAACGAAAGACACAGGTTCACAAGGTAAAGAGTGCTGTTATGGGACTCAGGTGGTAATGGTAAATACCTGTCTCAAGATGGTTGCGAGACACGTATTCATTTCCTAACTAAAATAGGACTATGGTAATCGTGTTCAAACATACTTACAAGATTAGGACTATGGTGATTGGGTCTCACTTGAATTAGTCATCTCCGATGTACGAACAGAAATACGCTCAAGCCCACGTATCTCAGGGTGTGCTATCTCGATCTTTATTCTTGTTTGACAAAGATTTGAGATCAATTTCGACTGATGTCATCAATACAAGTTATAAGGACGACTTTCATTCATACAATATTGCTTAATAAGGTAGCGTACTTTGTATATGTCGTAGCCACTTGCTGTAATTGGGCAGTTCATGAGGTTTCTAGCGCTACCCGGGCACCCGCTCGCCTGTAATTTAACGGTTGAATTAAAAATTACAGTATGTGACCAACAAATCTGGACACTTCATGAAGTGTCCAATGCTCATTTGGCATTTACTGTAATAATTGCTTGTACACCATATGTCCAGCTCGGATGTTTGGCATTGCGGTTTACGTCGCTATTGGTAGTATCCGAAGCATTGTTTTTAATTATACAAAATAAGGCAACTTTAAAAGAATATTATAGAACATTGTCAATGAGATTGTCTGCCACCAAGCCAGACAAATCAGTCAATTTGTTATATGCTTTAATAACTAAATAAAACATGCCTAATACATTTATATTTAACATAGCCAATCAAAATTAACATTAATCTTTTAATATTTATTATGTTTAATCTTATTACCCTCAATACTCACAACCTTTATAGTTGTAACCTGTACAGTTATCTCAATATATAGCAAGGCAAAACAAATTTACATAAAGTGCAAAGAAGACTTCCGTGCAAAAATTAATAGAAACAATTATTTACTCAATTCCACGTTCACCTTTCAGTACAGGCATTATGGGAGATAGCTAATCTATTACCTTTGCTGAGTGTGTTTGATTACTAAAACTGTATCATGTGATGATAAAATCATCAGATGATTACTATTTAATATGGGTAGTACAACCTTATTTGTCATTTGAAACACATTGCTAATGAAAATTCCATACTGAAAGGTGCATGAATATGGAATTGAGTATACAATTACTTCTTTTGGTATATAAATTCAAAACATTTATATTAAGTGTTATTGTTTTGTTTATTATTTTTACAATTGAATGTAACGTAAACTGAAGCTCTTCTTATATTTTTGTATGAATGAATAAACACAAAATCGTCAAGTTAAGCCATTTTTATCGTAAGATTTATTTTTATACTTGTTTATAAAATAACAATAAATCTTTGTAGGGTAACATCATAAACCTTTCCAGTAATACATTTATTTTAAGCGTTTATTCTACTCCTGCTGACAAAAGCTGATCAAATTTCAAAGTTTATATTGTAGGACAAAGACCTATATTTGGAAATTCATGTTAACGATTTGTCTAAAGATATAATCGATAAGAGTTTAAAGTTTTCCATAGAAATAGGATGCTAGCAAATGTTTCATTTTTAACTGTCATGATGTTTTTGTATAAATCATTTCCTACAATTTTTATGTTTTTGTTTAATTTTATAGCTATTAGGAAGTCACAATATTGACTGAACTGATCATAATTATTCGTAAATTAAATAGTTACTATTATTGTGAACAAAACTATGTTACTGTCAACTTTTTATTTAAAAAAATCACTATCCTCCAGATACTATGTAGACTAATTATTTTCAAAATGCGTATGGGTAAATATCAATGATAATAAAGATTTTAGATTGGAATTATATTGAAAATATTTTATTAGCGGATTGCCATTGTAGGTAAAAAGCTCTTACCGTAGGTCTCATGGTAAAAGCTTCAGGTTTACCTGAAGCTCTTACCATATTAAGAGGCCTGGTAATATAAATCACAAACCTTACTTGAGTTTGCTTCTAAGCCCGAGATCATACATGATTACTTTTCGTAGGTTGAAGTATTAATCTGACTATTAGAAATTCGCTGAGTATCCAGGTCTGCTGCAACGGAGGTATTTTAACTTTAACAAATATTTTATAGCAACTGCAAGATAACATTATGTCCCGATAGTTACAGCATTTGTCCAGTGAGCGTTGGGCACTTCATGCAGGGTCCAGTTTCGTTGGACTATATAAAGCTAATATATTTACGTATTATAAACAAAATACAAAACAAATAAAGGTTTTGTAATATTTCCAGGTATATTTTAAATTGAATAACAAATTTTAAACTGACTGAGTGAATATGAATGGTGAATTCTGACAATACCAGCTCATTATTGTACGCTAAACATAGTGGACCATAACAATGCGAACAATGACATGAGAGGCGCGCCATCAAATGACGAGATCCAAGCTTTATTATGAAATCTTTGAATAAGTACTTGAGTTTGCTTTGTTGGTTTTCTTTATTAAATTACACAACTGTCATTACTCCTGATTCATTAATAATGAAAAAAAATTAAATGTGAACAAATATTTTGAATTTTGTTTAATTAATGAAACTAAGTAACTAACTAACTAACGTTTTTGTTTGCCAATTTTCTTTCTTTTAATCTTTTTGTAATATAAATAAAAATTCTGGAAAACATCTACATAGCCTTTGGATTTATAGTTTATTGTATTGTTAGTTTTACTTATAGTATTTTTGTGACAGGGGTTTTCACACGGTAACGTTGGTACTTTAGTTTTGAGTGTCTTAAAACACAAAATACCCCCGTCGCAACAAACCTGTGTACTCAGTGTACTTCCAAGTAGAAAAAATCCAGTCAATTAATTATTACTAAACAAAGAAATATAATCAAGTGATATATCTATATATATAAAATTAAAACAGCCTTTTACTCAAAATCTCTCCTCTTTTCGCGTCTAGAATCTAAAACAAATATTCATTCCAATTTTCAAATGTCAATTATGTTAAGTGTACTTTACGTCCCTATAGTTATTTAATTCAGTCTGATAATCGGCAAGATTATTAATTCAACACAATTTACCATATTTTAGCAAATTTCCTCTGGAATAAGCTGTCACAGCCGTTTTAACAGAATGGACAAAAAATATCCGCTCAGGGTAACCTCATCAGTTATATTAATACTCGTGTTATTTAATTGGTTTTTATGTGCACTTTCCGGATATAAAGTGAGTTTATTTTGGAAACGCATTTTTACCTTGCACAACAGGGCCATATTTACCTAAGAGTGCACGGGGCGAGCGCCTGGGGCCTCGGGCGAAAAGAGGCCCCAGAAAACGAAAACAGAGGACGAAAAAACGGCACCGGCCGGGAAAGGAGTCATACGTGCCGTGCACGTCCATAAATAAGGCATTTGGAGTTAATCAGAGACGATAATTTGACTCCCAGACGTTATTGATCAGCTAAAAAAAGGTCGTCACTTTCGTCTAAACCGTAGGGGGCTTCATTTTAAATTTCGCCCAGGACCCAAAAATTTGCCCGGGTCCTGGGCGAAATTTAAAATGAGGCCCCCAGAGGAAATTTGCTAAAATGTGGTAAATTGTGTTGAATTAATAATCTTGCCGATTATCAGACTGAATTAAATAACTATAGGGACGTAAAGTACACTTAACGTAATTGACATTTGAAAATTGGCATAAATATTTGTTTTGGATTCTAGACGCGTAAAAAGGAGAGATTTTGTGTAAAAGGCTGTTTTAAGGTAGATTATAACAATCAAAACGGCTGCTACTTCCAGTTGAAAGTCAACTAGTTAAGCTTATTATTATAATACTATGTATTATGTCATATAAAATATTTTGCCATTAAACAAAATTGATGAAGAATGAATTAACTAAAAGAATCAAGATTTACAAATACAATCAGGCCAACTCAATTATACTTGCCACATACCACCTGTTCACAAATCTTGACGTATAGTAATAACTATGTCTAGAATACTAAAACTTTGCTTACGACAGGCGTTCTTTTAAGATGCCTCTTAGAACAGAGATTCAAAAATTACATTATTCAAGAGGGTTTTGTGTACAGGGGGCGTTACAATTCTGGAAAAATATACCGCTTTTACCATGCCATTTTCACCTCTAACACCTGAATAATTGGTTCCGTCTTTAATGTGATTCACGAACTTTGTATGCATTAGAAATATTGCGTCTAAGGACAAGATTACATCAGTAACAAGACTACAAGATCGCGCCACAGTCATCCTTCATCATTATTCATTCATACTTGGCTTAAAATACCTTTCTGGGTAGGTTGCCATCTCAAGAAAAGTTTAAAGTATATACTCGCCTTACGGCTCGCTGGGGGCTCCGCCCCCAAGCCCTCTTTGGGGATAACTTTATATTCAAAATATGGGAAAACACCATTTTTTTAATTGAGGCAGAAAAATCTCTCAATTGTGTAGTCTTCAGTAGATATCTTGATTATTTCTTAGAGATTCGGTGATTTCACGGCCATCAAAAACTCTTTTATCACCGTTGGTCAATCTCTGCATATGACTATTGTTCACTGTACCGGTTTTCCAGCCTAAGTTTTCCAATTGCTAACTTTTTATTTTATGGATGACATTAAACCGCTTATAGGGAAACCTATTATTTTTTGCTCCTTTTAGGCATGTATTTCAATTTTGGAAATTCCCTGTAACCATGCAATATGGTGGAAAACATAAAATATTCTTATTGTACCATGTATTTTAGGGTGTTTTTGGATTCTGCACAGAAAATTTGTTGTTAATGCTTAAATCCTCATTACTTCTTGACCTTAATTCTTACAGACATACGGGTGGTGTCATTTTATTTGGCATCTTAAGCACTAAAACCCATGAAACTTTTATCAAAACCGTTCAAGCCGTTTTGAAAAATGTTGAGTTTTGTAGTTTCTTATGGGTTCTCATGGGGTAAATACTCTTAAAAATCAAAAATTCAAAAAATGAAAAATACCCCCGTTGCAGCAGACCTGCACACTCAGCGAATTTCAAATGCAAAACAACATATTTCAATCCAACATAGCGAGATTTGACATGTTTTTGAAAGCTCCATAAGAATAACATGGGAAATGAGTATGCAGGTTTGCTGCTAAGGGTATATTAAAACTAGGTGGTTTTAATTCAATATTTAGTAGATCTGAACTAGAAGAAGCCATTTACCAACTTTCATCAAGATACGTTGAGAAATAAGCGAGATATAGAATTTGACTTATTCCCCATAAGGTTAACATTGGGACAACGTACTGTGTTTACCACTTTCAATATCTCGGTAACCAATGGACATAGAGCAGTGATTCAAAATACTACATTGTTTGTTTTTTTGAGCAGAATTCAATGGTGGTAACAAAAATTGGATTATTTTTATTTTTCCATACAAAAAACTCAAAAAACCCATTTTTGGGGGTTTACCCCCCTTTTACCCCCCCTTCCGGTAGTCCGATCGGGCTGGTTTTCGAACTCGTCCGAATAATTACTACTTTACATGGCTGTGCCAAATTTCATTCAGATTGAACCATTTTTACGGCCGCTATCGTGCTTAAAGACACATATATATATATATATATATATATATAGATATATATAGATATATATATATATATATATCTATGAAAATGAACGAATAGTGTTTTTTGCTTCTGGGGGCCCCAAAACGAAAAGTTATCATGGTCTCGGGCTTAGGTCTTACCATGAGTACTACGGTAAGAGCTTCTTCCATATTGGGAAATTCGCTAAAAAATACCTGGAGATATTATTGTTTTATACCTACATGCCGAATTTCATGAAAATCGGGCCATTGGTGTCATCTCTAGCTCTGTTTACATACATCCACACACTCATACTCACACGCATACACACACACGGATGGACAGAAACCACTCTGAAAACCACTTTTTTATTCAGGGAGCACTAAAACAAATATATCCACTAACAACTCAAATTAAACCATTTTGATGAAAACAAACCTTCTCCGAAAACCATATTTTTGGATTTGGAGAACACTATAAAACAAGTGTTTCCACTAACGACTCAAATTCAAAAATTTTGACAAAAAATACTTTCTCCATATACTATGGTAAAGGGAGAGAAAATAAAATGACAGGAAAGTTAAAAAATTTAAATACCTACATAAAATCATAAAAATAAGGGGTTTCCTCATAAGAAGTTTACTGTCAGGCATGAAATGAAAAAGTTAGCTTGGAAAACTTAAGGCTGGACATTCGGTACCTATAAAACAATGGTATAACTCCTATGTAATTTGTCATGTTCTTTGGAACACAATTTTACACATTCAATTACCACTGACCTACTTAATTAAGTAAAAATCACAACATAAACAAACCATGTTATGACAGTAAAACATGTGCTTTAAAACAAAGCTTTATAATCAGATGATCTGTGCTGTTATACTCAGTTAATCAGTAAAAACAATACTAATAAATAGAAAATATTTTATATTCCATTTCTAAAATATGTAGCGAAGTGTTTCTTCCCCCCCCCCCCCCCCCCGAGCATCTAGGGGCGCTAAATAACGAGAAGGTACCCAGTAGGGGAAAAGGTGCGCAGCGAATTCCCTGAGGGAAACGTACTGAGGGAAAGTGCCGAGGGAAAAGTGCCCAGTACTTTCGCCGGGGGGCTTGGTACTGAGCACTTCCCCCCCACCCTCCGAGCACCTTTGCTGCCCATAAATACCACCCTCGCGGGAGCCACCAGTGAGTTGGGCCTTCGGGCCCGACCCCGCCGGATGGCCACCAGTGATGTTTGCACCTGAGCGCGTTGAGTCCGATGCCGCTGGTAGGCGCGTTGAGCCCCAGCACCCCGCACCTGGGCGCGTTGAGCTCGGTGCCGCTGCTAGGCCTGTTGAGCCGCAGCACCCCGCACCTGGGCGCGTTGAGCTCGGTGCAACTGCTAGGCGTGTTGAGCCGCAGCACCCCGCACCTGGGCGCGTTGAGCTTGGTGCCGCTGCTAGGCGTGTTGAGCCGCAGCACCCCGCACCTGGGCGCGTTGAGCTCGGTGCCGCTGCTAGGCGTGTTGAGCCGCAGCACCCCACACCTGGGCGCGTTGAACTCGGTGCCGCTGCTAGGCGTGTTGAGCCGCAGCACCCCGCACCTGGGCCCGTTGAGCTCGGTGCCGCTGCTATATAGGCGTGTTGAGCCGCAGCACCCCGCACTTGGGCGCGTTGAGCTCGGTGCCGCTGCTAGGCGTGTTGAGCCGCAGCACCCCGCACCTGGGCGCGTTGAGTCCGGTGCCGCTGCTAGGCGTGTTGAGCCGCAGCACCCCGCACCTGGGCCCGTTGAGCTCGGTGCCGCTGCTATATAGGCGTGTTGAGCCGCAGCACCCCGCACTTGGGCGCGTTGAGCTCGGTGCCGCTGCTAGGCGTGTTGAGCCGCAGCACCCCGCACCTGGGCGCGTTGAGTCCGGTGCCGCTGCTAGGCGTGTTGAGCCGCAGCACCCCACACCTGGGCGCGTTGAGCTCGGTGCCACTGCTAGGCGTGTTGAGCCGCAGCACCCCGCACCTGGGCCCGTTGAGCTCGGTGCCGCTGCTATATAGGCGTGTTGAGCCGCAGCACCCCGCACTTGGGCGCGTTGAGCTCGGTGCCGCTGCTAGGCGTGTTGAGCCGCAGCACCCCACACCTGGGCGCGTTGAGCTCGGTGCCACTGCTAGGCGTGTTGAGCCGCAGCACCCCGCACCTGGGCGCGTTGAGCTTGGTGCCGCTGCTAGGCGTGTTGAGCCGCAGCACCCCGCACCTGGGCGCGTTGAGCTCGGTGCCGCTGCTAGGCGTGTTGAGCCGCAGCACCCCACACCTGGGCGCGTTGAACTCGGTGCCGCTGCTAGGCGTGTTGAGCCGCAGCACCCCGCACCTGGGCCCGTTGAGCTCGGTGCCGCTGCTATATAGGCGTGTTGAGCCGCAGCACCCCGCACTTGGGCGCGTTGAGCTCGGTGCCGCTGCTAGGCGTGTTGAGCCGCAGCACCCCGCACCTGGGCGCGTTGAGTCCGGTGCCGCTGCTAGGCGTGTTGAGCCGCAGCACCCCGCACCTGGGCCCGTTGAGCTCGGTGCCGCTGCTATATAGGCGTGTTGAGCCGCAGCACCCCGCACTTGGGCGCGTTGAGCTCGGTGCCGCTGCTAGGCGTGTTGAGCCGCAGCACCCCGCACCTGGGCGCGTTGAGTCCGGTGCCGCTGCTAGGCGTGTTGAGCCGCAGCACCCCACACCTGGGCGCGTTGAGCTCGGTGCCACTGCTAGGCGTGTTGAGCCGCAGCACCCCGCACCTGGGCCCGTTGAGCTCGGTGCCGCTGCTATATAGGCGTGTTGAGCCGCAGCACCCCGCACTTGGGCGCGTTGAGCTCGGTGCCGCTGCTAGGCGTGTTGAGCCGCAGCACCCCACACCTGGGCGCGTTGAGCTCGGTGCCACTGCTAGGCGTGTTGAGCCGCAGCACCCCGCACCTGGGCCCGTTGAGCTCGGTGCCGCTGCTATATAGGCGTGTTGAGCCGCAGCACCCCGCACTTGGGCGCGTTGAGCTCGGTGCCGCTGCTAGGCGTGTTGAGCCGCAGCACCCCGCACCTGGGCGCGTTGAGTCCGGTGCCGCTGGTAGGCGCGTTGAGCCCCAGCACCCCGCACCTGGGCGCGTTGAGTCCGGTGCCGCTGGTTGGCGCGCTGAGCCACAGCATTAAGTCCCCGGAGGCCGAATGGGTTGCCTCCCGGGACCATGAAACCGTGTGGTGGGGGTGAACCCCCCCCCCTCCACAATTGGAGGATATATAATCAGGTAGATTGTGTTACAGAGGCAGTCTGGAGCCGGCAGTGGAGCAGGACAGACACGAGGCCGAGGCGAGAGGAGCTGCTGTCGAGAGTCGCGCAGCTCGGCGAGGGAGTACGGAGAAGACCCCGAGTCTACTACGAGGGACCTGTCTACGGCACATCCGAGAGAGACACCAGTACAACACTGCGTGGTCCAGGAGAGTTTTGCCAGGAAGGTCACCCTGGAGGCACTGGAGCGATTAAGCCTCCTCTTGTAAAATATTGTACATAGTCAACTAGAGTATAAGAATAAATCTATTGTGGAGATCCAGAGTCCAGTCAATGTTAGAACCCTTCAAAACCCAGTGAAAAGTCTAAAGCTGAGGACTGAGTAAAAGTACTAGCAAAGAAAGTTCATTACAAATTTAAAATGAAGGAATATTTTACTTTTCAAGCAAATGGCCACATATATAGAGTTAATTAGCTTTCATTTAACACAACCTGCATGTAATTCGTTCCGATAGAACTCCAGATCACACTTAAAATAGGCTAAAAACTTTATCCCATGTTATTGTCTGAAGTGTTTTTAATTTCCGTTTTTGGAAAGGTTAGGGGAGTAACAGCTGAAACCGAAGCAAAATGGGCAAATATAGATACAATTACCTTTTATTTGGTACCAGCCGTGTGTAAATCGGTCCAATAGTATGGTCAGGCTCGCTGCCAAAAGTTTAATTTTTGTCCCTATGTTGAATCTCCATAAGAAAAGTTTATTTTCTTTTGAACCCGATTAACATAAATTTGTTCAAATGTAGCATTCATCGTAGGTCTCAAAATGACATTTAATATGAGTATGAACCATTAAAACTGGCCTTTTTACAATTTGCCATTGTAATAAACATTTAGACCATCAACGTTATTGAAGTCAGCTGTTTCACATAATTAAGTAGTTATAATAGTAAACAATTGATCAAATATTATTTTTTATTTACAACTATAAAAAATGTTATTTAAATAATATAAAACTGTTTTTTCTTTCCATTTAAAGGATAATACATACATTATTATGTACTGACCATGATAAACCAAATGCTGCTTGAGCGTTTGCTCTTTACCTGTCATTAGACAAAGTAGGCCTACCTCGTGTCTTCACAATCAGCTGAATGAATGACTGTCAAATTATATCATTGCAAAGGCTTGGAAATGTAGATTTTTTAGCGAATTTCCCACATAGATATATATATATATATATATATATATATAGATCTATATACACAGTATTTCAGGGACCTGAGAGCTTGCCACGCAACATTTTCGGGACCTGGAAGTCCTCGCGCCAGGTCCTCAAAATGTCGTTTTTCATACATAAAAACATCATTTTGAGGACTCTGTATAAATCTAAAACGTTTTTGTCGCCTCAGGTCCTGAGATTTTAATTTCGTATCCTACCTTTCGAGGACCTAGCGTTAGGTCCTCAAAATGTTCACTTTCTGTTTTGCTCGCCTAAATAATTCGCATTTTCAATGATAAGCTCACACATGCCGACACGGTTGACGGCTGTCACTTGTGAAGATACACACAAATCGGCCCAAGAGCCTCTTCTGAGAAGTCTGTCGTTTTTAGGACATTATCAACGAAACCGGGCAGAAACATCTTTCAAAATTTGTTTCAACAAAGTTGATTGTTAAAATTTCCGATTTTTGCAGTTTTTGACTATGTTTCTTATGAGCAATCAGTGTTTGTTTTTCTGAGAATATCGATGTGGATTTTACCAGCTTAACCTTGTAAGCTTGAATGATGTATGTATGTGGACCATGTGAGTATTTGGTGTTACTCGTTGTAAGTATATGTGTATGAAACTTTTAGAGAGTATGAATGTTACTGAGAGGAAAATATATGTGTGGTTTTTGGACTTTATCGGCTTATTAGTTTAAGCCTTCAGCAGATACGTAAGGTGTATTTTTGAGATTATCTGTATGGAGTTTATCAGCATAACTGTTTAGTTTTAAGGATATATGTATGTAGTATGTAGACCATGCAATTAATTGGTGTAAGTACTATACAGGGTGAGTTTGAAATGTTCCCCCGTAAATGTTTGGATTTAAAAATAACTTATAAAAAATTATCAATTTAAATGGATAAAATTTGCTTTAAAAATTGCAGATATTGAGTATTGATACTGTGGAAGTCCCGTTAGAAATAAATAAAATGCAGGCCTGGCGACAGGATTTTTGGGCCCCTGTGCTATCCACAACCCCGGGCCCTGAGACTCGCGACCTTTTTTTTAACTTCTTTCGTGTGGTTTTTGCGAGCCCAGGCCCCTATGCATTTGCCCCCCCCCCCTGCCCCCCTGTTGCCGGCCCTGATTAAATGCAATTTGAAGTTTTAGAGATTTCCTAAGTTATCGATTTTGAATTTAATGCGGAGGTGGTTGATAACTGTCGCTGTATAAAACGTTTTGCTGAGGGCCCCGCTCAGTCGGGTGCACCGTTTACGTTCCCCGCGTAAACATGATAAGGAGCCCTTGATCACCAGCCAAGGACAAACATGAGCTCCAGTCTTCTTGGGTATCCCGTATTCCAGCGTTATTAAAAATTTTAATCGAAAATTATAAATAATGAATTTGAGAGAACTGCTATAACGACTCAATAAATTTTAAAATCTGAAATAGTAATAATGTCATTTCATACGTTCCCTTATTTTTATTTACCTTGATGAACGATGCATTTTCAAAACTTGGATTTATTTGTTTTAGCTCCCCAGGTTTTGAAACATATACATCTGTGTACTGGACATCACGCCAGTTAAAAAAATATATAGGTACATAAATTGTGAATAAGCGGTTCGTTTTTATTGCGAGAAAAAAATCACTCGACGGTAGTCATCGAGACACAACAAACAGTCGATGATGTAAAATTAGTTTATATGTTTACAAAATTTAAATAATCAAAATATGCAGATATCGAAAGGTTTTTTAATGATTCATTGAGAGAAATAATTTAGTATTAGCATTATTTTTGATACATTATTTTAGACTTTAAAGAATCATTTTGCATACGGACTTATTGCTACAATTTGTTACACATTGTTACTGTGGCTGACAAGGTAGAAACATCGAGACAGTAATAAAAAAAAGACGGCTAAACTTTAGAATCCGTCCCCAACGTTAAGATTGAAGTTGAAAAAAACCGTTAAGATTGAAGTTATTAAAATGTCGGTTTCAGTTAGTTCTTTCACTGTCCTATTACATTTAGAGAAACTGACAAACCTAGAGTCATGCATCGTTTTGATAGTTTCATGTGATATTGAGAGTGATTCTAGGAATTAAACGTGATAGAGGTTATGGATAAATTTGGCAGTGTAACCAAATTGTATTAAGTAATTGGTCGAAAACTCTAACTTGTCGTCCAGCAACACTGAAAATAACTTATATGGTTCAACAATTCCAATTTTTAGTTTTTTCTACGATAATATAATAGAAGGAAGGACATGTTTGACTCGTTCCTAGGCAGTTTCTTGTGTCGGTAGTTCCGAAGAGCCATGCAAAGTGTATATTCTCATTGTTTAGAAGGTGGCTAAGAAGATAATGTACCTATACAGTGATTGTAACCAAGTTTTTGTGATCTTTAATATTTTAATTTTATTAAATCTGTTAGAATTATTGTTTTAGTAAACTATTCTGCAGAAAAACATTATGGTTCAAATTATCATTTGTCTGATAATATCGAAACGTTGTTTTTGTTAACATTATCGCAATTTTAAATATGAAAAATGTAGGTTTTTAACTTTGATGTAAACGGTGAAGACGGATTCTAAAGTTTCGCCAAAAAAACTTTCTTATACGCTGTGGTTTCACTCTTGGAACTGTTAAAATTAAATTTTAATTTTAACATCCTCATTGCTGCTTCAATCCCATGCTAGCCAAAATAAGTTTGATATACAACTAAGTATAAGAAAACATCTCATTGTTTCGCCTTCTTAAGTACTTTCTGTTTTGTTTTACAATCATTCCGAGATAATTTTTACCTTTATGCTTGAAACGAGTATGGTTGTTTTCGACGATTTATATATTAAATATTTTGGTATGTACAGGGTATTAAGTATTAATTTACTTAATCATGTGCTTATAAAATTAATACACAATTCAAATTTGAAACTGTAGTTTACGTTGTTGGTGTTTTAAGCCTTAAATAGCATTAAAACAAAGACATAGGATTTTAGCAATACAATGGAATACATTTTATTAATGTACACTTGAGTTTTTGGGGCAAGATTAAAAACTGATAAGGTGTTAAAATTAAAATCAGCATTTGTTACAAACGTTTTATGGGTTTTAAAATATATTCCAGTTGAACATGTATTGAAACATAGGGGGAAGTTCAACTATTGGAAGTTTTTGATTGTTTACAATTTAGAGAAGACTATAGATTTTTCAATTAACCTCTATGATTAATAGTCGTTAAATAAACGCTTTTACCTTCAATTGTTTCGTAGCTTAAAAAGAGCTATTTTTCCCATCAGATGTTTGAATGGCATTGCGAAGAATTTGAGATTGTCTAGAATTTGTAAGTATTTGGTGGGATGCTGTTAAATTAATCGTTCAATTTCGCAAATCAAAAGAACATGGTTGTCTAAATACTTGTATGCCAAATAGTGACCGATTTAATGTTTTTTCCATTGTGTTTTAATTTGGAGACCGCGAACTGATACATTTTGCATTTAGTTTTATTCAACAGAAAAATCCGATATGAAACCTGAGAATTTGGCAGACATTTTAGCCTTAAAAAACACACCTTAGTAATTTTGGCTAAAACTTAAGCTTTTTATTAACTGTCACAACATTGGTCGACTGATACAGTTATCCTATACTCTTATATGAGCAATGTTATCGTCCGGCCGTGCGTGCTTGTATGTTTGCTTGCACAATTATCTCTAAAACGGCTCCGAGGATTTCCTTCAAAGTCTGGAAATAAGTAATTTATGACTCAAAAACGTCTTTTATGCAGATAACTTGGCCAGAGAAATTCTAATAACGTAATAAATCGAATTTTAAAGTTGTAAAAATTTAACATTGGCCTTATGGGTTGCCGTGATAGCAACGAAAATAAACAAGGAAAGTGTAAACAAATGAAGTAATCATAACAGCTGTTTGAAATCTACAGCCATCAAGGAAAAATACAGCAGGTGGGATGAAGAGTTCATGGAGTAATAAAAAAGGTTTCTATTTATCAATTTTATGACATTGAAATATTTCATAGTAACTGGATGAACTGTTAAATATGAAATAACACCGAGCAGGGCTCGGTCCACCAGGTACTATCCTATTTAAATTTTGTTATTGTGTGCCGAGTTGAATTTAGCTTGTACAAATACTCAGTCAGCTATATCGAATTAAAATTGGGCAGTCATACATCAAACACCCTGTATTTAAGTATTTCAGCTGTCACATTATGTACTGACGTTCTGATTATGTGCCTTGGTAATATATTCCAGTTTGTACTCTAACTTTATAGGCTCGTATTATATGGCAAAGATAAATATTAAGATAACAAATGTTAGTCTATTGAATTAATTGGTCATCATATTTCATAATTTCACCAGCACTTATCTTTTTCTTACGTATAGTATCAGTTCTTAACTGCATTTACAAAAATGCAAAATTCATCATAGCAAACGTGATTCATGGAGATTAATTTTCTGTTCAACGAAGATTTTGACTTTACCTTGCCTATATATTTCTCACATCGATGTAAAAAAAATCTTTTCTTCACTCTGTATACGAAAATTGCCCGTTACCGTACAGCTGAGATCTACGAAAACTCTCGATTTCCTTACATCAAAACAAGTAATGATCAGCTGCTTTTTCGGTACCAAAACATTTCATTCCCGTACCCAAACAAACCATTTCCGCACCAAAACAAAATTTTGCCGTACCCAAACAAACAATTTCCTTAATTTGACAGTTCAACCAGCTGACTTCATAAACTAAAATAGACAGTTCAGCCGTATTGTGTTTACTTATAGAAAAATTACTAAATTATGAAATGTTGGATCATTTTTTAAAGTTTGGTACTTATTTGCGTCGTGATGAAAAGTACTGTTCACAACTCGGCTTACGCCTCGCAAGTAAAACGCTATCTTGCCCCGAAATGGGCTACTTTCGTGACTAGTAGTGAAATATACTATTATTTCCTGCCATTAGTCAATTCTCTAGTTATTCACGCCGTGCGGCGGACAAGATTAACCATTCCTATTCATAAACACAATTTTACTGTAGCATAATATTTCATACATATTTTTAATTCATGCTTTGAGGCTTTTTAACTTACTACCTCAGGATCTTATAGTGGAAATGCCAATATCAAAATTTCAGAGCCTTGAAAAGATTACTAAATGAAAAAGTATATCCATAATTTCCTCGAAAATAAATAAAATTTTAAACAACAATAAAAACATTGAGTACTTGTGCTGGCCAGCAATAGACACCGAAGTCTATGTCTAGTCGGTGTCTATTGCTGGCCAGCACAAGTACTCAATGTTTTTTATTAAGTGTTGTTATGTGTTAAGTGAATTTTAAAAATGTTTTTTAATTATTTAAGTATTCAAGAACTTAATGTCATGACAATTTTTTGATCATCCCAGACGATGAAACGGTATTTTCGAAACATATCTAGGAGAATCTACAGGATTAGAACAGTTGACTGAAGGTATTGTAAACCATATTTTAATAGTCAATTAACAGTTCTGGTGGCAAACAACAATGAATAAAATGTTTTCGTCTCTGGCAAATAAAATCTTGAATCTTGAATCTTGATTGGTTTATTGAAAGGTATCCAATGAGTATTCTAATTGTAATGCAATAATATCCTCATTCCAGCAGGTTTTGACAGCAGCTATACTGTTTACCTTTGTTATAGAATGTTTTATAGCTAATTTAACCAATACTTGTACCAACTGAAAGCCTAATAATCTTTTTTCTATTACATTTGATTCTCAGTTACCTCTGACAATAAATAATCAAAAGATCTCCCTTATGACTCAGCAATTTAACGTTAAACATAATATAATTCAGTTAAGATTAGGTACATCAAAGTTTAGAGTCTATATTGTACATTAAGAACCCTTCAATTTATCGTATACATGAATTTTTCATCACAAATTCGTATTATGCATTCAAAATATACTTTAAGTTATATCCTAACTGGGGCCCCACGACGCGACAGTTGTGCAGCTGTTGGAAGTCCAAACAAAGCTATCAACAATCACCAGATAAAGAAAGCCCGCCATTTTTTCGTACAAACGTTTTAGTAGGTCCGTCAACAAAGTTCTGAATATGAATCTAAATAAGCGAAAAATCCCTGAAAAAAAATCCTACCCCACTTAATTCTCAAAATATACTGTATGTATGTTAAGGTTTTACAAAACTTTCAATTCGTTGATTGTTATAGTTTGATTAATAAGTAGATTTATGTAATTTAGAACGATTTATGTAATTTAGAACGATTTATGTTGTGGATTTATGTTACTTCCCACTATATATCTTAGTGTGGGAATTAATTGTGTATACAAATTTTCAACTTTATTCATGCTATACCAAGGTGGCATACGTTTTGTACTGATCAATTTCTTTAAAATCAATACGGTTAGTGGAAATAGACAAGAATCAAACAAAATTAAGAATCTGAGTGAAAATTAATCACATATCAAAATTAAATACCATGATGCGCAATCGGACTGTTGTGTATTTCGTATTTAAAATTTCTACTTTGAGCTAGATACAATTTACAAACATATAAAGCACAACCTGGCAGACCATAAACAAAGGACTCACATCCATACTAAAAAATATAGATCTGAGTCTATGCTAAAAATCACAATATTAAATTAACCCGCAATTGACCATAATTTTTAATTAGACGATTTACTTAAGAGACGCCTTGTACGAAAATTCTTTTATTAAACGTGCAACTTTCTTCCAACGAGAAACAAAAGTTTACAGAATAATTTGAGATTGGAATTTTATATACGTATAATCGGCTTTATATTTTGTTGTGACATTTCGTCAACCTCGATTTGAATATAACACGAAGGAACGTAATACCTGATAAAATTCTCTAGTACATATACGTATAATCGGCTTTATATTTTGTTGTGACATTTCGTCAACCTCGATTTGAATATAACACGAAGGAACGTAATACCTGATAAAATTCTCTTCAATTGATTCATTCATTACTTTACTTGTATTTCATTATAGTATTTGCATAACATTAGCACAATATTTAAAGGAGAACATCATTTTATTATAACCCTGTTCAGATATTCGCAAACAAGTCTGCTCTGAAAACATTTGTAATAATATTTTCAGTTTTAGAGAATCATTTACACAAACTTTCAAAATAAGTTTAAAAATACCAATACCATGTAAAATTTCCCTTTGCTGCTAGTAGTCATAAAAATGACTTCCATTTTACAAAATAATCAATGCCAAATAAATATTGATATTTAAAATAAGGAATGACTGCAATGATTATTTGTTAGCCCACCAAAGAGAACTCGATGAGATTTGATGAATATCATCAGTTCAACTGTTAATTTAACAATATTATAAAAAGCTTAGTTTATTTTTTTTAGTTCAATTTAACTTGAAATCCATTAAAGTAATTTTGCTTTATTTCTATGGTTGTCTTATTTTATTTATAACTGTTATGCATTTTTTCCGTTTTTTGTTGTACTAATTTATTTGTAAAAAACGTTAGATCCCTTGTTTTTGGACAACCTGTGTAACTACATCTACACTAAAGAGTTTCTTTTACTATACTCTTAAATATTACTTAATCACTCTAAAAATGAATATAAATGTACAAGCAATTGTATAAGCAATTAGCATTAAAGAATGAATCTAGCAGAAAACAAGTATTATTCAAATGTAAATTTTGACACAAACAAATAATTATATAGTTTTTTGAAGATAAATTTGGGTACTCTTGCAATGTTCAAAGATAGTACTATAAGTAAATAAACTTTTTAAAACCAACTTTTAGTCTATAGACGTATTTACAGCCAATAATAATTTTTAACAATTTTTTATTCTGTTGTTTTGCATTCAAGCGGGTAGTTTGGAAAAACTATCCTAATTTTACTGGAATTGTAATTCAATGTGTAACATATTTAATCGGCAGATCAAGTGTATTCAAATTTAGACAAAAATCGTTCAAGAACCTACTTGATATCTTACAATGAGGACAGCAATAGACAAAAAGTTATTTAATAAAAATTTATGGTTAAAATTGATAAATATGGGAAAGATTAGGAGTGAGAAAAAATGTTATCTATAAATTCAATTATTCCTCGGATGTTTTAATTCCTTACACTCATATGACTGAAATTATTCAATACGATGCAAAAAGGCTTACTTAATATCAATTTGGGACACTCATAATTAAACAAGTTTTACTGCAACTTATTGATTGCACTGCTAGCCTGCTCCAACCACATTACCAAGCTTTGTATAATCGTAGTGTCGAGGGGCCTTACAACCAGCGACCACATAGAACAGTAGACAGAGCACACGAACCGCAACTTGAAGCCTAAATTTGCTTCAAAACCGCCAGCATGGAAAAAAACAAAGTAAGTAAAAAATTACAAATATGGTATCAATTTAAAGGTCTGAATCTCAGAATCACTATGGTGCCAAATATAACTGGTTTTCAGGTAGTCTACACCTCGTAAACACTGATAACCTAGAAGCTTGATGTCCTGACATTTTTTAAGAGAAGCTGCCGCCACGGAATGCACCTGTAACGTTCTTATGATGTTTAAACTGCTTCTAAACAATTTATAATTGGCACAATTGTAATTGTGAGATTCAGACCTTTAATTTGATACCACATATGTATTTTTGTAATTGACTATATTTTTTGAAAACAGCAGTTTGGGATTGATTTTGTTTTTAAATCATGATTTTTTTAAAAAACATTATTAAAAAAATTCAACTCTTTAGCAACAATTTCCACCTTTTTTCATTATACCTGACCAAAAAAAGTAGCAGCCGACTACTTTTTTCATGAAATGTTTTAAAGTTGAATAAAAACGTGTGAATTTTTATCATTTTTTAAAAACATATTATAGAAATATGATTGATACCATTACTGTTCATAACTAAAGGGCTCTTCGCATGTTAATTGAATAAACTAAAGCTTCAATGCTAATTGGTATAAACTATGAGTTATTTGGAACATGAGCACTGTCAGATTACGCGGTTTTAGGCGTCGTTTTATGTTTCTATACCGGAACAATATGGCGGCCCCTGCTTCATTTTCTGCAATTCTGTTAAGATAGGGATGCTCTGTCTATCTGTACTATGTGATCGATGCTTACAACATTGATCGTAGGGTTAAACGCATCACTATCGCTTGTTTACATTTCTATAGGTTTTAGTGTCGGGTAGGCCTACCCAATGTCGTAAATCAGGAGGGCGGATGTGACACACGAAAAACATACGTCTGTTATTTATCGATAGCAACTTTTATTTTACCCTCAAAGGCCATTTTGCGTTGATTTACCACCTTGGTTGGATAGTTATGGTGTTTATATTTAGTTGCAGTTGAATTTTCATCACAAGAAGTTTTGACTCTTCGAACTACATGAATTTTCGCTTGCTCAGAATCTGATTGAAGCATCGATGAGTTAACTGATAATTAATAGGCAAATAATTATTTTTACCTTCGTCGGAAACTTAAGTTGTAATTTGATATTAAGAAGTCTTAGATTACCTATCAAGAAACTGGTATGTAAAAAAATATCATACTCCACTAACCCATCTTTTAAGGAATTAAATGCGGCAATAGAATTCCCTCCCCTAATTAAAGTGTGAAGAGGTAACTAGGCGTGATAAATAGGCGCATCGAGTGATAAAAATAACCATTTATGTAGCATATAAGCTTTACATAAAAGAGGATTGTAACATTATATTCATTAGGAAAAACAAATACAACAATTTTAATAGCGGTTTTCTTTCAAATTCAGAAATATACAGGGTGAGTCTTCTAAGCCGACCACAACAGATTACAGACGAACGGCTTAACATACTAAGACGTAACAAAATATTCCCCATTGAATCATACCCAAGGAATAACACAAAAATATTTTTACATGTTTTAAATGCAGGGTGTTCCAAAAACCGGGGGTCATGGGTTCGAATCTTAGAATTTTTAAATGTAAACACACGTCGCATTATACATTATTTTTAAAGCTCTAGGCAAGACAAACAATTTAGTAAAAAAAGATCCCAATTATCTTTATTATTTCATGAATATGTAAAAACATTTTCAACGTCGTTACAAATATGAAAATCATCTGTCGGTCAGTTTCTAAACCGAGTTTTTATTCTAATATAAAATTTAATCTGTAGGTTCGGTGTAAAAGATTTGCGTCAATTTGCTTTAAAATAACACACATTTAAAATGAAATGAGAAATGTAATTTTCATAGAATTTAACTACACTTACTTGGTTTTACAACATTAAAATAACAACTTATATTTTTTTAAGGGATTTTGTATATTTTTTTAATTTTACGGGTATATGGCAAGCGTATTTGAATCACACCATTTTAGAAAATTAATAATAAAAGCAGTTATTTTTAAAACTACTCGTATATCTATTAATTTTATTGAAATTCATTTCTACAAATACAACCTCTGTACTTTTTTTGTATCTCTTATGGTTTACGTGTTGATTTTGAAAATGTGTAGAGAAATACAGATCGGAAATGTTTTTATTTTCAATATGGCGGCTGAAGCACATCAGCAATTCCCGGGGACATTTGACTTTTTAACTAGGGAGGTTTACTTAACATTTATGGGAGATTTTGTTTCAATAATGTTTAACAACTTTTCTAAATTTCACACTCTCACCATCAAAAAGTAATTGTAGGGTCAAGGGTATAAGCTATGAAATGACTTTACTACGTTTCAAAGTAGGTCTACTATTTGTTTTCAATTGGCTTATTGGTTCATGTCTTATGTAAATGAAAATCAAAGAAAGTGGGCCATTTTTACTGAGCTACTTCAGGAGATTCAATGCCTGTCGGTATTTTTAAATCCCAGGATTCAACGCAGCTTTGTTTGCCACATTAGGCCCCGGGCACATTATGCGGAATTCGCCGCTTAGTACCACATAGTTGCCTGAACGCCGCGGCGCCGCTTCCTGGCCGCGGGGTGGGTGCCACATTAGGCGAAAAATCCCGTGTTTCATCGTAGTTCTCGAGATGGCTCCGATAAGTGAAGACGACTTGCTTCTTAAGCTGGCCAATAATAATAATTCTTAGAAGTACAAAAAAAAGAATGAATACAATTGATGTAATTGCAATTAGTGCAATACGATATTTTATAGTTTTTTTAAAAACCTTAATCGAGCCGACATACGGCAGTTTTTACTGTTTACAGTTGAAAACTTTCAAATACGTAAAGTAGACATCCAAACAATTCTACTTATCAGGAACCAAGACCATGTTTTTAGATGAAGGTCCTAACGTTTAATAGCTACAGAGACAGCTAGAGCCTCATAAATAAATTAAGGAAACCAACCGAGTCTTGAGTGAAAAGACACAACAAATCACGAATCAACAGCCGGCCCCAGCCACTTGTGTTTATGTAAAGATTTGGTTACAACGACTATTTTTTGCCGTCAGAGCATGTCCAGTCTCAAAGAAGCAAAAAAGATTTCATAGTTTTTCGACGATTTCATAGTTTCCTTAAGTGGTTTTACAGATTATTAGCTATGAAGAATGTACAAGGCCCTCTTCAAAAAGCCTTTTCTTTCTTTACTACCACGATTACATATGTTAAAATAGTTTGTGAATATCATTTTCCATGTAATTCGAGGTCTTATGTTAAAGCCTGAAGAGCATGCTTTATGTGGTCTATTCTTGAGATTAATCTAAGCAAGATTAAAACATTTATTTTTATTACTGACTGTGTTGTAATAATCTAATTTGCCAGTTGTTTGATCGACGTAAAAGTCTCTAAGTTAAATAGACTAAGAGATAGACCACTTTTATTTACCCCAAATTTACCATCAAATTTGTTGTTAATTGAGGGTTAGTCATAACATATAGTCTTCAGAATTGCAATTCTTAAGGTTGGTGAGTGGTGGGTGTCCGAGTAATGACGTCATCAATATGGCTGCCGCGCCAAAGTGTAACACTTTACAAAAACGAACGTAACTTTGCAACAGAGTAACGTAGAGCAATGATCTTTTTTTTAAATTGTTGGTAATAAAATTGCCTTTATTTTATGTCATTTCAATATATATCGTAAGTCTAACGGTTTTCCTGATATTTAACCTAAACTTTACTTTTTGTGAATTTTTAGTATAAAAGTAAATGTTTAAGGCCCAATAACTCCTTAACTGTGAAGAAATAGACAAAATATATAAGAATAAAAAAGGTAGATAATGTTATAAGGGTTTTGAAAATACCATTTATGTGGGCTTTTGATGGTGGCTTGTACGATAAATGTGTTAATGTTTAACATTCAACAAATTTATTTTGCCCTGCAACTTCTGTATACATTGTGCTGTAAAATTAAGTGATAAAATAGGTGGAGGTAGAAATAATTGAAACAAAAATGATTCTTGTTGTAAATGGTAGGTAATATGCTCCTAATCGGCATACACCCGTAATGTCGCGGGAAACCCCTCAAAATCACGTTTAAAAATGGCGGCTTTTCCCGCCATAAAAAATCTTGAAATAGTCTGTCGACTGCATTTTTTGTCAATTTTTTTTCAAGATATTGACTTTGGACTACCACCAACTATTGTTGGGTGATTGGTTCTTTATTTTGACAGGGTACTCATTTTTGGCCGCCATCTTGGATCCGCCAAATTGGATATAAATTATTTTTTTCTCATCTAAAGTTGGTGTTGTGACACATCATTATAGACTAGATTTTTACCCTGAACTCAATGCTGAAATCTGTTTAAAAAATCTCGATTCGTTAAAAAGGTGTGCTCAAAAAACGGCACATTATATACATATACAACCCTATTCAAAAAAACCAGCCCTATACATTTCTTATGGACATTCTGTGCTTTGAATATTATTTTTGATTATTTATCTCATATCTCCAGTTCTAAATAATATATGCTGCATGTTTTGGTCTTAAAATACTCAGTGATTTAACAGCTTTTATGTGAGGTACCGATCATTAAAATTGGACAAATGTTAGATGAGCTATAAGGCAAAAAGCAACTTGAAAATTATTTTTTTCAAAATTTATTTTTGGTTGAAGATTTATAATTTATCCTAATTTTATCTGATTTTCATTATATATAGCTTAAATGAAAGCTGATAGTTCACCAGTTGTCTTAAAACCATTCTGACCTGCAGGTCCATGGTTGGGGCTGGGGATATAAATCTTTAAATAATTATGAAATTTTTGAAAATTGAATTTTTAGACTAGTTGGAGGTCCATACCTCACGTCAATCTAAACCGATTTAAATAAATAAAAGCTTAAATGAAAGCCAATAATATACTGAGTTAATTAAGACCTAAAACCTTCATGAGTCTCTGTTAGATTTATATGTATGAGTCATTAATTATTTTCAGTTTAAGAAAGTAAACAGATTTTATGAGGAATGAAGGTTCATATCTCAAATTAAGTAAGTCCATTTTTAATGAGTGATATCTTATATGAAAGCCCATAATTTACTGAGTAATTTGATATCAGAACGAATGTTGTGACCCATTTATAACCTGCACTAAAAATCTTCAACAAAAAACCAAATTTGAAAATATTAATTGTCTAGTTACTTTAAGCCTTATATAGCTCATCCAACACTTGTCCGATTTTATTGATCAATAACTCACATGAAAGCCGTCAAATCACTGAATATTTTAAGACTAATACATGCGGCATATATAATTTAGAACTAGACATATGAGATAAATAATCAAAAATAATATTCAAAGCACGGAATGTCCATAAGAAATGCATAGGGCTGATTTTTTTTCAATGGGTTGTATATTATGTGCCGTTTTTTGAGCACACCTTTTTAACGAATCTAGATTTTTTAAACGGATTTCAGCATTGAGTTCAGGGTAAAAATCTAGTCTATAATGATGTGTCATAACACCATCTTTAGATAAGAAAAAAATAATTTATATCCAATATGGCGGATCCAAGATGGCGGCCAAAAATGAGTAACCTGTCAAAATTAAGAACCAATCACCCAACAATAGTTGGTGGTAGTCCAAAGTCAATATTTTAAAAAAAATTGACAAAAAATGCAGTCGACAGACTATTTTCAAGATTTTTTATGGCGGGAAAAGCCGCCATTTTTAAACGTGATTTTGAGGGGTTTCCCGCGACATTACGGATGTATGCCGATTAGGAGCATATTACCTACCATTTACAACAAGAATCATTTTTGTTTCAATTATTTCTACCTCCACCTATTTTATCACTTAATTTTACTGCACAATGTATACAGAAGATGCAGGGCAAAATAAATTTGTTGAATGTTAAACATTAACACATTTATCGTACAGGCCACCATTAAAAGCCCACATAAATGGTATTTTCAAAACCCTTATAACATTATCTACCTTTTTTATTCTTATATATTTTGTCTATTTCTTCACAGTTAAGGAGTTATTGGGCCTTAAACATTTACTTTTATACTAACAATTCACAAAAAGTAAAGTTTAGGTTAAATATCAGGAAAACTGTTAGACTTACGATATATATTGACATGACATAAAATAAAGGCAATTTTATTACCAACAATTTAAAAAAAAGATCATTGCTCTACGTTACTCTGTTGCAAAGTTACGATCGTTTTTGTAAAGTGTTACACTTTTACGCGGCAGCCATATTGATGACGTCATTACTCGGACACCCACCACTCACCAACCTTAAGAATTGCCTTTTTGGAGTCTCAAGATTATGGGTTTACTTAAGAACAGAACAAAGATCATGGTAAACTCGGGTAAATAAAATGTGTCCTAGCTCTTGGTCTAATACAAATATCGGAGTGCAAGCTATAATTGTACCATCGATTCTTATGGAGGAATAGAGGGAAAATAAATATTTTTAAAACATGGAAGGAATATTCGGGAGCATCTTTTTAAATAAAACAATAGGCTAAATTATTTTATTTTTTGTATGGGCAGCTAATAAAATAAAAATCCTTTAAGAACAAAAATGAACATAGAAAAGGGGATGTGTACAATCAATAATACGATTGAGCAAAGATTGAATTTGAAAAAACTTTATAATGTTGAGGAAGGTAAAGGAGATGAAGCCATTTATTACCATTGATAATACATGTGAGAGATTAACAATCTATAATTTAAACTGAGACTTCACTATAGGAATTCAATTGGAAATGCTACGGAGAATCGGCAGATTCGCTCAACATTAGTGCGAGAGAAAATGATTACTCAGACAATTACAAAATAAACAAATGCATAATACTCCACAACTTTTGCTGTCGGATGTTCGAAATTAGCAAGTAATTAGTTTACGTGTTAATTTATAAAAATTGTAAGGTTTATGACTCGAGAAAAAATTATTACAGTATAACCTTGATAAAAAGAACTCAATATTCCCTTGATCTCAATATTAACAGTCAATATTACCAGATCTCGATATTGCATATTCCTTGATATAACATATTTTTTATCCAGTCCCTTTCAGATTGGTTACGTCAAGGATTTACTGCAATTTTTATCCTGATCGAAGCCAAAGGTAGGTAGTTGCTAATACCTTTATAATACACTAGCCTTTTCTCGTGGCTTCGCCCAAGTTCATACTTTAGTAGGCTTTAGTAGAGAAAGAGATTGTTTTCGCAGACGAATAAAATGATAGTGAGATAGTAACCAATATACTTCCAACAGTATTTGCCCTTTAAGAAGAGAACCCAAGTAATAAACTATTGTTAACAGTCGCAGTTTTAATTATTATGATGTGGTAGACTATCGAACCTTCAGGTCAGGTATTACTGTGAAGTTAAGAGTACAGTCCTTTCTTAAAGATTTTCTACGCCTCTTGGCGCTTTTACCCAGGGACGAATATAGGTACTATCGCCCTAGCAACGCAAGCTACCACGGGCATTTAGTAGCGGGGTTCAGCAATCAGTTGGCAAAATCGGTTTTATTTTCTATTTGAATAAGTAAAAATACATCTATTCACCGTTAAAATTTATTTGAGCGATTGACTTTCTCATGAATGATAGTGTTTGCTTGCTCAATCATCTCGAAACATCATCATAGGTCTTAAACGCTGAAAATAGCCAGGTTCGAAGAAATATACTCTATGCAGGTAAAATTGCAATTTGTATAAAATCATATTTGGTAGATAAATAGTTTGATATTTATAATAACTGTAAATTTGACTCTGGGTTGTCTTACTGACAACAAAATGATAGACAAATGGAATTGAACACGTTATAGTTAATTTTTTCATGCCAGACACATTTAACATACACTTACAAAAAAATGCTTTTAATGGTATCCAGTGGAAGTAATAGACTGAGTGGGGATTGTTTAATCACTCCTTTGATGAATTTTACCAGCGGAAAACAAATATCAAGTTCGAATAGTTAACATTTTGATGTAATTATAACTATTGTGTACCTTTTTAACGGTTAATCGGTATAAGACTACCGCGTTAGATATTACTTGAACGGATAGTCGTATTTTATTATATAATGACTCAAATCCTATGTAATCATATATTTCCAGTCGGATGGCATAGATTTTGCATACTCAAATATTTTTAGTTTAGCCAGTATTTACAAAAACTCGGAAAACCAAAAAATAATCTCTATTAGTTAATTTTTGTCGTAAGATTATATATTATCAAAATAAATGTAAAAAATTAGATAAATAAAGAAGGTTCAATTACATTTTGATGTAACTATAACCATTATGTACCTTTGTAACAGTTCGGTATCCAACTAGTGTACCGCGTTAAATATTATAGGAACGGATAGTCGTATTTTATTATATAATGACTCGAATCTTATGTTTTCATATATTTCCAGTTGGATGGCATAGATTTTGCATACTCAAATATTTTTAGTTTAGCCAGTATTTACAAAAACTCGGAAAACCCAAAATTACTCTCTCTTAGTTAATTTTTGTCGTAAGATTGTAAATCATTATCGAAATAATTGTAAGAAATTAAGCTAAATAAAATAGGTTCAGTGACATTTTGATGGAACTATAACCATTATGTACCTTTCTAACGATTAATCGGTAACAGACTACCGCGTTAGATATTATTGGAACGGATAGTCGTATTTTATTATATAACGACTCGAATCCTATGTTTTCATATATTTCCAGTTGGATGGCATAGATTTTGCACACTCAAATATTTTTAGTTTAGCCAGTATTTACAAAAACTCGGAAACCCAAAAAATACTTACCATTAGTTAATTTTTGTCGTAGGATTATAAATTATTACCAAAATAAATGTAAAAAAAATAGCTAAATAAAGAAGGTTCAGTCACATTTTGATGTAACTATAACCATTATGTACCTTTGTAACAGTTCGGTATCAAACTAGTGTACCGCGTTAAATATGATAGGAACGGATGGTCGTATTTTATTATATAATGACTCGAATCCTATGTTTTCATATATTTCCAGTTGGATGGCATAGATTTTGAACACTCAAATATTTTTAGTTTAGCCAGTATTTACAAAAACTCGGAAAACCCAAAAAATACTCTCTATTAGTTAATTTTTGTCGTAAGATTATAAATTATTACCAAAATAAATGTAAGCAAATTAGCTAAATAAAGAAGGTTCAGTAACATTTTGATGTGTAACTATAACCATTATGTACCTTTGTAACAGTTCGGTATCAAACTACTGTACCGCGTTAAATATTATAGGATAGGATAGTTTTATTTTTTTATATAATGACTCGAATACTATGTTTTCATATATTTCCATTTGAATGGCGTTTAGCATGTTAAATATTTTTAGTTTAGCCAGTTTTTACAAAAACTCGGAAAACCCCAAAAATTTAACTAATTGAACTAATTTCTTGCGTGCAGCAAAACTCCTACATTTATGGATCGATTTTGACTGAGGTGTCAAATTAAAGGGGATTTTCTGAGGAAGTCATGTAATACATTTTACCATCCTAAATTCAATGTGCTTCTAGTTTCTAGACTGGACATTATAGTTTCCAAATATTTTAAATGGAAGTAACTCTTAACTAACACATGAATATAAATCTAAATTATGTTTATCTAAATAAACATCAGCTGTCTTGAGAAACACTATCATTTATTTATGTCACATTTATATTTATTTACATTTTTGTTCCTTGTTTGTTTTCAGTTTATAGCCTATGAAACCATAATATTAATATTTAATTAAAATTCAAATCTATTGTTAATAACATTTTATTAAGTCGTGATCAAAACCCTATAATAAAGTAAACCAATACGTTTCATCAACGCCGATTAAATCCAATGATTACATTTAAAATCTAAATACGTACTAGTCCTTTTCTAATTTGAAGCCCATTTCAATTCCAAAGTTTTGTTTAAATATTACCCTACGAACATGATACAAAATAAAAAAATATGCTTCTTTATATTTTTTAACTGATACGCGATAAAATTGGTTAACTTTATTGTTGCTTTTGCCCCCATACATTTAAGAGCATGTGTTCTATCCATTAAATTTGTATTTTAACTATTATCACCCATTATTTATGTAATAAAGATCTATAACTTAATTTCTCAGCATGGAGATGGAGGCATGCAGTGTTCTGTCATAACACTGTATGATTTGCTCAAGCGCAAGCTGTAGGAGTTGTTGAATAGTTAAATATGGAAATAGTATATTTCATTACAAGGACCTAAAGTGACGCTTTTCGTACAAGGTCAAGTTTTAAACCGAGGCTGTAAGCCGAGGTTGAAAAATGACCGAAAAGCAGCTTTAGGTCCGTGTGATGAACTATATTTTTCGTTATATTGGTCAATACAATAGGTAAACTACTTAAGAAAACCAAAATGTTACAGCTTGTTACATTTTGATAAACATACCTTCAAAAGATGCCACCGTCTTGTTCTTGCTATTTGGAGCAATCAGCTGATTGTCTGTTTCATTTGTATTAGGGTAGACTGACAACAATGAACAACTATCGACGTATCGAACGCATGTAACAATCGATTGGTGAAATGAGCGAGTTTCACAAATTGATTAAACTGACAACAATGAATTTTTCGATAATAACGATGAATGTTTCGATTGTTTGTAATCGAATGAATATTGTTCGATTATTACGACGTATTCGGCACTTTTTGACTTTTATAGTCCTAGGACTATAAAGAGTCAGCTGGTATCGAGTACATCAGCTTTTAATTCCTAGGAATAAAGAGAGTGTATTTAGGTCCGGAAAACGTGCATTAAAAACATCTGTTTTTGAAGCAGTATAATGAAAAATAATTTAACACAGCCTTAATCGCTTTGTTGATAAAAGAAAAAATCTATTGACAATATAACCCCAGCAACCTATTGGCCCCAAATTATAGTTTTAAAATAATGTTTTAAATTATTAGAGATTGTTCTTATTTGCCAGTGAATGCCGCTAGACGGCCAGGCAGGGACCAAGGTCAGTCAAGGTCGTTGCGACTAACCAATGTTATTTGTAAATATGGACCAGATAACGATACGCACAACTGGGCCCCCACCTCGCCGCTGCGCTGCGCCGGCGCCGTTTGGCTGCGAGAGGGATCCTTCTCACAAACAACTTATCAGTATCACCCACCCTTACCTATTCAAAAAACCCTTACTCTTCAAGGATGTCCAGGGTGATGTGTGTGGAGCTAGAGGCCTGTTAACGCGGGACACCATAAACGCCATAGAAAACGCAATGTCATTTTCACGTCACTTGTAGGATAAATAAATAAAGTATTTTATTTAACTGACATTTCACGGTAAGCTTAACAGTTATAATTAATACAAGTTTTAATAGACCTGGTATCAGAAACTACACTCAGTTGTCAAATCTTTGAGTCCGACCCCGGAAATCTACGCCATTGAAACTACCCCTAATTATCTGCCACGCAAAGTGTCAGACGATATTCACTGTTGTGGTTTTTAAGTTTTTATTTATTTTCTATGGCAAACGCCATTTTTACAAAACAAGTCATGAACATGAATTGATTGTTGGTTGTACAGGGTGTTTTTTGTAAATCGCAACCCATCTTTAAAATTAAATAATGCACATATAAAGCTGAAATAAATATTGTGTTGTTAATCTTTACATTTTATACAATTTATTAGTTAGGTTTGACCACCTTTAGCTCACATCATGTGTTCAAACAATCCGCTATTGACAATTATATAAAGTTGTGCTCTCTCCATCAAACTCCTGAACACGTTTTGCAAAGTATCTATTCGAATTTCTTTTATTGATTTTGTTATGATTGTTTTGAGTTGCTGAGTATCTTGTGATTAGTTTTTGTAGGCCTTACGTTTTATGAATCTCCAAAGAAAATAATATAGTGGGGTCAAGACCGGGGATGTTGGGGGGAATAATCCCTCACTGATGAAATAAAGTTTTGGGTTGCGTTTAATAAAACGCCCACCATTATTTAGGCCATGTACATCAACGTGTTCTACAAATTAATAACTTATGTTATACCGTACTTAAAAAATATATAATCTGTGAAAATGGTGATAGTTACAAAAAATGCCAATAAACCGATATTATTTAGCGTATTTCTTAATTTATCGGGATAATATGTAATCTTGTTACAAAAATTAACTGAGAAAGAAACTATATATTTTCCATGAGTTCTTGCTGACACCGGCAAAAGGTGTCCCACCATAAAAATTGTTAGCATAAAAATCATTGTGTATACGTTGAAATATTGTATCTTCTATATAAATAAAATTGTAACTTGTTTGTAAAAATAAGAACTTTCTTGTCCGCGCGTCACATAATAACGAGAGAATGGATTTCGATGAAACTTTTTTCCAGGGTCCCATACATGCCTGAGGGTGATCTAGGCTATTTAGATCTTTTAAATTCACCCCGAGACAAGGTATGTCAAGCCGTTCGTCTACCATCTGTTACGGACGGCCATAATCTGAGGATCCCTGGAAAACTCGGACAAACACAGTACACAAAAAACATTGTTTCTATAAAGCGGTAGCCTAAGTTTACTAATGAAACTAGACCTGAATATTATTTCATAAACCTGTCTGTGTACAGGGTGGTCTTGACCCAGCGTTAAATTTTTTTCGGTGAAAGAACAAAACAAATAAATGTGACTCAAATCCACAATTAAAATATTCGATTCCACACGCCCACCTTGAGAAACATTATTTTGTCTTTTTTTAAAAAAGAACGTACATTTACTCGAGATAATTGAATTTTATGACCTAATGTTTTCAGTGATAGAACAACACAAATTTGACTGAAATCCACAATTTAAAAAATTATATTCTACACACCCATCTTGAGAAAAAATATTTTTCAAAGAAAAACCTATATTTACTCGAGAAAATTAAATTTTCTGACCTAATTTGATACATTCTTTAAACTTTGACACGACCTACGTATTCTACATTAAACCCCGATTGCGAATAGGTAGATTTACATGAGCCTGGAGCTTCAAAATTGCAATTTAAATTGATTGGACCTTAAAGTTATCATTTCCTAAAAAATGATAGAAAAACAGGCTTAAAATAACGTTTCATTTAGAAAGATGATTGGGGCTGGAAAATTTTGTAAAACCTGCTCCAAAACCCAAGCTTTTTTAAAGATAAAATAATAAATATTTTTTTCTATTTTACCATTATTTGTTACCTTTTAATAACAGTTATGCCAGTTTAACGTACATAAAACACGGTTTGACGTAAATTAAGCAGAATAGAAAAAACTACTTTTGGTACCTAGAATATCACTGTTTATCTTTGTTTAATGAGATTTTACTAAGCGAATAAGCACGCAGGCTTCTGACGTGAGGGAACGTGTTTTAACTTCATGGGCCTTTAATTGCTCACTTTAGAGCCAAAACAACCGTCATTTTGGATTTTGTGCGAAAAAACGATGATAGGAGGGTGATCGATCTCCCCCAAATAACTCAGAATATAGAAAATAATACCACTACCAAATCAAAAGAAAATCGAATAATATTTGTGGCCACTAGAATGCAAAATACACTCCTTAAGGCAACGCAATAAATTACTTTTTTGTGCTATAACTCTGGGATAGGGCATACATTTTTGAGGTAAATAATTTTATTTTCCCAAATATTAAATATTTTAATTACATTTTGGGCTCATCTGACACATTTGGGCCCAAAAACCTCAAATTTGGGGCATTTAGAGAGAGAGAGAGGGGGGGGGAGGAGGGAGAGAGAGTGTGTGTGGAGGGGAGTGTGGACGAAATAAAATAGGAACAAGACGCTTTCCCGCTCTTTTCGGGTTGAGGTCCCTGTAAACTCAGGTCCCCAAAATGTCGTATACACGTTTTCAGTATATAGGTCCTTGAAATATGACGAACATGTACGTTAGTATAAGTTCCAGAGTCTCAGTTATTGAAGTCCTCGAAAGGTGGTATACACCTGTATATATATATATATATATATATATATATATATATATCTGTGTCTGTTAGCACGATAGCGGCCGCAAAATTGGTCCGATCTTTATGAAATTTGGTACAGACATGTAAAGTGGTAATCAATTGGACGAGTTCGTGAACCAGCCCGATCGGACCACCGGAAGGGGGGGGTAAAGGGGGATAAACCCCCCCAAAAATGGGTTTTTTGAGTTTTTTACATAGAAAAATAAAGTTTATCGAATTTTTGTGGGCACCATTGAATTCAGCTCAAAAAAACAAACAATTTAGTATTTTGAATCACTGCTCTATGTCCATTGGTTACCGAGATATTGAAAGTGGTAAACACAGTACGTTGTCCCAATGTTAACCTTATGGGAAATAAGTAAAATTCTATATCTCGGTTATTTCTCAACATATCTTGTTAAAACTTGGTAAATAGCTTCTTCTAGTTCAGATCTACTAAATATTGAATTAAAACCACCCAGTTTTAATATACCTGTAGCAGCAAACCTGCATACTCATTTCCCATGTTATTCTTATGGAGCTTACCAAAACATGTCAAATCTTGCTATGTTTGATTGATATATGTTGTTTTGCATTTGAAATTCGCTGAGTATGCAGGTCTGCTGCAACGGGGGTATTTTAATTTAAAAAAGTAAGATAACGTAAAGAATCAAGAATCAAGAAAAAAAATAAAAGTAAATAAAACCTGCAAATATAGAAAAGTTGTAACAAACTGCATGAAAATGGGTCCACTGGAAGACTCAGACGTACTGTCCAAAGGATTGGCAAGTTAATTTTCCCCCATGTTAAATCTCCATAAGAAAAGTTTATTTTTCATTTTTTACCGATTTCAATTAAATATTTTCAAAATTCAAATAAAACCTGCTCATATACGGCCGATAACCTTTGTTTTTGTACAACCCGCGAGTAGTTTGTGGCGTCTGTTTGGTACACAAAGAGATGCCGCCAACTGATAAGCGGGGTCAAAGGTCAGTTCAGTCATTGACCCCGTGACGTCACTTGACGTCCGGCGGGAGATTTAAAATTATGTTTTTTTTAAATCCAAGATGGCGGCGCCCATGAAGATGTTTTGGCGGGAATTATTTTTAGTTTAATATACATTGAACGCTATATGATTTGGTGACGTAGCAAGATGGCTGCTCCCTGTTGGCGGGGGTTGTGGTATTTCATATAGTATGTGGTTTTATATACATTGAGGGATATATTACATCTTGACCCCGTGACGTCACTTGACGTCCGGTGGGAAATTTAAAATTATGTTTTTTTTTTAATCCAAGATGGCGGCGCCCATGAAGATGTTTTGGCGGGAATTATTTTTAGTTTAATATACATTGAACGCTATATGATTTGGTGACGTAGCAAGATGGCTGCTCCCTGTTGGCGGGGGTTGTGGTATTTCATATAGTATGTGGTTTTATATACATTGAGGGATATATTACATCTTGACCCCGTGACGTCACTTGACGTCCGGTGGGAAATTTAAAATTATGTTTTTTTTTTAATCCAAGATGGCGGCGCCCATGAAGATGTTTTGGCGGGAATTATTTTTAGTTTAATATACATTGAACGCTATATGATTTGGTGACGTAGCAAGATGGCTGCTCCCTGTTGGCGGGGGTTGTGGTATTTCATATAGTATGTGGTTTTATATACATTGAGGGATATATTACATCTTGACCCCGTGACGTCATTTGACGTCCGGCGGGAGATTTAAAACTATGTTTTTTTTAAATCCAAGATGGCGGCGCCCATGAAGATGTTTTGGCGGGAATTATTTTTAGTTTTATATACATTGAATGCCATATGATTTGGTGACGTGTTAAGATGGCGGATTCCCTAATGGAGGGGGTTGTGGTATTTCATATAGTACGTGGTTTTATATACATTGAGGGATATATTATGTAGAAAGGCGGGAGATTTAAATGTTTTAAAACAAGATGGTGGCTACCAGTTGGCGGTAATTTTTAGCATTTAATATAGTATGAAGCCAGATCGGGAAATTTTCCGCTCTGGCTTTTTTTTTTAATCCAAGATGGCGGCGCACATGAAGATGTTTTGGCGGGAATTATTTTTAGTTTAATATACATTGAACGCTATATGATTTGGTGACGTAGCAAGATGGCTGCTCCCTGTTGGCGGGGGTTGTGGTATTTCATATAGTATGTGGTTTTATATACATTGAGGGATATATTACATCTTGACCCCGTGACGTCACTTGACGTCCGGCGGGAGATTTAAAATTATGTTTTTTTTAAAATCCAAGATGGCGGCGCCCATGAAGATGTTTTGGCGGGAATTATTTTTAGTTTAATATACATTGAACGCTATATGATTTGGTGACGTACCAAGATGGCTGCTCCCTGTTGGCGGGAGTTTTGGTATTTTATTTAAATTTTGACAAGATGGCTGCTTCTAGTTGGCGGGAGTTTTTGGTATTTTATATAGTACGAAGTCAGAGCGGGAAATTTAAATTTTGATTTTATACACATTGTGGGATATATTATTTTCTGTCGGTATGGCGGGAGTTTTAAATTTGGATCGGTACAGTGGTAGGGGTATGTTTGTGTTTGCGGTGAGATAAATTAATCTCGTACAAGTCTCAGTCTGTCCATAGCTTTTGAAGTCATCATGCGAACCTTTAAGTTTATACTTCCGCGTGGAAAGTGTGTTTACCATGCAAAACGTTTCCTTATGGCTGTGGAAGAAATTGGATTTGTGATGGACCGAATGGAAGTGTTGAAACATGGTGTTAAAGGGGACATGTTTATTATGAGGATTTTAGTCAATGCTTCGGACAAAGTTCAATTTATTATATCAAATATAGCACCTGAGCACAAGATTGAAGTTGTCATACAAGTGGGTGTTTGGAGGTTGTTCATCGACAAGGCCTGTGATGTCTCCAACTTCAGTGCGATCGTCTCACCTGTAGATGGCGAAGACCATGCTGATATTGTTGCCGGTTTAACAAGAAGAAGGTTCCTGAGTGTCAGGTACAAAGGATATATGGACCCTAATGTTGAAGATGATGATGGCTACACCAGCGATCCTGACTTGTATAAGGATCCACATTATGTTTTTTTCCATTAAACAGTATGTATGTATGTATTTTAAAATTTGTCCTTATTAAGTTGTAAATAATGTAAATAATTAAAATTAAGTCCTTATTAAGTTGTAAATAATCCAAATTAAACATCTTTGAATATAATTGTTGTGTTTTTATTTACCTTTAATAATAATGGTCTATTCTTAAAATTATTTTGATTATGAAGAATGTAATTGAGTGTTTTAAATGTACAATGCTGTTTTTGTGACCATATAAAAGGGAGGTAAGAATTTAAATCTTTAGTTTGCTCTACATTGAGGGATATATTATTTAGTGAGGTGGAAAATTTTGAATTTATATTTTCTGAAAAACAAGATGTTGGCCTGTTGGCGGAAGTTTTGGATATTTGACATCTTCTGGAAAAAACAAAATGGTGGGTGGAGGGAGAATTTGGTATTTAATATATTTTAATTTTGATTTTATACATTTTGGGGGATATTATTTCCTTTATGTAGCAAGATGGCTGCTCCCATTGAATGATTTTGGCGGGAGTTTTGTTATTTAATATAGCCAGAGTGGGAAATTTGAATTTAGGGGTATATTTCCCTTATGTAACAAGATAGTGTTCTCCATTGAGCAGTTTTTTGCGCTTAATACCAGGGTGGAAAATCTGAATATTGAGTTTTATGTATATATTGAGGGGTATATAATTTCCTATTAAATAATTGTGTCTGTTTGGTATAGAACTTAACATTTAGATTGAGTAGTGGGAGAGGGTTTGTTTGTGTATGTGATAATTTGTTTATCGCGTACCAGCCTCAGTCTGTCCATAGCTGGCCCTCCTAAGTGTGATTGTTAGTACTAGTGAGCTTCTTTGAGAAGTAAATTACACTAGTTTTAGTTTATTTGTATGAAATCATGGATGTTTGGAGTGATATTAGTTCTCAATTTGAAGTGGAAGTGGTGAAATTATGTGAGGTAGTGGATGATATGAACGAAGTGTTTGAGGAAATTAAGGAAGAAAATGAGTGGAGGCATGAGAGAGAGGAAGAAGATGAACTGAGGCGGGTAGCTGATGAGGTTGAAGGTTGGGGTGATTTTATTAGCGAAGAAGAACTTCTAGATATTCACCAAGAGGCTGAATGTAAGCTATTTCAAGAGAAGGCTGAAAAGAAGTTTGGTCTTTGGGGTTTTAAAAACCGTCAGAACATGTGGAAAAAAGCCTATTTCAAACCTCTTCCATCAAATTATGAAGAGTGGATGATTTTTATGGATGCTGATCAAGCAATAGAAGATTTGAATCGACGTGGAATCAGATGGCCACCTCGCCTTATAGGCCCACCATGGGCCCCTTCAGGGCATGTTATGTATGATTATTTTATTGACCTTGAAACTACTGGACTCTATTGATAAATCGTTGCGATTCATTAATTTTGCCGCTTTTTATTTCTTTTTAAGTAAAATATTTCTATTCCACATATATGATTTGTATTTGTGAGACCAATTATTATATTTTAATGTATAGATTTGAAAATAAACATTGTTAATGGTAATGTGAGTTATCATTTACCCATATTATATTACATTTTTTCTATAAATATGTCAGTCATTTTTAAACCAATCATTAAACCTCAGGTCAATATGTGTATATTCACCAATAAAGTATTCTTTCACATACTCTCTTAGATATTTCCTGCTCATGGGTCCAAACACCCTTTGAAACAAATAAGTAGCATGAAAGATATCTGAAATCTTGTTAAATATTGGTGAGATGTTCAGGATTGAATCCATTAAACAAGGTGCCTACTAAATGAGTCATAAAACTATGGAAACAATTCATTTGAAATTTTTAGATGTAATTGAATACATGTTTCAGTAAAACATATTACCTAAGTATATTTTTTAGAAAATTTGACCCATAGGCTTCTAGTTTTAAATAATATTATGGGTGAATGTTGTAAACCAATGTAGATACTAACACCAAATTTAGAAAATAATTTTAAAATTATTTTCCGAAAATTTATAATAAGTGTTTACATTTTCAAAATTTAAGATTTAATTTAAAATAATGTAGGGAAAAAAATCACAAGATTAACAAGTGAAATAAGTTTATTTACAACATAGAAGCTTTAACATTATAAACATGTAACTTATGTAATAGCAAGAATAATGTTGATAAGAATTATTTTAACATAATATTTACCCTTGATACAACCAAATTCAAATTAAAAAATAGCAGTTCTAAAATATCAGGCTATGTTGAAAATTAACAAATAGATTAAAATTAACTTATGTTGAAATTTATTTAGGAAAATTTTAAAGAACTTAATATTTACATTTGATATAACAAAATTCAAGTTAAAAAATAGCAGTTCTAAAATATCAGGCTATGTTGAAAATAATAAATAGATTAAAATTAACTTATGTTGAAATGTAGTTAGGAAAATTTGAAAGAACTTATACATATAATCTATATATAATAACAAAAGTAAGATTAATAAAAACTTTATTTGAGTTGGGATAACACATAAAAATAACAGGCATTGATTAAAATTAATACATAGTTAAAATTAATATCTGTTGGAAAAGTATTTAGGAAAATGTGCAAGAACTTAAAAGTATAATTTATATTATGATAGAAGAAAGATTTATTAAAACTTTATTAGCAGTCTGGATAACCTAACGTAAATTAATTCAATGAACAACAATAACAAACAATAAGAGTAACAGGCATTCATTAAAATTTATATATTGTTGAAAAGTACTCAGTAAAATGTAATTTTTATCACAAAGTTTTAGCATGTGAAGCTCTAACAGAGTTACCTAGTATTGTTAAAAGAGAAAACTATATATAAAAGAAAAATGTATAAATGATAAAAAGATTTAAGATATATATCTTTAAAAACCAAACCATAGCACATTTGCAAAAAAAAATTAAACAGATATCAATTTAAGTTGTTAAAGATAAAAAAAGACCTATACAAGGTTTTAAAAGTTAAAACAAGGCAAAATAGTCATAAATCTACAAACTAAAAATCAAATGGCGTCCTTATTAAAACTATAAAAAATAGGTTTGACCTGTAACAAACATAATGAGCTTTCATTAGAATAAAAAATAATGTTTCACTCTTACATACGTTTAGTTTAATAATAAACTTTTTTAAAGAAATAATTCATTAGACTTGAAATAAAAAATAAGATGATTGCCAAATATTTGCTAAGTTTTTGTTTAAAAGATATTTTGTGTTTTCTATTTCATTAAAAATAATGTTTCACTCTTACATACGTTTAGTTTAATAATAAACTTTTTTAAAGAAATAATTTATTAGACTTGAAATAAAAAATAAGATGATTGCCAAATATTTGCTAAGTTTTTGTTTAAAAGGTATTTTGTGTTTTCTATTTCATTGTCAATAAGCTGCAAACAAAACTAAATAGTAAAACCTTTATAAGTGATCAAATAATATTTAAAACTTTCTTTTTGAAATCTGGCCTTGAGGGTATGCATTTCTACACCAAATTTAATTATTATAAAATATTATTCAACTCCAAAACAGTCAAAATAAGTACAAACAAAAAACTATGATTACTAAATTAAAGTGTTGTAACACGGTTATTAATTAGTTATTAACTTATTTTATATTTAACTCATCACTTGGCTAGTCTGTGTTGAAAAAGGGATATTGCATATACTATTTTAAAAGTCATTCAAGTTTCATTTACTTAAAAAATTTGTATTATTCCATTTTTAGATGAGTTTAATAGTTTTTAAAACATTTTAGGCTATAAAACTTATACTTGAAATATCAACATCTTTGGTCCAGTTGGTGAATTACTTCTCCCCAAGTATTATTACAGTTAAATATTACATGAACATAAATATTACTCACACATGTTGTCATCAATGCAGCTCTAAGTGACAGGAGCGCTCCTTCACTCGTAGCGTGGTCTCTTGGTAGGCCTTTCGTATGCTGGCGCCGCAGCTTTTCCCCACCATTCTGGTAGTGGTAGTGGCTGCAGTTGTCTTCGGATACTTTGAAAACAAGGTTCGGAATGTAAATTATACACTGTCCACTTAAACTGTTCAAGTGTATATCTAAAAGTATGTACACAATCACAATCCCAACAAAGTGGGAAATCATCATTATTCAGTCCTTCTCCCCAAGAATGTTCCCTTTCCAAAAAATAATCGAAAATAAGAGGTGGTAAATTAAGGTACTTCAAATCTAGAATGCAATATAAGTGTTTGTTGTACACTTCTGCTGCACACATTTCAAATAGTGATTTTATGGGGGCCATGACCACTAAGCTAAACTGTCTCACTTATATCACTGATTGACAACGACTAGCGTATGGAGTAAGAAGCGAAGTAACGATACAATATCTCTCACCCTATATTTATAGGACTAACCAGTGGATGATTCACATAACCCCTTATCTTGGTGATACGTCACCACCAAACAAGGCGTTCAAGGGATCAGTTCCCGTGATGGCTTAACAGGCTAGATTAATTTTATGTAATTTTCTTGTAAATATAAAAATAATATATTTTCTGAAATAAATTTTGTATATTTTGTTTTTCCATTTTTGTAATATTTTTAATACATATTGTTCGGTCTCTTACAAAGTTTGTGAACTTATTTGGGCTTATAATCAAATTCACTTGTTCACTCAGAGTATCTTTTTTAAATAATGTTTTATATTAGCGGATTTTCTGAATGTATAATAGCACCACAATTTTACTTCAAGACTTAAAATATTTTCCCAACCAAACCATTAAAGTTACCCCTCAAGTATTTCAATATATTTTTAATGTCGTAGGCTATTCACTAAGCTATCGCTGTAATTATTTTAATTAGGGTGTATACAGTTTGATTATATAATCGGACACTATATTTTTAACTCTGCATATGTGCAATAAGGATTGTCATCTATACTTATCTAATACGAAAGGGTATTTTGTGAACAAACCCCTATCTATAGATCTGAACTGATTTTATTAATTTAGGTAATGATGAAAAGTGCTTGACGTGAAGTTTTGCAGGAAATAAAATTTATGTCAGTTATACTAAAGGAAAGGAACCTAGACACCCTCATAGTTTCGTTTTTTCTCATAAAATTTAACATGGAAATAGAGATTTAAAGTAATTAGCTGATGACACAGTTTTTCAACAAAGGTATGTTATTACTGAAATTTTCAATACCATTGCAAGCGAAGCTTAACCAATAATCTAGTTGACAATAATATGATGCCCTAGCAAACAATAATTAATGAATAATTAATAAGTGGCTGCGGACACTTACCTTGTTTAACCTATAAGTCGTTCCAATGCTTCTCTACACTACGACTCATATCTTCAACTCTAGTGTAAGTAGTGGAAGATACAATGCCAGATTGTAGCGGTCGTTGTTGGCTTGTTGTGGAGATACGGTTCTCCTGTCGTCGGTTTGTTGTGGAAATACGGTTCTCCTGCTGTTCCTCTGGATTGTTACAGGTAGAGGAAACCGTACAATCTTGAATAGTTTCTCTATCCATAATAGAGAAGGGAATCACGAACACTAGTACACAACTTTGAAATCAGAGCTAACTTCGCGAACGGTGTTTTAGTTGACACTAGGCATTTAGTTGACTTAAACAGTATCAAGGGTTCAAATGTATAACTCTTGAAATTATCATAACTTTAACTATCAGTGAGTTACACTAGGCATTTGAACCCTTGATACTGTAAGGTTCGCATGATGACTTCAAAAGCTATGGACAGACTGAGACTTGTACGAGATTAATTTATCTCACCGCAAACACAAACATACCCCTACCACTGTACCGATCCAAATTTAAAACTCCCGCCATACCGACAGAAAATAATATATCCCACAATGTGTATAAAATCAAAATTTAAATTTCCCGCTCTGACTTCGTACTATATAAAATACCAAAAACTCCCGCCAACTAGAAGCAGCCATCTTGTCAAAATTTAAATAAAATACCAAAACTCCCGCCAACAGGGAGCAGCCATCTTGGTACGTCACCAAATCATATAGCGTTCAATGTATATTAAACTAAAAATAATTCCCGCCAAAACATCTTCATGGGCGCCGCCATCTTGGATTTTAAAAAAAACATAATTTTAAATCTCCCGCCGGACGTCAAGTGACGTCACGGGGTCAAGATGTAATATATCCCTCAATGTATATAAAACCACATACTATATGAAATACCACAACCCCCGCCAACAGGGAGCAGCCATCTTGCTACGTCACCAAATCATATAGCGTTCAATGTATATTAAACTAAAAATAATTCCCGCCAAAACATCTTCATGTGCGCCGCCATCTTGGATTAAAAAAAAAAGCCAGAGCGGAAAATTTCCCGATCTGGCTTCATACTATATTAAATGCTAAAAATTCCCGCCAACTGGTAGCCACCATCTTGTTTTAAAACATTTAAATCTCCCGCCTTTCTACATAATATATCCCTCAATGTATATAAAACCACGTACTATATGAAATACCACAACCCCCTCCATTAGGGAATCCGCCATCTTAACACGTCACCAAATCATATGGCATTCAATGTATATAAAACTAAAAATAATTCCCGCCAAAACATCTTCATGGGCGCCGCCATCTTGGATTTAAAAAAAACATAGTTTTAAATCTCCCGCCGGACGTCAAATGACGTCACGGGGTCAAGATGTAATATATCCCTCAATGTATATAAAACCACATACTATATGAAATACCACAACCCCCGCCAACAGGGAGCAGCCATCTTGCTACGTCACCAAATCATATAGCGTTCAATGTATATTAAACTAAAAATAATTCCCGCCAAAACATCTTCATGGGCGCCGCCATCTTGGATTAAAAAAAAAACATAATTTTAAATTTCCCACCGGACGTCAAGTGACGTCACGGGGTCAAGATGTAATATATCCCTCAATGTATATAAAACCACATACTATATGAAATACCACAACCCCCGCCAACAGGGAGCAGCCATCTTGCTACGTCACCAAATCATATAGCGTTCAATGTATATTAAACTAAAAATAATTCCCGCCAAAACATCTTCATGGGCGCCGCCATCTTGGATTTAAAAAAAACATAATTTTAAATCTCCCGCCGGACGTCAAGTGACGTCACGGGGTCAATGACTGAACTGACCTTTGACCCCGCTTATCAGTTGGCGGCATCTCTTTGTGTACCAAACAGACGCCACAAACTACTCCCGCGTGTAAATCGGTCCAGTAGTACGGCCAGGCTCGCTGTCATAAGCTTCAAATTTATTCCCTATGTTAAATCTCCATAAGAAAAGTTTATTTTCCATTTTTGACCCAGTTAACATAAATATTTTCAAAATTCAAATAAAACCTGCACATTTAGGTTCGATAACCTTCGTTTTGGTTCAACCCGCATGTAAATCGGTCCAGTAGAACGGCCAGGCTCGCTGTCATAAGCTTTACAAAAGTTTTTTAATATATAAAATAGTATGGGAAGTGAGTATATAGGCGTGCTGCGTCAGATATGCAAAGACGGGGAATTTCAGGATAAAATAAAGTAAATAACAACTATACAGGGTATCCATTAAAAAAGTTTCAAGATTTCAGGAGGTGATTCCTTACATCAAAACTAAGAAAAAAGTTCTGTAAACATGGGTCCTAATATGCTCGGTTATCCGTCTGTCGGTCTGTATGTGTTTTTAACATGATTTTGCATAACTTTGGAACTAGTAAAGAGATCAACTTCTAACTTGGTACATATGTGCTGACTAATAGGACCTATTTTGATGCGGAGTATAAAGTTTCTTCTTTGTACCATTTCAAAATGGCAGCCATCTTTATATTTTAAAACTTAATATATTAAAAACCGTACATTTTACAAAAACTGCACAAGTGTCAAAAAGTTGTGCAACTTTGTTTCTACAAAATCATATAAAGATTATTAAGATCGAACCACAATTAACAGAGTTATTAAAATTTTGCTGATAGAATTCAAGCAAATTTGCCATAGCTGCCATAAAACAAGCATGTATTCTATTGGAAAAATCGCAATAACTCAGTTAAATGTTATTCGATCGAAATAATCTTTATATTATTTTATAGAAAACAAAATTGCACAGCTTTTTTATCACTAGTAATTTTTTTTTGTAAAATTTGCTGTTTTTATGATACTAAGTTTTAAAATATAATAATGGCTGCCATTTTGAAATGGTACAAAGTAGAAACTTGATACGCCGCAGCAAGATAGGTCCTATTAGTCAGCATATACGTACCAAGTTTGAAGTTGATCTCTTTAGTAGTTCCAAAACTATACAAAACCATGTTAAAACACATACAGACCGACAGACGGATAACCGAGCATTTTCGGACCCATGTTTATATAAGAATTTTTTTTCTTAGTTTTGATGTAAGGAATCATCTCCTGAAATCCTGAAACGTTTGTAATGGACACCCTGTAAAATCCACATACCAACTTTTAGGAAGATATGATGAGAAGTAAGAAAGCACAATTTTATTTTATTACCCAAAGGTTAGAATTGGAGAGGTGAGTACGCAGGTTTGCTTCTTAATGAATCTAATTATTTGGAGATTTGAGGCCATAATCAAGTATATCTTAACTAGATGAAGCCACGCTGCAAGTTTCATGTGAATTAGTTGAGAAATGAGCAAACTAATTTTTTTTTAATACCCATTAGATTAACGTGGGGAATGAGTACGTATATTTTCTACCACGGAAATGTAAAAGGGGGTTTCAGGCCATAATCCAGTACATCTCTGCACCATAACTGTACTGCTCCTAAGAAAAAAAATTACTTCCTTCGGGACCCATCTAATATTAAGTAACCTTTTTAGTCTGTCAATAATTTTAGATGCCCGCATGGTACAAGGAGGCGTTTCGGACATTTAATTTAAAGTAATACAAAACATTATCAAAACATTATTTTAATACGTTACTTAAATCCATGAACAATAATCCTATTTTATTAGTGTTTAACTAACAAATAATGCGTTACTTATCACAATAATTAAGGCTGATGTAAAAGAAATTGTGATAATGCTCCCAACATGTCCTACGCCAGATTACCAAGAAATGTTCACTAATTATTTATTTATAACTGTTTCCCCAAAGTATTAATTAATAAAGGGTAAATTGACAGAAAGGTCTAATCGTAAAGGGACAGAAATACTAAAAAATTAAATATAAAAAATAATATTTACTCAGGTGTTACTCATCTACTGTATATTTATATCAAATTTTCACTTATTGCCTCATTGTGGTTGACTCTGATAGTAATATATGGAATTACTTATTTCGCTCATCCAATAAACATTATAAAATATTCTTCATTGAACTGTTTTGATTCAAATTTAAATTCAGATTTAAATTCTAAATAATCTTTTATGAGGATAAAACATAATAGTTTTAAATACGATTTTGTACAGTAAATTAATGTTGTCTTCATAGAGTCCGTTTATAGCAAAAGTTGCAAATCTTTAAAATTTGGAACATTCTAGGGGACGTTCCAAATCAATCAGAATCAAAACAAAGCTTTAAAATTGTACTAGCTTACATAGTAACTTTATAAATAAATATTTTCTACCATTTTTTAGGAAAATTCAAATAGGCCACTGTAAGTTTGAGAAACACCTAAAACACAATAAGTATTGAGCTCCAGGCTTTTTTTTGTTTCCTGTTTACTCTCTGCTTTTATTCCCTAATAGTCTAGTGAAATTGTCTTCAAAAAACCACTTCGCGGAAATGTTTTGGGTTAAATTAGATTTTTGTTGTTTCTTATGTTTTTAAGGAGGTGAATCCAAATTCGATGTTTGTTAACAAAATTTCGCGACGGAACATTATCAAAAATGCAAATTAAGGCAAACATTTTGAATTTTTGCTTATAACTCAAAAACCGTAGATTTTATGTAAAACATTTATATAAAATGAAAGTACGCAAAATTTCCTACAAGATACTCTACTTGTTTTAGAGAATTTCCCCTATAGGGAAGAAGCTATTACCATAGGTCTCATGGTAAGACCTAAGCCTAAGACCATGATAACTTTTCGTTTTGGGTCCCCCAGAAGCAAAAAAACACCATTCGTTCAAATTTATATATATATATATATACAATACAATATATATATATACATATACACAAATATATATATATATATATACAATATATATATATTTATATATGTGTCTGTAAGCACGATAGCGCTCGCAAAAATAGTCCGATCGGAATGGAATTTGGCACAGGGGTATAAAGTAGTAATTATTCGGATGAGTTCGAAAACCAGCCCGATCGGGCCACTGGAAGGGGGGGTAAAGGGGGTTAAACGCCCCAAAAAATTGGGTTTTTTTGGGTTTTTCACATTGTAAAATAAAAATAATACAAATTTGGTTAGCACCATTGAGTTCAGCTCGAAAAAAACAAACAATTTAATAATTTAAATCATTGCTCTATGTCCGTTGGTTACAAAGATATTGAAAGTGGTAAACACAGTACATTGTCTCAATGTTAACCTTAAGGGAAATAAGTAAAATTCTATATCTCGCTTATTTCTTAACATATCTTAATAAAGTTTGGTTTGTGGCTTCATCTACATGAGATTTAACGTATTTTAGTCTAAAATCACCAAAATTTCCATTTTTTGCAGCGAACCTGCATACTCATTCCCCATGTTATCCTTATGGGCAATAAAAAAATTCCATATCATCGTTATTTCTAAACATATCTTGATAAAACTTGGTATATGGCTTCTTCCACATAATATCTACTAAATATTGAAATAAAACCACCCAGTTTTAACATGACTGTAGCAGCAAACCTGCATACTCATTCCCCATGTTATTCTTATGGAGATTACAAAGACATGTCATATCTCGCTATGTTGGATGAAAATATTTTTTTACATTTTAAATTCGCTGAGTGTGCAGGTCTGCTGCAACGGGGGTATATTTATTTATTTACATAACAAATTGAACGGGCAGCGTATTTACAATCCCCCTACGGACTCAGCCGATGGCTGAGTCCAGTTGGGGTTTGTTGTGCCCCGAGCGTCGACGCCCCGTCACCTAACAATCTCCGTACGGATTCAGCCGCTCGCGCTCGGCGCTAGTCACTTATACTGGGAAATTGTTGGCGCTGAGTTTGGAACCCGATATCTCTGGAGCAGATCATTCGTCCGTGCTGAAATAAACCATAAAATGAAGCTTATTTGAATAAATTTTGCGATATATGATTTTTTTTTATTTTGAAAGCGGAACATTTTAAAAACGGCGCCTTAAAAGTGTGTATTGTAGTTTTGCACAAAAATGTGAATTTTAAACGTATATTATCAAAATAACCGCTTGAATATTATACTTTAATTTCAATAGAGTGAACACAGATTAATTAAAAATGTATTTCTTGAGTTTCAGAATTATATTTTTTTATATGCCGTTGATTTGTTAACAGCGTGTTTATAAATAGTTAAAAAGGGAAGTATAAATGAATATTAACTCTAAATTTTGTTACTTACCTACCTTTTAAAGCTCAGTTACTTGATTACTGGTTTACCAGATAATTTTTTAAAATAATATTTTTAATGTTTACCACTAAAGTCAACTGGTATTTATAGACGTAATTGAAATGTTATCCTTTGTATTAACATTTTAATTGCTTAGCACCTCACATCTATTAAGTGTTCACATTGTTGCCTCGCCTAAAAATCAATCTGAAAAAATTCAATCTGAAAAAAAAACAATCTGATTAAAAATCAAAAATAAAGATTTTTAGATAATATATTTTCATTATGGTGGTTTTACCGACGATGGCCCAACAGGAAGTTATCAGACTTAGGCTACATTTCGTAAAAACAAAACTAAAATTAATAGTAGCTATTCCTTTTGGAAATGATATTACTACAATAATAGCCTCTTTGCAATTATTGTTCAACTAACAGCAACCGTTGAATATGGATTAAAGTCAACACTACATCACTAAAGCCTCCCAACTAGTTCATAAGAAAAGGCGTTCTAGTTCAGTTTGAAGCCATAGGTTAGACACTGTTACTACGAAGTGAGTGGCCGTGTGGGTTAAGACTAGTGCTTGGGAAAGTTGAGGAATCGGGTTCAATTCTCGGCTAGAGATATGATATTTTTTTCCAAAAATCTCCATAAACCTAATTTATTACATTACCTACCAGTTTAGCTTAAAAAAAATAGCATTTCAATGCTTAAATAATTAATAAATTTGTTATTTGACTTTTTAGTTTTAATTCGACTTTTTTAAGTCTGTAAGTTACCACGTTTATTTAGACCTATAAATCGGACAATTTTTACGGACCGCTGTGATAATTATATTCCTTAGGGCTTACGGAAACAATTCACAGGATATTCAGCACCTCAAAACTAGGCTGTCAGCTTTTTTATATTCCTTAGGGCCTTCAGACGAATAGATATAAAAATTGACAATCAGTAGTTTTTTATAATAATGATTATTTATTATACCTACTATTGTTTATTACAAAACTGAAAAGTTAATCATAGTCCGTGGAATTAGTTCGCATATATCTCCATTATCAAGTGTATAAACCCCATAAATGTTTATATTTTCAGAAAGATAATTAAATTTTAAACAAAAAGTGTTGTAGTTAGTTGACATCAGACTAGCCGTTTACGAGATAAAGCGACTCAAACTTCATTTTCTTCAATTTTCACCACTTGATATATCAAAGAAACGCTTAATTCTCCTTAAATAACCACAAAATCCCCATAAATGTATATATTTTCTGAAAGGCAATATAAGTCTTAACAAAATTTGCTATTATATTAGCTTACCTCAGGCTAGCCGTTTCCAAGATATTTCCACTCAAATTATTTTTGTAATTTTCACTACCCCATAACAAATTTCAAAGAATCACATATTTCTCCGTTATTACCCATAAAATCCCCACAAATATTGAGATTTTTGGAAAGGTAATTAAATTTTAAACAAAATATGTCATTATGTTAGTTTACCCTAAACTAGCCGTTTCAGAGGTACTTCGGCTTGTTTTATTTTATGTCTATTTTTAAAAAAATATTTATAATTGAAGGTTAGTGTGCACACGGTGTTCCTTGAGTGCGTCACTTGACTTCATAATTTGGTTCTTTGGGTCAAAATAAAGAAAAAATTTCATGTTAACATAGGTCCTATCTCGCTTCGTTTACCGTCTGTCGGTCTGTACGTTATTTTTTATATAAAACAACGTAGCTTTAAAACGGCTTGAGATACTGGCTTGAATTTTTGTGTGGGTACTGAGATTATTACCACCTATTTAAGTACAGGGAATCAAATTTCGACTTCGTACCCATTCAAAATGGCGGTCATTTATATTTTTCAAAGCCTAATATCTCGGAAACCTTACCCTATATCAACAATTGTTATAGTAAGAAAAAGGTGCAAAATTTAATTTTCTTTACAAAAATGTATAATTTTATATGGTTTATTGTATGAAGAGCGGAAAAAATTAATATTTAATTTTGTTAGAACACGAAAATAGGGCAAAAACACGTTAATTTTACTGTATTAATTTTTGAAAATGAAAATTCAACCGTTATTCATCATAGAAACCCTGTAAATATGTATATTTCCAAAAAGACAATTACATTTCAAACAAAATACACCATTACACTGGTACTTATCAGGCGCGACGTTAAGGAGATATTTCAAATAAAAACTTAATTTTTATTTCCATTACACAATATTAAGCTGAATATCAAAGAAACACTTTTATCCCTGCTATAACGTATAAAAAACTAGTTTCGCAATATGAATTGGTCATCTCAATTACCACATCAATAAAACTCTATTTTAATCTTTAAAAACAAATAATTTTAAGCTGTACATTGGCCCTCACATTTACACAGCAAAGAGCATTTTACTGACTGCCTTTTTTAAAGACTGTTTTGGCAGGTGTTCGGAGAAGCGCTTTTTAAATGAACGACCTGTTTGTCCAATGTAGAACTTCGAGCAGTCAGAACAGCTTAATGCCAAAACTGCCAAAACAGTCTTTAAAAGAACAAAAATCAAAATTCGCAGAACATCTTGTCAATGAAAATCATACTGTCAATAGTTTAGAACATAATTTAAGTATTCTGTCAAAATGCAAAAAATCAAGAATGATGACTACAATAGAAGAATTTCATATTTATAAAGCGTTCAAAACCGAGCCCAACAATGTTCTTAATGAGAAATTGAAATATAACTCCAACGCAATATTTAACTGCATCGAAAAAATCAATACCAAAGGCACACGACAAATCAGAGTTCAAGGTCAACAGGTGGGGATAGGTTAAACTGTCTCAGTCGGAGTCCAATCGCCGGCCGGCATTGTTCATGTTAATTGTAGTTTTTATTATCGTTATGTGCAAAGTGTGTAAATGTATGTGTAACTTGTTGATTTTTAATATTTTGACGAAATTAATTTGAAGATTAATTTAAGAAGACAGCAAGTACCTGATCCGATGATGGAATGTTAATTCCCAAAACTTAAGTAGTCAATTTGAAAAAACAAAAACTGTTTGACGGATAAGGTATGTAACCTGGTTTTAGCGAATTTCCCCTATAGGGAAGAAGCTATTACCGTAGGTCTCATGGTAAGACCTAAGCCTGAGACCATGATAACTTTTCGTTTTGGGGCCCCCAGAAGCAAAAAACACCATTCGTTCAAATTTATATATATATATATATATATATATATATATATATATCTATGTGTCTGTAAGCACGATAGCGCTCGCAGAAATGGTCCGATCTGAATGAAATTTGGCACAGGTGTGTAAAGTAGTAATTATTCGGATGAGTTCGAAAACCAGCCCGATCGGACTACTGGAAGGGGGGGTAAAGGGGGGTAAACCCCCCCAAAAATGGGTTTTTTGGGTTTTTCACATAGAAAAATAAAAATAATCCAATTTTGTTTGGCACCATTGAATTCAGCTCGAAAAAACAAACAATTTAGTATTTTGAATCATTGCTCTATGTTCATTGGTTACCGAGTTATTGAAAGTGGTAAACACAGTACGTTGTCCCTATGTTAACCTTATGGGAAATAAGTAAAATTCTATACCTCGCTTATTTCACAACATATCTTAATAAAACTTGGTTTGTGGCCTCATTTAGATGAGATCTAATGCATTTTAGTCTAAAATCCCCGATATTTCCATTTTTATGGCAGCAAACCTGCATACTCATTTCCCATGTTATCCTTATGGGAAATAAAAAATTCTATATCTTCCTTATTTCTTAACGTATCTTGATAAAACTTTATATGTGGCTTCATCTAGTTGAAATATACTTGATTATGGCCGAAAATACGCTATTTTTACATTTTCATGGCAGCAAACCTGCATACTCATTCTCCATGTTAACCTTATGGGCAATAAAAAAAGTTATGTAGTTTGCTTATTTCTCAAAATATCCTGATAAGAACTGGCATGGGGCTTCATACAATTAATATCTACTTGATTATGGTTTAAAATACCCAAATCATCAAATTCCTGAGGCAGCAAACCTGTGTACTCTCTTTCCCAATGTTAACCTTATGAGAGGTAAATAAAATTGGATAGCTTTCTTATTCCTCAACATATCTTGATAAAACATGTTATGTGGCTTTATATAGTTTAGATATATTGGATTGTAGTCTATGATAACTCATTTTCAAATTTCTGTGGCAGCAAACCTGCATTTTTCCATACTAATCTTATGGAGAATAATTTATTTTTGAATAGCAATTGTGGGCATTAGGCAAGTCACAGGATGAGGGAAAAGGGCTCAAATTAAATGTTTTAATATCAGGGACTCAGGAAAAGTACCGTAATTTCTTAAAGTTTGCTAGAAAACAAAAAATAACATAAAATAACTGCCATTATTTAAATAGCATTGGAATCTAAAACGTCTGCTTTGTTTACATTAAAACATGTGAGCTGATGTTTCATTCAAAGCCATATGGTGTATACAGACATATGGCTTATTTAAAGGCCAGATAACTAACTATGTCAAATAAATGTACTATATCGAATACAGATTTTTACTGATGATGTTTATGAAATTTTTTACTCAAACTTAAACAGCTGGTCATTTCTCTATATGATTAAATTGGAAAAGCCAGCTGTTTTGAAGTTTTGAACATTGCATTTTCGTGCCAAGTATAGGCTATTATTTTTGTATAGCCTTTTGCTCCTAAAAGTCACTAGGAGAGTATTTTTGCACGCTTTCTTTTGAATGTATATTGATTTTACTTGATGCGAGACTTCATTTAAATTATTTATTTATGCACTTGAAATTCGCTGAATATGAAGGACTGCTGCAACGGGGGTATTTAATTCTTACAACAGTTTTGGAGGCATATCAATATGGATAAAATAATAATGACCAGAAAAATGGGGCTGAGCACCTCAAGAGGTGAGTTTATATATGATACTGGCAGTGACAAACCCAGGGCTTAGATATATGTCCGTAGTAAATCTAATGAAAACTTAAACAGTACCATTTACGAGAAAGAGAAATGTTAATATTGGGAGAGTACCAACTGTTTTCAGCAATCGGATCAAGGTAGAAAGGGAGTGCAAAGTACCTAGGTGTAAGGTTGGACGACAAGCTCACTTGGAAACCGGCTACCGTATTCCAAGCAGAGGTTGTTGTGTTGTCTGAGTGTGTGTGGAACGTGGCCTCAAATGTCAGACAGCAGAGCAGCACTGATGGCACTTGACAGCAACGACTTCACCTCTAAGACAGTTTGAGACTGTCATCAGGTCATGAAAATCCAGGGAGAGAGCAATGAGGTAATTCTTAGTAGGGTTCCAGGGCACAAAGTAATTGCTGACAATGAGGGAGCTAACATATGATCAAACAAAGGAGCTGAAATCCCGCTCATTGGTCCAGAGCCAACATGCAGTGCTGATTACAGCTCACTAAGGAGACTCGTTCGCCACTGGATGGGAAGCAAAGAGCGAAAGAGCTGGGAACGAGTAAAGGAAACATAAGTCAAAGAGGATACAGCGAGCGCCATCAGGTGTGGTAGCAGAGGATGCCCTTGGACTGAATAGTAGGACTTTTCGGAAAATGGTCGGCTTCACCAGCGGCCAATGGGAATCCCGCGGACACCTACACAGGATCCGCCATGACATGGCGGCAACTATTTTCTTCAGATCCCTGTTGATAACCAACTGTGTAGGAAGTGCGGTGAGGAGGAAGAAACAGCCTTTCACGTGCTATTTGTGCCCAGCGCTACAAGGGCTGCGTAGTAAACCCCTTGGCCTACCAATGAGCGACCTAAGGGAAAAACAGGTAACCATCGTCAAGAGGATCTCACGGTTCGTTAAGGACCTAGGATTAAACGGAGAACGAGGACCTTTGTCTGAGGGTGAACGATAAGCTAACTTAGCAGCGATGCAATACCATGGTCAACTAAAGCCTGGCCCTCTTTAAAAAAATGTCCTTAAAGGTATATTGGTTACAGTTGTTAATTTCGGAAATACCAATTAAAGCCCGTATACAAAGCTATCGGTGCGTTTAATCAATTTTGCCTAAGACCCACTGGTATATAAATAACTAAAACAGTCGATATAACAATAAACAGATAGTTAAACACTAGGCAAACGCCAAGCAAATGAAAAGCCTCGTTATAGATAATCCATCCGCTTAAAAATTCATTTAGGAACAAGAACATTTTTATGTTAACGTTTTATTTATTGTAAATAATATACTATATTCCTAAATCCACTATATTCATTTTAGAGAATTAAGACTTGTTGGTATTGTACAACAACTGCAGTAGAAAGCTGTGAAGACAAACTTCTGATCGTTAACCTTGATAGATCGTTTCCTGCCGTTAACTGATTGGCTTTGTAGATACGTCAGAAACAGTATCCCAAGGAGATCAGCAGTTGTTAACGTGGGTTTTTAAGATTAAAGTGGATTTTAATGGGCTTTTGCTTACACATGATTGAATAGGTTTTCCAGTTAGATGTTACTTTGCTTAATTTAATGTATTGTCTGACTTTCCTTGAAAGATTACGTCGTCGACTTCTAATCAAGTGCCGTGACGATGTTTTTTTAATCACATCTTTTTCTTTCACAAGCCATGTTAATATAACTATTTAAACCTAATAATTGATAAGACATACATAACAGAAAAAGTAAGTGAATTTGCCGCTATAGGGAAGAAACTATTTCCGTAGGTTAAACTTAAACCCGGGACCACGTATTTTTTTCGTTTTGAGGTCCCTAGAGGCCATCATTCGTCAATTTATAGAAATTATTTGTCTACATATATATTTTACATGTATATATATACACAAGTACAAATATCATATGTTTAATTTCGTAAGGCGATTATTTGCGTCAAAATTGTGGGCGTCTGGCAAGTCGTAGAAAGATAGGAGAGGGCTCAAATTTAAGGTCTCTATTCCGTGATGGCGGGAAAAATACTGAAATTGCCTGAAATTCACCAGGAAACGAGAAGTAACGTAAAATATCTGCCATTTAAAAAGCATTGGGATCTAAAAACGTCTGCTTTGTTCACATTAAATCATGTGGTGCTAATGTTTAATTCAAAGCCATATGCTAGGTGTTGACCTATGGTTTTTTTCAAAAGGCAGCTAACTATGTTCAATGTACTATAACAAATAAATATTTTAACTTTAAGATTTGCAAACCTTATAATTACGGGTTTTAGTATATTTTGTAATTTAAAGTTTCAGTTAAATGCGTTTGTTTCGTTTACGTTATAACGACGCCGATTTAATGGCAAATGATCAATATAAATATATATATATAAGTGAAATTATTGCGCCGAAATTGTGGGCGTATGGCAAGTCTTAGGATAGTGGGAGAGGGCTCAAATAGAATATCCTTGATACCAGGAACCATGGAAAAATACTGAAATTTCTTAAGGTTTATAAAAAAATAAGATTTAACGTTAAATATCTGCCATTTAAAAATCATTGTAATTTAAAAACGTTTGTTTTTTTCTCATTAAAACGTGTGTTGCTTATATACTTGATTTAAAACCACATGCTAGATGTTGATGTATGGTTTATTTAAAATTCAGCAAAATAGGATGAACGTACTTTAACACATGACGGTTTTCTACTTTTAAATTTTCCGTTTTTATACTTTAGGGACCTTAACCTTGAAAAGCAAGATGAATTATATACGACTGTTACTTTTACATTGTATCATGTAGTAGTAGCTGATGCTGATTTAAAGCCAAGTGATTTGTAACATTTACACAATCGAATAAGTGCAGGCTATAGGTAAGACTTCATTAATCAATTTTACAGCCCAGCTCTGCCAGTTTTATGTGCGGTCGGAAATGATCTTGTTTTGACCGAGAAGCAACAGATTGTGCTGCACTAACAGCTATTGAGTGCAACATCAGCTTTGAATTTAATCCTACCAAAAAGGTTCACCTTTGAATTTGGCCAATCAAAAGTAAATTTAATATTGAATCTACCAAGACAAATTAGTATTTACTCACCGGCAACCATTAAAAAGTTTTGAACTTAAGGTAAAATCCTCAATATTAACTATTTACCAAGCTCGTGGTCTCCAAACCTAACTTCCGTAAAAGTGGAGCCAGAGGCTCCAACGTGAAGCGTGAAGTCGTCAACGGGATACCATTTTCTAATTGCATTCTAATTTATTTGCTTATTGGGTAAAATGTGCCTCAATTGGAGATTCCCATAATAAGTACCCTTTATCTGTCTAATAAGTTCTTTTGAACCAGGTAGAGGCCACACACGGCATTTGCTTACATTTTTGTGTTGAATGTCACGACTTTCTTTGGCAAATAAATCATTAAGTGCTGCAGTCTGTGGTTAACCTTAACAATTTCTTCAAACCGTAACCGTGTCCATATGTTTAATTGTGAACAAAGTGAACTGAGTTTGTTTGGAGAGTGACGGATAGCACCACTGTTCCAAATAATTCAGCCCTTTACTATACTGAAGTAACACCCTTTCTTAAAATTGTGACACGACTAGCAAATGTCAAAATATCATTAACATTTCACTTTAAACATTTCATTCCGTCAAACTGTTGCCGAGTTGTGAGTGTGAAGGAAACATTAAATATCCTGCATTTGTATTTTATTTTTAGGGGCTTTTGCCCCTACAAGCCACTAGTTTATGTATAAATATTACATATATATATATGGATACCAACCATATATATGTGTGTGCAAAAACCTTGGTAAAAAGGTCCAATCTCGCTCAAATTAAGAACAAACATGTAAATCGACATTCAGGAGTCCAAGTTCAAAAACTAGCAAGATCAATTTACTTTCAACAAAACAAATTTAATTTCAAATATTTCATATATTTTGGATCATATTGTACAGGTTAAAGGTAAAAATTGAATTCTGGGAAAATCCCAAATTTCTTTATTAATTTTACAAAAAATGGGAAATTTGATTATAAAATGTAATGATTCAAAAAGCTTAGTTACTATTCTAATTTAACAAATCCATGTTTTTCTTTGCCTATGTTTATAATTTGATATCTTAAACATAATTTCTGCACAGAGTATCCAATAAGGCCTTTAATATTAAAAAGTTAGATTTCAAAATTATCAACATACAAATTCTCTCAACATTGTGCTAATTTATTGTCCAAAAGAAGTTTAATTTCCCTATTTTCATCATGTACTCTGATTAAATAAATGCTATTATGAAATGAATAGCATTTATACGGTCCGCTTTAAGTACAGTCAATACAGACACTGACAAAATATACTATTTTATTATTTTCAAATATATTCTTTTCAAATATAACCTTAAGACACTGGACAAAATGTTGGTAGATTTACAAAATTCATAACTCAAGCCATATTTTTCTAAAAAAAATCTTTAATCGCTTATCCATTCAGTTATTATGACTTGCGAATTTATTGCTTTGTACTCCTTAATCAATTAATTCAACTTATTTAACTTGCTTGAATAAGTTACTTTTAATTTAACTTATTTTATTAGTTTTACTTTTATCTTTTTATCAGTGTTGTTATAAACTTTTTAACAGCTATACATGTTATATAGAGCTATTATAGAGATAATTACTGTATTTTACATTAATATAATTTACGGATCAATAATTCAATCAGATAGTTTTCATGCTATTTTAGAAAAAAGCAAAACGTTTCGAATAAATAGTGACGAAATATTAGCAGCTGTAGTAATTTGTAAACACGCAATTTATACAAACGACAGGTGATTTTTACTTAGGTAGTTACTAAACTGACTGTTTTGCCCGTATTTCGCACTGTTAGCTGAATAAATAAATCATAAACTGACAATAGTATAGTTATTACGGAAATTAAATATAGTTATTACGGAGTTCAATCAAAACTTACTACATAATAGCAACGATTTTCATTAAAAAAATAACTATTACTGTAGATCTCATAGTAAGACTTAGCCCGAGACCATGATGAATTTCCTTTTGGGGCCCCCAGAAGCAAAAAAACAACATTCGTTCGAATTTACACAGGTCTGTCAGTCTGTTAATATGATAGCGGCCGTAAATAAGGTAATAAGGTCCTATATCATTGAAATTTGGTACAAACATGAAAAGTGGTAATCACTCAGACGAATTCGTAAACCAACCCGATGGGACACCGGAAGGGGGGTAAAGTGTAATGAACCCCCACCCTCCCCAAAATGGGGTTCTTGAGTTTTTTACACAGAAAAATTCAAAAATCTAATTTTAGTTATCACTATTGAATTCAGCTAAAATAAAACAATTTAGTACGTTGAATCATCGCCCTATGTCCATTGCTTACCGAGATATTGAAAGTGGTAAACACATTATGTTGTTCTAATGTTAACCTTATAGGAAATAAGTAAAATTAAATATTTCGCTTATTTCTCAACATATCTTAATAAAACCTGGTTTGTAGCTTAATCTAGATGAGTTCTAATGTATGTTAGTCTAAAATTCCCGATATTTCAATTTTCGTGGCAGCAAACATGCACCCTCATTCTCCATGTTATCCTTATAGGAAATTCTAAATCTTCCTTATTTCTAAACACGTCTTGATGAAACTTGGTATATGGCTTCTTCTAGATCAGATCTACTAAATATTGAATTAAAACCACCTAGTTTTGACATACCTGTTGCAGCAAACCTGCACACTCATTCCCCATGTTATTCTTAAGGAGGTTACAAAAACATGTCATTAAATCTCGCTATGTTAGATTGAAATATGTTCTTTTGCATTTGAAATTTGCTGAGATTGCAGGTCTGCAATCCAACCGGATAAAACTGAGAAGATTTTTATATCGTTAACTGTTCTACTAGTTTTCGACTATTAGTCTTATACACTACTTGGCACATACATGTCTAGTATGTGTTGGCCGAGTTCATGATCATAATTTCTAAAAATGGTCAACTCCACTGGCTTGGTAGGTTTTGCGATTACCTGCAACAACTGACAGACAGGTACACAGGCACCACCTTTTCTTTATATTGCTTGCAGTTGTAGCCTTTCATCGCATGGTTGAACTAGGAAATAAATCGTAGTTCCTATTGATATAGAATAAAATTACCTAAATCCCAAAATAATTGGAAAATACCCCCGTTGCAGCATACCTGTATACTCAGCGAATTTCAAATGCAACAGAACATATTTCAATCCAACATAGCGAGATTTGACATGTTTTTGTAATCTCCAAAAGAATAACATGGGGAATGAGTATGCAGGTTTGCTGCAACAGGTATGTTAAAACTGGTTGGTTTTACTTCAATATTTAATAGATCTTATCTAGAAAAAGCCACACACCAAGTTTTATTAAGATATGTAAAGAAATAAGGAAGATATAGAATATTTTGTATTTCTCATAAGAATAACAAGGGGAATGAGTATGCAGGTTTGCTGCCACGAAATTGGAAATATCGGGGATTTTAGACTATTAAACATTAGATTTCATCTAGGTGAAGCCACAAACCAAGTTTTATTTAGTTATGTTGAGAAATAAGCAAGGTATAGAATTTTACTTTTTCCCCATAAGGTTAACATTGGGACAACGTACTGTGTTTACCACTTTCAATATCTCGGTAACCAATAGACATAGAGCAATGACTCAAAGTACTAAATTGTTCTTTTTTTTGAGCTGAATTCAATGGTGCAAACAAAAATTAGATAATTTATGGTTTTGCGTGTAAAAAACTCAAATAAATCATTTTTGGAGGGGTTTATCCCCCTTTACCCCCTCGTCCGGTGGTCCGATCGCGCTGGTTCATGAACTCATCTGAGCGATTACCACTTTACATGTCTGTACCAAATTTCATTATATATATATATACCCCCGTTGCAGCAGACCTGCATACTCAGCGAATTTCAAAGACAAAACAACATATTTAAATCCAACATAGCGAGATTTTTCATGATTTTGTAAGCTCCATAAGAATAACATGGGGAATGAGTATGCAGGTTTGCTGCTACGGGTGTATTAAAACTGGGTGGTTTTAATTCAATATTTAGTAGATCTGACCTAGAAGAAGCCATTTACGAAGTTTTAACAAGATATGTTGAGAAATAAGTGAGATATAGAATTTTACTTATTTCCCATAAGGTTAACATTGGGACAACTTAATGTGTTTAACACTTTCAATATTTCGGTAACCAATGGACAGAAAGCAGTGATTCAGAATATTAAATCGTTTGTTTTCTTTTTGAGCTGAATTCATTGATGCCAACAACAATTCAGTAAATTTTATTTTTCTATGTAAAAAAATCAAAAAACCCATTTTTCGGGGGGTTTATCCCCCTTTACCCCCTCTTCTGGTGGTCCGATCGGGCTGGTTCACGAACTCGTCCGAGTGATTACCACTTTACACGTCTGTACCAATTTTCATTAAAATTGGACCGTTTTACGGCCGCTATCGTGCTCACAGACACACACACACATATATATACCGGGTGTCCCATAATAGTCCTCCCCCCTAACTTTTTCCAATATTTTTTCAAAAATCAATACCACGCCACCCCCAAACATTATTGGGTAGTTAATACTTCATTTTGAGGGGGTACATAATTTTGGCCGCCATCTTGGATCCGCCATATTGTATCAAAAATTATTTTTTCAAATGTAAACGTGGTGTTGTGACTCATCAGTTCGAATTAGATTTTTTCATTGTTTACAATGCCGCAATCAGTTTTTTGATTTCTCAATTGGTTCTCAAGATATGGTTACTTTTAATTTATTTATTTTCAACCAATTTAAACATTACAAATTGATAAAATAGGCCCATAACTAAAAATAATGCTAGATAGTGACAAATAACCACCATCAGTCAATGTTGAGCGATTTACACTTAAGTTTCATCAATGTAAATTTTTTGGCCGCCATCTTGGATCCGCCATTTTGAAATGAGATAAGTCATTTCAAATATGAAGTTGGTATTGTGACCCATCAATTCAAACTAGTTTTTTACGCCAAATTCAATAGCGCAACCCGTTTTCAACTATAAAATTTAGTTTTTGAAAAATTCATATTTTTTAGATTTGTATTAGATACATGTCAGTATCTTGAAAACTAAACGCTATAATTAAATACCCCCGTTGCTGCAGACCTGCATACTCAGCGAATTTCAAATGCAAAACAACATATTTCAATCAAACATAGCAAGATTTGACATGTTTTGGGAAGCTCCATAAGAATAACATGGGGAATGAGTATGCAGGTTTGCTGCTACAGGTATATTAAAACTGGGTGGTTTTAATTCAATATTTAGTATATCTGAACTAGAAGAAGCTATTTACCAAGTTTTAACAAGATACGTTGAGAAATAACCGAGATATTGAATTTTCTTCTTTCTTCTTTTTCTTCTTTGTATCCATGCGAAAATAGTTGTTAGCTACTGTACTGTACTGTTAGGAAACAGTATATAATTTTGTTACCTACTGTTTTTTAGTTGACTTTAGCCATTATTTAGGCTAAAGTTTTTGTTTAGTATTTGGATATTTAGTTGTCCTATGTAAATGCATGTGTAAATAACATTTATTATTTCTATCTTCTTCCCTGTATCTTTTAAATTATAAAACTATAAAACCAGACAAAATATTAACTTTTGTCTTTATTAATACATCTGTCTAATATTTGGGTATGTTGTTAACCTAAATAAGTGCACTTGTAAATGGCATATGTTAAATCTATTTACTCATTAAATTTTAACTGGAGAGATTATAAAATTGGTCAATCTCTGCAGCAGACCTACACACTTAACGAATTTCAAATGCAAAACAATATATTTAAATCTAACATAGCGAGATTTTACATGTTTTGGTAAGCTCCATAAGAATAACATGGGGAATGAGTATGCAGGTTTGCTGCTACAGGTATTTTAAAATAAATTGGGTGGTTTTTATTCAATATTTAGTAGATCTAAACTATAAGAAGCCATTTACCAAGTTTTATCAAGATATGTTGAGAAATAAGCGAGATATAGAATTTTTCATATTTCCCATAAGGTTAACATTGGGACAACGTACTGTGTTTACCACTTTCAATATCTCGGTAACCAATGGACATAGAGCAGTGATTCAAAATACTAAATTGTTTTTTTTTTTTAGCTGAATTAAAGGGTGCCAAGAAAAATTCGATAAATTTTATTTTTCTATGTAAAAAACTCAAAAACCCATTTTTGGGGGGTTTATCCCCCTTTACCCTCCCCCTCCGGTGATCCGATCGAGCTGGTTTACGAACTCGTCCAAGGGATTACCACTTTTCATGTCTGTACCAAATTTCATTAAGATCGGACCATTTTTACGACCACTATCGTGCTCACAGACACACACACACATATATATATATATATATATATATATATATATATATATATACAGTGTGTTCATTTTTTTGTGCACACCATTGGGATCTCGTAAACTGTAAGAGATACAAGATAGGTTAAATTTGCAAAGTAATGCGTAGTAAAAAGACAAATAAAATGGAGGTGAGCGATTTAAAATATTCGACCAAACTCGTTCGCTACGCTCAAAAAACCATTTTAGCCCCAAAACTAAAATTGCCCGTAACTCCCTTATTTTTTAAGGTATAAGACTGTAAGTGGGGTCAAATTTACACGAAATTTTACGTAGAATCTAAATATCTAGTCAAAAATGTGATACCAATTATGGTTTTCTGAGAGTAATGCTCAAGTTCAGAATTTTAAATGGTAACATGTAAAATTTCATTTTTCATTGGAAAGATATTTTTCTCCTGATTACAAAAATACCATACATGTGATACTTTCCTCTTCAAATGTGTTTTTAATCAGAGAAATTTTTTTTGTAAATTAAAATGGGTTATAATGCACTGGATTTATCATAAAAATGATAACTATGAAATCAGCTGATTTGTACCAAACAGCTGATTGACTCGAAACAGCTGATTGACACGAAACAGCTGATTGGCAGCAAAAAGCTGTTTCACGGAAGCATCTTCATTTAAAACAACTGATTTATTTGTAAACTATCCTTTTACTGTTAATCAGCTGTTTCAAGTCAACCAGCTGTTATCTATTCATCAGCTGTTCCCTTTCTCTTCTTGTTACAGTAGAGTCCCGCAAACCCGGACTTCGATAACCCGGAATTCTGGATAACTCGGAAAGCCTACCAGAGCAATAAAGTGCATTGAGATTCAAGGCCAGAGCACGGTGTGACACATTTAAAACAGTTTTAGTTTTTCTTTAAGTTTTTTTGTAGCTAATATAGTTTTTATATTTTTTACTATGCAATAAATAAATGATTTCTTATAGAAAGAACAGAAACAATTGTTATTTTTTCTTATTTTTACTCATTTCCCGATAACTCGGAATTTTCACAAACCCGGACACCGTTCGGTCCACATTAGTCCGGGTTTGCGAGACTCTACTGTATTATGAATTTAATACGTTAAAATCTATTAAATATTTTAAATTAATGGTATGTTCAAGTTAATTCATTATTGTACATGATGATGGGCTATGATGAATTGTATTCATAACAAAAATAAGGAAAAGGAAAACAGCTGATTAATATTTAACAGCTGATTGACTAGAAACAGCTGATTAACAGTAAAAAGATAATTTACAAATAAATCAGTTGTTTTTAATGGAGATGTTTATTTATCCGTAAAATAGCATTTTGCTGCCAATCAGCTGTTCCGAATCAATCAGCTGTTTAGTAAAAATCAGCTGTTTTCATAGTTATCATTTTTATGATAAATCCAGTGCATTATAACCCAGTTTGGTTTACAACAAATATTTTCAATTATTATAAACACATTTGAAGAGGAAAATATCACATGTATGGTATTTTTGTAATCAGGAGAAAAATATCTTTCCAATGAAAAATGAAATTTTACATGTTAGTATTTAAAATTCTGAACTTGAGTATTATTCTCAGAAAACCATAAATGGTATCACACTTTTGACACTTTTTTGGTATTCTACGTAAAATTTCGTGTAAATTTGATCCCACTTACAGTCTTACACCTTAAAAAATAAGGGAGTTGTGGGCAATTTTAGTTTTGGGGCCAAAATGGTTTTTTGAGCGTAGCGAACGAGTTTGGTCGAATATTTTAAATTGCTCACCACCATTTTATTTGTCTTTTTACTACTTTTTATTACTTTGCTAATTTAACCTTTCTTGTATCTCTTATAGTTTACAATATCCCAATGGTGTGCACAAAAAATGAACATACTGTATATATATATATAATTTCGAACGAATAGTGTTTTTTGCTTCTGGGGGCCCCAAAACGAAAAGTTATAGTGGTCCCGAGCTTAGGTCTTACCATGAGACCTACGGTAATAGCTTCTTCCCTATAGGGGAAATTCGCTAAAACGGGTTGCGGCATTAAATTAGGCGTAAAACTAGTTTGAAATGATGGGTCACAATACCAACTACATATTTGAAATAACTTACGTCATTTCAAAATGTCGGATCCAAGGTGGCGGCCAAAAAGTTTACATTGATGAAAGTTAAGTGTGAATCGCTCAACAATGACTGATAGTGGTTATTTGCCACTATCTAGCATTATTCTGTGGTTATGGGCCTATTTCATCAATTTGTAATGTTTTAATTGGTTGAAAATAAATAAAAGTACCCATATCTTGAGAACCAATTGAGATATCAAAAAACGGATTGCGGCATTGTAATCAGTAAAAAAATTAATTCGAAATGATGGGTCACAACACCACTTTTACATTTGAAAAAATATTTTGGATCCAATATGGCGGATCCAAGATGGCGGCCAAAATTGGTTATCCCCTCAAAATGAAGTATTAACAACCTAATAATGTTTGGGGGTGGTGTGGAATTGATATTTGAAAAAATATAGGAAAATTTAGGGGGGGGACTATTATGGGACACCCGGTATATATATATATATATATATATATATATATATATATATATATATATATATATATATAAATTCGAACGAATGGTGTTTTTTGCTTCTGGAAGTCCCAAAACAAAAAGGTATTATGGTCTCGGGCTTAGGTCTTACCAAGAGTCCTACAGTAATAGCTTCCTCCCTATAGGGGAAATTCGCTAAAATTCGAACGAATTGTGTTTTTGCTTCTGGTGGCCCCAAAACGAAAAGTTATCATGGTCTCGGTCTCAGGTCTTACCATGAGGCCTACGGTAATAGCTTCTTCCCTATAAGGGAAATTCGCTAATAACATGCACGAATAGCTGATGTCAAAATTAAATTCCTTACAGGATACCTGAATTCAAAAAAAGAGAAATCTTCCAATTTGTACCGAAATTACAACTACTAAATTTATCTAGAAAAAAAACTCTATTAATTTGTATTAATTTGTTAACCCCCTGATTTCCAGATTCTATTTGTCCAATCAACTTTGTATTGATACTCAAACCAACTCTGCTGATTGATCTTGTTTGTTTGTAGCCTCTAGCATTTATGTGGAAACTGCTATTTCAGATATAACTGATCAATATACAAAATTGTCTTGGAAACTTGTAATATTTTACAGATTTTATCAGCGTGCTTATTTAGCAAAAAAAGCGCTTTTTAATATTATAGACCAGCAAAAACCTTTTTCCTCAACACTTTATCGTCGGTTTGATTTAAAATATGAATTCAATCCGGCAAAATTTATTGTATGCAAGGTAAAATAAAGATTAAAATTATTTAATATTGAAATGCAAAAGTCAATGGGGCCTTTATTATTTGAGCATTGAGAAGTTTTACCATGCAAAACCAAAAATCTCTTCAAAATATATGATTGAATCAGTTAAAACTGAACCCAAATGGCGTTATGTGGAATATAATTTAATAAAAGGTCAATAAGTATTTACTAATTTATGGCTTTCAAAACATCATAAAATCTGACTGGTCTTGATGTGATAATTTAGGGAAATGCTAGAGCTTGTTGAAATAGAATCTGTAGCAAGCATTAACCTAAAAACTAGTGTTGAATCCTCACATATAAAGGGGTTGTTGTTCCTTGAAGTACCCGTATCAACGAAAAGCAGGCTCGGCAATATCAGTAACATCGAATTTTGTCTCCCTGATGGAATATCTTGACAAAGGCGTTGGATCATTCGATGCTGAGCTCAGATTTGTTACCATTTATTGTGTCATTTTATTTATTTCTTCATTCACTTTTAATAACCATCAAATTCAGAAATAAACTTTAATGATTGAAGTTCAGCCGTTCAAGACATTAAAAATCGTGGAATAAGCAAAGAAAATGGAGTCTCATCTCGTATATATTATTGTCAGGATAAATTAAACGGTTCGCCTCCTGACTTGCAGCTTCAATAGCCTCAGAGATACTTGGCAGTGGTAAAAAAATTACGAATTTTAGGACAGTTTTAATTTCTTAACATTTTTTTACAAAAGTAATTAATAGTTCAGAAAACAATTAAATGAAAACAACGAAGAATACCATAACACCTTCAATATGAATTATTTTGAATCCATACTATTATTAGCAAAAGGGTCTACTATTATTTGCAGCTAGCTAATTCTATTTTGGTTTTACACTGCTATCAAACACGAAAAAAAAATGCTGAAAACAAACTTTAAGTAATTGGTTTCTATTGATCAAGGTATCATTTTATTCTTCTTTAAACGATAAACCTACTTTCCACTCATCCATCTTTTTGGACAATAATGACTTTTATAAAATTTGTACTTAATTCCAATATATGATATTCTTTATTGTAAAACTTAAGTCGCCTTTATCTAAAATGGATTTAAGGTAATGTTTTGAGTAATTCAATTTGGTCTAACTGTTCCACGTAAGTGTACATACATAGTGCAGAATTTTAAGTAGAATGGATGGTGTATAAGATAACGTTGAGCCAATCACGGAGGAAGACTGGGGACTTTACCAAACGGTAAGGGGCGTGGCAAGTAAAATAAGGGCAATATAGGAAGATGGGATGGAGAGGAGAGGACAGGAGAAAGAGAAACATGTAGGACAGAGTATTAAGCCACCCTAGTGTAGGATAGAGTCAGAGGATACAATAACGTGGTTACACAGCACGACACCAGGTTGAACCACAAGCATCGACTCATAAGGACGACCAGGAGCAGGACTCGGTAGGCAGCATCAGAGCTGGGCCCACGGCAACATTCAGTTGTCTACCAGGGTCTGCCCAGGACGGACCGACAGGAACTACCGAGGTTGACTCCAAGGCCAGTGCCAAGTCGCTAAGGGCACGGGCAGCAGTATCTATTAGTAAAGGAAGAGTTAACTTTACAATCGAACCTCGCTTAAATCCAATCTTAATCAATAATGTTATGATTCTCTCTAAAATTACATCCCCCTAAACCTTCCAGTCATCTTGGCCATGACCTAAAAGAAAATTTTGATCGCTTTGAACTTTCAGATTAATTTTTTAATATTCCTGGAGATATTGATATTTTACTCGGTGCTGACATGTATCCTAATGTGTTTGATGGTGGGTGGAAAACTACTCCACAAGGAATGCCAACTATTTTCCATAACATTGTCGATTGGGTTCTTATTGGTCCAACCAAGATTCCTCAATTTCCGAAAACCACCTTCACCTTTAATATTGTCGTTACTGATAATTTCGCTCTCAACACCTGTATGGACAGGTTTTTGGAAATTAAAAAGGTTCCAACTGAGGAATCAAAGTTAAGTCCCGAGGATGAGTTGAAGATTGTTTTCCAATATTCATACACGGGATTCATCAGGAAGGTACGTAGTAAAACTCCCTTTCAAAGAAAACGTCCCAGTACTGAGAGACTCATTTGGTTACGCTGATCGATATTTTCGCCAACTTGAACGGCATCGGCGTTTTGCAAAGAATAAAAATGTAAAGCTACAGTATCAAAACTTCATGGAGGAGTATGAAGCGTTAGGGTATATGAAAAAATTAGATGCCTTTGATTCACATCCTTAATATTTTATACCACATCTTGCTGTCTTCAAACCTGAACTTACTGGTTCAAAAACCAGAGTTGTCTTAATGCTTCTGCAAAAATATCAAATGGGAAGTCATTGAATGGCCAGTTAAGGGGCGTTTTAAGAAAACTCGGTATCTTAAAAACCAAATTTTTATGTGTTTTTTTTTATTTCCAAGTAAACTTCTAATAAAGAATGTCTAAAAAATGCATATATTTTAAACAAGAAGCTTATGTTAAACTATGTAAACAGAAAATTAAATTTAAATCAGTTTGTGTAAAATTACTTTTAAAGTTGCAAATTTGTCAAAATTCAGTATCTTTATTTTACATATCAACTGTATTTTTTTACCCACATACAAGTAAGTATGACCAGTAATTATATGTACAAACGTCATATGTAGTTATATGTATGAGCGTGTTGGCCCAAAACTTGAAAATGATGTCATTCATATATTATCTCACTTTCGTTTATTTCCTATCGTATTTGTAGCATATATCTGTTAAAAATATCAAACAAATTTTGGCAGATACTGAAGATCAACTTTACCAAGCAATCTTGTGGAGGTCATCCCTCGATGAACTGTTAAGTATTTATTTACTTACTACTATAACTTAAGGCGAGTCATGTAAGATTTGTTTTGTGTCAAGATAAGGAGACCTTATCTTTACATCAAAACGTTACATCAGTTAGCAATCGATGAGGGAGAAAGGTTTCCTATTGTTGCTAAGGTTTTAGTTAGAGATAGCTATGTAGATGATTTTGTTGGTAGGCTGTGAAACTTTTCAAGCTGCTCAAAAATTTAAAAATGAATCGATTACACTTTTACAGTCTGGAGGGTTTTAACTCAAAAAGTGGGCACCAATAACCCAGAATTCCTCTTTGACGTTCCCACCCAAAGAGATTTACATCCAGTCCGAACAAGCACTGATATCAAAGTATTCGTTATCAAACGGCTGCCAATAAATGATTTTTCCTACAACCGTGCGTTAAGTGTCAGTTTGCGCACCGACAACCAACCGTAAAACAGCTGTTTACAGAGGAGCGAGCGATCAAGTCTTTGAAAGTCTTTGGAGCGAGCGCAAAAGTCATTAGCGCTCGCCACGTGACTTTCACGCTGATTGCATTGTTACTCGGCGCGCTACAGCGCTCCCTTCCGCTTCCGACTGAGCTCGACTTGTTTACAACCTGAAAACCGTCGCATTCAGCTACAATGGATGTATTAAGTGATGACGAATTCGTTTTTTTATTATTTATAGGCTAAAATATGTATTCGTTAAATCGTGTTTGTTCTTTTAAAAGTCTTTATTTTTACTAATTGTTTATAACCTCGAAATCATAATGGGCGCTTTCAGCTACAATGGACGTCGGCAACTGTGATTGTATTCATCGTTTGGTAAATTAAAACTGCAGTTGTAGGAAAAATTTAATTTAGTTTGTATTTCGCGTGTAAAGCGTCTTACTTTACGCTCTTAATACATAAATAACTATTTTCTCATATAATTCTAATATAGATCAATGTGCTTCTTATAAAAGACATGTCCTATCAATGATCGCTAGTCTGTTCGATCCATCAAATTGATTTTCTCCAGTTGTTTTCTTTGCCTAAGTACGAATGCAAAAGCTGTGGCTTTTAGGGGTGAGTTGGGACGACCCTCTCCTACGGGAAATACTATATGATTGGCATGATCTTTTACAAGAAATCCCTTCGTTGCAAACTCTTAAAATACCTCGTTTTGAAATTTAACCAAGTTGAAATTCAATTTTAACTTCACGAATTTCCAGATGCTTCGATAGATGGGTATGCAGAAGTTCTCTAACTCAGATCCAAAGATTAAAATGGTAAAGTTTCTATAAATACTGTTGCTACAAAGTCTCCCGTTGCTCGTGTAAAAACAGTTAGTATTCCACTACTAGAACTTTGCGTGGCTCTACTGCTAGCAAGATTGATGAAATCATATAAAGTTGTAGTTGCCAATACTATTTCACACTTGCCTGTTTTTGCTTGGTCTGACCCATCTATTGTTCTCATCTGGATTCATACACTTCTATATCAGAATCAGAATCAGAATCAGAATATTCTTTATTGCCGTAAAAACTGTAACTGTTGGAGTTGTTGGTTGTTGGAAGAATGGTGTGAAAGGTTGTTGGAAATACCCAAACATGGATCAGGCTGGAACAATATAGACCAGGGTGGATCCGAGGTACAATAAGGTAATCCTGTATTGTCAGAAAAGGATTGATCAGAGCAAATTTCTATAACTGTGAAAGTGAATAGGATAATTTATCTAGGTGGAAGGTTTACACTGAGGCCGATCGTGCCCATTGCCATATGGTCACCTAAGCCAGCTTTGATGAACAATAATTAAGTAATTAATTCCATGTACAACTACATCAAACGCCAGAAGGGCCTACCTTGCATGTGATTGAGAATAACTGTCTGAATTTAAGCATAACTGTCTATTCGCTGATTACTATGATTCTGAATAAAGGTTTAATGAACTATTGAACTAAGTAATTAATTAATTGTTGACAGACAGTATGAGAAGCAATATTTCTGTTGAGGCTACATCGGTAATATTTTAAGGTGTCGCCTCAGGAGAGGCGAAACCCACAGAAAATTCACACCTTAGAAAAAACCCCAACTAGAATTTTTCCCTCCGGCACCCCAAAACCAATTTAAACTAAAACATAATTGGCTGATATCAATTTTATTATGGAAAGAAACCTAAATCTTAGCATTAATACTTATCCGATTATACAGCCAAGTGCCCTGCAGCCGGATTAGTCTTGGAATGGGGAGAGACCAGGCTTTTCAAATCCAAAATTTCCCTCTGTCTTTCTAGAAGGTTCAGGAGGGCTGGCCTCTGCTCAGGTATTATGGCCAGTAACTGGTTTGGCGCTATATATAAAAAAGTGACGCGCACGGCACAATCACGCCCACTTCGGCCCAAAAGATTGCGCTAGGACTTGGTGGGGTGGTAAGGTCATCGTTGGTTCCAGAGGGTTTGTTGGAGTTGATTCCCTAAAACAACCAAAATTTGGTCTGCAAGGTTGCAGCGCCTACCCACAATTGACACCAGAATATTTCGGATTGCGGGCTCTTGAAAAGGCGAATCACGGCGGTGTTTAAGTTGCAAGAACCGATTGGTTTCTTTGGGGTTCCGGCTCATCTCCACTCAGAATAGGTGGATCCTGAGGGCTCCTAACGCGCTAGCACCTCCGCCTGAGACTTTTGATTCTCCTTCAGTTGAAGGTTGCAAGCTGTTTGGTCAGCGATCGGGCTCCTCCCCCCCCAGCGGAAAAATTTGATGCTTGAGGCCTCAAGGACTCTACACTTGGTTTCTTCCCAACCAAAAGAACTCAATTTGAATGAAAGGGGGATAACTGCACGCACAATTTGTTTATTTTTATTTTTAGGCCTTATATTTTGTTTTCATCTGAGATTTGGTATAAACCGAAGTCTTGTGTTGTTTTTCTCAGAATTGTTGCAATCATAAACATACTCTTGTAGGCTGCTGCAAGATGCAAGCTGGCAATGGTGATTATCGGTGAGTCTTGTTGAAGCTGATTGTTACGGAAGATGGCTGTTGTTAAAGCTAGTCATTTCAGGTGGTGATTGTTGCTGAAGATTGAAGTTATTGCTGGAGATGTCTTGCTGAAGTTCGTAGTTGACTGAAGACGTCTATCGTTGAAGGTGGTTGTAGTTGAAACTATTTCGGGATATGACTGCTGCTGAAGTTTGGAGTTGACTGAAGATGTCTATTGTTGAAGGTGGTTGTAGTTAAAGCTATTTACGGATATGGTTGCTGCTGAAGTTCGGAGTTGGCTGAAGATGTCTATTGTTGAACGTGGTTGTAGCTGAAGCTATTTCAGGATATGACTGCTGCTGAAGTTTGGAGTTGACTGAAGATGTCTATTGTTGAAGGTGGTTGTAGTTGAAGCTATTTCCGGATATGACTGCTGCTGAAGTTCGGAGTTAGCTGAAGATGTCTATTGTTGAAGGTGGTTGTAGTTGAAGCTATTTCCGGATATGACTGCTTGTGGCTTTTGATTCAATGTGCTGAATTGCCCTTTTTTAAATTGATTGCAAGCTGGCCCTTTTTTTTTATTGTGCAGTTATTTGGTAATAACTAGTTTGTAAACAGGGACTGACTTTAAGAAAAATTGCTTGTGAAACCGAAGTGTTGGTCCTGACTATATTATGCAAGATTTACCCCAAAATTAGTGCAGGGTAGACCGATCGCTGACAATATGACATTTTAGGGTGATCAGTCCGGCGAGACTGACCGATGTGGACTCGAAGATACCACACCAGGTGCCATGGAACCCAACCTATATCTGAAGTGCAGGAGGCCAATTTTTGCAGCAATTCCCTAAAAGAATGTTAGTAACTATACAAATATAAAGGTAGTGGTGTACATGGAAACATAAATGAAGGAAAATTTAAGGATTTGGCGCATTTGAAAAAAAGCCATTTAAATTTCACGCACGAGAAGCGCTTGCCCTAAATCAGAAACGCACTTGGAGATTAAATATTCAAATTATTTTTCTTTGAATACCCCTTTTCAGCTTATAACCATAGTGGGACCATCCTTTCCATATTACTTAACCTTTTATGTAAAACTAAAAGATAATGGCTTGTCCTTATGATTGATACTGTCATCTACGTAGGCATTCTTCCTGATGTGCCCTACACTAACTACACACTTATGACTAGATTTTTTTGCATGGTCGACCATAAAAGAAGACCGGAAATGAGGAGAATAGGAAAGAAAATGAGAGAATTTACTAAGTGTCACTCGGTGCTCGACAAATTGTAGCTAGCAACTTGTCGTTCCAGGATACCCTGCGCATGGGCCCTCACTGGTTGACCATAAAAGATAAAAAAATTAAAATAATACCCCCGTTGCAGCATACCTGCATACTCAGCGAATTTCAAGTGCAAAACAACATATTTCAATCCAATATAGTCAGATTTGACATGTTTTAGTAAGCTCCATAAGAATAACATGGGGAATGAGTATGCAGGTTTGCTGCTACAGGTATATTAAAACTGAGTGGTTTTAATTCATTATTTGGTAGATCTGAACTAGAAGAAGCTATTTACCAAGTTTTATCATGATATGTTGAGAAATATGCGAGATATAGAATTTTACTTATTTCCCATAAGGTTAACATTGGGACAACGTACTGTGTTTACCACTTACAATATCTCGGTAACCAATGGTCGTAGAGCAATGATTCAAATTACTAAATTGTTTGTTTTTTTGAGCTGAATTCAATGGTGCTAACTAAAAGTGGATTATGTTTATTTTTATAAGTGAAAGCCCCAAAAAAACCATTTTTGGGGGGGTTTATCCCCCTTTACCTCCCCTTCCAGCGGTCCGATTGAGCTGGTTTTCGAACTCATCCGAATAATTACTACTTTACACATTTATGCCAAATTTCATTCCGATCGGACCATTTTTGCGAGCGCTATCGTGCTTACAGACACATATATATATAGATATATATATATCTAGAAATTTGAACGAATGGTGGTTTTTGCTTCTGGGGGCCCCAAAATGAAAAGTTATCATGGTCTTGGGCTTAAGTCTTACCATGAGACCTACGGTAATAGCTTCTTCCCTATAGGGGAAATTCGCTAAAATTAAGGTCAAACAGTAAGGTTACATTATATAGAAAAAACATTGTTTTAAAGGAAAACTCCAAACGCAAACGTATCTCCCGTGCAACGAGGTAACGAAGAAGGAAGGGTTTACCTGAATATGAGCGGAGAGGAATAGTGTAGGTTCACCCATCCAGAGGAAGATGAAACCTTAGACTCACCTCCCCCCGCTCATACCAGGGAAGAGAAGGAGAAGAGTAGAAAAAAGCTTAACCTAATATCACTAGGTGCATGTGTGCAATGGGCAACGATCTTTTTCAGGGTGTAACCTTAGGTAGTTAATGAAATTTAATTTATGTTGTTGGCTGGAAAAATCTTTTGAGCTGTGAAACATGAGCTTTCCGGATGAATTTATTATTGACAGGGTCGACTAAGCGAACAGTGACTGGGGAGGTGAAGGTTTCAATTACACAAGGTTTCGACCACATAGGCAATAATTTTTGGTTTATGTGGTCGATCGCCTTACTGATGGGGTTCAATCTGAACATTACCCAGTCGCCAGGGTTGTAAGTGTTGGGTGATCGGTTTTTATTGTATTTCCTCTCTCGGCTGGCTCTGGCTTTACGCAGGCTTTCGATTGCTCTTGACCAATCGTCTTGGGTAGAGGGAGCGGTTCCTTGGGAATCGACAAGTTTGTCAAGGTTCCATTGGAGTTCCAAGGGATGGTATAGGGTTCTGCCAAGAAAAAGACGTGATGGGGAATTCTGAGTGGATTCATGCACAGCAGAGTTGAAGGCCATTTGGAACCAGTGAAGATCCTGATCCCAAAACTGTTGATACTGGTTGTGAAAGATCCTGATTGCTATTTTAATCTGTTTGTTGACCCTCTCGGCATGAGAGGGATTGGGGTAGTAAGGACTGGTAAAAGTGTGCTGTATTCCAAGTCCCAAGCATAGCCCTTGGAATACTTTGGAGCGAAAATTTGAAACATTATAGGAAACTAGATACTTTGGTGGGCCAAAAATTGAAAAAAAACATGTTTTGTAAGAAGGGATGCTGAAGTTGACGCTTGAGTGTTTTTGGCGGGTAGCATGATTACAAATTTGGAAAACGCATCTACAATGGTGAGAATGTATTTGTTGCCCTTTGTAGATCTAGGCAAAGGGCCGATATGGTCCACAAAGAACTTCTGGCAAGGTTTGCAAACTATCTCGGAAGCCAAATGGCCAACATTGGTGTTGGGGACTTGTTTGCAACGTTGACACTGAACACAAGATCTTACCCGATCGGTGATAATTTGCCTGAGGTACTTTGCCCAAAAGAAAGGTTCTATGCGAGCAAGAGTTTTGCGGATACCAAGATGAGCCGCACTGGGGGATTCATGATAATAGCGGAACAACATATCAAAGAGTTTGGCAGGAACTACCACACTTGGTTTGTTCTGATTGGGAAGACGGTGCATCAATACACCGTTAACCACAGTGTAGTTTGGTGGCCTTCGGGGATTGCGGATGAGTATGGAAAGTTCGGAATCTTCATGTTGATGTGTGGCTATGTCTTTGAAAATTTCAGGAATGCCAAAAAGTGACATTACTGGTGGAGAGGGTTCCTGAGGGGCTTCAGTAGGGTCGGTGTTTTCAAAAAGGCGGGAGAGACAGTCAGCTACCAAATTGTCCTTCCCACGAATATGATGGATTTGGAACTTGAAAGAATTAATGAAGGATATCCATCTTGCTATTTTCCCAACCTGACGGGGGTGGTTCAAGAGCCATGTTAAAGCGGAGCAATCTGTGTGCAACTGAAACTCCCTATGCTCGAGGTACTGCTGATACTTCTGGAGAGCAAAAACAATAGCAAGACACTCGAGTTGTAAGGTGGAATAGTTCAATTCATGTTTGTTGAGTGCACGAGAAGAATAACAAACAGGAAAGAGTTGACCATCATGCTCCTGAAAAAGGGTACTTCCAATTCCAGTTCCAGATGCGTCTGTGTGAACTATAAACTCTTTTGAGAAATCGGGCACCCGTAAGATGGGGGAAGATACAAGAGCAGTCTTGAGAGCTTCAAAGGCCTTATGTTGTTCTGGACCGAAAATGAAATCCACACCCTTGCGCTCCAGTTGATTGAGTGGTTGAGAAATGATGGCATAATCCTTTATGAATCTAGCATAGAAGGCGGTCATGCCCAGGAACCTAGAAAGCTGCTTGATATAGGAACGGGGAAATTATCTATCGGTTGTGTGCGATCAGGATGAATAGATATTGAGTGGTTTGCGAAAATATGGCCAAGGAACTGAATGTGATTGGAAGCTACTGTAATCTTTAAACTACGCTCTGCTACCAATTTGTAACTATTGGAGTTGTTGGTTGTTGGAAGAATGGTGTGAAAGGTTGTTGGAAATACCCAAACATGGATCAGGCTGGAACAATATAGACCAGGGTGGATCTGAGGTACAATAAGGTAATCCTGTATTGTCAGGAAAGGATTGATCAGAGCAAATTTCTATAACTGTGAAAGTGAATAGGATAATTTATCTAGGTGGAAGGTTTACCCTGAGGCCGATCGTGCCCATTGCCATATGGTCACCTAAGCCAGCTTTGATGAACAATAATTAAGTAATTAATTCCATGTACAACTACATCAAACGCCAGAAGGGCCTACCTTGCATGTGATTGAGAATAACTGTCTGAATTTAAGCATAACTGTCTATTCGCTGATTACTATGATTCTGAATTAATAAAGGTTTAATGAACTATTGAACTAAGTAATTAATTAATTGTTGACAGACAGTATGAGAAGCAATATTTCTGTTGAGGCTACATCGGTAATATTTTAAGGTGTCACCTCAGGAGAGGCGAAACCCACAGAAAATTCACATCTTAGAAAAAACCCCAGCTAGAATTTTTCCCTCCGGCACCCCAAAACCAATTTAAACTAAAACATAATTGGCTGATATCAATTTTATTATGGAAAGAAACCTAAATCTTAGCATTAATACTTATCCGATTATACAGCCAAGTGCCCTGCAGCCGGATTAGTCTTGGAATGGGGAGAGACCAGGCTTTTCAAATCCAAAATTTCAAAAAAAAAAATCCAATGAAATTAATCACTTAAATTAAACTGACCATGCTCAACACTATTCAAAAGTTGGATCCATTTACAGACGAAAAAGGGATTATCCGTGTTGGTGGCACAGTCCGAAACTCATGACTACATAACAAGAGGAGATCTACAGGATCAATACCGTATGGGCAGTTTTAGGTTAAAATATATGCGCACGTGGACTGTTTACGTGGTGGGAAAATGTACATACATTTTTTTGTTTGTGTAGTGATATTAAAAAAGTTTTTAGCATCCCGACAATCATGGAAGTCTGCTCCAGTTCCAATATTACAGATTAATTACATGACTTAAACGATTGAAGATGGTTCATCATAGATCCGAAATTGGTCTCTTGCTACAAACAAAATTGTTTGACATCTATTGGCTGTACTACCACATTTGGTAAGTTTTTAACCCCTAATGTATCACCAAATGAAATTGTTTTAATTAAAGAAACAAATCGACTTCCTCAGTCTTGGATGCTATGTAGAGAACTTGAAGCAGAATACCTGCCCTTCAAAATATGGAATTGCATGAGGAGTAAAAGTTACGACCTCAAAAGGTGTTTTTGTCCGTCCTGTGTTTAAATTGTGTCCCCTTCCGACAGAAGCTTAAATGACTGTTCAAACTGCATAGGAATTCTTTGTGCTAACTTCTCTATTTCTATATTTTTATTATTAAAACCCCATCGGGTTTTTGATGGGCGGTTTGTTCAGTCTTGTCCTGTTTCTTACTGCTTATTAAGTATTCAGATGATATTGTAATGTCAATTTACAACCATGTGACTTATTATTATAATGTTTTTTTTATTATTTTTGTAGTTAAAACCAATTTTATTTCAACCTATTTCTGTTTTTATTATTCTAATTTTATCTTTTACAGTTCATTAACGGACTACTTTCATACAGAGAGAGACATATTTTGGATGAAAACGTTTAACTTGAAATGTAAACTAAGATGGACTATAAACTAAGATATTATGCTTATTATGATTAATTACTTTTAGCATATCTATTATTGCATACATTCGTACATATTGCACATAACATCACATATTTTGTTTGGTCATCATAGTGCGTGCCCCTTTATTTTTTATCAGCAGGTGATTAAGGTTAAGTAATTTATGGATTATTTTACATATAATCATAAAATATATTAGTTTATGTTCTACATTTTCCACACTAAACTAACAATAACTAACTTTTCTGTACACTGCTGTGAAAAGGGCATTTTCATGACATGAGATGCATTTTTTTCATTGTATTGTTCAATAAAAAACCAATGTGTTACAACGTTATCATTCCTCACTTCAAAATATTAAAATCACGGTAAAACATGATTTTAGCGAGGGAAGAGTGTCTTCTAAAAGTAAGATGCGACTGTAATACATACTCTACAAAATTCGCCGTATTGTAAATGCCGCAATGCTTCGTATATTTCAGCATTTCGGTATAACGTGACGAGTATTTTGGTTTTTGAGAGCGCCAGCTAGCAGCAATAAACACATGCTTAAAGAATATTTTTGTAAACTGTCGTTAAGTTTCATAGTGGGCGTCAGATAAAAATTTTACAGTCTTGGTACGCTGACTGCAGCATGCAGGGCAAGGTTCGCGATCACAATTTAGGCGATATTATATTGAACTCTATAGATAATCTGTATTTTTAGATAGATATCCGGATCAATATTCCATCACATTAATCCGGGTAATCCGAGATGTACTGTGCTATGTGCTTATAGGGTTGGGTTGGGACTGACAATACCGTAACCAAATATTTACTTCTTAAAAGCATTGTACGATCGATAAAAATCTGCGAGTTTCATGACATGCCATAAATAAACAATGAATGGTTATTTTCGATATTAATAATCTATTATCACTCTCAATACAATCGATAACTTACCATTGACGCCGACGCACACTCGTTTAAAACACGAAAAGCTAGCGCCCTCGACATCAGCTGATTTTATATCCTTAGGGTAGAAAAGAGCTTCTTTGTTCCCGCAACACAAGTAATGAAAACTTGTGTTATTTTAAAACTTAATATCTTAAAAATCGTAAATTTTACAAAAATCTTTTAAGGGACAAAAAAGTTGCGCAATTTTATTTACTACAAAACCATATTAGTATTATTATGATCGAACAACAATTAACGGAGCTATTGCAATTTATTCAACAGAATACATGCTTGTTTATGGCAGTTATAGCAAATTTGCTTCAATTCTAATGGAAAAATTGCAATAACTCCGTTAGTTGTCGTTCAATCTTCATAACCTTTATACTATTTTGTAGGAAATAAAATTGCGCAACTTTTTTGTCTCTTGTACGATTTTTGTATTTACGTTATTTTAGTTTTAAAATATAAAAATGGCCGCCATTTTGAAATGGTTCAAAGTAGAAACTTGATACTCCGCACAAAATAGGTCCTATTAGTCAGGATACACGTACCAAGTTTGAAGTTGATATCTTTAGTAGTTCCAAAGTTATGCAAAATCATGTTAAAAACACATACAGACCGACAGACGGATAACCGAGCATTTTAGGACCCATATTTATAGGAACGTTTTTCTTAGTTTTGATGTAAGTAACCATATCCCGAAGTCCTGAAGGGTTTTTTATCAACACCCTGTATATGAAATGAAAGAGGAGAAAAAACCCAACAAAATATTACCATTTTTTCCACGATTGTAAGGAAGGTAAATGAGTAATTACAATTAAAGTTTAGCCGATGATTTTTAAGTGATTGTTAATTAGGTAAATTCGTCTATGCCAATTCAGAGGCTGATTACTCCTATATTTTTTCGTATAATCGTATTTAAAGTGGTACTGTTTTGTAGCATTTGTCCTCCTCTTCAACTTGATATATATCGTTTTGATTTTCGATCGAAAATTGCAGTCGAAAAGCGTTCCCTAACACAAGGGTGTTGTCATGATTTTCGCGGATTACAACATCGCGCAAAACCATATCCTGACGTTATTTTTCAACGTACGACAATAAACTACGTATCAAAATGAAAATAAATAAAATCCTCATAATATGCATTTTTTTATTTTTCCGACATTATAACAAATACAAGAGTAATTGGGATTGGGTTTTAGCTAGTTGATATTTTGAGCTAAAATAACTCGGAATGTAAAAAGAAAATGAAAAATGTACTTCACGAACCTAGTGTTGATTTTATTTGTCTTCAAGGTGCAATAAAATTATTTTCTATAAATTCAAATATATCGCCGGAAAATGAGACCGCGTGAACGTTAACACGCGCTGATCGCCAACCCCACGGAGGAATATTTACTACATTCATTACTGTTTGAACACTTATATAAATTAGCGACGATATTATATCAGCATCAAAAGCTATATTTTGGACTTAAAAGTGGAAATGATAACTTTATGTGCTAGTTAAGACCATAATTTTAGAATAACTGATTATTTACTAAGTCACACTATTTTTAGCGAATTTCCCCTATAGGGAAGAAGCTGTTACCGTAGGTCTCATGGTAAGACTTAAGCCCGAGACCATCATAACGTTTCTTTTTGAGGTCCCCAGATGCCAAAAACACCTTTCGTTCATTTTCATAAATAAATAAATATATATATATATGTGTGTGTGTGTGTGTGTGTGTGTGTGTGTGTGTGTGTGTGTGTGTGTGTGCGTGTGTGTGTGTGTGTGTGTGTGTGTGTGTGTGTGTGTGTGTGTGTGTGTGTGTGTGTCTTTAAGCACGATAACTCGCGTAATAATGGTCCCATCTTAATGAAATTTGGCATGGACATGTAAAGTAGTCATTATTCGGACCAGTTCGTAAACCAGCCCGATCGGACTACCGGGGGAGGGGGGGTAACCCCCCCAAAAATGGGTTTTTTGAGTTTTTTACACATAAAAATAAAAATAATCCAATTTTTACTAGCACCATTGAATTCAGCTCAAAAAAACAAACAATTTAGTATTTTGAATCACTGCTCTATGTCCATTGGTTACCGAGATATTGCAAGTGGTAAACACAGTACGTTGTCCCAATGTTAACCTTATGAGAAATAAGTAAAATTCTATATCTCACTTATTTCTCAACATATCTTGTTAAAACTTCGTAAATGGCTTCTTCTAGGTCAGATCTACTAAATATTGAATTAAAACCACCCAGTTTTAATACACCCGTAGCAGCAAACCTGCATACTCATTCCCCATGTTATTCTTATGGAGCTTACAAAATCATGAAAAATCTCGCTATGTTGGATTTAAATATGTTGTTTTGTCTTTGAAATTCGCTGAGTATGCAGGTCTGCTGCAACGGGGGTATTTCCCATTATTATCGCGGAGTAATTTTAGTACGTATCTCGACTGCGAGGGCGACACCGAATTGCCTTTGGCCTCCTCTTAATGGGGGAAGCTGATAACCTTAAACTCAAAATTTTATTATTGAAATTGAAATGCATAAAAGAAATTCGTTAATTTTATTGCTTAGTTAATGACCTAAAAAGATTAAATTTTTCTAAATTTTGTCACTCACAGGGGGATGTAAGTGAGATATATTTTCTTAAATCTGGTAATCCTCAGCACTACTTAAGCCTAAATAAGAATGTTTCAAGTAAACCCAAAGGAAAATATCATGCTAAAACATAATTCTCAGCCTGAAAATAAGAAAGAATATAAATGCTACCGTTGTAGAAAACTGGTCACAACTGAAATGTCGGTTTCCTTAAGAATTCTCGATGCCATTCTTGTGGGAAAATAGGACATTAGTCAAATATTTGTAGGCAAAAGCTTCTCCTTAAGCAAATAATAATAGGTCTATAGGTAGGCTAATAATATAGTAATGAAAATAGTATGAATGAAAATAGTAATGAGGAAATTAATGCATGCAATGAATTGCAGTGGGTTTTTTATATAATAAAGTTTCTTTTGAAAATAACGATTGCATAACCTTTATGATTAAAAATAAGCAATTAGAAATGGTTATTGATACGGGTGCTATAATGAGAGTGATTAAGCATATTATCTATGATGAAAAATTTAGTCATATTCGTTTAAATGCTACTGAGTTACGGTTTAAATAATACATGGGCGATCCTTTGAAAGTTTTGGGAGGAATCAAAGCCTCTGCAAGTCATTAATAACAAGACTAAAACCTTCCTATTGTCGGTCCTAATTTCCACAACAGCCAGCGCTGCTCGGATGTAATTGGCCAAAAAAATTCAAGCTCGACTGGAACCGGATCTTTCACGTTGGACCCGGAAATATAGGCAAGACCCTATGGAATGGTTGAGATTGATTTGAAAAGTAACTTCAAGGACGTTTTTGAGGGCCAAATGAGCCTAATCAAAGGAAATACGTTGTTGATGAGGATGCGACACCGATATTTTGTATTTTCTGAGACCTGTTCCTTACGCTTTCAGAAATGCAGTAGAAAGAGCTTGACAATCTTTTCTTGTCAGAGGTTATTTACCCTGTCAAAAATAGTCAGTAGAGGACACCACTGGTTTGTGTTTGGGAACCTGCTCGAAAATCAGTTCGATTATGCGGAGATTTTAAGGTCACTTTGAACTGAGTTTTTAAAACTTCGTAAATTATCCGCTTCCTACTCCAGATGATATTTTATACAACTTTTTGGTGGAAAAATACTTTCTAAGATCGATTTGACTCCAGCATATTGATTTGCAGTTCGTTGTAGGTGAAAAATCACTACCTTTATTAACCGTTAATACTAATAAAGGACTTTATAGTTACCGAAGACTTCCATTTAGAATCACTACTGCTAATATACCATAAGGGCCAATTAGTATAATATTTTTATTAGATAATTTTGATTCTGAATTGCTGCTAGGAGAGAAATGAAAGTGTGCTGGGTAGAAATAAAAATTTATTGGGATGACTGCAAGAAGTGGGTTGGGATACAGGATGAAAATAAAATACAGAACATACTTACTTGTGGTTTGAGGAAGGTTGGCATCTATACCCAAATGATTATTACAAATTGATGTGAATTTTTGACTTGAAGAATATGTTTGCTCAATTTTTATATTCAGATTAAGATACTGTTCCTTATAATTCTTGACTGGAATAAGCTTTAGATTTCTTAAGCTTGAATAGTCCTATGACTTTTATAGTCCTTGCCTTGATTATTTCTTTGACCAGAATAAACTACACACTCGAACCTCGTCTGGAAACAAACAAATAACCCAGACTAATTAGTATAAAACACAATTATTTAAAATTAATTTAAAAGGCAAATTTTCAAATTATGAACATGTGCAAAATTTTATGACAAAACAGAACATGAAATGTGAAACAGTGATTTTGGAATGGTCTTGGTTTTCCAGTTATTTACACAAATCAAATTTATATAAAATTTAAAATTGAATCACGGACGTTATACATAATATTTTATACAATGCAAATCAATCAATTCCTGATTATAATTACAATAAACTTACATTTCACGAGGAGTCAATTAATTTTAATGCTTGCCAGTTCCTTCCCCAACTAGAATATACAAACTGAATTCAAGTTAACTCAGTTGACAGCAGGATTCCAACATTACAAACAGTAAATAATTAAAAGAGCATACCATTGATCATAATATTACATATATAATAGGAATATTTTTCATAAGACAATAATAAAATAATAACATTTTCGAATGGAACATTTTAAATGAATTTAATATACATGGAATACTACTTTCCAGTTTCAAGCAGTCACGGATGCATCTTAAGGGGTTAGAAGGTATGTTTTTGTACGATATTCTGGTTGTAGGTAAGAGCAAGGATATGCTGTAAAGAAGAATGAAGCTCTCCTGCAACAATTACAGGATTTCGGCTTTAAGACCAACTCAAAAGAGAGGGTTTCTAAGACATACTTAAGTCTTGCTTTGACATCGGATTGATGAGTTTTGAATCCATCCTACTCATAAATTGGTAAGGGCTATTCTTGATGCTCCTGAGCCAACCAATGCTACACAACTTAGAGCCTAGTAGGCCTATGAAACTTTTTATGGTAGATTTCTGCCTAATCTTTCTGCCTATTCTTTGTATCCTCTGTACCAGTTGTTGCAAAAGAATAAACCTTGGAGGTGGAACACAAACTGTTTCAAGGCTCTAAAGAAAATAAGGTTTTTTTAACACAAAGTAATGTGTTAGTACTTTACAATCCCAAGTGGAAAATCCAAGTAACAATAAACCAAAGAATAAAACTTGGGGATGAGAAACAAACTGTTCCAAGGCTTTTGAAAAAAGGTAAGCTTTTCACATGATAAACTTATGTTTTGAACTTGATGGGCGTTAAACATAATATTGAAATCAGGTACCAATAACATAAATTAATTATGAAAAAATATGTATAAATTTAAATAATAATCCAGATAGTAAATATTACATAAATGATATTACAATTTTACTGTGTGGCCTGATATGGGCGGAATTTATTGATCCAATAAATCAGACAAATACTACTTACACAATATATCGTTAGTAAAAAATAGTTGAGGGATCAAATCTGTTATAAAAATCCAAAATTAACCTTAATATAGAATGAATGATTATGTATGTTTAATGAATTGCAATTAATAGCGTTTATAAAAAGTTTCAATATTTTGCAATTTGATAACATTGTATATAAAACTTAAGCTCAATATTAATTTAAATTTCTATTTACATAGAGCACGCTGATTTTAAGAAACTAGCATATTTTATGTAGGATGCAGCAGTAAGTTGAAAACATATTTTGTTGGGTTTCCATTACTTTTAATCTTTCCTTATTATTATTTTTCTTTTGTCAAATAATTACTTTGATAAAACAAAAGCGAGACCCGAGATGGAAAAACAAAGATCATAAAGTTCTCATTGTCTTTCATGTTCACATACAGATTCTTTTTTTAACAAAACATGTCGTTACTCGAAATATAGAGCCTCATTATGTATTTCTCTTGTCCCCATTTCCATAATATTTTTTCCAGTTTATTGTACGGCTCACTGTATTCGATAAAACTAGTTTTTCAATAGTTATCAACTGTGCTGTCTTTGGAGAGAATTATATTACTATTACATTTAAGTAATTAACAAATTCTTACTCAAATGCATTCCTATCAAAATTATTATTAACCTTCGCATTGTACACCAATTAGTCACTAATTAGGTTTTCGGTATCCTTAAATAATGAATATGATATGCTAGGTGGCTATTCACAATGATTAAAATAGTTATATCTTGGCAGTAATGACAAAATGACACATTTGTAAGTTTATATTATAATATTACATTTGGTACAAAATGTGATTTAAAAATGTATTTGTACCAGATATGCGCCATTTTCCCACTTATTCCAGTTGTTTAACAAATAATATTTTTAACACTACTGACTAGTCACCTGTGTACTAGGTTATGCCAAATTAATCTCGACGTATGAAGCTCATCTCTCTATGTGCGGTGACGCGTGGGGTGAATAAAAAATATTTATATTTATAATAGAGAGTATATAAATGTAAGTACCTGGTGGACCGAGCCTTGCTCGGTGTTATTTCATGTTTACGAGTTCATCCAGTTACTATAAAATATTTCAATGTCATAAAATTGATAAATGGAAAAATTTTTATTGCTCCATGGACTCTTCATCCCAATTCCTGTATTTTCCCTTTATGGCTGTAGATTCCAAACAGCTGTTATGATTACTTCATTTGTTTACACTTTTCTTGATTATTTTCGTTGCCATCACGGCAACCCATAAAGCCAACGTTAAAATTTTACAACTTTTAAATTCGTTTTATTACGTTAATAGATTTTCTCTGGCCAAGTAATCTGCATAAAAGACGTTTTTGAGTCATAAATTACTTATTTCCAGACTTAGAAGGAAATCCTCGGAGCCGTTTTTGAGATCGTTGTGCAAGCAAGCAAGCAAGTATACAAGAACGGACGATAACATTGCTCATAAAAGAGTATAGGATAGAAATATTTATATTTATAGTGTGGACAGGAACAGTGTGTAAGGTATAGAATACATAGTGCTAGAACTTGACGCTGATTTATATAAGGCCTTTTAACTTTGCCTTCTCATTTTTGATCGAATTTAGGTATTAATCTGAAAACAAATCTTAAATGTATTTTCATCACTTAACTACCAAAGAGAGAAATCTCTGTTCTGATACTCTGACAGTATCAAAATCAGTTAACTTATACTATTTATGCATTTTCTATGCAAGACAGTTTCATGAATTTATTTGCTGCACTGGACCGAATCTTTTGCGTTATTTACGTTATTGACCATGAAAACCAAAAGTACTGCAAAATTATCATAGGTAAAATACCTCGTATTCATTTTTTAACTGTGGGATAAATATTCACAGAGGATTTTGAATGTAGATTTGTCTGTTTAAGAATTAATCTTCGTGTAAAACTATGGATAGATGAAGAAATATCGAAAACATGATATTTTCTGTTACCACAATTTAGTTCCTTGAACAGAATTAATAAGTGGAAATAATATGACACGTTATTTACCAAATGTGTAAATAGTATTTATCTGAACAACAGTGTGGAAGGTATAGAATACATAGCACTAGAACTTGACGCTGATTTATATTTTTCTTTTGTCAAATAATTACTTTATTCCATCAAGCTTAAGAAGTTCTTATTGTTAACTGGAGGTTACTTTAAGGAATTGTAGCCACCATAAATAGCAGGCTACCTTCAAACGGATGGATTAACGTAATCGAATATGTTAATTTAAGTATGTATTGTGTTAAATTTGGAGTATTCAAATCTTCATGATATTTTCTGCTACCACAATTTAGTTCCTTGATCAGAATTAATAAATGGAAATAATATGACACGTTATTCACCAAATGGTATAATGGAATCTGATCAGTGACCTGCAAATGGTTATTCACCATAATAATCTCCAGGTAATGTAATAAACCATCAAGCTTTCTTCATTGTTTACCCAATCTTTATTAAAAATAAATAAACGCATACACGTAAAAAGGGGTTGCTGTTATGGGCAATGAGTTGATTGTAAGAACAAAGTCAGCGCGGCAGGGGTCGCACCATCTGGCGTCACACTTGAGCGCCGTTTGGTTGCTGCGCACGGACAGGGATAATTCTACTTGCTGCTCGCCCAATGCTGCGGTTGTTTGACATTTTGTAATTAATCGGTAATGGCAAACAATTTTATATATCTGACAGAGATTTGAAACAAAGTTATTTAAATATATTTTGAAATTTCTGAGTCTTATTGAGTCGGTGGCGCAGTTGGTAGCGCAATGGGCTTCGGAGCTAGGAGAGCGACCTCGTAGGTTCGAGTTTTCCCATGGTCGCTTAGTTGCATTGAGTTCACCCTTGTACTGTACCGGCTCACTATTCGGTTTGCTTTCCACGCCAGGTTTGAGGCCCGTGGCGGGGGGGGGGGGGGGTTGGGGACAAATGAAAGATAAAATGGTACTACAGTAATGGTAATTACTGTAGTTGTAAAAAAATTGTTTAATATTGTAAAAATATGTATATGTTTTGTGATGAATAAAGCTTTATTTCATTCATTAATTCATTCATTCAAAAGAGGCCACCACTCTTTTTCCAATAAAATAAAAATATATACTTTTCATTTCACATTTGGATTAAACACTTGACGTCCGTAATGTTATAGCAAGTAACTCCATAATATCATAATCGTTGAGCCGTGTGAGTAACTTTGGTTACTGATCAGATTTAAATAAAGTCTGATTGGATGACGCGCCCTGCCTCGGTGTTTACTGGACCTGTTGTGCTCAGTATGATTTTAATATTATTAGTATATATTATTGAATGTTAACGAGTGACGTAGTTGGATTCACTTATTATAACGGAGTGTTAGTTTAAGAGTACTCTCAGATACTTCATCTGGCGTTGATTTGTTGATTACCTGAGTATAACTGGCGCCAGTTCTTAAGGCCCACGTCGTCCATAAGCCCAATGATAAAATTAACTTTAGTCTTAAGGACGGTGTGGGCTTCAAGAATTGGCGCCAGTTATAATAGTATGTGCACTTTAATCGCATTTTATACGTCGCAATTTATATCGTGCACATACACTCGCATTTACAAAGTTTGACAGCAACGGAGCATTATGATGACCCTGAAACAGTAATAGCAACTCAACCCGCTGGTGGTGCAGTGGACAAGACGCTGGCGCCCACGCAGTAGCGTCATTTCAATCCCGAACGCCACGCCGCCTTCAATACTTTTGCTACCACTGATCCACCAAGCAAAGGTTTGCCTCACAACGCCTTCAAATCGCCTGACGCAGCTGTGCATGTATCGTTGTATTGAAGTTGCATCTTCCCCTTTGTATGAAATGATTTCTTAATTTGTTGACTACATTTTTGGGTCTATGGTTATTATGGTACAACGATACCAGAAAACTTTGTTTGAAACAGACCCCAATCACGGCCATAATCTTAAGGATGCTATATCTTGCCTGAGTGAAGAAATCAATTCCTTGACTTCAAAAAATCGGGATGTTGACTTCTCGAGTGTAATATCTAGAGTAACGGGGCTGCTGGAAAATATGGATGAAATTAACAGAGAATATGGCCATGATACAGAGGTTTTACGGTGTTATGAAAGTAACATTAATCTTTTAACATCTAAACTTGAGCTTGAAAAAGAACATAGACTCACAAAAATGAATAAATCATTTAAAGTGAAAGATTAAACTGTCTAAGGAATATGTCGGCCCTAGTCAGTATCAAGACTACAAGATCGCGCCACAATCATCCTTCACTCATCTGTCATTCATACTTGGCTTAAAATACCTACCTGGGTAGGTGGCCATTTCAGCTAATGTATCTAATGTATCTAATGATTTAGTCGAGAAAAAAGATTTCCCTGACGAAAATAATAAAATTTTTGGATAGTTATCTTCGAAAACGTGATATCGGTGTTTTAAGCTTGACTGCCGAGAACTTGTCACTTTTGAACAAAATCAAGACTATGCAGCATTCCTGCAGTGAATTAGAAGAGAAAAATAAAAAACTATCATTATCTAGAGAAATCATAGTCTTGAGTTAGATCTAATGAATGATGAAGTAATTAAGATGAAAAATAAGTCACGTAACATATGAGATAAGTGGGTAGAGGATGACGTCATTGATAAATATTTTGTAAATATGTAAGATCACGCAAAACATTACATAACATTTTTGTGGTCAACATTGTTTGATGTGGGACAACTCACATCACAGGTTTTGATTTTGAATTTGGGTTTGGATGTCAAAATTTAACCGATAGATGCTAACTGTATACAAGACGTCCTTTAAGATTTATATTTTGTAGTTTCCGTTAAGATTAGAGGCTATTTGAATGTTACAACGTTGACATATGAAAGTACTTCAACCTACAAACCTCAAGTCATTTTTTTAATTTTTAAGCGGCTGTAACTTAAGTTAGGGGAATCATTTTTTACCATATGTTTGTGGCAATTTGATTCTCTTTGTAAGTCCTTCAAAATGACTGGCCACTCATGGGGTTGTTATTTGAAAATTTGGGACAACCCCCCCTTAAAAAATTGCATTTTGGGGACCGAAGAAGATATTACATGCCCCGTAATAAGTTGTGTTTTCGGCTGAGACTTGTGTAAAAAAAATCTTAATCCTATCGTATTTGACTTAAAAGATACTAAACCGGTTCAGGAGTGTAAATTTACGAGGTGTCCCATCATAGTCCCCTCCCAACTTTTTCTATATTTTTTCCAATATAGATCACAAACCAAACCCAAATACTATTGACGTAGAATTTTGGCGCCATCATTTTCACTCGTGTGACAGTATTGTATTTTACTCCCAACACACGAACAACTATTACTGTATCGCTTGAAGTATTTTGAGCGTTTATATGCGCTGAGTAAACAGGTTTATTCGCCGTGTTTTTTCCATTATATAGTGTGTTTTTTAATGTCCACAAACTGTTTCAATTCGCGAGGTAATTTTGAAAATTAAAATGTGTAAATTCCATTCCTTATATATTTCTGAATTTTTATGTTAAAAGTACTTCATATATAAGTTTTCATTGTAACTAAACAATTATAAACTGTATACCTTTGCCTTCAATACTTTACTAGTTAAGTAGTTGGTTGAAAACTGAGCTTGAATACTCAAGAACGTTTTCAAACTTTTAAGCCTAAACAAAATAAGCCTTTTTACTTTCTCCCCCCTATACATAGTATATGGAGAACGTATTGTTTTCGTCAAAATTTTCGAATTTGAGTTGTTAGTGGATATATTCGTTTTAGTGCTCCCTGAATCCAAAAAAGTGGTTTTTGGCGTGGTGTCTGTCTGTCTGTCAGTGTGTGTGTGTGTGTGGATGTATATGTGTCTGTGTGGATGTAAACAAAGCTAGAGACGACACCAGTGGTCCGACTTTCATGAAATTTGGCATGTAGGTATAAAGCCGTGGTATCTCCAGGTGTATTTTTCATTTTTTTGAATTTTTGATTTTTAAGGGTATTTACCCCATAAAAACCCATAAAAAATTACAAAAATCAAAATTTCTCAAAAACGGCTCTAACGATTTTGATAAATATTTCAAGGTCTTTAGTGCTTACGATGACAAACAAAATGACACCACCCGCATGTCTGTAAAAATTCAGGTTCAGAAGTTATAAGAGTTTAAGTGTTAAAAATTCATATTTTTTTAATTTCACAAAATCTGTAACCTCCAAAGTAAATATACTTGCAACCATTAAATTTGACTTGAAAAACTAAATAATGCAGTATTTTGAATCATTAGTTTATGTCAACTAGTTGCGGAGATAATTGATATTTTAGTTTGGTGGTAAACGCAGTACGTTGCCCAATGTTATTCTTATGGCAAATATTTAAAAACCGATATCTCCGTTATTTACTAACCAATTTTGATAAAATCTTGTATATATTTTAGTTATAATTAATTGTTAATTTGTTTTATTTCACTATATATGTTTTCTGGTTTTAAATGAAGGGAGAAAGTATGTGTCAGTTTCCTGATACCGTTTATTTAATTTACCATCGGAGTGGGTATCATTTCACAGGCAGTTTACTGTAGCAACATATTTTAAGTTTTCCCGAACGCATATTTTATGATTCGTTAAAAATGGGACTGAGACTACAACATTTTAAGTAGGGACATAAAATCTAATGCTTATATCCTTTATCTTTATTGTGGTCTTTTCTTACCTACTCCTCCTTAGAATGATGTTTTGAATTTGTATTCAATAGTCAGACGTTTATTAACTTAAAATATATTCTTTCTACTAAAAATAATAGTTAATAAGCAATTTTAATATAGGTGGGCCTATAAAAAAAGCCTTGACAAATAATAAAAAGCTAGGTTTACTTTAAACGTTTCTTAATGCACTTTTTCTATGAATTATATTACAAAAACACTAAAATGTGTTTTGCTCTTTGCCCCTAGAAAACTAACTAACTAACTAACTAAAAATAACTACTAACTACTAACTAACTATAACTAAAACTGGTGTTTTGTTCTTTATCAACCATAAAAGCAATAAAATATATTTCTTACAAGCATCTTACATCTTAGGATACATTTCGTGAAAGACAAAACAACGTTGTTATTAGTGTTGGAAAAACATTCATTGCAAGTAGAGATTCTTATAGTCTCTTGTATTTCACAAATTGTTACTATATTGCTACGGTTAATATTGAATGAAGGATTTACTACTAGTAAGAATAGAAGGTTGGCATTATTAAACTACTGAATCTAGAAGGCTTGGAGGGAAAACATTAAGAAAAAGGTTGAGTTGAATAAGATAAAGGGATATTACGAAATTTAAAAGTTCTTTGAAGAAGTACAACACATAGCGCGATAGTGTACTCCGCACAGCATTCTTTTGACATGACATATTAGCGTACTATCACGGTCAAATAATTTTATCCAGGCCCATTATGCAACTTATCTGTAACCATGGTAGTGTATATATATAAAGAAAACGTTTCCACATAGTACCCATTGTTTTATTAATTAATGACTTGATTATTCATGTTTTTTTAATGAGGCTGTTTGAGTATTTTGCGATTCATCCTGGCATTGATAACCATTCAGATAAATAATTTTTTCATCAAGTTATTCTAATGAAAATACTGCAATACGTTTTTGGTTACCGAGATAATGAAACTGGCAAAAACATTATTACGTTGTCCCAATGCCTTATGGGAAATAAGTAAAATTTTATATCTTGATAATTTCTTAACATATCTAATAAAACTTGGTTTGTGACTTCATGTAATGAGGACTAATGTCTATTAGTCTGAAATTCCCGTTATTTCCATTCTTGAGCCACCAAACCTTCACACTCATTCCCCTTGGTATCCTTATAGGAAATAAAAAAATTCTATATCTTCCTTATTTCTTAACACTACTTGATAAAAATAGGCGATTGGCTTCTTCTGGTTAAGATTTACTTTATATTGAATTAAAAACAACCAATCTTAACATACCTAATCCAGCAAACCTGCATACTCATTCCCCATTTCATTCCTGTGGAGCTTACATAACAAATCACATCTCGCTCTTGGATTTAAAATATATGTTTTTTTGCATTTGAAATTCAGTTATGCAGGTCTGCTGCAACGGGATATATGATATTATGTAATCGTGTTATCAGCAGTAAAATAATGACATGTGTTAAATAAACTTTCTGCACCACGAATATATTTAGTTGAGGGGGTTAGGAATGGGAGGTTAGGTGGTTAGGAGGTTAGGTGGTGGGGGTTTAACACACGGGATAAGTTTGAAACTCATGTTTTCGCCAAGAATATTGATATGGGTGAAATATTAAGTGGTTGTAAAACAAGAAGTGTTTGTACCGGTAACAATAAATAATTTCCGTTGTTTAGAAATTCTATCGTAATTCCAAACATTGATAATGTTTACGAAATACTAAACCTATTCTCATTACTCAATTACAAGTAAACTAAAATTTTCATTTAATTACTTATGCTAAGGTATTAATTTGCGATAAAGTCACATTTTGTGAACAAATTGGCTGCATAACAGATAAAGAATGTTAAGGTAAAAAATAATCAATTATATTACAATTATTATTTTGTAGATTTATTTTAATTTACGTCAAACATTATGTTAAGGAAATTTGTTTACTTTAGTAAGGTCCAAGAAATTGATTAGTAATAACAGTTTGATTTGTTGTCTGAGTAAATCATTCAAAACGAAAACCTAAAACCACTTGATAATATTGAGCAAGTACTCACGCAGCACGCTGACATGACGGAGCGTATTTCAATTGCAGGGCTTAAACCCATTTAGAGGGAAGGCCACTATATACTCCCCCACTCTCCTGGGGAGAATTTTCGACTCATACATTTTTTGTTTGTATTGAGATGTACTTTAAGGTTTTACTTGTTCTTGAAAGTGACAGCAGGACTCATCAAAGCAAGGAAAAAATATTAATGATGATTGAAAAAAGTAGCTTTGGACCTTTTTAGTAAAAAGGTAGACAGATAGACCGTTTATTAGATCAGTCCAACTATAGGAATTAGATCACTTATGCAGGTTACCTCACTGCATTTTCTTTAGATATTGACTCGGAGGGGGGGAAGGGTTTCATGCAGCGAGAACAGAAAAATAATAGAGAGGACATCTGATTGTTGGCGTTGAAGCCGGTCCGCGGCCCGACTGTGGGCAACAGCCACGAATCGTCGCTCAAAACGCTACAAAGTTTTAGTGCGCGCTTTCAAATAAACTGCGGTTAGAGGCACTTACAATCAACTAAATATTACCAAATTTGGCAGAGAGAATGTCTGTTAGTGCTGCTCACTAACGGTATGATTTTTAAGACGACAAAAATTATACTGTAATTGCAATAAGTAATTAAATTATTGAAAATGAATTAAATTTATATTCATGACATAAAAAAGTTAGTAAACGAGGAAATTTTTTATTTTTTTGGTCAAGAAATTTTTGATTGTTACGACGTTTCTGAAAAATAGTTGAAACGTAACATATATTTTTTTGAAAACTCTACGACCAGCCGTCAACAAAAAATCCAGGTTGAAGATAAAAAAAATTCCGCGGCGCTCGGGATAGGCAGACGCCGCCGCCGCGCGCCACAACGCATTTGGATAACTATTTGATTAAACGTTTTATATGCCGATGTTCCCTTTTTATCAACCACTTATCGTGTTTTAATATTTACTTTTTTAGATAGTTATTATATTTACATTCATAGTTTTGCTTTATAATCTATTGATAGTACTATTACTGTAAGGCCCCAAAATGGCCAATACCTAGGTTGTATTAGATTCCACTTCAACTTATTAATTATCAGACATTACAGTTTATTTTTTAGGACAGAGGACAATTTTTTATTCTGAATATTTTTATTTCCCCTTTACTACGATCGACCAATAATTTTAATTCTAACTTGAAATTGGGAGCCTTTTGAAATTATTCAACGTTAAATACGTGTTTTTTCTGGTTTGTCGGCACTCGTGGAATCTTTTCAAAAAGAAAAAGATCTTTTCAAAGTTTCAAAAAGCCTAATCTTTTCGTGGAATCTTTTCAAAAAGTTTGCCGGCACTCGTGGTTCACTTCTTAAGTGTTCAAATTGCAAAAAATGTGTTTTTAAGGTAAATTGTCGGAGCCCGGGCAGCCTTGAGAATCACAAAGATTAGGTGTAATTTGTTTCCCTGCCTAGTGACAAATAACATGATTTTTTAGGAAGGATTTACGTACTAACCCCCTTAAAAACTTAAGGTCGGAAAAAATTAGGCATAGGGGCACCCAAATGTAAAATATTACCCTGCTTATACAACCAAACTAAATACAAGTGACCAAGAGACTCCAGAAAAAAATCTTTTTGTTTATTATGGTTACTTACCTACACAATTACCTTGAACGTTAATAAAAGTGGTATGAGAAACCCTCTTCATCCAAAAAAATGCTGTTGATAGGTTTGTTTGTTCACTAATTTTTCACTTTATCAATGTGCGTATGTCTAAAATGAAAGAAAGTACTCGGAACCAGCGTTTGATAGAGACTGACTTAAAAAAATTATGTTCAGGGGACTCGGACGATACCAAGTGTAATGAAAATAAGTCAGAAATTTTCTCAACGACAAAAAAATAGTGAAGACTCATTAGTGGTGTTCCTGAAAGACACAGCATACAAAATACAGATGAGAAAAGATAAATTTTAGTCGTAAAACTTTAAAAATATTTTTTCAAGAGTCCCTTGGACACTTGTATTTAATTTGCTCTTATAAGCAGAGTCATATTTTACATTCAGGCACCCCAAGGCCTATAATTATTTCCGCCCTTAAGTTTTTGAGGGAGTTAGTATACGTAAATCCTTCCTTAAGAGTCATGTTCTATGCCACTCACTATAATGACGAAATAAAATTACACCCAATTTTTCAACAATTCTATAAGACTGCCCGAGCGCTGACAGTTTGGCGCCAAGGCATACTTTTTGCAACTTGAAATCTTTGAAATTTATGCAGGGGTGCCGGTAAGCGCTGACAAAGCGCCTGGCTTGCACTTTGAGAAATTTGAAAATGTTCCAGGAATGCTGACAAACCAGCAAAAACACGTATTTCACGTTGAACAATTTCAAAAGGCTCCCAATTTCAAGTTAGAATTAAAATTATTGGTCGATCGTAGTAAAGGGGAAATAAAAATATTCAGAATAAAAAATTGTCCTCTGTCCTAAAAAATAAACTGTAATGTCTGATAATTAATAAGTTGAAGTGGAATCGAATACAACCTAGGTATTGGCCATTTTGGGGCCTTACACCTTGAATACCTTGAATACCTCTTCCTGCGTCGCTGACCAGCACTGCTGGATAGACTGTGTCATAAAACTAGCTAAAACTAATATTTACATATTTATAAACAAGATGGCGGTGGATCAGACAATTGTGCTCCGGTCCGACTCAAAATATTCATCGATAGAGTACAATGGATTTTCCCGCAGCCAAGATTCCACTCTACATCTAAACGTCCGACTGTCCAACTCCTTAACCTTGGAAGGCAGCGCATTAAAAAGTTTGATAGCAAGCATCGGGAAGCAATCCTTCCTCTTACTTAGACGACAGAAGGGGGGGTCTAAGTTCTTCCTCCTGCGGGTATTGTGTTGATGGACATCAGATCTTGTGATGAAGGATTCCATGTTTTTATGTATGTAGAGTAGGCTATCTAGCGCATATTGGCTATGGATAGTCAAGATACCCAACTCCTTGAATATAGGCCTGCAATGGTCCCGAGGTCTAGCAGAGACGATGACTCGTAAAGCCTTCCTCTGAAGGAGCAGGATTTTGTTGCTACCTGGCGAGTGTCCCCATAAGCATAGGCCATACATTACATGACTGTGGAATAGCCCGTGGTATATGTTGACCAAATACTTCCTGGAAAGCATGGGCTTTAATCTTCGTAGCAGAAAGATAATACGGGCTAACTTTGAGCAAATGTTAAGGACGTGGTCATGCCAGGTAGTTTGGGGTCAATAGTGAAGCCCAGTAGTTTGACATGGTCTAGAATGGGGTCCACACCCAGGCTGAGGCTGCAAATCATCTCTTGCGTTTTATTTTCGTTTAAGGCCAGTTTGTCCTTTTGAACCAATCCTTGGCGTCATTGAACAGTGCAATGGCAGAGGAACGTGCCAGGTCTGGTGTGGATCCACTTGAATATATGGTGGTATCATCAGCGAACATCAGCACATTGCTGAGAAGGCCTAGGTCATTTATCATGACCAAAAACAATACAGGGCCCAGAACTGAGCCCTGCGGGACCCCATGTTTCATCGGCAGTGGCTGGGAATCGGCTCCACGAACGGACATGATCTGCTGACGGCCATTGAGGTAGGAGCGAAGTGTAGCCAGGACCTCACCAGTAACTCCATAGCTTTCCAGTTTGTCAATAAGAATAGCATGGGGGACACAATCAAAGGCTTTGCTTAGGTCCGCCAGAACCAAAGCCATTGACTCTTTTGCCTCAAAGGCGTCCAAAATCTTAGACATTAGATCAATCATAGCAGAGACAGTGGACCTCCTTCCACGAAAACCATGTTGTGCTTCGGCAAAAAGGCCGTTAGCCTCAAAGTAGTTGACCAACTGGGACTTCATGTCCGTCTCAAAGACCTTGGCCAGGGCAGGATGATGGAAATAGGCCTGTAACTCATCATGGCTTCAGGGTCACCTTTTTTGTAGACAGGGACCGTCCTTGAGACTTTGAGGGAGTCAGGGAAAATTCCACCCCTCAGGCAGGCGTTACAGATTACAGAGAGGGGGCAGGCTATTACATCTGCAACGTACTTAAAAATAGAGACATTCATACCTAAAATCAAAATATTCATGTTTACTTAACAAAATAATGTTAAATATGTCTATATAAATCCAAGCCTATATAAATCCAAGCATATTGTTTAATATCTCGGTACAAGGAAAATTCCTCTAGGAAAAGTGTTTTTTAATACTTAGTTCTGCAGCCCTTTGTAGCTATTATCATTATTATAATTGGACATATTCAATCAATGAGTAAACTATATTGGGACTATTGGAAACGGATGTTCAGGAAAAAATGATTAAAAATAAATGCAAATACATCCTCTAATAATCAGCCCTTTTTTAATTTGTGCCCTAAGGGAACATTATATCAAAAAATATTTTCCTAGAATTTTCCCACCGAAACGTTTTACTCAAGTTGTACAAAGATTTTTATTTACAATTCAAATTCAGTCATCTTTATTCGAATAATTGGTCATGTATGGTTTTGCTAAACTTTTAAATCATTTAGACTTTAATATGATTCATATCGTGAGTATTACTCTTTTATTAATTGCAATATATTTGTAGCAATAAAACTGTAATTACAAGGCCTGTGTTAAAACGTAAATGAACGGTTGTTTTAATAGGGTGTAGACCTACTGCAAATTTAGTGATGTGTTTGTTATACATTTCTAAATCGTTATGAGATAGAATACTCGCAAAGGAAGACAGTTTCCGTACGGTGGCTAGGTCAAGTGCTTTCTTTCACTAATCGATATGTTTTAAAACAGTCTTCATCGCCTCTGACTTAAGCTACTACACTCTATTCTTCTTATACACACATTTAAGAAAAGTCAACTGAACATCGGGAAAATTTGAGGGATTCCCCGATAGTAAGTAACATGTTTAATCTGAACTAACTTATGTCTTCCCTGCGTTGTCTGGGCACTGCGTACACTACTTGTACCAATGCCTAGATGGGATTCCTTCAGTTTCTCCACAAAGGTGAAGGTATTTGGATGTGGCGACTGTCAAAATGACTTGTTGAATCTGCTGTGGAAGCTTTCACAAGCGTTTGTAGATCTCCACGGTAGTAGGAATGGTAGGTAGGAACATCCCAAAAATTTGCTGAATTCTAAGGAGGTGGCAACTTCCGCGCATAGGTTGAAGAGGTTGAAAGTACAACTTGAACCGAAAATAAGTACCTAGCGTTGTAACTTCATATTTCCCGTAATAAATATAGTATTCTTAAAAACCAAGCTATGGTTAGTCAAAATAAAAATTAACAAGTAACAAATAAACTACATTGTGGATATATTGTTATGTTCACAGGTAGAACCGCGTAAAAGAAAGCGTGGTCGTCGCCTTCAGCCAGATTAATACAAAATTTGATAATTTGTATACAAAATTTAGCCTATTTAGAATGTTTGTTTGGTAGTTTGTACGTTTAATTTGTAAGCTTGACTGATTTTAAAATTATTGGTAACAATTTTCTATATATATATATATATATATATATATATAGAAGTATATAATAAATTTATATTTATATTACAGACTTATTGCGTCACGTTTGTATTGGTCGTAAGGATTTCAGCATTAAACAATTAATTCTCTCGGCATTTAGGATTTTTGTGTTCAATAACAATAGCCGCTGCAACGCCGCGGATCCACCTGCCTGGATCACTTTGGCTCAGTTCCGCTCGAACCCGGTAATTAGTTTTTCATCCCTGTCGTTATGACTGCATTTGTTGCTCATTCTCAGTGCAGCCAAGGTCACATGGTCAACAGTGGTGACAAGGGGCGGAGAGACGTTATGACCGAGTGAACCTCTCATTCCATTTGTTCCCGTCATAATGAAAGCAGTAGAACCACACACCTCTCATAAAGGGGGGTTCGCTCCCCCCTGGGTTACAACCGAAGTCTTGGACCATCTGGTACAACGACTACGGACCTCCGTATCTCAAATTCTCAAAAATCGAGGGATGGGTGTCTTCTTCAATTGTGAGGTCGCTTAGTGAGTTTGTCGACTTGAACAGATTCCTCGAGTAACATCACAGCCTGCAAGCCAAAGTAGATGTCCAGCTTAGTCTCCGGAGTGAGGTCTAAATCTACCATTCAATTAATTTCACTTAATCTTTATCTATAAAATCAGAGCCAATGATGAAATATGTTTCATTCAGTAGGGGGTTTTATTCGGTAGGAGATTCTAATAAAAAAAGTTTAAGAGGAGTGTGATCAAGAAATTTTAAAGAACTTAATGTTTTTTATGTAAGTTTGATAAACTTAAGATAAATTTTGTAATAAATCTGTTCTGGAATAAATGGGATTTTATTTTACTAACCAGATTCATCTTAGGGATTATTTCAGTCAAAGAAGGTTTAACCTGGAAAAAATCCCGTTAATTTTGAAACTTTGCGCACTTATTTAGAAGTACCTTAAGATGAAAATACCAAAGGTCCTCGTAATTATGTGGCGAGCTCTAGTGGCAATAGACGGAAACAGTAATTTCTTTTTTTAAGAGGGCCATGGCTTTACTTGACCATGGTGTTGCAACGCAGCAGATTCAGCTTATTGTGCACCCTCCGTCCTTTCAGGCTTCCAGGTCTTCACCCGGCTGAGTGAGAACTCAGTTCGCTACCAACTAAGCTACGGCGCTGTCATTTTTTTATTGCCAACAGCACGTGGTGTTCCTAAGCGGTCACCCATCCAAGTATTAACCACGTCCGACGTTGCTTGACTTGGGTGATCAAGGGGTACATTTCTTGGTTTTTCGTAAAAATCTTGAGTATTGTTGCTCGGAAATAAAAACTTTAAAAGTACAAAATAAAACTTATTTGTTACTTAACTTAAATTTGACACAAAAATTGTATGTACATTTTTAGCGAATTTCCTTTAAGGAATAAGATATTACCGTAGGTCTCATGGTAAGACCTAAGCCCGAGACCATGTCAACTTTTCATTATGGGGGCCCCAGTTCGTCTCTCAAAATCCCAAAAATCGAGTTGAGGGATAAATCATAAAGACAATATATATATATATATATATACAAATATCCCTCTAGTTAATAGTCAATAGTCAATATCTTTTTATTCAGTCATACAATAAATTGTGCATGAATGGCGTCATCTTTACATCAAAGCTAAATCTAACTAAAATATAGAAAACTAAGATATTATTTTCTTCAAACTCAAGCATCATAGTCCCCTCCTACTCAAAAAAGTCTTGAAAATAATATAAGGATGTCTCTAAAAGATAGTTTTTAACTGTTTTTTTAATCTAGAAATGTCGTTACATTCCTGACTTCTGGGTAGGACCGCGTCGTACTGTCGAAGATTTCCGCCGACGTTTCGGATACATTGCAGTACTCCATCTTCAGGGCGAATAACGTAGTCGCGCACAACACAAACTACTATATTACTTCAGTACTATATTACTTGAGTAATATAGTAGTTTGTGTTGTGCGCGACTACGTTATTCGCCCTGAAGATGGAGTACTGCAATGTCTCCGAAACGTCGGCGGAAGTCTTCGGCAGTACGACGCGGTCCTACCCAGAAGTCAGGAATGTAACATCGTGTGAAAACGACCGTGAAAGCCTACATTCTTCTTTGATCTAGAAATGTCTTTTAAATCTTTTATTTTATTGGAAAAACTGTTAAAAAATCTAATTCCTGAATAAGACCTGGTCTATATTGTCCCAGCCTGATCCATATTTGGCTATTTCCAACAACCTTTCACACCATTCTTCCGAAAACCAACACCTCCAACAGTTACAGGACACACTATCAAATGATTTGTGATGGTCCATAAATATACTTACCACATTTTCGCCAGCATCCTCATAATCAATAACAGCTTCCAAAAAGTTTATACTGGCACTTGTAACAGACCTGCCTGAACAAAACCCGTGTTGATCATCAACAAGCAATTTATTTTTTTCTAAAAAATAGGTGATCTGTAAACTCATAGCGCGTTCAAAGATTTTCGAAAAAGATGGCATTAAGGAAATCGGGCGATAATTTGAAGCTGAGTTGGAGTCACCACTTTAAAACCAAGGTTTAATTTTTGATATTTTTAGTTTTTTATGATAAATACCAACATGTGCCAACGGTTTTTTCAGTTCCTCTACTGCAAGTTAGATACAGGAATATCGTCATATCCCGCAGAGAAAGTATTGTGGAACAAATTATCTTTTTAATTTTTTTCCGTTACTGTTTGGGGGATGAAAAAATTCCAAAATAAATTCTCTCAATTTCAAAATTAAAATTCTCTCATATATATATATGTGTGTGTGTGTGTGTGTGTGTGTGTGTGGGTGTGTGTGTGTGTGTGTGTGTGTGTGTGTGTGTGTGTGTGTGTGTGTGTGTGTGTGTGTGTGTGTGTGTGTGTGTGTGTGAACCTATATATATATATATATATATATATATATATATATATAAAACCAAATTTTATCTGATATGTTGGTAAAAAGCGAGAAATTCAATTTTATTAATTTCCCATGAGATTTACATTGGGACAACGTGCAGCGTTTACCACGAGCAATATCTTGGTAACCAACGAACAAAGAGCAATAAATTATCTGTTTTTCAAGCTGAATTCAATGGTCAAAACCAGAACTTTTCTATTTTTATTTTTCTATGCAAAAATACCAAAAACCCATTTGTATGGGGTTTATTCTCTCCTTACCCCCTATCCAATGGTCCGACGGGGCAGATTTTTTAACTCGTCCGAATAAGTACTACTTTATATGTCCGTGACAAATGTCATTCTGATCGTACCTTTTTCACGCAAGCTATCGTGCTTGATGTCAAATATATTTTTATAGAAAATATATTTCCGGTTGTCTAAGTACTTTTTTAATGTAATTTTTGAATCATAAACGTTTCATTTTAGATATTCCTACCATGAAATGCCTTTAACTGTAACATTTTCCTTATTATCCTTTCTAAAAATTAGTCCATATGTGTGATACACTAATATCTCTGATTGTACAAGGGTTAAACAGAGCATACATTCATTAATCACCCAGGGTCTGTATTAGCTTTGATGCCGCTACATAAAAGCTTCCCTGCGTCATATTTAAACAATCAATCACTCCTGGCCTCTAAAAATTGTTCCTCTTGGTACTTTTTCCAATTAATAATGTTCAATGAGATATTAGTAGTAGTTATGAAGGATTGTAGCTAGTTTGTTCATATTTTAAATATTTGAACTAGTTAAGTTTGTACTGGCTGTTCAAGTCAGACCCCTAAACAGAACATGTTTGTTTATTGAGCGTCATATTGTTTTTTGTTCACTTATTAAAAAAAAAAACCTTAATCCATTGGCAATTTCAATTAAAGGGCTTGTCAAGTACAACTCACCAGTGAAAATTCCAAATAAATTTCCAACCTTTTTAAAAATTGACAGCTTTCTTAAAATTTTATATTTTATAAATACACCAATTTTGAAATATGGATGACTTTCATTGGGCATGTAATCTGCTCAGGTATATATCTCATTGTCTTACTTAACGAGCCTTTCAAAATAAATATTCATTTGATAAAAGTTTAAATGTTTTAATGTAGGGTAACTCCTATCCCAAATTGTCAATAGCGAATTTCCCCTATAGAGAAGAAGCTGTTACCGTGGGTATCATTGTCTAAGACCATGATAACTTTTCGTTTTGGGGCCCCCCGAAGCAAAAAACACCAAATATATATATATGTCTCTTAACACGATGGTGGCCGTTAATATGGCCCGATCTAAGTGAAACTACAGACGTGTAACGTTTTGTATACATGCTTGAACTTAAGTTAACTAGCATACCGAAAATGCAGACGAATCGAATAACAAAGACAAAAGTTAGTGTTTTTGCTTATTTTTATGATTTCATTATTAAAAATATATAGGATAAATTGAAATAAAATATGCAGTTTACACATACATTGGCTTAAATTAACAATATACCGAAAACGCAGGCGAATCAAATATTAAAGAGAAAAGTTAATAGTTTTGCTTATTTTTTAATCTCATAATTTTAAAATATATAAGATGGATAAGAATAATATATGCAATTAACACATGCATTTGATTAAATTAACAACATACCTAAATTATAGATGGATTAAATAATAATCACCAAAGTTAATTGTTTAACCCATTTTTCCAATATTACTATTTAAAAAGTACAGGGCAGATAGAATTAATATATGATGCTTACACATGCTTTTACTTAATACTATGACATATCCGAATTTTAGACAAATCGGGAAATAAATACAATAGTCAACTTTTTTGGCTACTTTCTAATTTTATATAAAAAAAAGTTAGATAGGAATAATACATGGTTAATAACATACCCAAATTATAAAAAAAAATCAAGAAATAAACAACAAAGTAAATTGTTTGGCCCATTTTTGTAATTTTATAATTTGGAATATACGAGGTAGATATAATTAATTTATGTCATGCACTTACCTAACTTTACAGTATATTCAAATGTTAGACAAATCAGACTATAAAAATCAAAGTTAATATTTTTGGCCCTTTTTATCATTTTATATCTTAAAATATATAGAGTAGATGGAATTAATATATATCATTTACAAATATACTAGCTTAAGTTGACAACATACCCAAATATTAGACAAATCAACCAAATAAAAAATAAATAGCAATGCCAATAATTTCACCCATTTTATAATTTTATCATTTAAAATATTCAAAATAGATTTGATTAATGTATGCTATTTCCAAGTTCACTTACTTAGCTTAATAACATATCCAAATATTGAAATCGGACAATAAAAACCAAAGTTAATATTTATTACCTGTTTTATAATTTTACATTTAAAAATATACGGGCTAGGTAGAAATAATATATACATCATTTACACATGTACTTGCCTAGATTAACAATATGAAAAGAATTATTAGTTTTACCATTGTTAAACCTAGGTTATATAAATTATATATCAAATTTGTCTTTCTTTTTTAATTAAATATAATATTGCAGTTTCTTGAAATAAGCGATAGTAATTTCATTTTTCATGCACGAATAACTCTTCTGGGTAATATTTATTACAATTTTATTTCTGAATTTTAATTTTTTTTTCTTCTTAACGCAATACGTTTTTCACAAATGTTTTTCAATAAATACTTGATATTTAAACTGATTTATTTTTCATATAATAATATCAAATAAGAAACAGTTCTTTTTATTCAATTTCCAACGGTTTTTCCGCTGTTTTAATTGTATCATCCCGAAAATAAAGACGGCTACTAAAATATAATTTTGAATGATTGTTTTGTTTATCTATTATAAGAATTTGACATTCTTGAGACGAAAAAATGTAAATATTTTAGGGAATGGGTTATGCTATGCTTTTTGCTAAGATGAACAACGGAGAGTTGATTTCTTTGTATTAATGTAAATAGAACTTTCAACAATGAAAACAAATATCATTTACGGCATATCATAATATGCTTGATCTACAATTAAATATTTTTGCATGATTTTTTACCTGTTATGTTTAGATATTTTATCATCAAATTTATTTAAGGAGTTTGTGTATTAGCTAAAGTAGTAAAGTATATATTTTTGTAGAATAGGTTTTTGCAAATGGATCCTTGTTTGTTTCAGCCTTTTTTGTTTTGCATAAAAACACAAACTTTTATTACAGATAATTTCATACGTGCTTAATTTATAGTTTGCAGCAATTTATAAGTGCATGTTAACGTAATAAATTATACTGTTCTTGCAAGCATAAAACAGACATTTTTGTGTGATCTAAAATATGTGTATATATTCAGCCCGTATTGTTTTATTTTGTTTTTCTTAAATTGCTTTTTCCGCATTCATAGTTGTTCAATGCACTTTAATATTTATAAACAAAATTCTAAATATTGTTTGCATCAGCTCAGTTAAAATTCCGAGTATCGTAGAGTGATGATAAAAGCATTTCTTATTGTTTTGTTATTTTCTTTCTAGTTATCAAATTGAAATGTTATTTTTTTTTAATTTTATTTATTCATAGATCTAATTGCCATATAAATATAGTGTATGGTTTGATCAAAATGCAGATACATATTTCTTTCCTTTTTCAAAGTGCACAAATTGTATCATTATACTCAAATGATTGGAGCGACTGAGCAGGCGTCTGAGGCGCTATCAATGATTTTCCTCAACGATAACGACAGCGATAGCGACAACGGCAACTGTCTCTGTTTGGAACTAAATTCTGCAAATAGTTACTCTAAATTTTTTAATGTAAACTCTCATAGTCTCAAAATATTCCATAATAATATTAGAAGTTACTCAAAAAACTTTGATGAATTTTTAGTGTATTTTGAATCAATTAATGCAAATTTAGATATAATTATTTTCTCGGAATGTTGGTTAGCCCATGGAGTGGGGGAGGGGTTACCCATTGAGGGTTATGACGTGCACATGACTACTACACAACGGAACCGTAGTGACGGCGTCATTGTATACACTAACAAATCACTCTCAGTAACTTCACGACAGATAACACTAGGGGACGTTTATGGGATTTCTTTAAACTTTACCTACTGTAATAAAGTTTTTGACTTGTTAGCGATTTACAGGACATTTGACAGTGACCCACAACTTTTTATTACTGAGCTTGAGGAATATTACAACCATATTGATAGAAACAAAATGTGTATTTTTATTGGTGACGTCAATATAAACTTGTTTGATCACAATCTACTAACTGATACATACTTAAATACTTTACTTGGAGCTGGATTGGAACAGTGCGTGGATAAACCTACTAGAGTGACCCAAAATAACAATTCTTGCATCGACCACGTTTTCGTGCGCTACTGTGACATGACTGCCGTGAATGCAGCTGTACTACAAACCAGTTTGACAGATCACTATGCCACCGCCCTCACTATCAATGGCGCCGTACACTCACGTACAGTCACTGCTACTACGACACAAACTTATCTGGACAGAGCCGCCCTTACTGACGCACTTGACTACGCCGACTGGGAACCCGTCCTGAATTGTTATGATTTAAATTTATGTTCCAACCATTTTCATGATATAATTGAGAACTCAATGAACAGCGCTAGTAAACCAATTGTTTTTAAATCAACTAGACATAAAAGAATCAAACCTTGGATTACCGATGCTTTAGTTAAATCAATAAGGGTCAGGGATAAACTAAGTAAAATAGTAAAAAGGGAACCCTTTAATGTTATTTTAAAAAATCACTATCGTCAATATAGACAGAATTTAAGTCGCGAATTAAAGAGGGCTAAGAGGGATTTTTATAGGGATAAAATTCAACAATTTAATCGAAATCCGAAACTATTTTGGGGTGTTATAAACGATTTAGCAGGTAGAACAACGAAGAAAGACTCGTTTCCTATTGAAAACATTCTTCCTGACGAAGTTTTAACTCCACAAATTATAAAAGACCGAATTGCTGACGATTTTAATAGTTTTTTTGTGTCTGTTGGAGAGAATCTTGCCAACGCTATAGACTCAGGCGGGGACCCGGTGGTAAACGACGCAGATTACAGACTCGACTCTAGTTTTACCCTCAGACCGGTGACTGAACTAGACATTTTACGACATGTGACAGCCCTACCAGGTGGCTCTGCTCCAGGACTTGATGGGGTCTCGGCAGATATTCTTAAACAACATGTCCACCGCTTTTTAAATCCTCTTTTGCACATAATCAATTTAAGTTTAACAACGGGGATCTTCCCACAACATTTCAAAACCGCAAAAGTGTTTCCTTTACATAAAGCTAATGACGTCAAAGACAAAAACAACTTCCGCCCCATATCTTTACTTAGTGTTTTTTCAAAGGTCTTAGAGCGTATTGTGAAGGAGCAGCTGGTGGAGTATCTTCGGAACAATGCCATATTATCAGAAACTCAATTTGGGTTTAGAGAAGATAAAAATATTTCTGATGCACTTTTTGAAGTCTGTAAGGAAGTTAATTCTTCGATTTTTGATAATAATCGTACTATGTTAATTTTTCTGGATTTAAAAAAAGCTTTTGATTAAATAGATAGAAATTTACTTTTGAATAAATTAGACTTTATTGGAATTCGTGGTAGTGCCCTCAAGTGGTTCAAGAGTTACCTTTCAGATCGTTCTCAAGTTGTTTCAATATGCGGGGTCAATAGTGATGCTAAACATATCAACTATGGGGTAATTCAGGGTAGCACATTAGGGCCAGTCTTATTTTTAATCTACATAAATAATATAACAAAACTCAATTTGAACGGGAAAATTTTTCTATTTGCTGACGATACATTGATTTTGGTTAAAGGGAAATCATGGTTAGATGTCAGATCCAAGGCCCTTGGTGATCTTTCTTTGATTAAACGTTGGTTGAATCAAAATATTTTGTCTTTGAATGTTTCAAAAACTAAATTCTTGCCAATTTCTTTAAGTACTATTACAGATTATAACTTGCAGGAGCTTCGGATTCACACTTGTGGTAATATATTTAATGATAGCTGCAATTGCGAACCCATAGAACAGGTTTTCAGCTTTAAGTATTTAGGCATTTTCTTTGATTTTCGTATGAAATGGGTTGAGCACATTAATTTTCTTACAGTTAAATTAAGAAAATATATTTATGCTTTTAGACAGTTAAGTGAGATTTTAGATGATAAAGATGTAAAACTAGCTTACTTTGCATACGTTCAATCTCTGCTTTCTTTTGGAATTTTGAGTTGGGGAGCTTGCTATCCAACAATTTTAGAACCCCTCAATATAATTCAACGAACGATTTTAAAGGTGGGATTCCGGAAGCCCCGAAGGTACCCCACTGAAGCTCTTTTCCGAGAATCTAATTTACTAACAATCAGACACCTTTACATATATTTTTTGTTGATTCATATATTTAAAAATTTCAATTCAATTTTTTCTCCCATTGCTCATGAACATTTTACTAGATTTTCACTAAATATTGGAATTACAGTTTTACAGCTTAACAGATCATTTTCTTTGACAAACTCTTTCTATGCAGCGCAATACCTTTTCCGAAACCTAAGTCTAAATGATAGAGCTAACGATTTATTTACCTCTCCATCAATTAGTATTTTTAAGCATCGTTCTAAAAACCTTTTAAGCACTATTAGTATCGATGAGGCCGAGGCCCTTATCAGACCGAACTATGTTAGACGCAACCTTTGACATACTACAAACCCCTGCCCCCCTCTTTAATTTTGTTTACCATCATTACATCCCTCAGACGGTTAGTTGCTGTTTCTGTTGTCGCTAATTTAAATTGATTAATTCTAAGAAAATTATAATTTATTTTACATCCCGTTAATTAAAGTGAATATTTCTCATTATTATTATTATTTTTACTTTTTTTCAGCCTAACTCACAGGTTAGATGGCTTCTCATAGGCTTACGCACAGGCATCTGCCCATGTAGGCCTAATCCTTTATAGGCTTAGTTAATTTATTATTATTTTCTCTTTATGCTGTGTTTTTATGTACTTATTTTATTTTTGTCAGAAAATGGGATAAATAAACGTATTTCATTTCATTTCATTTCATTTCATATACCCAAATATTAGAGAAATCAATTAATAAAGACAAAATTTAACATGTTTGTCTACTTTTACATGTTTATATTTTAAAAGATATAGGGTAGATATCATAAGTTTATACTATTTACAAGTTCAATGGCTTAGCTTAAAAATATATCAAAATATTATACGAATTGGACAATAAAGACCAAAGTTAATATTTTAATGAATTTCCCTTATAGGGAAGATTAGCGAATTTCCCCTTATAGGGAAGAAGCTATTACCGTAGGTCTCATGGTAAGACCTAAGCCTGAGACCATGATAACTTTTCGTTTTGGGGCCCCCACAAGCAAAAAACACCATTCGTTCAAATTTATATATAAACAACAAGGTAAATTGTTATTTACTTTGTTACACACACACACACACACACACACACACACACACACACACACACACACACAGATATATACATCTGTGTATATATCTGTGTATATCTGTATATATCTGTATATATATGTATATGTCTGTGTGTGTGTGTGTGTGTGTGTGTGTGTGTGTGTGTGTGTGTGTGTGTGTGTGTGTGTGTGTGTGTGTCTGTGTCTGTGAGCACGATAACGGCCGAACAAATGGTCCGATCTAAATGAAATTTGGTACAGACATGTAAAGTGGTAATCACTCGAACGAGTTCGTAAACCAGCCCGATCGGACCACCGAAAGAGGGGGGAAAGGGGGATAAACCCCCCCAAAAATGGGTTTTTTGAGTTTTTTACATAGGAAAATAAAATTTATCGAATTTTTGTTGGCGCCATTGAATTCAGCTAAACAAAATTTAGTATCTTGAATCACTGCTCTATGTCCATTGGTTACCGAGATATTGAAGGTGGTAAACACAGTACGTTGTCCCAATGTTAACCTTATGGGAAATATGAAAAATTCTATATCTCGCTTATTTCTCAAAATATCTTGATAAAACTTGGTAAATGGCTTCTTATAGTTTAGATCTACTAAATATTGAATAAAAACCACCCAATTTATTTTAAAATACCTGTAGCAGCAAACCTGCATACTCATTCCCCATGTTATTCTTATGGAGCTTACCAAAACATGTAAAATCTCGCTATGTTAGATTTAAATATATTGTTTTGCATTTGAAATTCGTTAAATGTGTAGGTCTGCTGCAGAGATTGACCAATTTTATAATCTCTCCAGTTAAAATTTAATGAGTAAATAGATTTAACATATGCCATTTACAAGTGCACTTATTTAGGTTAACAACATACCCAAATATTAGACAGATGTATTAATAAAGACAAAAGTTAATATTTTGTCTGGTTTTATAGTTTTATAATTTAAAAGATACAGGGAAGAAGATAGAAATAATAAATGTTATTTACACATGCATTTACATAGGACAACTAAATATCCAAATACTAAACAAAAACTTTAGCCTAAATAATGGCTAAAGTCAACTAAAAAACAGTAGGTAACAAAATTATATACTGTTTCCTAACAGTACAGTACAGTAGCTAACACCTATTTTCGCATGGATACAAAGAAGAAAAAGAGTAATTTATTATACGTCGAGTAGTTTAAATTAATGCAATAGACATATTTATGTAAACAATACACGCATAAGGATATAATAATGAACACAGCCACTATACGCCAACAACTATTTTAACATAGATACGGGTAAGATCCCCATTACCCAGACAGGTGATATTCTCTTAATTAATTAAGAAGCGTACTTCCTGGGAAGTTAAGATTCTCTGGACAAGGGTACTTCCCGGACGGGTAACATTCCCCAGACAAGGGTACTTCCCCAGACTAGGATATATTTACGATTAATACATACTATTTACAAGTTCACTTGCTTAGTTTAACAACATATCCAAATATTATAGATGCTATAGACAAATCAGACAATAAAGACCAAAGTTAATTTTTTTGCCAATTTTATATTTAAAAATATACTGGGGGGGGGGTTAGAAATATGCCATTTACAAATGTACTCACCTAGGTAGACAACATACCCAAATGCTGATAAATGGGTTCAAGGCCAGGAACACAACGATGTCCAAAACTGATCCCCCATAAGAATAACATGGAGAAAACCTGCCGATTTGACCTTTAAAACGGCATTCTTACACTACCAGCGCTATTAGCAGAACGAAACAAAATGGATGTTTTTATTACTTACTAAGTTAATAATATTCATTTTCCCCTACCTGCTATGTTTAGACGTTTCTTTACTCATTTTAATGGGTGAGTAAAATAATATTTTTCCTCCACCTATTATCTAAAGTCGTCTAAAGTCGTCTGGAATAGAATACTAAAGAACTAGTATATATTCCATGGGATTTTCTTACTTACTTTTTATACCACGGGACTAAAATTAATCTACTTTTAGTCCCGTGGGACTAAAAGTAAACTCATAAAAAATACATGTGGATAAATCTGGCAACGCCGCGATGGACAGTGAGAAAATGTGGCAACACTGTCGATTTTAATTTGCTTACTCTAAATTTAATTCAAGAATTTACGTGTTTCAACTTAAGAAAACAAAACTGTATGCATTTAATAGCGAGGTAATAATTTTTTTATATGAATTAAGTTGGCTACACCGAATATAAAAACACCTGATTTAGAGTTTGTTATTACCAATATGCCGAACATTTTAAAAAGATGATTGTTTCTTACATCAAGTACCTAGATGTACCTACAGATTTTGGTAGGTATTTTTAATTAATAGACTTTTAAAAAATAGTGTTAAAAATAGTGTGAAAGTGTGAATAAATGGTTTTTTAAGTTGTCTAAGTAGCTTATATTTTATATTTATATGTGATTCTAATCTAGCCTAGTTTAAAGGAGAAAAGGATCATATAAAGGAAGAGTTATATTGTAACAGTTATTGTTAATAGTGTAGGTGGAGGGAAAATGTTGTGTGCATCAAGGGACTAAAGTGCTTTTTCTCCTTCGGGAAAATTGTCAACAATTAATTACTTAATTAATTTTTCCCTCAGGAGAAAAAGTTGCATTTAGTCCCTAGATGCACAAATAACTATTGTCTTCCGGCGGGAGACAAAGTACATCCATAACAATAACACTGAAATTAATAATTACAAATCTAGCGCTTTCAAGTGTTTACGCAGTCATGCAAATATGTTGAGGTTTAACAGATTGTAGGGAGGAATAATCCCTTAAGAATGACATGGACAACAATCAGCTGTAAGAACGTGAACGAATTAAGAATGTTGCAACAATCAGCTGATCACTGGTGCATGAATGGTTGCAACGACTCACATGCAGGCGCTAATTGCTGATAGAAACAAAATAGATATTGTTTGTTAATTACTAAGATAATGAAATATATTTTTAAAGACTGGCTATTTATTACTGCAGGTGGGGACAAATGTTGTATGTATTTAGAGAGTAAAACACATTGTCTCCCTCGTGAGACAATGTGCTTTACATTGTTTTCACATTGTTTTCACTCGTGAGACAATGTTGTACTTTACACACTCAACACACAAATAATTATTATTTCTTTGTGGTACATTTCAAAACACTTGTAATGGTTAAGAAAATCCCTTTAAAAAAACCCATAACCTGGAAAATCACATTAATTTGGAAAACTTACACACCTATTTAGAAGTATCTAAAGATGAATGTACCAAACGTCCTCGTAAATATGAGACTAGCTCTAGTGGCAACTATCGGAATCATGGTACACCTTTTGGTTTTTCGTAAAACCTTCATAACTGGAAGAAACCAAACCAAAAAATAAGTAAATAAGGTAAGAAGTAGGGTAAGGCAAATTTGGTTTAGTTGGGTGTTCTTACTTTTTATTATTTTACTCGTCCAAATCAAACGTGTTACACTAATTGGAAAAATCATTATTTTATATTCTTTTTTCTTACAGGTTTGTACTGACTTCCAGTAGTAAGCTATTGGTTATTTTTATAGTGACAAAGAAAACAAAACCTTCTAGTTTAAATTATTAATTATTTAATTGGAATTGTAATTATTTACTTAAATACCCTAATGCTGTGAAAAACATCACTTGTGTCAATGTTAACGGACATTTATTCTGCGTTTCAACTTTACTCAAAAAACCTCAATTCTATTGAAAGGAATTTAAAGTTGAAAACACCACTACCTGGTTATAAAAGGATGTTCCAAACAGATATTTCAGCTCCTCAAAGCATTCAATATTTTAAGACCGAACTGTAATTTAAAAAATCTATCTGAAAAAAATATCGGGAACAGCTCCGGAGTATCATGCAGAGTGTACTGAAACTTTTATTTCATGAATGTTTCATAGAACCTAACAATATCTCTTAAAATTCTTTAGTATTCCCAGGGGACAGCCTTTTAAATCTTAAAGATAAACATACCTAGATCCATACCACATTTTTAAGGAGGACATATTGATGTATACCTTTAAATTTACAGTGGTGTAAATCCGGTCGCCAAAGGTTGATATAATCTAAAGCTAACGCTGTTCAAATAAGTTATCATATTGAATAACGTACTATTAATTAATGTACCTTAAAATTTTTGACGACCTGTAACTTTTGATAGAAACCAACTTTAGCGACCCGGTTTGGTGTCCACTTTCAAAGACCTTTAAAAAGGGAATCACTCAAGGGATGCCCCTTGTGAACCCTTATGAGTGTTAAGTCACTTAAGTCCCCTAGGAATGCCAAATACTAGAAAAAACTAAATATTTTAGTTTTCACCAAACAAAACTTTGCGTGAACGCAAAGTTTTCCAATATTCTGCATGGCACTTTAAAAATTAATTAAAACAGTTCTGAGTTTTTTCCACATTTAGGTAAAATATTAAAAGCAAGAGGACCTGTGATTTCTATGTGAATCATACTTTTGTGGGGTTTTATTTTACTTGTAAAGATCTTCAAAATGAGGTACAACTCAAGGCATGCGTACATTTAAGAATGTTAAGACTTCCATCGTGGGCCGTCCCCCCGTCATGATTTATCTCGGTAATTCATGACTTAATGTTTTTATTGAGACAAATACACGATTGCAAAGTTTCAAGTTTAAGTTTTTAATAGTATTTTAAGATATAGTAGACTTTCCTTATTCAGTATAAAACGATAAATAACAATTAATTCTTCAAATATCATAACACGAATAACGAAGAGATGAAATAGTATATTACATTACTAGGCCGGGAATTACAATTTTGCCGGACGAGCATGATAGTTCCCGCGCGAGCGAAAGCGAGTGCGGGATTTTCATGTGAGTACGGCAAAACTTCCCGGCCGTGTAACGTACGATATTTTTCATCATACTACGCAGAAAAGAAACATACCTTCAATCATAACGTAGTCCTTGTATAAACATACATTTCTCAAACCTTCAAACCTAACCTATAACAAGCACTAAGCAGAAAAACATTTGCTACGGATGCAGTGCTGCCACTATATTCCTCTAAAAAGAAACCAATAAACAAGCTTAAACTTCAGTTTGCAACAAATCAGCTGATTGTTTACTTCCGCTCTTTCCGACCTAGGCCGGATAAGAGGTAGGTCGGCAATGGGTAACTTTCGAGCCAACAAAAAGGAACTGAAAAGAGATGTTTCTGTGTTAGTATGATGAAAACGCATTATTATGTTTTATTAAGGTATTTTGAGTATCGGTTTTACTAGAAGGCCTTTTTTTAATAGATTATAAAGTATAAATGTCGTACCTTCAATGGTTTTAACGTAATAATAAAATTTTATGGAAAAACACAAATTTGCAGACAAATAAGAACCAAATAAGAAAGTACTTTAATATTGGAAAGTAATAATGAGTACTTTCTTCGTTATTTTTGTTGAGGACTCAGCTTCTAAAGTTTATGCATAGCCTCGTGAATATTCTGTTAGGCCATAACTGTTTTAGGCAATCCAGCTAATATTTGAAGAACCATTGACTTGAATTAAGTACGCTGCGCTGTCTTGTTAGTAGCTGAGAGCTCTAGTGTACAATTGATAACCTCCAAACTGTCATCGAGTACTGATATCCTATTATCTAATCCTTGATATTGTGTTTGACTGTTTTGTTTCAACTATTTCACAAGTCGGCATAAGAAAGTTTACATAACACCACCATCGTCGCTCATGATTTGAAACGTTGAATTGAATGTCTGTTGACAATGACTGGGACGGTGGCGTGTCCTGTAACTCAGCAACTTGGAGGTCACGAATTGAAGATAGTTATAAGCGATGGATTGTGGACGTGTTGTTCCCTAGTGGGGATTAAAGTCCGCACTATTAACTTCATACATAGGACTGCCCTCATAACTAGACCAGTTCGTAAATTGTAAACCAGGCGAAATTGTGATTCGGATCCCACGTTAAAAATGTAGGTCCCATTGTAATCACCATTGGCTGTTGGGCTATTATGTCAGCCTTGGTCAGTAACAAGACTACAAGATCGCGCCACAATCATCCTACAATCATCCTTCACTCATATTCGCCTTAAAATGCCCCTTACTGCTGGTCGGTGTCTTAATGGTAATCTAAACTAAGGGATGTTTTTTACAGGAGTTCAGTCTTTATTATATAGGGTTATTTAAGTAAATAGTTACGATTCTAATTAAATAATTAATATTTTAAACTAGAAAGTTGTGTTTTCTAAATAATTATTTTTTAAAAATACCTATATCTTACAATTGTAAGTCAGTATAAATCTGTAGCAAGATGAAATTCCGAGTAACAATTTGTCCACTTCAATGTTACTCGTTTAATTTGAACGCTATAAACATTAACCAAAAGGCATTATATCTATTACACTTAACACTTTGAACTGGTTGGTTGGACCGTATTTGATAGCTTGCCCCATTGAGCTGAAAATATGATTTGCTCTTTTTACATACACAAATGAATTAAATAATAACAATGTTTGATGTAAGCGCACCAAAAAAACCAACGTTTTTACTAATTGTTGGTTTAACAGTAATAGAATATTGCATTACTAGGGATTAAAGTGTCAAGAAAAATTACGAGGTCAAGACAAATGAAAAAATCGGTCGGTTAGAAAAATGACCGATTAACGAAAAGAAACTTACCTGCTATTCACCCAAAAAGCTTTCCAATTTAAACCCAAAACTTTATTACCTTTTCACAATATGTTGTTTCAAATATTTCTCCCAACGAGGCTTTCGTCTTGTTTCTGCTATTAAAAATAACCAGCTGCTTGTCTGTTTAATATGTGATCAGGTCAGACTGACAGCAGTAACCAACTATTGACCTCCAGCTGGGACCAAAATGTAGCTTCACCAATCAGGTGGGACATATTACTGACACCTTGATTAATTTTATACTTGTAACCAATAGACCTAAGCTAATAGAGCTGGTATGAAACCGGTAAGGGTCAGGTATTTACGCCACAGGCCATGAACAGCTGACGTCCTCAACTTCAGCTGATTATTTTTCTCCTTAGGAGGAAAAAGAGCTTTCTAAGCCCCGTAACACATTTGATAAAAAAACTGCCATTTTTGTAGCGGTATAACGAAAAGTGAGATTTGCGGTAGATTTCGAGAAGAAAAACGGCTGCTCTTCGTGCAGTATGATAAAGACAGAATTTGGTTATTTATAATATTTTGGCGTTGCTAGGGGTCGGTTCTTGGTTATAACGCAATAAAAATTATTTAAAATATTGGTGTGTTTTCAATGTAAAATTATATTTTACAGGTATTTAAATGTAACAGTAACACATAGCAGGTTATGTGGCGACCTCGGCTGCAAAAGGTAGGTTCAATCAACGTTCAGGTGGGTGGATGTTTATTTGGACATAAATCAAAGTGATGATTTTTTTACCAGCAGTAGCTTTGGGTTGAATCATTTTTTGTGACCAGCTTTGCAATGTCGTTGCCAGCTTTAAAATAAGGCATAGTTGAGGTATGCTTACCTTAAAGAATTTCAAGCCTTCCACCTGGGTCCTCAGGCCTAAAGTCTCTTAGGAATGCCAAAAATCATAAATAACAGATTATTTTTGATTTCATCGAAAAACATGTATATACAGTTTTATTACATTCAGAATTTTGCTTTCATAGCTATTCACACTATTACAGACTTTTCCAACATTTTAGTAGTAAAATAATAAAATCTTGGAGGAGGTGTAACTTCTGTTTGGATCATCCTTTTGCAACCGGGTTAGCGGCGTTGTATTCCATTCTTAAAGGCCTTTAAAATTAGGTACATATCGGGGTATGCTTACATTTAAAAATTCCTAGACTTCCATCGTAAATCGTCCCGAACTTAAAATCGTTGCGAACTTAAAATACACAACTGAAAATTTACATTAAATTTTGATGGCATTTAAAGAGAGATTTAAAACATCCCAGCCTTTTGCCCAAACCTGTGCAATAATTTAGGCATTTTTACAGTAATACGGATTTATTAACTAACTAACTAGTTAGTATTAATAACTAACTAATTAATAATAGCATTCATTACAGTTTTATAATTTGGATTTTGGCTGACATTTGCCACCACTTCTATTAGCAAAAACAAGTTTCATGACGTTTTGGAATCATGAATCTGATCCTGGCCCTAGGAGGGAAAAAGATAGCACATAACAATCAGTGATAACAAATGTCAGCAAAAACCTAATCAAAACATAAACTCACCACTACCGCCAATTAATTTCAATCAAAACATTTCAGCAACATTAATCATCACTCAAGCAATTGTTCATTGTCATTAAAAGTACATTTCAGTTGAAAAATGAACTAGAATCTCACTTCGCCTTTCTATTATTCTGAGCTAATGTTATACTGATTCTCGTGTCACTATTCCATCTTGTAAAGGTTTTAGTAAACTCGTTTATATTAAATAAATTTTATACCCGCAAACCTTGGAAGGATTTAAAATTCTAAGAATTTTTGACAAATTATGATTTTAGTCATTATTTTAAATTTTTTATGAATAAATGTGGACATTAAAAAATACTACATATATATGTCATTCTAACTTTTAGCATATTGGGTTATTTCTACCAAATAATATACAAATAATTGAAATTTATAAGCACAATTATAAGTATTTTATTATTTAAAAATGTTACAAATATGGATATATACAAAGTTAATATAAATTTTGTACACAAACATAATATCACAGGCTGTATTTATAATTCTTTAAATAATGTAGTTGATGACCAACTTGCTGGCTACTGATGACACGTAGACTTTTATTCTTCTAAACTCCAAATGATTGTTGAGCCCGAGAGAAAGGTGTGTGTGGTCAGTATCCCCTAAAACAGTTTATTGTAAATTCAAATCCATTGTTGAAGCGCCTGAACTGTGTTGTAGACTGAAAATAGGTACGTACCTTACGTCAAACAGTTCAATTTTTAAATTAATTTTTACTTCATATAAAAACTGACGTTTTCTTGACGCTACGTTTTACAAGATAAATCGTGTTATTTTTGTGCAATATTCTTTTACTTATATACCATGGTTCAACCTATTTAATGGAATTCAAATTAATTTGTTCCACAATGCTCCCAAAAAATGTAGTGGTGAAGTTTTTTGAAGGAGTCTATTATGATGGTTTCTTCCTATCACATATTAACGATGTTAACCACTAAAAATAAAACTGATAATGTAAAGATATTTCTGATGTATGGAAATTAGACTAGTTTGTTTCAAAAATTAAGTTTTGAAATGTTATTAATCAACAAGATTTTTGGACCATTTTAACAAGAAAAAATTAAATGCCTTGACCAAATTTAAGAGCACTAAAACAATTTCAAAATGATATTGTGATACAATCTATTAGTGAAAAAATATTAAACGTTTACAGTCAACGGACAACAATCTTTGTTGTCAGAGCATCATGACGCTTTATTCTAATCGTGAAGTAATGATTATCCACGATTGAAAGCATGATTATTACATGCTGATTTTTTCTCTCCGAGAACAAGACATTGTTGTTGCTGCCCCCTACCGTCAAAGCCTGGAGTTAAGTTTCTTGAAGGCCTGCTCAGCCACGCTCGGCTCTCTGGGCACTAGTTTTTTGGGGAACTTGAGGGTTTTCCCGTGCTTGACCAGCTTCACTCCTCCCTTGGCGGCGTTGACGTGCCAGTAGATGGTCTCCACGGCTCGGCCGCCCCGCACCACGCGCGTCGTCGGCGGCAGTGCCATCCCAATCAAATCTATGGCGAAAAAATGTTTAAAGGATTTTATGAAAATTGCAGCATACAAGAATAATTAAATATTTCCTCTTTTGAAATTGAATTTAGAAAAATGTATGTTTTAGGCCTGGAATTATGAACCAACTTTTCATGCGTAATAGGAAATTAACACTAAATCCTAGGAGGATATCTGTAAACTCTAATACAAAACGTGGCCAATAGTCTAGATCTATTATAATATAATAGATCTAGTAAGAATCCCAGGAAAACTGTAGTTTAAACGTCCATTGAAATGAAGTACGGATAGAGAGCTTTAATGTATGGAATAAACCTGAGTAATATGATAGATATAAATTAAACGTTATTTTATCTACGACCATTGCAATAAGCACCAATTATGGTATTACAATAAACACTTTAATAATATACATTAAAACACCAAAAACCAAGCAGTACTCTAATGACGACTTTAGAGTACTGGAGTCACTTTAGAGTACTGGTTCTAGACCAATGAGAGCTCGGCATTTGACGGAAGTAGTGTCATAATAACAATTACGCAATTCACACATCAGCTGATTGTTGCATTACGATTCATGTTTGAGTTTACTTATCCCATCAGCTGATTGTTCCACAACGATTCATGGTTCAGTCTGCTTATTTGCCTAACCTCAAATTTTAGTTGACCTATTCCATCATTAGTAAAAGTCATGAGTTTTGTTTAACTTCGGGGGAAATTTTGTCGTATATTGTTGGTCGTAGATAAAATAGTGTATGCAACGATTGTATTATGCCTTTAAGCCACTCGTGAGATATTTAGAACACTCGCTTCGCTCGTGTTCTAACTTACATCTCACTCGTGGCTTAAAGGCATTCATTATACAATCGTTGCATAAACTACTATTACAACATTTTAATACACCATATTGGATAGTAGGAACTTGCAATACTATACAATTTAGAGTACTGGATCATTATGATTGGGTTTTCAGATTAGAATCATATGTTTTGTCATACAGCACTGATATTAATCGGTTCCTAAATTCGTTAATGGAAACATTATTTATTTACAAAAGTAGATTGTTTTAAAAGTTAATTTATAATTGTGGATTCTTTTCTATAGAGTTTGGACAAGTTTAATGGTGTGAAACAAACTGAAGTTTCAAACGAAAAGCAAGAACTCTTTTAAGTAGCCTAGATCCGAACGAATAACTTTGAAAACGTGTGAGTAAGTCTTCTCTTTAGTTCTCATTTTACTTCGACAAAATAAACTCATTTCACAAGTAGAACTATTTTTTTCGGAGTCACTTTTCTTCTTCTGTTTTTAAGTAAAGGTTGTAGACTTTATTCTTAGAAATATTTAAAAACCAACCGACCTGCTTACATTTATTAGGGTAAATGTAAAAAGCTAATCCGTAGATCACTTATTTTGTCACCAATTTACATTTGTAAATCAAATATATAGTTTCTATTTACAGTAAGTTGCTTATATAATATTAAATTATTTATAATAAATCGTGGAATAAGATAAATAATTTTAAAGATGCATTTAAGCCGTGCAACAATTATATCTATTGTATTATATGGGTATCCTATGATACCTCAAAATATTCCTAAATGTATATTTTTTTTAAATAAATAATCCTAGACCACCTGTAAATATTGTTGGGTGGTTTTACTTAATTTTGTCCTTTTTTGGCCTCTATATCAAATCCACTATGCTAAATCCACAATAATGAGTTCATATGGAAATGCAATGTTGTGACATATCATTTAAAAGTATATTTTTCACTTAGTACAATGACATAAACCGTTGAAATAATCTAGATTACTTCTCAAGAGATAATAAATTTGTATAAGAATCTATGATAATAGCCCCTAAGCTGAAATTTAGATGTAAGACTATACTACCTAAAAAAGACTACTTACATAAAAAACAGCTCAAATATTTTCTTGTTATATCAGGTCATCTGTTTCGGCATTAGTACCCCATCAGTTGGTCAAATAAAATTTTTGAAACCCATAAAATACTATGGGAAAAACTTTATTATACCAGCTGAATATGGGGTAATAACCCCAAAACATATGTCCTAATATAACAAGAAACAAATTTTTCATGTTATGAGAATATATTAAGATTTATTTAAATGGATTGAGGTATTTTAATTAGTGAAAACATTTTGTTTAGAATTATTGGTCCCAATGCCATGTTTATATACTAAAAAAGGAATATGTTCTAAAATAAACGGTATCAGGAGACTGACACATATTTTCTCCCTTAAAGCCATTTATAACCAAAAAACTTATAGTGAAATAAAACAAGTTAACAATTAATTATCACACAAATACATACCAAATTTTATCAAAATCGGTTGGTAGATAACGAAAGTATCAGTTTTTAAATATTTCCCATAAGAATAACATTGGAAAACGTACTGCGTTTACCTCCGAACTAAAATATCAATTACCTCCGCAACCAGTTGACGTAGACTTATGATTCAAAATACTAGATTATTTATTTTTTCAAGCCAAATTTATTGGTTGCAAGTATATTTTCTTTGGGAGTTGCAGATTTTGTGAAATTTGAAAAATATGATTTTTTTAACACATAAAACACCATAACTTCTGAACCTGAATTTTTACAGACATGCGAGTGGTGTCATTTTGTTTGTCATCTTAAGCACTAAAAACCATGAAATTTTGATCAAAATCGTTAGAGCCGTTTTTGAGAAATTTGGATTTTTGTCATTTTCTATGGGTTTTTATGGGGTAAATACCCTTGAAAATCAAAAATTTAAAAAAATGAATAATACGCCTGGTATTTTTCACACACACACACATACACACACACACACACACACACACACACACACACACACACACACACACACACACACACACACACACACACACACACACACACACACACACACACACACACACACACACACACACACACACACATATATATACATCCACACAGACAGACAGACAGACACCACGCCAAAAACCACTTTTTTGGATTCAGGGAGCACTAAAACGAATATATCCACTAACAACTCAAATCCGAAAATTTTGACGAAAACAATACTTTCTCCATATACTATGTATAGGGGGGAGAAAGTAAAAAAGGAATTCGATGGCGGCCGAAAATGAGTACTCACTGTATTAACTACCCAACCTAGTTTAGGGGTGAGGGTCTGAGAATATAACAGTGTTAGAGGAGAACTATTATAGGACACGTGGTATGTTACATAAACAGCACAATTGGCTATCATAATATCTGAACTTTGATGACAATTCAAACTACGTGAGCAAACTAGATGAGTTACACCCGGGGCGAAACACAATCAAACATAATTTGCTCACTACCCGATTGTTAACGAACAATAGAGGTATATGTGATTGCCTATTCCTAACGCAAAACTACCACTTGTTGGGAACGGTATGGAAATGTTTGAATATTGTGAGAAATATATACTTTTTCAGTAAACACATGTAACCTGTGGTTTTTGTATGCACTGTATGTGTTATTATTACTACCTGTATATAAAAGAAAGTCCGTTGTTATTCTCTGTTTTATGAACCATGACCCCCCCTTAACAGTACCCCCTTCCTTATTTGACAACGCTGTAGTTTTTCAAAATACAGCGAATACTGTATAAATTTACCGACCTCATAAGAATTTCATATAACGATTCTTTATAAGAGTGATAGTTTGGTTTTCGATCGGGAAAAGGTGTGGAGAATGAGTCAGAGCTCAGGTGCTTATGGTCAGTATTGTAGTGGATAATTTAATAATCTTGGATAATTGAACCGAGCAGTGCATAATGCATAACATAACTAGGTATTTTACTTCGGGAGTGTGGCAATCTACAGGTTGGATTGAAAGTAATTGGAAGCGGTTGGTAACTGGGTCACGTCTGTTAAGGTAAAAGCTAACTGGATTTACCCAAAAAAAGGGGATCGTCTGTCAGATACACTCGCCATTGCCAGCTTTGATGAACCCTACCTACAATTATTACTAAAGAGAAACATATTTTGACCAACCGAAATCACATGTTTTGACTATTTCACAAGTCCACATTATTGTTGTTACATATATCCAAGAGCAGAAGCCCCTATGGCGTGGGCAGAAGCCCACGTCCAAGTATAATTCAGAAACTGTATATTTCGTAACTTATTCAAAATTCCTTCCATGCTTCACCTAGCTATCCTCCTAGGTGTCATAGCTTATCTAGATATTTGAGGTCGGTAGTCATGGGTGATCACTAAATTGGTTGGTCAATAGGTTGACATTCCAACGGCACGGGCTCGGAACAAGGTAGAAGAGAAGGGGTAACGCATCGAGAAAGGGGGTTCCACAAGCGTCAAAACAGGGACCTTTGGTCAATTACATTGCCGGATAGTATATATATTGTAGGGAAGCGTGGCGTTGCAAGACACATAAATTATGGCAAAAAATATTATAAGGCTTATATATTTTGTATTTAGTATTTGCTAATCTAAACTCAATACTAAAAAGACCCTGTCAAAAAACTACCATTAGTAGCAATTTTTCCAAAATGGATTTTCGTGAGTGTACAATAACAAAGTAAATTTAAAAGTCATTAATCATAAAAATATCTGCAACTTCTCTTTAGTAACCTTTTTAGTAAGACCGATAACTTAAGCTGCATCGACCAAAAAATACTCTAGCAGCCATTTTCCAATATGGCGGCTTTATCAATTGTGGTACAACAATATGATCAATATAAAAGTTATAGGCCTTTTCAAACTTAGCAACTTTTCTATAAGAGGTTTTTTTCTTATCTTTACAGTAATAACGATATAGTTCAAAAACTATATTTTGGCCACCATTTTCCAAGATGGCGGCTTGAGCACAAGTTTTCTTTTCGAAAACTGATGGGTTTTTGAAGGTAACATATCAAGGAACATGTGGTAAAAAGTTCCACATGGATACCTATTTTTTCAGTATTTAAAATGACTGATCTATAAGTCTTATAATTAAATCCACGGTGATACCATCTTCATTTCAATAGCAAAAGTGCGCAAACTGAATACTAAAACTTATTTTAATTTTCAAATAAATAAGGTTGTAAATTATTAAAAAAACACTTTGCGCAGGGGTCTCACTTAGGTATCCTAACATATCGTGAACAAAATTAGAGTAACAAACAAGTCTCTAACAAACTCTGAGTAGGAAACTAAGAGTATGATACCAGCCTTCTAAGCTAAGAATAACATAATAAATGTTTAACTATTTTGACATTTATTTTATTGTACTTACCTGGACTTAGCTACTCAAAAATTCAATAATACGATCAATCACAAACAGAGTATCGCAATAAACTGATTATGGCAGTGGCAACCTTGATATATATATATATCAACTGATAGCTCGGCCTAGTCAATAATCACATTGTACTTTACCCCTTCTCAGACCTTCCAAATATAAGAGCAACAATGTAAACTACAGTTTCACCTTGTACCACACAAAAATGAATCTATAAAAGATCACACATACCATTCTTCCGAACCTCCGCAAAACCACCCGTGTCAGAAGTGGTAAGGAATTTGCCCCCAGTGCAGGTAGACGGTTCAATGCCCACAGACTTACTTATTCAAACGAATTTTTCACTTTTTAAAACTTATTGCTTTAAGATATTGATAGTGCTTAGTGCTTTAAGATAACTTATAGTCTCGTATGTAGTATAGATTTGAACACTCTAACAGTATGCTATATTTATTTATTTAGTTTGATTATTTATTTAAAGTTATATTATTAATGTTATTATTATTACTATATTGTAATATTATTTATTTAGCGTTTAGTTTATTAATTAATATTGTAATAAAAATGCCTCTCTGGGCTGATGTGGAATATTGATTAGTTGTGACCGCCGTGCGCAGTTGGATGGACCCTTCGAGGGTCATAAAACTGACCCTAATAAAAAATCTGGCCGCTGTGCTCAGTCGGGGTATCTCAGTCCGGCTGCATATAAACTCGCCAACGTTTCTTGGGCTGTTTCTAACATACAAACTCGCCAACTTTGAAACAGACACAAAAACTAGGGTCAGGAATCCGGCCGGCCACATACAAACTCGCAACTTTCTGACCGGGCAGGTACCTCTTTTTCCGGCTACCGGTGACAATTATTTTCCAGATCCCCTACATACAGACCTCCGCTACTGCTTGATAAAATATTAAGCATTTGGAACATGTTGGCTTTAAAACGTTCATGGTATTAAACATTTAAAACCATATTCATGCTAAGAATATGATAAATTCAGTATAGCATATTTACTATGAATTGCCACATGTTAAGAGACCGATGAATCTGTAAAGGTGCCGCTATATATATAAGTCATGTCACGTCGCGTCACGTTACTTCACGTCCACTTACGGCCAATACGACGATTACGGAGGGGGTATTATTCCACGGTACGCAACGTTCTCATTCACATCCGCATATCAGGATGCGACATCAAAAGTCGCGGGGAAAAGCGTATTAAATAAGTACCCCTGGCGTATTAATTAAGTATATAGATTGTAGATAATTTGATAAAGATACATTTTTATGATAACATCTAATAAAATACAACCTCCAAACTTTAGGTTTGCCATTTCTTTAACATTTGCTATTAACACCTAGGGATTCGTAACCCTTGTACTTTTAAGCTGATACATCTTACTGATTTGTTATATATTATAAGCGATAAGCATCACTATATAATTAGTATTATTGTAAATGATACAAACCGTGGACGCCAAAAACAACACTTTGGACAGTTTTCAGTATGAAATCTGCTATTTTCTAACAGTCGAATGGACGAATGGACGTTGGTAGAGGCAATACATATACGTCACGTCTCCATTCGGCCGATTCGGCCGTGTTTGCTCTTCAGAGCATTCGAGTCGGGCCATGTCGTGACGTGACTTGACGTTTATGTACAGTTCCATTTGATTACACAAGTTCCATTCATCTCGAAAATGGACGTGACGGGACATGTATGTATGTCTCACCTGAAGGTGACTAGTCGTCGATTTTTGTTGATTTTGCAGCAGTAATCTTCACTTTTCGATTTTAGCTGGGACTCGAAAATCCACCCGTACATTGCTAGAATTATCTGATAAATATACAACTCAAATTTAGCAATATAATGAGCGGATTTTATTTACTTTCACATTTTTTCCATGATGAAGGAACGTCTACACTCAATTCCACGTTCACCTTTCAGTACAGGCCTTATGGGAGAAAGCCATTCTATTACCTTTGCTGTGTATATTTCTTTACTAAATAGTATCATGAAAAGGTAAAGTCATCATATGATTGTTATTTCATATAAGTAGTACAAATTAAATTGCCATTTGAAACACATAGCTTATGAAAATTCCATACTGAAAGGTGAATGTGGAATTGAGTATAATTGCATTTTTCCATACAAAGGGTTAAATCATTAGGGAGAAAGGTTATTCTACTGTATACAATTTACAGAATCTCCAAACAACAGGCAGGCGAATTGTTACTTTTTAATTATTTAGACTTTTCTATCCGCTTTTAGTGTTTAAACTGTTCCATAACTAAATTGATGTAATTCAAACTTTAGAAGCGAAAGAAGTCCAATTAATTAAATAGAATTAACAAACAAATTCTCCGCTATCATGAATTTTAAAAATACAGGCATATTGTGTTCAATTCTACCATAGCCTTAACGTACACCTGTGACAGTTTCATCGGCGTCTTAACATGTGGTTATTCATAGTAAATATGCTATAGGCCTACTGTATTTATCATTCATTCTCTTATATGGTTTTAAACTTTAATCACCATAAGCGTTTTTAAAAACAACGTTCCAAATGGTTAATATTTTATTATAATTAATTGAATTATAATTGTTATTTGAATTGCATGGTAATTTAAATGTTAAAGAATAAAGTCGTTCTGAAGCAGCCATGTTAATTGTAACTCTTAGGGAATACAGACTTGAATGCAGGTGCAGTAGCGGAGGTGTGTATGTAGGGGATACGGCGGATAACTGTCACCGGTAGCCAGGGGAGAGGTACCTACCCGCGGTCAAAAGTTGGCGAATTTGTATGTGGCCGGCCGGATTCCTGACCATAGTTTGTGAACCTGTTTCGAAGTTGGCGAATTTGTATGTCAGAAACGGACCTAGAAAAGCTAGTGTGTTTGTACGTACCCCCCCCCCCCCAAACTAAGGTGACTCTTTTTATGATTTACGGATAAGCATTTATCCCTAATTGATAAAACTTGTCACTGGAGGGCTAATGCAGGGCATTTATCAATGTTTTAGCGAATTTCCCCTGAAGGGATGAAGCTATTACCGTAGGTCTCATGGTGAGACCTAATCCCGAGACATGATAACTTCGTTTTGGTGCCACCATAAGCAAAAAACACCATACGTTCGAATTTATATATATATATATATATATATATATATATATATATATATATATATATATATATATATATATATATATAAATATGTATATATGCCATACCTTATGTCTGTTTGCACGAAATCGGGCCACCGAAAGGGGGAGTAAGGGGTATAAATTCCCCAAAATGGGTTTTTGAGGTTTTTACAAAGAAAAACTAAATTTATCGAATTTTGTTGGCACCATTGAAATTAGCTCATAAAAACAAACAATTTAGTATTTTGAATCACTGCTCTGCTCTATGTCCATTAGTTACCGAGATATTGAAAGTGGTAAACATAGTACATTGTCCCAATGTTAACCTTATATGGGAAATAAGTAAAATTCTATATCTTGGTTATTTCTCAATATATCTTGAAAATACCCCCGTTGCAGCAGACCTGCATACTGAGCGAATTTCAAATTCAAAACAACATATTTCAATGCAACATAGCGAGATTTGTCATATTTTGGTAACCTTCATAAGAATAACAAGGGGAATTAGTATGCAGGTTTGCTGCTTCAGGTATATTAAATCTGGGTAGTTTTAACTCAATATTTAGTAGATCTGAACTAGAAGAATCTATTTATCAAGTTTTATCAAGATATGCTGAGACATAACCGAGATATAGAATTTTACTTATTTCCCATAAGATTAACATAGGGACAACGTACTGCGTTTACCACTTTCAATATCTCGGTAACCAATAGCCATAGAGCAGTGATTCAAGATACTAAATTGTTTTTTTTAGCTGAATTCAACGGTACCAACAAAAATTTGATAAATTTTATTTTCCTTTGTGAAAAACTCAAAAAATCCATTTTTGGGGCGTTTTATCCCCCTTTACCCCCCTTCCGGTGGTCCGATCGGGCTGGTTTACGAACTCGTCCGAGGGATTACCACTTTATATGTCTGTACCAAATTTCATTTCAATCGGACCAGTTTTACGAGCGCTATCGTGCTTACAGACACATATATAGATATTTAGATATAGATATATATAAATACCCCAGTTGAAGCAGACCTGCATACTCAGCGAATTTCAAATGTAAAAAAATATTTTCATCCAACATAGCGAGATATGACATGTTTTTGTAATCTCCATAAGAATAACATGGGGAATGAGTATGCAGGTTTGCTGTTACAGTCATGTTAAAACTGGGTGGTTTTATTTCAATATTTAGTAGATCTTATGTAGAAGAAGCCATATACCAAGTGTTATCAAGATATGTTTAGAAATAACGAAGATATGGAATTTTTTATTGCCCCTAAGGATAACATGGGGAATGAGTATGCAGGTTTGCTGCAAAAAAATGGAAATTTCGGTGATTTTAGACTAAAATACGTTAATCTGCAATTCCAGTTCCAGTTCAATTTGTTGTAAAATACGTTGAATCTCATCTAGATGAAGCCACAAACTAAGCTTTATTAAGATATGTTAAGAAATAAGCGAGATATGGAATTTTACTTATTTCCCATAAGGTTAACATTGAGACAATGTACTGTGTTTACAACTTTCAATATCTTTGGAGCCAACTCTAAAATTCGAACGAACGGTTTTTTTTTGCTTCTGGGGGCCACAAAACGAAAAGTTACCATGGTCTCGGGCTTAGGTCTTACCATGAGACCTACGGTAATAGCTTCTTCCCTATAGGGGAAATTCGCTAAAACTTGGTAAATGGCTTCTTCTAGTTCAGATCTACTATATATTGAATTAAAACCACCCAGTTTTTAATATACCTGTAGCAGCAAACCTGCATACTCATTGCCCATATTAATCTTATGGAGCTTAGCAAAACATGTCAAACCTGGCTATGTTGGATTAAATAATTTGTTTTGCATTTGAAATTCGCTGAGTATGCAGGTCTGCTGCAACGGTGGTATTATGTTCATTTATAATTATCAAGGTCACAAATCCTTAAAAAACCAAGCCATGTAGGTTAAATCGCTGTCGCAAAAAATAAACTAAACTAAGATCTACTTTTTCGTTACTTATCCTTTTTTTTATACTCTATAAAGTACTAAAGTCTATATTGCCAAATGTAGGGTGTGTTGTTTTATTAAAGGCCGACAACTTTGAGTAGGCTACGCAGTAGTATAGCAGGCCCCGCCCCCTTTTTAAAAAGCTTTGTTTAGCTTGGTTTAGGCCCCGCCCCTTTCGGTCACGTGATCCACCCCCTTTGTTCTGATTGGTTCCCCACCCTCCTAAGCCCCGCCCCTTACCCTTACCCCAACCCCTCATGACCAATGAGAGAGTTGACCCTCCCCCTGTGAAGGGTGGAAGATGGCGTCCAGCGAAGATGGCGTCCGGCGAAGATGGCGTCCGACGAAGATGGCGCCGTCTCTTGTTCTGTAAGGCTTGTTAACCTCTATGTCTGATATTCTATGGAATATATTACCCATGTCTTGCTCTATGTTTATATCTAAGATGGCGTAGGGAAGTTAAATAAATGTAGGCTGTATGTATGTTAAAGAATATAAAGTTATATTTGTTTTTAAAAAGTTAAAGAAAAGAAATTAACTATCGAAATATAATCTTTTTCGCCCTGTAATTGTTGTTCTACATTGAGGGCATGCATTTATTCTTAGACTGCATGTAGGGCAGTATGTGTGGTGGCATGGGTTTATTACAACCGTGGGAAGCACGTCCATACAGATCGGGCACGTTAATTCCCGCGGCGGCTCGGTTTCAGGAATGCGGCTGCGAACCGTCTCCTGGCTCATTGTCGTACCGGTTTGAACCAGGATTCGTTCGAGTGACGTCTGCACCTCTCTCCACACTTGGGGCGCGATGCTGCTGATGCGATCGACATCTTCGGTGTTGTTGAGGACAGAGTGTGTCAGTCGTAGAATATCCTGAAGCTCCGATCTGGCCGTTAAGAGATGACGCACCGCCCATGGTCTTGCACGGTCGGGGTTTTGCAGATATGGTTCCAATGTCTGGAATCATAAGTAAAATTGAAATCCCCTAAAATTATTTTAAATTATTTATTGTTTAAAAATTATTTCTAGCTACTGTAACATACTTACACTGTGAAAAGCTTGTAGCCTTAAGATTTGAAGCCGTTGTTCACGAATACAGTTGGGGCACCGCGGTGGCTGGGGTTGCTCTGCTGGCGCTGCCTCAGGCCGCTGGGGTTGCTCCGCCTCAGGCTGCTGGGGTTGGTCCGCCTCAGGCTGCTGGGGTTGGTCCGCCTCAGGCTGCTGGGGTTGCTCCGCCTCTGGCTGCTGGGGTTGGTCCGCCTCAGGCTGCTGGGGTTGGTCCGCCTCAGGCTGCTGGGGTTGGTCCGCCTCAGGCTGCTGGGGTTGGTCCGCCTCAGGCTGCTGGGGTTGGTCCGCCTCCGGCTGCTGGGGTTGGTCCGCCTCAGGCTGCTGGGGTTGGTCCGCCTCCGGCTGCTGGGGTTGGTCTGCTGGCGCTGCCTCTGGCTGGTCCGCTGGCGCTGCCTCAGGCTGCTCACTTGGTCCTGCCTCTGACTCCGGCTCTGCCTCGGGGGAATTTGAAGGCGAAGTTAGCGATGAATTGTTGTGGATTTGTAGCAGCAATTCTTCCCCCTGTGCCTGAGATGGATCGAAGTAATCTTCCTCGTCCTCCTCCTCGTCGTCACCGAAGTCAGGTAATCTCTGAAATAAAAAATAGTTATTGATTTATATGAAACCGTTTAGCTGAGCTATAAGCTATTTCCCTAGTCAGTGAACGTACCGTAGGAGCGACCCTCCTGATAGGTCTGGTAGTACTATTTTCTCTTGAGGGTCCAGCACGATCAAGGGGTCCACCTAGCAGTCTACGGAACATGTGGTACTCATGCTAAAAAACAAACAACAAAAGTTAAACAATAATAATAATTGGTTTGTATTAAAAGAGTCTAGGATAAAATAAAAAAATATTAATAAATGTACCTGTATTTGGGTAAGTAAATTGTCTTGGTGAATATGAATATAATGAATGCATTCTCCTTATCCCAGTGCCTCTTATTCGTACAGTAAACGCTCTTAATTGATTTTCTTCCTGAAAAATATTATTAAAATTATTAAACATTTAGGGTTTTTAATGATACATGAATTAATTTTATTGTAAATACAAAAATAACTTTACATACCTGATGTTGAACATAGATCCAATTTCTTTCTTCATGGTGACAATATATAATTACAACATGTCGTTCGGCTATTGGTGAGCTAGCATGATTGTGAATCTCCCTCAAACGGTTTCTTGCTTGTGACTAAAAATAAAAAAAAATATAAATTAACATAAAATTTTAAAGTGTTACTTATATTTGGAGAAATAATTTATTATTTTACTCACATGTGTAATCTGAGTGAATCCTGCAGGGCATGTTGGAGGTATTCCAGGATTTTGGCAAATCAGGAGGTATCGGCGTAGGTCCCAAAATATAATATCTCCTGTGTTGATTAATGTCGGCTGAAAACAAATAAAGGAAATATAAATTTTTTATATAACTAAATAGTATAAAGCGGAACATTAAATTAAAACAAATATTATCTTAAAATTATTTACCAATGGTGTGGTGGATTGTGACTCGTGTATCATGTGTAATAATTCTTCATTATTTTCCTCAAAAATGTGAGAAATCCCAGACGTACTTCTACTAAAACGCGATCGAATTGGAAAAAGACTCCTCTGTTCTTCTACTGACAATGGTTCACCGCCTCTCTGAAAATATAATAAAAAATTCAATTATAAATGTTAACTTAGAACTAAATTATATTATTACTAAATAAAACTTTAATATTAATCTATACTAACCATTAGTCTGATCTGATGCCAGAAAATGCCAAACACCCAGACGCTGTCTTCAACCAAATATATGCCTGTTTCTACTGTGGGGTTGGCAAGTAACCGCATTTCCCTCAGTCTGTCATAACCTGATTGCTGGAAAATTTAAAGTTTATTTATTTTAGCCGCAATTTTTAATCCTTAAAATATAGACTTAAGCTATTAAAACAATACCTACCCAGTGGATATGAGTCAAGCCTGGTGGTGGATCTAAAATCAGCTCGTAATTCATCGAACTGACTTGATGATAGCTGAGAATTTCCCTTCTTTCATTTATAAAAAACACCTCACCCCAATCGGCTGCTGAGTAATGTAGGCCGAATATATCCCACTAAAAAAAGAAGAAACATACATAGGTATTATACTACTAATAATGTTATTGTTAAAACTGTAACATACATAGAAAAATTATTAAACACTTTAATATTAAATTATTTTGATAAAACACTTACATGCAGTACTGATTCTGCGACAACCCCAGACAGCTGAGATATGGAAAGAAAATCTTGCAGGTCACTTTCTGTAGTGTTACTCTGTAAGAAAAACAACCATTTTGTAATCCCAGAGGATTGGTAGGCTTTTGAAAAAACTATCTTCCCTGAAACTAGAAATGAACTTACGGACGATGGAGTTGGTGGGGGTGTATTACCGGTTCCGCCATCGTAATCACCGGCGCTGAAACTGAAACACATGAAAGATACGAACAGTAACATTGTAGCCATTTTCCCAACTGATCTGCCTTAACATCAGGGGTATATTTATACTGGTCCCCCACCAGGCATACGTATGACTCAAGTAGCCTTTTACTCATATGGCACGCCCTCGTTTCCACTTACTCCGCCCAGCAAAGTGACCCGGATTAATAATATTATTTCGTTACTTAAGTGTGTAAAGTAGAATAATTTGTTTTAAAATACTATAATTAACTTTATATATTAGAATTATATAATAATATACTGCATTAACAGTATGTGGACAACAGATAGAAATTATATATAAATAAAACAACATATTTTTTCCTTAGGAGTTTTTAACAAAAACCCATGTTAATTTATTGCTAAATAGCTTAATATTACTACAAGTTTTAATTTTATCTAGCAGTTTATTTAAGTATGATGGTTTATAATGAGCTTTTAAAGATTGATTTGTTCTCTTTCTAATTAAAAACACATGCCTATTTATATTTTTGAGTTGGTTAAAATTATTCTATTAAAAGTAAAAACCAAGAAATGACATAATTATTGTTACTTAAATTGTTAAAATAAAATTCAAGAATAAAATAACTTCTTATTGTAGCAAACATTATTTCCCAAAATGTTTTGGGCTCAAGGCTTTATTATAAATTTGACCAGATTACCGCAGAAGGAAACTGTGAAGGAATGTCGTGCCCTAATTGGCTTATTTGGGACCGCGCGCTTTGGAATCTTGACTCATTAGCCCACTAAAGTAAAGTGGCTTTAATGTTAGGCAATCAAACACCGAAATTGAGTGTCGGCTTTTAGTGCCGAATATTTAATTTGCTAAAATGTTGTTTGGAAAAGAGGCCGTTTTCTCTTTAATGGGTTTGAAAAATATTTTCTAATTTCTGTCCGGAGAAAGAGAGGGCCGTCAGTGGTGGGGTTATCGAAACAGGATTTCCGTTAGATTACACTCTCCTTCCAGTTCATCTCTTCACCATGAAGCAGGAGCTGTTTTATGATACGTGCTACTCGTGCGGCAAAGTGACGTGCTGTACATACATTGCGAAGACAGGGCATGACCGGGAGTGGCGCGAGATATGCTGCGCCTGTAGCGATGATTATCTGGACTGCACAGAGGTGTGGGACCAGCATCCTCCGCCACGGGAGTGCGGTCACGAGGGAGAGACGAGTGAGTAAAATTTTATATTTTTGGTAGATATAATTTTATCAAACTGGTGGGTGAGTAATGTTTATCTTGCGGAAGTAGGCGTGATTAAATCCCAGCTGCTGTGTGTTGTCAGTTCTATTCAAGATGCAGGACTGCGACGACTTTGTCGTGTATAGTGTTTTTTTCTGGCCGCTCTATATGAGTGGTGTTTGTTGTAACCCTTTTTGGGTTGCAAGGGTGACTCCTCACCTTTTGGTGAGGTATCACTACTGTATACCGGGGCCCATTCTTGGGGCCCTGTATTATGAGTGGACACTTAGTTATAATTGTGCGGGGTGTGGCCGGAATTTCTACAGAAAATGGGTTGGGAGTTTAATAATTTAAGGTAAGTTATATTTTTATTTAGAGTGCTCAATTTCCACACCACGGTAGGTCGTAACCAGGCCGTAAGAGCATGGCGCGTTTTTTATTATAGTGAGTTTCCCCAGTAGGCCTATTCTCACTTTTTTAACCACTGCCCCAACCAACGCAGTGGTCCGTGGCAACCATTCCATAACAATTTATTGCCTCCGATATATTTTTGTTCTGTCTTCCCCGTTAGGCTATTTACTTGGAAATTATCCGTTCATATAGCCTAGAAGGTTGACAGAATTTTTTGCTTTTATATATTTTTTGTATTTTTATTTTTTATATTTTTTTTTGTGTGCTTTGTTCTGCAGTTTAGACCATTAATTCCCGGGCTCTTCTAAGGAGTCATATAGGCCTTCCTCAGATCTATATTCCTCAATGTACTAGGCCCTCGGCCTGTGGTGGACAAGGGAAACCAGTGTTCTATGGCAGCTTTAGACCAACCCTTCATCCCTGTGTGGAATTACGTTTTTTTAGAACGACCTTTGCAGGGGTGTCCAACCAACAGACGGGGTGCGTTCAAGACTATGCAATACTAGCTCCCCATGGTCTTTTTCAGAATAATATCTGAGCGTATGATACTGCAGAATACAAGGCACAGTTTTCATATTTTTCTTTATGTTGATTAATAATGCAATCTACTGTAATATCATTATATATATGCAAGCTTTCATCTATCTCTAAGACATTATCATGATATTCTCTTAAAAACTTTGCCTTTTCCAGGCCTTTAGTGTAAATAGCCTCAAATGGCTTACACAAGTTCTCAATCAATTCTTTACTGAAATGAACATCACCTTCCTCCCACTTAATGTGGTGAAAGTTGCGAGTTAGCCAGCGAGCAGTTCTTTTCATTTTACTATCTAGAAAATTGTAACTGTAAGGAGATTTGAACACAAGTTGTGTTCTGTAAGATTTCCCCACAATAGCAAACTCTTTGACAATAAATCTATTGTTATTATCTTTAAACCCATGAAATTCGACTACTGCCTCCATAGTGACAACTCGCTGTATAGGCGGTCGGCAACGCTAGAGGGTAGCTGGTCTGTGCGGTGTTCAGTGTCAGCTAGTACTTGATCAATGTAAACTTTAATTATATCCTCGATATAGAACAACTCTAAGAGACCGCGGCAAATTAAGGGAACGTTCTTTACTAGTTGGTCCCACTCATACCCATTAAGAGTCACAGAGTGCTCACCATCAGAGACAGTTGCATAATAATTGCCAAAGACGCTGTGAACTTTAATACTCTCACCGGTGTTTGTTCCAAAAAAGTATGAATATTTTCCCAACAGTGCTAGAGTAATTAAATTGAAATTATCGCATGCCTGACAAAAACCGTCATACGTCCAAAACACACAGCCCTTTTTACCTTTGATTAAAAATCCCAGACTATTATCACGGTTTTTAAAGACCCCAGTCACAGCGCACTTTGTTAGTTCGACATCCAAAAAGTAAACTGACTTTAACAGAACCCCGGTTAAAAGATTTATAGGCTCTTTGCCCTTTGGAATAGGTATGGGCTCGGTGCTTACCTCGGTACTTACCTCTGTCCCCGGTGATGTCATGGCTGCTACTGACTGATCCCTAAACTAAAATACCCTCAGCTAGAACTACCCCCTCCCCATCCCCATCTTCCTCTGATGAGAAATATTCGTCAGAGGAAGAGGATGAATAGGACGATATGCGGCCTGTGGTTTGCCATTTTATTATAATTTTTTGAGCCCCGGGAGGAATAGAAAATGAACCCTCTACAGGAGCAAGGTAATTACTTTCTAAGTAATGTTTTCTTACCAAACCCCCGTTGGAAGTGTAAAATTCAATTTCAATCCACCCGTGACGAGACATGATGTTACCTCTCCCAGCGCTGATCCCAGACTAATCTCTAATCCCGCATACATCTACTCCCTTATCCTCATGCTTAATGGTTGATGACTCTTTGTCAGAATAGTAATCAAAAATAGGCATAAATTCTTCCCCATCATCAGAGTCGTTGTACCTTGAATTACGTAACTGTATGACTACACTTTTAATATCGTTTATGTTATAATTTCTTAAGTTTATTGCATATTCATTTAGCCCACGTGTCATATGTGTACTTTGACGCGAGTTAATATCCCAATCAAATTCGTGCTTACAAGCCCAACAGTCAATTTTATTAAATTTGGAAAAATAGTTTACTTTATTAATATCTACGGGAAACCCGCTGAGTTTCATGGCTTTACAGGACATGGGCTCAAGACGGATCTGTGTAAAATTATAATTTTCTTTAATGTCCAAACGCAACGGATATCCAAGATATTCAAATTTTTTAACCACCCTACCATCTTTGAATAAAGTTACAAAAACTGCAGCGATGCTGTCTTCTGATAGAGCCATGATGTTTACTCACTGAGAGCTAGCTACAGATTGATCCCCGCTTTGTGATAATTTACCCTCCATTATTTCTATCATAGCTTTGTAGTGATCATGTTTACGTAATTTTACAATAGTTTTAAAAGTACCGGGTGGAGCGTCAAAAGTTTTATCGCCATAGTCTTTAAGAAAACAATCAATACATAACATTACTGTATCAAGTAAAGTCTTTTCTTTATCATAAAACTCTATAAGCACCCAATCCATGTTTACTTACTGATTGTCAACCTTGGACTAACCAATTTCCTCCTACCCGGTAACCTTCCTTACATCCCCCGTGATGGGTGTGTACGAATAATGAGTGTCGTGAATTATTAGACAATAAGCAGAGGTATTAGCTGGGAAGGCATTTTTAGCTTGAATCTCAAGTCTAACATCTACCGGACCTGCTTTAATTGAATCATCTTGCTTTGAGCAGTCAATGAGGTACAAAGGGCACTTTGTTTTGAAATCATCAAAATTTAATATTGGTGAACCAACTCTACCATAGTATGAACTCTGAAAATTTGCATACATATCATAAAACAAGCAGGTGTTTCCGCGTATGTTATCATAAGGATAAAAGTTTGAGTTTAAGTATAGCTTTACATCGAGTAGATCGCAATCATCAAATTGAGACATATCTTTAGTTAAATCGTTTTTTCTATCGGTTTGGAAGGCTAATACAATATACCGAGGCTTTTCAGTCTGATTACTTGTTTTTAGTGTCCAAGAAATTGTATCAGTTGTTGGTAGAGTCGGATACTCAATTAACTCCCACTGGCGAAACGGGATATGTACTGCTGTGTCTTTTTCAATAAATTTATAAAGCCTTAGCTTTTGTCCATCATTAAGTGTTATATGAGGTAGCCGCCAGTAGATTTTTTCAATGTCCAAGGTTAAAGTACCAGCTGCTGTTGTTATTACCGCATTTTCATCTCTAGCTGAGCGCAAAAGAACCAACTCTTGTTTTACATTTACCATTACCTTTTTATAATCCTCAGCAAAACCAAGTAAAAGTCTTAGTGGTATTGAATATGTAAATCCTGTTGTTTTATCGGTCTTTTTGCCAGGGCCTAGCCAGCAAGCATTAATTAAGGAGTTTTTCTCCTCTTCTCGAATTGAAATAAGATTTTTTAAAGTTGTAGTAATACCTACATTTTTTGTTCTGTCTATTTCTTTACCGCAAATTTCATAGCGTATTTCTTCAAACAAAAAGGCTAGCGCATTGTTAATTAATGAAACATCTTGAGCTGTTCCATCAGCTTTTTTGGCACTAACTTTACCGTGTATTAGAATATAGCTTTCGAATGGAGCTGTTATTATGTCTTGTTGGAGCACTGGAATGCGGATCTCGTCATTTGATTTATAAGTAGTTGAAGCGTAAGGCTGATGTGTATGAAATTCCAGGCCAGTGACAGAATCATCGTACATTACTTTGCTGTCTATTGATAACATAGCCATTTTGAAATACTTTGAAACCAAGAGAGCGGAGGAACTTTATATTTTTATAACTTAACCCAATGGCTTTCTGAGCACCACTGAAGCTACCCTCCAGGGGTATATCCCTAAATACCAGACCCATTATTGCGTCTAAGATGAAGTCTCACTGAGATTCTTTCTCCGCGAAAATTAACTAAATCCCCATCTTGGTCTCTTAAAGACACCGTCAAGTTGTTTATTCTCTGACTGATTACAGGCAAATAGATTACATTTCTAGGTATCTCTATAATTTTATAGCCAGGTGGATCTGATGGGTAGAATTCATGTATAACATGCCCCTCAATACCGTTTAAGTACGACCCACGTGTGACATTACACTCTACTCGTATCGAATTGACTCTGATTATATCCACGGGTAATTCAGAAACATAATGCTCATTGGCTTTATAAATCTTTTTCTTAAAACCCAACATTTTCCCCAACTTTTCTCCTTTTTCAAAGTCTACAGGCTCAGAGCAAAACAGTTCAGACTGTAAAGTGTTATTATTAGGCTTTAATGTAAATTTAACATTTTTTGGGAGTTTAGAGACTAAAAACTTTTCAATATCTTCGATTTCATAAGAGCCTTCAGGTATAGTTATTTTTTGATTATCACCATAGTAAAACTCATCATTAACTCCTTTTTCAATGTTTGGTATAGAGTTGTAAGTTGTCAACTATAGTAAACCCATTTCCCAGTCCCCACTGCTTACATCGATTGGAAACGTTAGTTCGTGAGATAAAATACTAGTGGTTCCTGTTAGGCAAAACATCATTGCAAAGGAACTTCAAGCACAAGTGGCCACAAATTACTGAGTTAAAACTTTGTTGTCTCTCATAATTATAGTGAATATCACACCCAGTCAGATACTTGGTTATTTCAAGTGGTGGTCTCAGGTTCCCAAAGCTATCGTAGTAGTAAACTTTTTTATTGACTTTTTTGTAACATACCCAATGGGTTCCCTGGCCTAAAGAGCTGTCTAAATTAATAATTGCTGATTCAAATTTCCTCGGATATTTAGGTAAACTGTCTCGCATGTAAACCCCTCTAAAATGTGGAATTTTCAAAAGTTTTGCATACTTAATCAAGTCATAGTTGGAAAGAGGCTTTATCGGTATTGAGATGCTTTTTTTTTTCTTCTGAGATCTCTTCTTCTTCCTTTTACCTCCACCTTCCTTTCTATACGGTCTTAAATAAAGTCCTTTGCCTCTTGATCTTTTAACACTGCGTTTCTTCCTACGGCCACCGCCAAACTTCGTCTTAGCCTTCATAGCTGTTGTCACGGCCCACGAAGCCGCTTTCTCTCCTACAGATGAGTCTGAGGCCTTAAACCTTTGCAAGCACGTTCTGCCAACTCCTGATCTGCTTGTCTTCGTCTCTCCGAATCTTTGTATCTGGAGTATGCAATATCATGTGCTTTACAGGCTTGGTCTAATTTATTGATTCCCGGGTCTCCTCTAGCTAATCTCTGCTTCAATCTAGTTCCTGGCCCACAGTACTGATAGCCCGGTAGGTGTAATTCTACAGGTAGCAGGTCAATGGCTTTGTTTAAAACAGATGAAATTATGCCTCTTCCCCGTTTGAATGCCTTTTTACATATGGATTGTTTTCTCTTAGCCTTTGCCATTTATAGAAGACCTTTTCAACCTGTGGACTTATTGAACTCCAATACACCACTGCCAGTGATAAACCAAAAACATACAATTTATGTAAAAGTAATCTATAAAAAGATATCTTGCGTGTCTAGTTACTGGGATCTGTAATCATTAGGCTTAGATCACCATCATCCTCTTCAATTATAATTTCTTCTTCATCATCGTGTTCCATTGGCTCTTCCTTTTCTTTGGGTGGCTTTATATTACTTGGTGGCTTAGCTGGGGGGTTAGCTGGGGGATTGGCCGGTGGCTTAGCTGGGGGGTTAGCTGGGGGATTGGACGGTGGCTTAGCTGGGGGATTGGCCGGTGGCTTAGCTGGGGGCTTATCTTTAGAGGGTAATTTAAATAGTTCCTCCCAGTTATCTGTTTCAACAGCCGATCTACTTGTTTGTTTTTTGTTAATATATTTATAAACCAGAGTCCCCAATTTATTTAAGTCTTTAGCATGGTTAGTTTTATAGCTTATTAATGTACGCTCGCATTTTAATATTCTTTTTTTAATTCCATCAAATTCCGATTGTTGAATGTCAACTTTTTTGTTTACAGTAGAAGTATTTTCTTTACAAGTGTTCTCAACGAATGCTTTTGTTGCTGCATCTGTTAATTGTACAGGTGATGCTAAATTACAAAGCCTCTTATTTTGCATATCATAGTTACTATCTTGAGTTAAATTAAAACCTTCACCCTTGGGACCCTTAAGATCCTTGCCACGGGCTTTTAAGCTACGTCCAAACTTGTCAATAGTCATGTTAGCAATGCTTTGAACCTACTATTACCTGCTCCTTTTATGTACCCAGCTTCTCTCAATTCTTCTATAATACTTAATATTTCATTAGCGTGTATTCTGTTACCACTTTCAGTAGACATGGAAATGTGTTTTAATCTTTGTACCAACTCGTTTGGATCATCCCAATGTATAATATCATGGGTCTTTATTGTTTTCCATTGCAATCCTTTTCCACTGCTAGTGGAGGGAAACAACGGCTTGATAATTTTTGTGTATTTTGTACTTTTACTAGCTTTAATCCTACCATCAAACTTGTATCCTTCCCTATGAACATTTGTATTAATCATGATACTTTTATAAGTATTTAAATCATCACCATTGAACACTGTACTATCAGGGACTCTTTTAAAAATAAGTTCATATAATCCAGGTGAACTTCCATACCTAGTACCACCGATAATTATATTTCCATCATCATCAAAGTCCAACTCTTTACTTCCAATCATTAGTTTGTCATTTTCATAACGTGGACCAAAGGTATAGTCGATAATTTTCTTCGGACCAGCATCTTTTATAAACCAAGTCATATATTCCTTTGTTATAGGGTTTTGGAAATATTCATCTATAAACTGGGTAGTTGTGGCCAAGTCTTCTTCATTAGATACCAAGTCTGACAAATCCCCCTGGAGGTTGGGTGTTGAAGCTCTTGATGGTACAAATCCCTCTCTCGCTTTCGGTGTTGATTCAAATGATTCCTCTTCAGAGTCATCGTACTCCATTGGCTCTTCCTTTTCCTCTTTAATACTCTTTTGTTCAGTCTTAATGTCCATAGCATCTTGTGGATTATTTTTCCTAAGTTCTTTTAATAAGGGCTTATACTGTTTTTCTAACATTATTTCATTTTCTTCTGTTCCATCCTTGAACATTTGATACTTGCGTTTTATAGCATTTCTTAGCTCAATGAGCCGAGCTTTCAGGTGTTTACCACTCTGCTCCATAATTGGAAATGATATATTTTCAACTGTATATATAGTTTTAAGGCATCTCTACCTGTCTAAAAAAGAGAGCATGCTTTTTATTTTTTTTAACATAGTCTATTATATCTAATAGTGAAACACCAGCCCTAAAGTTTAATCCTCTATAGTAACTTTCCTCTCTACTATCAAACCTTGGGATTACATATTGTCTTGTAAAACTCTTAAACACAAAGGTTCTCTTCCACCCATCTCTCCACTCTGGTATCTCAGCTACTGTATACTTGTCATTTTCAACTGTTTTTTCCATAAATCTTTTTAATAGCTCCATAGGCCTAGGTTCATTAATGTGTTGTAAAAGATATGAATTTAGAAGCCAAAACTCACTAGGGTTTGCTCCTGTAAACGATCGCCACTGTTCAAATAGGTTTCTGTTAGTTATGCTATAGACTCCATTATTTAGGGAAATACCGAATTTTTCACACTGTCTTGGCAAGCATGGTAGGGCTTCTTTTAGAAATTCTACAGTATACAACCCTTGACAAAGGTTATTAACTCCTTTATAAGGTTTATTTCTTCGGGCTTTGGGGACACTGTCTGGTACCTTTGAATACCCTATATTATAGCTGATATCAATATAACACTTTGATTTTATTGCCTTTTTGTAAATTTTTAAGGGAGGTCTGATTGGGATAGTTCGCTCAGTTAGCAGTATACATTTAGAAGCATAGGGTATTTTACAACCGTATTCCAACATTTCGTTACATATTTGCGTAAAATTTACACTTCCATGAAGGTTACGCAGCGGTAATATTTTACCGAACAAGTCAGGGAATGGTCTAAATCTTGAAATCATATTTTGGGGGTCTCTTACTGTACAATTTCCCATGTCCTCGTGGTAAATTACAAGCTCCAAGGGTATACCTCTTTTTCGCATTTATTGAGAAACGTCAACCATATCTCTCGGTTGTACGTTCTCTCACTCGCGGAAATCATTAATAATACAACAGGTGGGAGCATAGCTGATGGCTTTGGTTTTTTATGACGCCAGCATCTTTTGTTAAATTGGTAGCCATGAGGAGGTTTTCTACTACAATAATTCCCGCAAAACTTTTTTCTATCTTTGTAGTAGTATGAACAAAGGTTTGATTTTACATTATGTAATTTGGTGTTGTAGCCTCTCAAGTCGTTATATGCATAGATCCTAACCATTATGCCTCTGTCACAAAACTGTCCATTCCGATTCGATACCTTCCCTTATATGGATCAGAGGTCTTGTCAATTACCAAAAATCCAAAGTTATCCTGCCAAGCTTTGGCGCACAGTTGTTTAAATTTATCAAAAGACATGTCGGTAGTGATGTGGTCATTATAAATATGTTTTAAATTCATTTCGTCTTGTTTGAATAAAATAACAAAATTACAACTATCTCGAACCAATTGTTTTGGTATGGCGCTGTATGTTTGTCCCAGGTAAAATGTATCAATATTTTTATGCCTTGCCATCGTAAAGTAACTTTTAATGGAATTATGTTTCTCGCAAGAAATATCGTCGAAGATCATAATTGAATTAGGTTTAGCTTTATTAGGATGGATAACTAGGCTGTTGTCGTCAAAGGCGAAATAACCTACTTCTTTTGGTAATACTTTTTTCAAAAACTGATACTTAGGCTGATATAGTGATTTTGAAAATACATAAATATTCTCAAACCTCAACCCATTTGGGTCAAATAATAAATTAAATAAAACGTTAGTTTTGCCTGAAGAACTCGGCCCACAAATTATACAACGTATAGAATCGGGTAATAAAGGCCCGTGTTTATTCTTTTTAACCATGCCTGACCCGATATATTCGTCAAAGTTTTGAACAGGAAATTCAACTTCCTGCTTCTCAATCCGCATCCTAACTGGTTACTCATAGTTGATTACAAAGAGATATATACTTCCCGGATGCCGACACCTACATGAGAGTCAAACCAAGTTCTTGCTATCAATCCAAGTGTCGTGGCTGCTATCATATCCTTTCCACCTTACAAGTAATTTTGAACCCTTTCTCCGTAACACTTTTTCTACCAAATAAACATCACCAGTCTTAGACTTGCTAATTTCTTCAGCATAAAATCCCCCTTTAAGAACCTCTCCTCTAGAGTCCTGAAGAATATATGTAACTGGTTTTGTTGGTTTAATAGCATAAATTTTAAATGTTTCATTTGTCCAGTTGGGAAGATAACCCTTTTTAAAGGTCTTTTTATTTTTACTAATCCTTACACTATCCCCCAACTGAAATTTTAGTTTTTTAAATTTTTGTTTCTTAACTTTATTGATTCTTTTTAAAATATCTTTAACATGTTTTGCCTGACATCTTTTGGTTTCATACCTATAGTTCTATGTTTAGTGTTGTTGTAGGACTTGACAATTTCTGGAAGTATACTTACCCACTCATAGCTACCTCTAGCGGTAAAAAGCTTGTACATTTTTGACTTTAATGTTCTGTTTAATCTCTCAACAATACTAGCTTTGAGTTCGGAAAAGGTGTGATAGTGATTGATTTTATATTTCTTCATTAAAGCATTGACGTGTTTGTTGAACCACTCTGTACCCTGGTCTGTGTGAAAGTTTTTCATTTTATATTTAGCTAAAATTGGCTCCAATGCCTTGGCAACTTCGAGTCCAGACTTGTCCTTGAGGGGAATAGCAAATGCAAATTTAGATAGGCAATTAATCATAGTTAGGATGTACCTAAAACCCCTATTAATTTTGGCATAGGGCTGCATTTCAACGAGGTCAGCTTGATATAGATCATTGAGTAATTTTAAAGTAACTTTACGCCTAGGATAATTTCTCCTCGCTGGTCTATGCAGCTCTTCTGCTATAGCTTTCTTTGCGTCCATTTTAATAATGATACAATTTATTTCTCTAACATTAGTTTTATAGAGTTATTTAATACACTTACATCAGTAACACGCATCAAATAAATAAACATCATACTTGCAATAAATACAACTAGAACAAACAGCTTGTCCGCCAGAGAGTCTATCAGACAGAACGTCATATTTCCTGTTGATAACTGTAGCAGCGCTTAGTCAGTACTAAACGAAATGTGGTGCATAGTGAACTGTTTCGGCTTTACATTTACTTGCCTGAGGAATCAACACCCTCCGTCTCCCTGTGTCATGTATAGGAAGGAGCCAGAGTACGCGGAAATAATCGATAGGCCCCCACCTCCTAGAAACCCAGTCTACGCCATCATAAATCCAGGTTACTCCGGCTAAGTAAGTAGTAGTTATTTTGTTTGCTTGAGTGGGGTTTGAGACCACTCATGTTTACACACCCAGGTTAAACATTATTCCATACATGAGCCAGTCCAGAAAAACTTCACTCAGTTTTCCCGCTTTCACCCAGTATGAACTAATGTCCTCTCCCTTTGAGCAAACCAAGGAAAGAGTTTTTTATCGAATAGTCATAGCCCCACCACCGCTATGACCTGTGAAGGCCTTCCAAAAATAAGCTAGTTGCCTCCTCCTCCATGTTTTTACACTATAATTAATTTACCCCACCGGGCAGTTTGATTGAATGACCCAGGAGCCAGACTATCAACTTTGCCCTACCATCCAGGTTTACGGGTTTCTACACCGCGCCAGGGACCTTCATTCACTCTGAGCTGTTTCAAGGTGTAGCCTAGAATTTTTTAAGTTCCAGACGCCACAGTCTACTAAGCCCTTGATTCACATTCACACCGGGTTTTTCAAAGGAGTAGCCCAAACCCTCTTCAGGTTGGGGCGCCTCAACCTACTAAACCCTTGATTCACATTCACACAGTGGGGTACTTTAATTATGTTTCATGATAACTTCAATTACATTTACAAAGTTGTATGGCGTTAATACATTATTAAAGGCAGTCTCATAGTACATGCCATTGTTGTACGTGAATTCTTTTGCTTTATTTAAAATGTTAATACCATTAGGGACCGGGGATCTTATAAAACAAGGCACAAAGCCCTCATTTTTTGCCTTTTTTAGAGCTCTTTGAAAATTTCTCTTTTCTGTACGAACGCACTTGTACTCACACATTCCATGAGTTTTTTGAAGGGTGTCTCTAATCAAAACACAAAAAACATGAGCTAGATTATCATCAGCAGGGAACACGGCCACCTTTGGTGTCTGTTCTTTTAGAGTTTTATTTAGAGTTTGGTTTTCTTTACAAACCATATCATTAGCAGCTTTCATCTCAGAGTGCATTTGATTGAGTTGATAGTTAGTTTGAAGAGACTTTGAAAGAGATTGTAACAGTTCAGTATTTTCTTGTCTTAGTTTATATTCTCCACGTTTTCTAATAGAAGGTAAGACCTCTTCAAATACCCAGTCTTGAAATTTTTCAGCAATTTGAAGTTTGGATGAAAAGATCAACTGATATAAACCGGGTTCATTAATAAATACTGTATGAGGTTGGGTATTCAAAGGGAGAACCGAATCGGTGCTCCCTATTTCCGGTGTTGTCTTACAGTACTTTGATTTGACATGGTCATTTATTGCTTTTCTAGGTCTAGCATAGCCAAGAATTTCAGCTACATCTTTCCCTTTGAACCAGGGGTTATTTTTCCTATCAAATATCACCATTACTGGTTGGTTGTTAAATACAAACGCAGTAAGGCTAGACATTTTCAACTATGAAATTGAGGTTATGTTAAAGGAGCAGAGATGTCTTACCTCAGCGAGAGCAGCAGCCAAAATGGCCAGAATAATGCAATTATTGAGGGAGCTTAAATTTTTCAAGGTCACTAACTAGATAAAATCAATATGAGTTATTAGTACAATCATACATAGCCTTTAAAAAATCCTCATAAGAGTTATAAGACTCGGGGTGAACACATAAACACCATAATTCCTTGCACAGCATTTCAATTTGATCTGTCTCCATAAGCCAATACATTTTTACAAAATATTCAAATAATTCTTTAGGTAAATTTAAATGAACTAATTCTTTTATACAGTTAATACTATTCCAGACATTAAAAGTAAATTCATAAAATTGTTCTTTAATTAGGTTTTGAGAAGCCATGGTTAACAACTGTTTCACTTACTGTAGTCTTTGAACTTTATAGCCAAAGGGAAGAGTGTCACACTCACCCTCGAGCTTCCTCTTTGGACCTGTAATTTTGAAAACTTTAGTCCCATTTATGGTTACAATATTTCTTTCTTTAGTTCTACGGATTCTCGACTCATTTATTTCTAAGGTCTGTCTAGTCTCACTTAATACCATTTCTTTTAATTTTTCAAAGTTAAGAGTCTGAGAGGTTTTAAAGTTGAGGGTTAGTCCTTTGATCTTACAAACGGGAACCAGAGCCTGCTTGTTGGTTGACCAGACAAGGTATGCATAAGTCTTTGGCCCCCCAGATACAAATTCAACAATAAAAGATCCAGGCCCGTATTCGACCAGCTCGTCAGTCATCTCCCCGAGGTAATCTCCCGTGGGTACCCGGTACAACCCTCCCTTAAAAATGTATAAGACCGAGTCTGTGTCGTAGTAAAGGACCTGACCTCCAAGGGCATCAAGGTGTTCGTAGAGTTTCAATCTAGCCTGAGCTGTGGTATAGGCCGCATTCACTACATTTACATTACTCAGAGGCTCGCCAACTTCTTCCAAGTACTCCCAGCTTACAGCTAGTACTTCATCATTGATGATCTGTAATCTATTAACTTGAATCTCCGGTGTAGTTAGCATTCCAAATAGTGTTTTTGAGTCTCTGATAATGGTAGCCTTTGTTTGGTTTTCACGCTGTCCAAATTTTCCCCAAAAACTGTTCAACATTAGTTTAGCCAATGATCTTAAACCACCATTCTTTACAATTTTGTCCTTTTCCAACTGAATGCCCTCGTGTGCCAAATAGCCTGCTATATACTTGTTCTTTTTCTCTTCTGTCTGACACCAACTGGGGTAGCCTGAAGCCTCTTGTTTCATTTTCAAAAACTTGTTAATAAAATCAGTAAAAAGACCGCCTTTCTCATAAGTGGCTACCTGGTACTCCCACAACTCATACATGTCAAGGATAACATAACCTTTTTCTACTGCTTTTCTGATTTCATCCATTGTCCAAGTTCCTACTATCGCTCTGTCTTGGCTCTCATGTTCACAGTCTTCTTGGTTCATCTCTTCCCCACATGTACGGCACAGTACAAACATCAACTTATTGTTCATCTTAGCCGGGAGTACTGGGTGGTAGAGATCCCTGGGGGGCAGGACTTTACACTTTAGCAAACCATCTACTTCAAGCCTCCTCTGTCTGCACTCATTATCCCCAACATAGATGGTTGGATGACCTAGGGGATATTTGCCATACTTGCACACATACGGATAGAGAGAGCACACATCTACATACTGTATGGTTTCTCCCTCCTCACATTTGTGGTAAGTCTTTGCATTGCCAGTTCTGCCTCCAAAGAACGCCTGCCTTGGGTCAAGGGGGAGGTTGTTAAGAATCGGGAGGGAATCCAAGTGTTTAAGTTTTTGCTGTTTCTTTATTTTACGAAATTCACACTCCCACATCTCGACTACCTCGTAGTCTTGGAACTTTGCAATTTTAGACTTGGTTCTTTCAAACCTCAGGTGGAGTGAGTCAGAGGGATCCTCCTTCAGAGGAGTCTCTCTATTGTAAGGAAAACATTTGGGGCATCCATGCCAGTAGCACCCATGGAACTCATAGATTCGCTCTCCGTCAAATCCATCGACTTTTGAGCCAGAAATCCTAACTTCTTTTCCTCGCCCAGCATGTTTGATTCTCACTCCACGCTTTTCTTCTTCCCAGCTTAGCCACTGTACGGCAGCAGCCGACTGGTTATCAACAAAGCGGTAACCATCCTTTGGAATGATACCAATAGTGTGAGGCTTTAGAAAGTTTCGGCGGAAGGCCAAATTGCAAGCACTAGCAATGGTAACAGCCTCTAGAAAAGGATCAACATTACACTCTTGGAGGAATATTGATCTAAATTTAAGACAGGCTTGGGCTAGGATTTCCACATCTGAGATGCAGTACTCCAACAGTTCTTTTTGAAAATCAAAGACATAGTTTTCTGAGACTTTCTCATTGTACCAGTTTTCAAAGTCCTTATGGGACTTCTCAAACATAGTTTCAGGGCAATAGTACTGCTTGTCAGGCATAGGGCCTACATAGTTCTGGTTCGCAAGAGTGTTAAACAAGTGGGGGAAGTAGCCCTTCTTTCTTTCGGGAGGCAGATCAAAAGCCTTAGGGAGCGCAGAGAGGGCCATGGGGAAATAGCTCAGTGAGTCCACAAACCTCACGTTGTCCAATTCCATTAAAATGATTTTAGAACCTCTCATGACCAATTCTGGTGTAAATTTTGTTTCCTCTAGCACATACTTGAGCAAAAACTGGAAATCAAAGCCTTGACCATTGTGGGCGATTACACAAACATGTTTAAATTGTTTACGTACCTGCAAGACATAGTCCATAAACTGCTGAACCGGGTTAGAGTTGAAGACTCTCGTACGGTTCTTACAAGCCATGCAAAATTTTCCGTCAATGCATTGGTAGCAAAACTGTTGGGAAACACACAAATTTACTTTATGGACTTTTTGTTCTAGGTCAGAGGGGAGGGACTCGTCCTGGCGAGTCTCCAAGTCAAAGAAAATAAAGAGAAAGTCTTTGGATTTTGGCTTGCCATCATTACGCCTCATGTAACATTTATGGTTGGAATCCATGTATGTTCCACAAGGCTTACAAAAAACTTCTCCACACTTGTGGGGTGTGGACCTTTCCCTATAAGAAATCAGTTTCCCACAGTCAAGGCATTTTTTCACAGCTTTGCATCTATCGGCCTGATGGGCAATAAAGCAGTGCTGGTTTCTCAAAGTCAAGTTACATTTTGGACAAGTTATTCCCCCATGCTCCTCCTTACAGGGAGGCGAGATGGTTTGGCACTGGGGACAAAGATTAGAACACCTATGATAACCCTTATGATCATAGGGGACATGACAAGCTCCACAGAAATAGTTACATGTAAAAGCAGCAGTTAGACTAGTAATTACATTGTAATGGCCATTATGAAAGATCAAGTTAATTTTAAATTTTGGATTATCAACCCTACCTTCAAAGTAGACATCACGGCCTTTATTGTCATAGTTGTACACAGTAATTTTACAATCTTTCAACAAGTCCTGAAATTTTTCCAATTCGGGGATGCCAGCACCATTCTCAGAGATCTCCACCCTTGCCATACGAATCAGTTCTTGAGCCATTGTTGTCTGCCTTTTTCTGTCATCTTGCCTGATAGCTTTAAATAGAGAGTCTTTGTTTGCATGGGCAATCGCTACCGCCAAGGCGCGGGGGAGACACAAGTTATCTTTATTTTTAATAACTACAATACCCTTCCTTGCCTTACACTCTTCCTCAAAAGTATTATAGAAGCCAGGCCGAATCCTACCAGAACCTACAGGGAGATTCACTCGGGTACATTCTACTCTAAACGTATCCGTAGACTTGATGGACTCCGAATTAGACTGCACTATACCTCCAAAAATATTCCAAAGAATATCCTCATCAATTTCCCCAGCAGGGCGAAAAGCAACATAACCCGGTTCTTTACTTTTTAAATTTAAACTCTGCAAAGTAAACCCAAGCTGGTCATTTTCATGGGCTTGTTCTTTCATTTGTTTCACAATTTTAGCAAAACCTTGCCTCAGCCAATCAATTTCATTAGTCTCAGGAGGAGGGTTAGAAAATTTAAAAATTGTTTTAGTACCATAAAGCCTAAACTTTTTAACATGAGTCTCCTCATTACTAAGTATTCTAACCGGCTCAACAAGATCAGCCAATTCCATTAGGGACATGGTAAAACAAACTCTAATAGGAATTAAATCTGTAAATACTTACAGCAGTATTACACAATAGAACACACTAGAACAACACAGCACAGACACCTCTGAACAACTTGAAAGCCAGGAACAGAGTGATCGAGGCAAGGTGTAAACCGGTAAAGGTAAACCAATCAGCCAATCAGAGCACAGGACACCTATATACAGCCAATAGGAAGCCCGCTTATTCCAACCAATCACAGCACAGCATTTTACCTTCCCACCATAAATCAACAGGTAAAGGGTATAATAGCCCATAGAGTAAGAGACATAAAATAAGGAGATTCAATTCATATACATATAATAATAGTTTTTTCTGTTTTCTGTTACAGATAGCCTCCCAAGAGAAACCCGCCAAATAGCCACCCCAGATAGCCACCCCAGATAGCCACCTACTACTACTACTACTACTACTACTGCAGCTCCAACACCTTATACACCTTCGCCAGCCACCTTCTTCAGCACCATCTTCAACGCCCTCTTCTTCTTCAAAATGCCTTTCATCCTCAATGTGAGCCGAACCGTACCAGAACCGTTTAAATTAGGACCCCGATACCATCAAGTTTTTCAAATTACATCTATAGACTGCGTCCAAGTTGAAACCTTCTTCCAGTGCATAAGGTGGCATATCGTAAATCAACCAGAAAACATTCTGTGCAAATTTGGTACACACAAAAACATTTCTATCGAATTGGAAAATAGTATAAAATTAGTAGCAAACACACTACCCTTTTATGAACGTTGTATTTATTTAACAAAAAAATTTTTGGAAATTTCAGATGAAGTATTTTTATATTTTGAAGTATTGTAAACTAATAACAGTTTTCCGGTTCTTTTACAATATGCCATCTTAAACTTTTTAAAAACAATTGTTTTAACTACAATTTTTAAATAACTTTACCTTTAAATTTTCAAAATACAAATAACATGTAGTAGTAGTAGGGTTTCATTTTATTTTTTAACTTTTTAAAAACAAATATAACTTTATATTCTTTGACATACATACAGCCTACATTTATTTAACTTCCCTACGCCATCTTAGATATAAACATAGAGCAAGACATGGGTAATATATTCCATAGAATATCAGACATAGAGGTTAACAAGCCTTACAGAACAAGAGACGGCGCCATCTTCGTCGGACGCCATCTTCGCCGGACGCCATCTTCGCTGGACGCCATCTTCCACCCTTCACAGGGGGAGGGTCAACTCTCTCATTGGTCATGAGGGGTTGGGGTAAGGGTAAGGGGCGGGGCTTAGGAGGGTGGGGAACCAATCAGAACAAAGGGGGTGGATCACGTGACCAAAAGGGGCGGGGCCTAAACCAAGCTAAACAAAGCTTTTTAAAAAGGGGGCGGGGCCTGCTATACTACTGCGTAGCCTACTACTTTGAAAAGAGCCTGCCCACAGTTGCGCTTCTGACTGGCATTCTAAAACCGAAGGCAGTTTTGTAAAACCGTTTAAGAATAATCATTTAGGGCCTAAGAGGAACCTAAATGCCAAATTTCAGGATTCTAGGTCTTGTGGTTTTAAAAATAAAACCTAGAGATCGATTGGTAGAAGGCTCTTTTGTAAGTTGTCAGCCTGTACTACAGAAAACCAAATTTGTTGCAATTTCAATATCGGGTATGAATATTTGCCACAGTGGATTATTCCGGATCATTAAGGTTTTTATTCCTGGTACAATTTAGGTTTTGGGCTCGGATTTCGGTAAAAGAATCATTTGCGGTTGACAGCGCTATTTTGGATCGCAGACGGACACAGACAACTTTTATTAAAATATTGCATCTAAAACTTGCACAGTGTTAAGGTCACGAAAAACACACACAATATGTTGACAGTTCAAATTAAACATTTAATTTTCTCTTTTCAGCTGAGTTTTAGCAGATTTTGTGTATTTCCAGTTTTTGCCGCCCGCCGTATTAGGTGCCCGCGACACCAGGGTAAATTACACGATCAGCCCATAACGGGTCCATATAAGCGCAAATTAATGGCCTTCATTTTTAGGCGGATGATTTTATCTGTAAATCTGAATAAAAAAGTTTATGTAATAAATTATAGTTTCCGGCAAAGTAAATGACTGTACAAGCAACTTTAAAATATTTTTCAACTGAAACTAACGTTTTTCCCCCTTCACTAAATTAGTTTAGCAAGAAACTTTATTTTGTAAATTGCCCAATATTGTTATGACAAATATAAGTGATTTTATCAGAAGAGCAATATTAGTAGGAATAGTTGATACATCAATATGACTAATAAGTTCAATACTCACGACTAACGAGATGACCGTATGTGTGATATGTTGGCGTGTGGGAGAAGGGTGTACTACCGCACGTGATCAGCTCACAGAGGCTTTGTACTGGTTACCTTGTTAGTGGCCTGTCATGAAGAGCCAGTGTATAAACCTGGCGCCATTTCTTGGGGCCCACGCCGTCCATAAGACCAATGCCATTAGTCTTAACATTAGTCCATTAGTCATTAGACTTATGGACGGCGTGGGCCCCAAGAATTGGCGCCAGTAATACTATATTCATTGCACTTGCCGTTGCTGTGCCACAAGAAAAATATTTATAGCCTAGGTGTAGTAATTAGTAATTTGACCCTGGTAATATTAGATAATATGAATTTATTCTATTATGGTAATTCAAATGTTATATATCACTGTAATTAATTGACAGTGCTATCAGGTTGTGTTAGCCTTGTTGTGTTAAGACTTGCAAAGAACAGGAAGGTAGCTGCTGTTTAACAAGTTTTATTGTGTGATAGAAGAGTTTCTCAAAGGAAAAGTTTCTTTTCGTTGGTTCTATTAGCAACATATATTTCTTTCTCTGGCGAACCTTTGTGCTTTTGAGCTTACATCTTATGTAAAAATATAAAATCCTTCGACCAAGTATGTCTTTTAAAAATCTTACCACATTATACCTTTCAAAACATCAGGAATTACATTCTTCTTCAATGATCGCAAATAAATCCGGTGCTTCTTTTTTCTAAATTTTTCTTTAACTTTGATTCTTTTATATATTGATGCAAATTATATGTACGCTCACAAATTTTACAGGCAAATAAACAGGTACAAAAATATTAAAATCCCCAAGTAATAAGCTTTAAAACTAAAGAATAGTATATTTCGTCACTAGGCCGGAAAATACTGTTTTACCGGACGAGCGTGACAGTTCCCTCGCGAACGGAGGTGAGTGCGGGATTTCCATGCGAGTGCGGTAAAATTTACCGGCCGTATAACGCACGATACTTTTCATCACACTACTCAGAAAAAACACGCTTTTAATCAAAACTTATTCCTTGCATTAACCAATACGTTTATAAATTCTTCAAACCCAACCTATAGTAAACAAAAAACATGTCCCACCCTGTATATTTTAATAATACAATTACAAAAACTGGTTATAATAAAACTTTGGCCTTTATAGTCTAATCTGCTTAATATTTTGATATGCAGTTGTCCTGGGCTACCAAGTTTGTAAAACGCAGATATTATTCCAATCTACCCACTATATCATAAAATTGCAAGCGAATGTAGGTTGAACAGCTAACTAACTTACCTCTTTACTGTTTGACCTGTATATTATTTTAGTATGCTGTTAAGCTTAGCAAGTGCATGTGTAAATGGCAAATATTTATCCTGTCTACCATTACATTTTTTATTACAAAATTACAAAAAGGGTAAAAATATTAACTTTGCTGTTGACTGTCCAATCTGCCAAATTTTCGTATATGTAGTTTTCCTAGAATAATAAATGTGTGATTGGCAAATGTTATTCCTATCTACTCTATATATTTAAAAAAATTACATTAAAAAGATAAAAATAATAGTTTTAGTCTTTTTGGGCAATTAATCTGTCATTTTAATATATGTTAGTCCTAAGCCAATGCATGTGTAAATGACACGTTTGATTTCTATTCAACTTGTATATCTTGAATCATAAAATTGTAAAAACTGTTTAAAAATCAACTTCAACCTTTATTAACTGATGTGCCTACAATTTCGGTATATTGTTAACCTAAGCAACTCCATGCGTAAATGACACACAATAATTCTATCTGGCCTGCAACTTTTAAATTACAAAAAAATTACAAAAATATGCAAATTACAAACGTTTGTCTAAGATTTGGATATGTTGTTAACACAAGCAACTACATGTATAAATGCCATATAATAACGCTATCTACCCTATATCCTAATAATATATTATATTTTCTATATTTTAAAATTTTTTTAAATAGGCAAAAAATACTGACTTTTGTCTTAATTACTTATTTTGTCTATAACATTGATATGTTGATAACCTAAGCTAGTTTATATGTAAACAGCATATGTTAATTCTACCTTCCCTGTATATTTCAAATAATAAGATTATAAAAATTGACTAATCTACTAACTTTTGTCTTTATTGGACGATTTGTCAAATAGTTGTGTGGTAGTCCTGAGCTAATGTAGTAGTCCCTATGTACGTAGTTGCACGGAAGAAAATGTTAATAACTTTAAGGGTTTGATGAGCTCAGTTGACTGGTATCCAATATATCTAAGTAATTCCGTAGAGTATAAGATAGATTACTTTCTTGGTAATTTTAATTTTGTTGTAAATAGCTCATTTCCTTTTAAAGTGATTAAAAATAAGTCAACCCAGCCCAAGCACAATAAAGTATTAAGTTCTGAATTGAGCCATTTAAAAGATATGTGTGATTGGTTTTATGATGTATATACCAGTTCTGGGTGGGAGTCAGCAAAAGTTCTGAATAGGAGATACAAAAAAAGGTTTAGAGCTCTATTAAAGGAAACTAGGCGTAAGCGAAATGACAACTTGATATTATCTTCCATCAATAAGAGTAAGACTATGTGGAACATTGTCAGAAGGGAATGTAATAAATCAAACTTGGATCTTTCCCTAGGGCCTAATAGCAATTTATGTCCATCCAAGTTCAATCAGTTTTTTATTGAAAAAGTCGTTGAAATTGTTGGAACTGTTGCTTCAAAAAACTGTAGATATAGCTCTATTAATTATTTGGAACAATGCCCTAGACCATCAAGCTCATTTGAATTTAGATTAGTTGATAGGACTGAGGTTGAATGTGTACTTAAGAAAATGAAAAATAGTAAAAGCTCCGATGTTTACGGTTTTAATTCTTTTATGTTGAAGTTAGGCATATTTGATATAAGTGAGGTATTAACAAACATTGTTAACAGCTGTATTTTGAACTCTATATTCCCAGAGGCATTAAAACTTGTTAAAGTAGTCCCAATATTCAAAAAAGGTAGCAAATCGGATTGTAATAGTTTTAGGCCAATCTCTTTGGTTCCTGTTGTTTCCAAGGTGATTGAAAAACTTTTGAACAGCCAAATAGTTAATTACTTTGAAAATAACAAACTATTTAGTGATTGTCAATTTGGCTATAGATTAGGTATGGGAACAATAAAAGCAACTATATCTCTTTATTCAACATTTTTTGAATCATTAGAAGACAAACACAGTGTAGATTCTAAATTCTTTGATTTGTCTAAAGCTTTCGATACTGTGTCACATGATATTTTATTGTCAAAATTAAATTTGTATGGATTTCAAGATTCGGCTTGCCAACTTATTAGGTCTTACTTAAGCAATAGATTGCAGAAAGTGTTTTTCAATAGTAAAGAATCTGATTATTTACCGGTAACTCATGGTGTCCCTCAAGGTTCAATTCTAGGCCCCATCCTGTTTATTATTTATATAAATGACTTACCTTGAATCCTTGGGCCTTCTGCCAAAGGGTACTTATTTGCTAATGATCTTGCTATTTGTGTTAGTAGAACTAAGTCAAATTTATGTAATGTAACAGACATTGATAGTATCACTTGTTCGGTTGAGGACTGGTGTAATGCTAATTTGCTTTGTCTTAACTTGAGTAAAACCCAAGATCGGTAGATTGTTAGGATAGAGATATTGTTAAGTTTTTAGGTTTTAATCTTGATTCAAAATTAAATTGGATGTATCATATTGACAAATTGGCTTGTAAATTGAGTAATAGTAGTTTATGCAACGATTGTATAATGCATGTCTTTAAGCCACGAGTGAGATGTAAGTTAGAACACGAGCGAAGCGAGTGTTCTAAATATCTCACGAGTGGCTTAAAGGCATAATACAATCGTTGCATACACTATTTTATCTACGACCAACAATATACGACAAAATTTCCCCCGAAGTTAAACAAAACTCATGACTTACTAATGATAGAATAGGTCAACTAAAATTTGAGGTTAGGCAAATAAGCAGACTGAACCATGAATCGTTGTGGAACAATCAGCTGATGGGATAAGTAAACTCAAACATGAATCGTAATGCAACAATCAGCTGATGTGCGAATTGCGTAATTGTTATTATGACACTACTTCCGTCAAATGCCGAGCTCTCATTGGTCTAGAACCAGTACTCTAAAGTGACTCCAGTACTCTAAAGTCGTCATTAGAGTACTGCTTGGTTTTTGGTGTTTTAATGTATATCATTATAATGTTTATTGTAATATCATAATTGGTGCTTATTGCAATGGTCGTAGATAAAGGTATTTTCATGATAAGGAAGGTAAGGAAAGTTGTTAGTTTGGATGTGCTCAAGATTGTGTATTTTGCCCATATTCACAGCCACTTGTCATATGGAACATTAATGTGGGGTTCTCAAAATTACAGTGCAAAACTCTTTAGGCTGCAAAAGAAAGGAATAAGATTAATGTGTGGCCTTCCCTCAAGGTGTCATTGCAAAGATAGCTTTAGGGGTCTACAAATCATGACTGTTCCGGCACTGTTTATCTACCAGTGTTTGGTTTATGTTAAAGAAAATTATGAGAATTACCTTGAACATAATATGTGCCACTCTTATAACACTAGAGGAAAAAATAATCTTACGATAAGCTATTACTGCTATGCTAGAACACAAAAGAGCTTCCTTAATACTTCAATAAAATTGTTTAACTCTCTACCATCAAAAATAAAGTATATAGATTTGAAAAACTTGAAAGTGATACTAAAAGAATTGTTAACTAATAACCCCATATATGATATAAGTGAGTTTTATGAAATTGTTCATAATTTAGACTAGACTATCCATCCATATCTTTATGATCTCTGTATTTTTTGTACTTTTTTCTGTATATATTGTACATAATTGTATCGTATATTCTGGAATATTAAACCATTTTAGTATAAGTTAGTATAAGTGACCTGACGTTTGTAATACTTCTGATGTAACTCTAAAGTTTCTGCAATAAATCATTTATTTATTTATTTATTTATTTATTTAATGTATGTGCGAATTGTATATAGTAATCGTACCTACCCTAAACATTTTAAATTATAAAATTACAGAATAGAAAAAATATTAACTTTTGTCTTTGTTGACTGGTCTGTCTGTTGTTAACCTTAGCATGTATAAACAGGTTCTTCCTATTTACCTCGTATATTTTAAACTCTGAAATTATAAACATTGTCTTAAAAATAATTTTACTTTGACCTTTGTTGTATTTTGGGTATAATTTGTACTTTGACCTGTCTATAATTTGGGTAAGTTATTTTGGGTAGCAAGTTCATGGGTAAAAATGTTATTATTTCTATCTAATTTGTAAATTTTAAATTATAAAATTACAAAACAATGTAAAATATTGATCATTTTCCGATCTGTCTGTCGATAACTTAGGCAAAATTTTTTCGTATGTCCAGTATATTTTAAATAATAAAATCACAAAAATGACCTAAAATACTTATATAATTGCAAATAGATAAAAAATAACTTAAGAGTATATTGTCTGATCTTTGTAGGCCTTTATTATTTTATCTATTTAATATACTTACTGGTACAATTGTTAACCTAAACAATTGCATTTGTAAACCGAAAATAATAATATCTTATAAATTTAAAAATTGCCTACAAACCTCTTTATTCTTTACCGTCTTACCTGTCTTTTTTTTGGATATGTAGTAGTCAAAAGCTTGTGTAAAACCCCTTTATAGCTAAATATTGTAAAAATATGCAAAAATATTAACACCCGTCCCGTAATATCATATACTTGGATATGCTAATAGAAACTGTATTGTTCCTACTAATCCAGTACAAATCCAACTATAGCATTGGGAAACATGCAAGAATATTAATTTCTTTCTGTCTTTGACTGTCCAAGGATGTCTGAACTATTGATTCTTACCACTACGCTTAAATTTATCAGTTAATACTAGCTTTTCTCCTAATGGCCTGACTAAACACTTCATGTTTGTAATAAATGGTTTGTGTTAATTATATTTAGAACTGAACAGTAAAGTTATCAATTTTGGTTTTTTGTTTGATTCATCTCTCGTAGTCTTCAGCTATTACAAGTGTAAACATCATATTTCTGTATGCCTTGTTTATTTATTTTTTGTCTATTTTTCCCATGCTACATGTGTAATGTTAAATTGTACAATTACAAAATCAGGCAAAAATATCAGCATTGTCTTTGTAGTCTGATCTAAAAGAATATTTGTTGTAGTTTATAAATAAATAGGGGTAGACATCTAGGTGCCACCCCGTCTAGTCGCCACCTAGCCATAGCGTCAGATCGTCACCACATACAATACACCAATGACGTCAAGGTGTCACCCCGTCATATCGCCACCTTTCTACCCCGATGAGGTGGTGGGTTGACGTTGGCGTACACGTCTGATCGCCAACCTCGCACGCTCGCGTCAAATAACCACCTTTCTGGCCCGAGGAGCCGGGATGTCGTTGGCGTTCACGACAGTCCGTCACCTTGCACGAACGCGTCAAGTAGCCACCCCGCTCTGTTTTCTTCTGTGTACATAACGAGAAAAAACTTTACAACCTTCCTCTGCCTTATAGGCATACATGATTATGATATATTTAAGTGCTTAAAATCTTAAGCACTTGACACGTATTAAAATCTTGCCATCCACGAATAAAAATGTTAAAATCTTGCCACGTAAGTTGTATAAAACAATTCAATTTAAAATAAAAATTATATTAATCAATTCACAACAAGATTTATGTAGAAATTTGTTTGTGAATAAAATTTATAAACGTTCTGACAGGTACTAGTGCAGAATTGCAAATGAAAAATATTATTTTTATTAATTGTACGCTAAAACAGTCTTTTGTCCAATAAATTAATCATTTGCTATAGAACAATATACTAGCCTACTAAGTGTTCAATAAGAATACAACATACGGAATGTAATCTAGAGTTCAGCAATGGACAATGGCACATCAGTGCATACAGAAAACTGCAACCTTTTTGACAATCGAACCCAGAGGTAGACCACTGCATCTGCAAATCAACTAATTAATAATAAAACAATAAATCTATAATTAATAAATATTATTATTTTAATATCTGAAACGGTCACACCACATATCAATTTTGAATGTTAACAAAGACACTTTTTACAACCCAATTATTTGAAATTCAAAATATTTTTAGCTATTTGATGTTTTATGCAAACTTCTATTGGTAACTCTCTGATTATGTATATACATTCGGTTTTGGAGCTTTTAATGAGTAATTGTCGAACATTTTGACGTAGTAAAGCACTTGAAATGATGAAGCAACAGTTATGACTGAAAAGTATTAAATTAGATATGTCACCGATGAAATGAATGAATCAAGTAAAACGCCAATGAGGACAGTTGTAAAAGCATGACATTGACATAATTTCTTACATAAAGAAAATCTGATTGTGATCAGTAAATTTTAACTAAAAAATAATGTGATCAAAATAATGTGATTCATAATAAATATAATATATATTTTGTGCTTGCATAAAATATATAATTACTAGGCAAGGATGATTTTTGTGAACCCTTTTTCTCAGCCTGTATGCAACGTAAGGAAAATTCAATCACAGTGGGAGAAATATACTTTCCCGTGGATTTACACAATCCCATCATAAGCCTAATTTGCTCCAGTTTTTGTGAATTTTATAAAAATTAATATGAAATTATAAAAAAATTAACATGGGCTTTACGTGTTACCATAATGGTTGCGGAATAACAACAAAAAGTAAACAAATTAAGTCACGTGTTCTAACTAAGCCCACATATTTTCTGGTTGAATTTCGACTAGCATGCGATCTCTAGTTTACTCTTATTATGATCCTAAATTGTAAATTTCATCATTTTACATTTTTGTAATACACATGTTTCATAGTAATTGTTTGTCGTCCATAATCCTATGCTTTCGAAGAAGACACACTGTGAATTACAACGGAACAAAGCATAATATTATTGAGTAAATATTATGATTCAGTCACCCTCTTTAATCCAAGGTGGCGATTGGACGCCACCGCACACGACAGATCGTCACCTTTCACGACCGCGTCAAGTAACCACCCCGTCTAATCCCCACCTCTCAAACGGTGGCGATCTGACGCGGACGCACACGTCTACCCGCCACCTCAAAACCGGTTTAAGACGGTGGCGATCTGACGGGGTGATTACTTGTCGGGGTGGTACCTAGATGCGTTCCCATAAATAGTGGAAATCCATAAAATTACAAAATAATTTAATTGGAATTCAGTGCATATGTAAAACTAATTTTGTCAGCATGAGATATTACCCTAGCAGAGAGGCCACAAATATTTACAATTATTAGTCCTTTTGCTGGATATGGTCTTTCTATCGTTAAGCAAAGCAAGTGTATTGTAAATAGCTTAGAACACTAATGTCTTCATAGTTTGAGTTATTTGTGACAGTCATAAGTATTATTAATTTATAAGAACATTATACAAATTACATTACCGAGGCCGATAAAAATATCAACATTTTGTCTTTGTAGTAGGGGTGTGCGAGTACTCGAGAATCGAGCTTTTTCGAGCCGAATATACACTACTCGACTTACTGCAAAATACTCGAAAGTTCGAGTCGAGTAGTTACCCCCGCCGTTTACCCAAAATCGGTACGTGTGAAAGAATATTACGGCCAATTTTCACAATGTCAATCCATCTTTATCAAATATAACTGAAACCTCGTTTGTTATACTTTAAGTAAAAAGTTATTTTTAGTTATTAAAGACACAAACATTTTTATATCAATATCTTTTCTATGGTTTGAAATTATTTATTATTACATCTCTTAAAAAAATTATTTTTGTTATATTTTAGAAACCATTCCAAATAAATAAAACTTAGTTTTTTTAAAGTTACATAAATAAAAATGTACCTTTGTGAATAACCCAAAGGAAATACTTTAATCGCGAATTGAGTTAGGTATTGAGTCAGGTAACTGGTCAGTTTTCATTTCATTTCAAAACCCACGTAAAGGCGGTGACACACTATCACACATTTGCCCGAACAAGACATCACACCACACATCAGACCGCGCAGGGAGATAAATTTTTCGCTCCACACATTCCCCCGAACAAGACATCGGATCACACATCGGATCACACATTCCTCCGAGTGCGGTAAAAGGATCCATCCATAATGATTTACGACTTAATGTAATGTAATTACATATTTTTATAGTTACTATGAATAAGTATGAAGGTACTCATCTAAGACTTACCTAATGGTGGTGCAGTTATAAATAATTTATGAACAGAAACAACGTTATTGAACGACTTATTTTTTAACAGCCATTAAATGGAGTTATTACTATTCTTGCCCGTGAAATATTTGCGTCTTATAGTGCGAAGGAGGTATAAATCGGATGAAGCTGTGGCAAGTTACATGACTCCAAAAAACTGAAATTTTGGTTTATCCAAGGTATTTGCCTGAATCAAGGTTTAATATCTACAGTTCTATTAAGGTTATAAGTTTAATGTTATGGACTTTAATTATTTAAGGGATCACTGGCTGTCATTTGTAAATATATCGAGCGGAAAAAGGTTTATAAAAACTCGAACACTTCTTCAGAAGCAGATAAATAAATGTATTACATTGGTGGTAACGATTGACTAATATTTATACGGTGGAACCTGGATAATTCGTACTTGTATAGTTCGAAATCTTCTTTAATTCGAATATTTTTCTTGGTCCCTGGCATTTTGTATCTAAACAATGCTAAAAAATCATGGATAATTCGAATTTTATTTTGGATAGTTCGAATTTTTTAAGTGCCAAATTAAGGTACATCAATTTCATTCCACGACTGAAAATAGTTACGAATTCATTGGAAAACACGTTTTACTACGACGTTCAATAAAAAATTAACGTCAGACCTATGGCGTGTCAGGTTATGGTCAAATGACTTATCCCATCCACCTCCCAGGCTTCCCACCCTGCCCCAACATCGCTTGTAACTCGACACCAATAAAGTAAATTGAAACAGTACAGAACGCTGACTGGCTTCGGAAAAGGTTTGCGCTCGCCGTGGCAGCGCCACTAGCCTTTTCGCACTTGATTCTGTGCAGAACGGCTCCCGGCAGACGAGCCATGCGCCAGATCTGATGCGCAGTTTTCTATGTCGACACAAAGGCTACTCAACACTGTGACCTCCTTCCCACCCCCCACCAGCCAAACTAACTTCCGAATTCCAGTGTAGCATTCCGTTGTTTTCGATCGTGCTTCAAACAAAGTGTTTTTTATTTGTGCAAAGTCTTGTTTTTAAGTGTTTAAAAGTTTTTACGTAACATTAAATAAGTGTAGTGACCATGTCGACAAAATCTCGGACCTATTAAAACACTCACTTTAGCGGACAGTCAATGAGCGTGTAATTGTCAATCTTACACGAAGTTAAGTTGGTAGCCTGTATCAAGTTCAGAAGTAGCAGAAGGTACTGTATTTTTTCTATCAGAAATGTTTCTTTGTATTGTCGTACGTAGCATCGTACTTAGTTTATTCTTTAGGGTTGTTATTTCTGTTTTATGATTACTGTTTTTGAACCCTTATAATTAGCGTTTGTTGATAAATTTATTCTCTAAGAGTGTCAATTTGATATAGAGGTTAAATTCACAATGTGAAGTTTTAATGTTTTGGCCTCATTCTTTAGAACTTCTTTAATTCGAATTTATGGATAATTCGAAGTTTTTGGCTGGTCCCTTGAGGTTCGAATTATCCAGGTTCCACTGTATAAATAACTAGTGGCTTTTAGGGGCATAAGCCCCTAATAAGGGAAAATTTAAATTAAAACAATTCTTATTTCATATAGTAAGATCTACCTTTATAAACTGGCTTTTAGATTTACCATATGATAATATCTAGAACATGGTTTAAAATAAATTAACAATAACACATGTTTTATGAAAACAAAGCAGCTCTCAATGCTTTTTAAATGGCAGATATTTTACGTTATTTCTCATTTTCTAGCAAGCCTCAAGCAAATTCAGTATTTTTCCCGCCATCACGGAATAGAGAGACCTTTAATGTGAGCCCGCTCCCACCTTTCTACGACTTGCCAGGCGCCCACAATTTTGACGCAAAAAATCGCCTTACGAAATTAAATAAATGATTAAGTACTCAAAACTCGTAAAATAAACTTTTAACTTTAACCCAACTAATCCAAAGATTACACCACACAACCTCTCAGCATAAAATCCGATATTTCACTAACATTCATTGCTAATCCGATTAATTAGGGGTATTGAAAATTTAATGTCAACGCGTGCTGGGCGACGTTCACGACGGCGTACGGAGCGACGTTCGGGGCAAAATTAGACCCTGACACACTATCACACATCATACAAGACACCTTACCAGTCATTTCTTTGATCTTTCGCCATAAAACCGCCTCCAGGGGGCTCGCGACGATGTTCGGTGTGATGTCTTGTGTGATGTGTGATAGTGTGTCAGGGTCTACTCTGCCCAGAACGTCTTTCAATACGCCGTCGCGTTACCGCGCTCGGAGGAATGTGTGATCCGATGTCTTGTTCGGGGAAATGTGTGATAGTGTGTCACCGTCTTAAGCCTTAAACACGTTAGGCATGAAAAATATATCAAATCAAGAATTCTTGTGAGTTTAAGTAAAAGGTTTTTCCTACAACCGCGCGTAAAATGTCAGATTAGGCACCGAAAACCAATCGTAAAACAGCTGTTTACTGAGGAGCGAGCGAAAGTCTCTTTGAAAGTCTTTGGAGCGAGCGCAAAAGTCATTTGCGCTCGCCACGTGATCTTGGTGGAATTAATAAGTTGTGCTACTGCGCATTCAGCGTCAGCTGATTCTCGGGCCAGCTGTTATCATGACGTCATGTGGGGGCTAACGGCTACGACAAAAACATGGCGAGAGATTGGGGAAACTCGACGCGCGCTGCTTTGAATTTAAATTATGACCAAACCAAAACTTCCATCTCGTCGTCCGAGTGCATTTTTCAAAGAAAATAAAATTCTTTATCGATTGGTATAATTTGTTTTTACGTATAGTCTTTTTTATTAATCATTATAGACGACCAAAGGTAGAAGAGTTATCATTGATTATGAAAATACCACCACTCCAATTACGTTTTTTTTTTGAAAAATATAAAGTTTTTCCTTAAAAAACTATTTATTCTTGTTTCTCAAGAAGTTCCCGTAATATCAATGCTAAATTTAGCCATTTTTATAAAATAATACATAAAATACAAATTTAAAAATCTTTTTAAATGCAATTAAATACTGTATTAGTTTACTAAAATACAGCAAAAACTGCAACGGCAAAAATACAATTAGAGTATGGCCAAATAAATATGTTATGCTTGTATCTTAACTTACACTCGGACTTTCAATACATTTTTTTCTCTATAGCTTTAAAATATTTATTTGTAAGGCAAACTATTATAATGGTTTTAGGGTGAGTGCACCAGTGAATGACTGGTTAAGGACGATGTCTCATGTTAATTTGTCATTACTTCCTTATTTCATAGTCACAGTTATACATTTTACTACAGAAAGTTCATTTATTCTTAAAGGATCAAGCAATATTAGTTAAACGCATTCATTTTGAAGGGCAGACCGTAGTCCCATGGCGCTTCAGCCGCGAGGGCGTGTTGCGCACCAGTAGTTAAATGCATTATTTGATGGGAATACTGATTGTAATATTAATTAAAAGGCAACTATATCAATGCTCCAATAAATGACCGGGACTGCACCATTGAATGACCGATCTTGCACTAGTGAATGACCGGTCTCTTTTGGCTGAATAACTGTCAAAAAATTGAAAAATCAGCTGACAACAATGAATGAGAATAATTCAGCTGAGAATAAAGATCATAGCTAGTAAATGACCGATCATGTTCCAGTAAATGACCGCTAAGTTTTTCTCCGGTCATTCATTGGTTTTTGCCCTAGTTATGTTCCAATTTATGACCGCCCTCTGTAAAAATGAACTTCAACATATAGAGCTATGAAATTGATTTTAAATTGTAGGGTAATATGTTAAATATTATTTTATTGCAACACATTTTTTAAATAATCATCATATACTGAATGAATGTAAATCCAGGTAAGCCTTGCAGGAATAGTCACTATAGCAGGAAACATCAAAATCGAAGATAGTGGGACACTCAATATTAAATATGTTTAAAAAGTATTTTCGACTCCAACAATTATAACCAGTGAAATATTATTGTTGTATAATATTCCAAGGCTGATTTTACGCTTATTTTTAATTAGCTAGCCTAGAGAATATGTTTAATACCAGGCTTTCTTAAGCAAAACGGTCATTCACTGGGGGGTGGTCATTCACTGGTGCACCCACCCTATATATGATCTAGATATTGAGCAGAATTATCAGGAATTGAGTGTAAAAAATTTTAGTGAATTTGATAACAAATTTGTGTCTTGAGAAAGAAAATTAGAAAACTTATTGCAGCTACTTGAAAATAAGGCAGCCGAAATATATAATAATTATTCTAAAAGAGATTACTGCGCTTAAAAAAACACTTTAAATTATGAACTTATATACTATGGAAAAATTTAAATCCATTGTAAAGGCTTCAAACTTATAAAGGTATGGAACATATTTTTCTCAATAGATTTCAACTACCTCAAGCAGGAAATTCAACACTTTACAATGCAAATATTTATAGCCAATATTTACAATGTTAGGCAAGTTGAAAACCACATTAAGACAAGAATAAAATTAAAATAAAAGATTTAACCATGAGAAAACTTAATATGTTATATAAATATTAAAGCAGCTCTACTTAATAGGTGAGGAGTTGTGGCTTCAAGACGAGACTATCAGGAAACACCGATGACTATCCATAATCAAGAGTCTGATCTCAATGAAAAGCAGTTTAGTTTGAGTGTTCCGCAAATCTACATACATTAAAACATATTAAATTTGTTTCGTGGGGTCTCTATACATAAACCAATAATTCCTAATGTTAATCTACTTTTAGATAAACTTAATAATTCAATTGGATTTTTTGTATTAAAAAATACCAAACTAGTTTGAATCATGGTACATTATAATATGAACCAGAATACACCAGCAGTAAATAAAAAAAAAAAATGCCAATGCTAGGATCAAATATATTCCTTAAAGTAAAGAATTAGCCTATATGCCATATGCAACTTTCCAACTTATTGATTGATGGATTTAGCGTTGCAATGATAAAAAGTTGTAAGATTGTTCAAAGTTAAAAAGTTGTGTTTGATGAAATATTCTTTGTAGATCTATGGAGATTAAAGATTCTTCTCAATGCTTCTATTGTGTAATCTAAATTTATGTACTGATGATGATAAACTACCTCGACAAATTAAATCAGAGCTCATTATTGATGCAAGATAAGAGTGATAAACTACTGTCTGTGTTGTGGTACTTTTGATTTGTGGCAATGATAAGTTTGAACTAGCAATAAAAATGGACTGTTCATGTAAGAAACACTTTTCTGAAATGTTTCCTAGAGATATGAAAAAATTAAAAAAAAACTTGTATTTGATAACACATGATAATTCCCTCCTTGTACACTCTGAATGGGTTAAAAACCTAACTCTTACATCTCTGAAATGCTGGACATTTTTCATTTGTTTTAATCATTGGATGTACTTTTGTAGTTTAAGCAAGCAACATTACATAGCAGTGTAACTGAAGACTTTTCAATTTTTTATTTATTTCAATTTTATAAATTTAGTTTTAGAATAGTTGATTAATTTTTGTACCGTACATAAACTTGGAAAATATTCTGGATTATTTACTGGTTATGTATTGTTTAACTGATTATGTAGGCCTACTTGTTATTTTTAATATCTTCAATCCAAATCAAAATACTGCAGGGTAAAAAAATATTTTTTTTAATTATGTGAAAGATTTTGTATATTATTAAATTTAATATGCTATATAAATTTAAAAATAGGCATTTGTTGTGATCAAGCCTCCTCCTATAGATATTTTTGGAGAGATTTTAATAATTTAAGTGTTCCAAATAATTACTTTAAGGTTTTTTAGATTTTAGATGTGATTGGCAAGAGTCTGGAGTGGAAATTTTGTAAAATTTATCATTTTTCAAGGTAAGAAGGGGGAAATCCTTCATACCTGCCCCTAAACTTTAGTATTTCTACATATTTGTCATAGGAAATTAAATTAAAACTAAAACAGATGAATACAGCATTATTATGAATCGCGATTTTCAAAGTAATGTATTAATATCATTTTCATCAGAAAAACAATTAACATACCCTGGGTTTATAACCATTCATACATATACACAGTTCAATTATGTAACTGATACAACCGTTGTGGGGGTCCCAGAATAATGGGAGAAGGCTCAAATTGAAGGTCTTGATCCCAGAGACACAACAAAATAGAGACAGCTCTAAAAATTACGATTTGTGCATTACATCTGCGCTATGGCTCCTGCACTACTAACCGGATCAAAACACCCAAACGGTTAGCATAATTTTGATATTGGTAAATACAACATAAGACATGCAGCTGGAATGTAGAACAATGTTTGTAGAAAAGTACCACCTCTCCTCCCTGCGTCTTGCTATCAGCTGATTTGGCCATAGCCGCAGATATAATTTGCAAATTATTCAATATCTATCTGATATAGATTACAGTAGAACTCTGACGATAGGAATCACCGATAATCCAAATCGTTTTAAGGAGTAATACTGGGAGGCGCAACCTTTACTTCAGGTTTTTTTTACGCAACCCAAGTTTAAGATTGAATGGAACAATCCGCATGGATGTAAAAAGTTGTGCTCTCTTCACTAAATACTTAACACATTTTGCCAAGTATCTCTTTCAGTATTTTGTATGAAATTTTTATGTTTATTTTCAGCTGCTGAATAGCCTGTGGGTTGTTTTCATAGGCCTTACTTTTTATGTATCCCCAAAGAAATTAATCTAGTGGGGTCAAATCCGGGGACCTTGGGGGTGTAATCCCTTTACTGATAAAGTAAAATTAGGGTTGCGCTAAAAAAACACTTTGTATGTAGGTACCAGGTGCTATAATAAAGTGGAATTCATTATACAGGGTATCCCGTAACTATCTGGACAAACGTATATAGCGTTGTAGCTTAGGTCAAGACAAACACATTTCACCATAGGAACATGGGTCTCTGGTGCCTAGTTTTCCGTCCATTTTATGTAGTTTTCAACGATACCTTATTTGTTGAGATTGGATAAATATTTACTGAGAAATTAAATTTTTTCTTAATGCTTGACCACTTTTCTCCATTTAAACAATGTTAAAATTAAGGTGTGTCCAACTTAACTGTGCCACCATTGTTATCTCAGAAACTATTGGATTTAGAGGTAACTTTAAATGGGGGACTTCACCTACTTTTTTAAGCCATTTAAAAATATGAATTTCATTTTTTTGTAAATGGCCGCCATTTTCCAATATGGCGGACAACTTTGATTTTTCTTATGGAACACCCTGTATTCTATGACGTATTTGGATTCTACGCTTAATTTCAAGAACTTATTATTCTTTGACATTTTTTCCTAAACGCCAATAGTTAAGTGGCTATAAGCCATTAAAGTTTGATTTTTAACACCCAGTATTTTAACATTGTTTATATGGGGAAAAGTGGTCATGCATTACGAAAAAAACTAATTTCTCAGTAAATCTCCATCCAATCATAACAAATGAGGTATCATTGAATACTACATAAAATTGACTTACTTTTATGTACCTTGCCATTTTTTTTTAAATTAGCGGTTTTTGTGAAATTTGGCATCAAAAAATTTAAATTGCCGCCATTTTTAAACGGTTGATGATATTTTGGTATAAATTTAAACGAAGATACATCCTAATAAGATAAACATTTGTGCAAAATCTCAATGCTGTACCTCAAACCGTTTAGTAATTATCAATTTGTTTGTAAAAAACACATACAGACAGACAGACGGAAAACTAGGTACCAGAGACCCATGTTCCTATGGTGAAATGTGTTTGTCTTGACCTAAGCTATAACGCTATACAGAGTGATTGAAAAGTCTGGGTACGGCTTAATATTTTGAAAAATAATAAACGTAGACCTACAAAACTTGGAATCAAGTTATAAGGCATTAATCTATCTTAACACATATCCAGTGATCCGCTACCTCCTCAGGGGGACGGCCCGTCAGGAGTCAGGAGAAAATCTTAAATGTAAGCATAGGTTGATATGCACATCAAAATAAAGGTCTTTTTTTGTAGAATACAACGCCGCAAACCGCACTCAAAAAGGTTGACCCAGTACAAAATGGCAGCTGTTCAAAGATTCAAATAAATACCAATTTCTTTGAATACAAACAATTTTTATCATTTTAGTTTTTATCATTTTTTATATCATTTTAAAGAGCTTTTTAAGCAAAGAAGAATGCCGCAAACCGCATTCAAAAAGGACCATCCGTTAAAAAATTACTAAAATTACTAAAAAATTACTAAATCCGTTAAAATTAATTTTTTAACGGATGGTCATTTTTGAATGCGGTTTGCGGCATTCTTCTTTGCTTAAAAAGCTCTTTAAAATGATATAAAAAATGATAAAAATTAAAATGATAAAAATTGTTTGTATTCAAAGAAATTGGTATTTATTTGAATCTTTGAACAGCTGCCATTTTGTACTGGGTCAACCTTTTTGAGTGCGGTTTGCGGCGTGTATTCTACAAAAATAGACCTTTAATTTGATGTGCATATCAACCTATGTTTACATTTAAGATTTTCTCCTGACTCCTGGCGGGCCGTCCCCCTGAGGAGGTAGCGGATCACTGGATATGTGTTAAGATAGATTTATATGCCTTATAACTTGATTCCAAGTTTTGTAGGTCTACGTTTATTATTTTTCAAAATATTAAGCCGTACCCAGACTTTTCAATCACCCTGTATACGTTTGTCCAGACAGTTACGGGACACCCTGTATTTCCTGTTTTTATGAGGGTGCCAGCCACTGAAAAACTTTAAATATTGAAGTGGATTGACTTTCTATAGCCGTTTAATTGATGTACTACCTGATTAGTTTTGCTTTTCTTATGCAAACAAGATGAAAAGAGGAAACAGAGCATTCTGCCCCCTCCCCACCAACCTTGAATTATGCTCTAAAGAGAGGATAATACAAGGAAGGGGTGGAAAGTATTTTGGTGTAAGAGTTTAGTAGCCTTATTGGCATAGCAAACCTTTGTAAATAACACAATGAAATAGTTTACAACAGCAAACTCTGTTAGTGACATAAGTCAAACCACATATATTTTAAATATATTCACCCCACCATGAAATAAGCACGGCTAAAACAAGGTTGATACAATATGAGTCTTCTTCAGTATAGTCATGCTACAACATATTAAGGTTTGGTTTGATTGTGATTATCTTTATAAACGGTATTCTAAAGTAAGTGGGTTATTCACTAGTATGTAAATAATTGTGTTAACAGTACAAATTGTATGTGTAAAATGAAAAAAAGTCATTTCTCTGCACAACTTAAAGTTTTGAGAAATTGTGGACCACCACCTTTTCCATCAGACCTAAACACACCTATGTGTTCAAGTATGGTGTTCAGACCTAAACAGACCTAAACATACACATCAGACCTATACTTATATCAGACCTGTTAAGTAGGCTACATCAGACCTAAACAGCATTTACAGAATCTCCTTTAAAAAAGTGAGGATGGAGTGAATTACATTAATTCATAAAACCTAGTAGGGATGTTTTAAAGTGAATATGGATATAAAAGATTATGATAGAATGTATGATAAACCAGCTGATTCATTTGCAGAATTATTAATTAATAGCCTATTAATCGATGGTAGCTGTGTCCAGATTTGAACTTTTGCAACATTTTCTCAGGATATCTAATTGCTTAGGTTTTAACTAGCAATCAATGATGATGCATGAGTGGAGTAACTGGAATTTTGACTAATTAGGTAAATTTTTGTGTAAATTATAACTTATCCACAACATGATGAAGCCTTAATCTCAAGCTAGCTTTTGTAGGCCCCAAATCAAGTATTAACAAATAGGCTGGCAAGCAATAAACTGATAATGTATTCTCTTTAATAATAAACAAGGAAAGTAAAAAAATAATTAAAAATAACCTTATAAAATTTGAATTTTGGATACAATTTGAAAAGCTTCTCTTGAGAAAATTTGGACAACAAACGGATGCATTTGTTATCTAGTTCGCGAACGTCTAAGCTAAATGTGCTACCATACAATTTGGAGACACTGACATTTTCAATCAGAGAAATCACATTTGTTTTAATGATAGCGCCTATAACAACAAATAACATGAGTTGATGTTTTAAAATTGAACCTGTATTTTATTGTAAATCCGGAATATTTTTGGCAAAAAAGGTTGTCCTGCAAAAAGGGATATGTTTGTTTTCTAGCACCCTATACAAAAGTTGTTTTTTTGTTAAAGGAACTAGGAACTTAAATTTTTTATTGCTTAGCTTGAGTGAGTTTAATTATTTGGAAATATTAATTATTTAAATATTTGCTAATGTAGAATTAAAAGTTTGAGCATAATGGGCGAGACAATCCTTTAATTTTATTGTTTTAATTAGATTATAATTGACACAAATGTAATGAAGTATGCACGACTTGTTATAGGCCTATATTTCGAAAATTGTCCTATAATAATTGTTTTCTTCACTCACAAACATCTTAAAAACAAGCGAAAAATGTATTGAGAGTCAAAGTGTAACATAAGGTACAAACAATTATTCATATCGCCCCACTTTTAATTTGCTGTTGGCCTAATTTTAGTAAACTAGTATTTAACTGCATTCAAAACAAATTGTATTTAAAATTGTGTTTGATGTATTTTTCAATAAAAATGGTAAATTTTTGCATTGATATTACGAGCAACTCTTGAAAAACAAGAAATAATAGTTTCTTTTTAAGGAAAAGCTTCCTATTTTTCAATAAAAAAACGTAAATGGAGTGGTGGCATTTTCATACCTAAGAATAACTCTTCTACCTTTGGTCGTCTATAATGGTGAATAAAAAAGACTATTCCTAAAAACAAATATTACCAATCGATAGAAAATTTTATTTAGTTTGAAAAATGAACTCGGTAAACGAGATGGAGGTTGTAATTAAGTCACAATTTCAATTCGAAGCAGCGCACGTCGCGTTTGTCCAATATCTCGCCATGTTTTTGACGTCGCCGTTAGCCCCCATATGACGTCATGATGCAACAGCTGATCGACATGCGCAGAACGGTTCAAAACTCGTCCAGCTGAGTATCACACCTTATTCAATAGTATATTGATATTCCTTCCACCATGCACGTGATTACTTTCACGCTCGCCAGCTGACTTTGCATTGTTACTCGACACGCTACAGCGCTCTCATCCGTTTCCGTCTAGGCTTGACTTGTTTATAACCTCAAACTGGCGCATTCAGCTACAATGGCTGTAATAATTTATGACGAATCCGGACTTACTCCACCTGATATTAGTGAATTAGTGAAATAAGTTTCATGAAACTTATTACATCGTAAATCTAGAAACCCTTACGAAAATAAATATGAAGAATTTATGCAATCATAATGGCGCATTCAGCTACAATGGACGTTAGTAACTATGTTTGAATTCATCGTTTGGGAAATTAAAAATGCAGTTGTAGGAAAAATTTAGTATGCATTTCGCGTGTAAAGCGTCTTTCTCGCTTTCGCTAAAAATTTGATTAGCTCAAGCGAGAAAGACCTACTTTCCGCTCTTAATACATAAATAACTATTCTTTCTTTTTTTGGTATAATTTATTTGCATATCTGCTCTTAGATCAGTAACTCTTAAGTTTAATTACCTCAAAATTGCAATTTTTATTAGAGTAATCATAATAATATTTTACCATTATGTAGAAACATGATGACTATTATATTATAAACTTTAAAATAATTCGACTCGAAAAAAGCTTGAAACTCACGGGTATTTTTCAAAACTCGACTCGACTCGATTTCAAAAATCACTACTCGCACACCCCTACTTTGTAGTCTGTCTGTCTTTATTGTTAATAAACATTTTATTATGTTTCCTATCCAACTTTTACATCAAAATTTACAGAACTTGTCTTGTTTATAACCTCAAACTGGCGCATTCAGCTACAATGGCTGTAATAATTTATGACGAATCCGGACTTACTCCACCTGATATTAGTGAATTAGTGAAATAAGTTTCATGAAACTTATTACATCGTAAATCTAGAAACCCTTACGAAAATAAATATGAAGAATTTATGCAATCATAATGGCGCATTCAGCTACAATGGACGTTAGTAACTATGTTTGAATTCATCGTTTGGGAAATTAAAAATGCAGTTGTAGGAAAAATTTAGTATGCATTTCGCGTGTAAAGCGTCTTTCTCGCTTTCGCTAAAAATACCGTGCTCCGCTACGCGTCGCGCGGTATTTGATTAGCTCAAGTGAGAAAGACCTACTTTCCGCTCTTAATACATAAATAACTATTCTTTCTTTTTTTGGTATAATTTATTTGCATATCTGCTCTTAGATCAGTAACTCTTAAGTTTAATTACCTCAAAATTGCAATTTTTATTAGAGTAATCATAATAATATTTTACCATTATGTAGAAACATGATGACTATTATATTATAAACTTTAAAATAATTCGACTCGAAAAAAGCTTGAAACTCACGGGTATTTTTCAAAACTCGACTCGACTCGATTTCAAAAATCACTACTAGCACACCCCTACTTTGTAGTCTGTCTGTCTTTATTGTTAATACACATTTTATTATGTTTCCTATCCAACTTTTACATCAAAATTTACAGAACTTGTCAAATTCCTGTAAAATATTGGTAAACTCATATTCGAGAATTGACAGAAGAACTTGTAACATTTGTGTAAATTATCAAATTCTTGTTTACAGAATGTAGACAGTTTCTGTCTAAATTCAGTAAACTAGAATTTGATAATTTCAAGAACATATAACATTCGTGTAAAATGTATGTTGTACTTGCATACAATCATTTTACAGGAATTTTTCTAGGTCTATAAAGTTTTTTTGTAAATTGTATACAAGATTAAATGTTAACATGTTTTTCCTCTATAAACAATGGTATTACTTTCTAATCATCTTCTGTTTTATTTTAATGTCAAGTGTTATTGTAAATCAAATTCTCTCCCCTTTGTACGTTTAGCTGCTTTTCACTGCTTGCGAAGAGTGTCGACAACCCAACTGAAATAGTAGTTTTCATTACTAGTCTCGAAAGTGACCTATTGCCCCGCAATAGCACTTTTGAGACGAGTAATGAACATTATTTTTTATTACGATATCGAAAAACTTGTAAACAACATGAATATTTTTAACAAACAATCCGTCACAACGACTATAACCTAACTGATGATGTCAGTATTTACTAAGCGATGAAACGGTTTAGTTTGAACAACAATGCATCAGCTGATCGGCCTAATGCAACAATGCAACAGCTGATCGGTCTGCACCGCAAAATCCCATAACGGTTACTTTCCGTCCACCACATACGCATGGAAAGTTAACGCTGTGTAATTTTGCCGTGCAGTAGCGGGAGGTACAGTAATGCAACAGCTGATCGGTCTGCACCGCAAAATCCCATAACGGTTACTTTCCGTCCACCACATACGCACAGAAAGTTAACGTTATGTAATTTTGCCGTGCAACAGCGGGAATAACCTATTTTCTTAGCTCATTTTACGTTTAGAAAGTGTACTTTCGTATGTAGAGTAATGAAAATTATAATAATTCAATTATTGAACTTCAAATTTCCACTCATACATGCGAATATGATTAAGATAAAGTTATTGCAGGCGCTAACAGCTCTTTTAAGCGCAGGAACAATCAAAATTCAATGTGTTCAGCAAAACAACATCTTATCTATTTTTTATTAATTCCTTGATGTAATAATAAACATTAATAATATATCATAATTATGAATGCATTCTGCATTAGTCATATATTTTCTCCACTTATAATTAATAAGTATTTTATATTTTATATTATTTTCTGTTAGAGGTTAAGTGGTAGAGAGGACTTGCAAGTCCTAACTTCGCCTTCTAAATAAATACTTTTTTTCATTTCACTGTCAACAATCGCCTGAACATGTAAGAATGTAGCAACAATCAACTAATCGCTGTTATATTTGTTGCAGCTAAAGGAGCAAACCAATTATCGATTAACAGCGGAGGAAAACAAAATAAATATCATTTGTTGTAATTTATGGCAAATTAATGGATGTTTATAGATATTGTACTTATTTATTATTCCAGGAGGATGAGAAATGTGTCTACCATGGGAGCCAAGCACATTGCCTCCTTTGGGAACATCGTCGCCCTCGGCAAGCCTCGAGCAAGAACAATTTCCCTCGTGAGGCAATGTTTACTTTATATTACTCCCTTATTACACAATTATTTTTAGCATCCAACAATCAGAACATCACCATAACTGGATAGTAGATCTAAAATAGATATAAAACATCAGTAGATATAAAACCGATGTAAAATATGCATGTCATCGCTTAGTCGCAAAACACCACAATACCTAGGATGAAAATTGGGCTAAGCTATAGTATCTCCACCACTATGATCGATGTTTACAAATGTTTTTCACAATATTCATAATATTCAAATGCAAAGAATCGGTTTTAACCATCGGGTCATTAATAATCAGTCATACGGTATATTAGGAATAACTTCATGATGAATTTGTTTTATAATTGTATTATTCTACTTTGATTCCATTCTATCAAAAGGAATCAAAGTACCAGTTTTATGGAAAAGTCGTTTTATTTCCTATTTCAAAAACAATATATAACATCATGATTCCGTTTTTTAGATTTAAATTAATTTACCTTTTATGTTTTATTTTACAATGGTTCCTGAATAAAAGAAATGTTATTTGTTAATTTTGAGTTGTTTATGTTTTTATACATTGGCATTGTCACCATTTTCTTATTACAAATTATTATAATTTGTCAATGTTTTCCATGGCAATGAAGGGTTATGGATTTGAATTTGAATCATAGGCTATGTACACATGAGAGCGTTGCAACGCGCGTTACAGCGCGCGTCAGATAACCCGCAGCGTACACACACACGGCGTTGACGCCACGTTGGACGCCAGTTCAGCTATGGAAGTCGGAAGAGGCTGCATGTGTTTGGATTTTATACCATAGGTATTAAGTACGGAGACGAAGATAAAGGAAGCTCTAAATCCACTGAATTTTACGTGAAAAACTGATTCACGTCTCTTTCTTATCACTTTTCCCCCGATTTTAGAAAATATGTGCCGGAGTGTCATAGGATAAACAAATGTCGTGTTTAATCATTTAAGAAATAGTTTTCAATATTGAAAGTGTCTCTTAGCATAAATAGTTCATTCCTCCTTTTCAACTATTCTCCTCAGTAAAAATTTCAACCAATTCCTGCTAACCTGTTCTATTTTAACACTTTTTTGTTTTCAGCACTTTCCATGTACCCTCTATAGTTCGTCGATTTTTCACTTCTTCAATGAAGATCTCAATATAAAAAATGCCATGTTTTCTTTCATAATTGTAGATAATCACTGCACTAAAGTGTGCATAGATTAACTTTGTGAACGGTCTAATCTAGAATATGGGAACTCAAAACACCCTGAAAACGCGCGTTCCACTATGAAACCTCAATACGCGCGCTGCAACGCGCGTCCAGTTGATAGCGAGCGTCGCATGTGTACACAGACGTGTTTCAGCTTTTATTTTATAGTACTTCATCAAGAATGAAGTACTTTGTTTTATAGTACTTCATCAGCATTTGTTTTATAGCACATCATCGCGTTGGAAAACGCTCCCATGTGTGCAGGGACGTTCTGTCAGCCCACGCCGCTAGTGAATGTTTATCTACACAGCTGCTCGTGCACCGCGCTTATCTGCAGATAACTTATCTCGGTTCAGTGACATCATGTGTGGTGTGCGGACTATGATTCATGTTCAGGGTACTGATAAATTTAATGTACTTGAAATAAGTTAATGTTCTCACTTATAATTTTGCAGACATGCTAGTGAAGCACATTCATTGTATTTCCACCACACTACTACGTAATCACCTGATTCACAAACGTCATTTGGTGGCCGAAATTAGCTCTTTTTCGCTCTTTTCTTTTACGGCCCTCGGGCCGAAAGTCAGCTGATCATTTATTTGCTTAAAACAACGAGAGATCGTCACATAATTATTCGGCATTTAATATGCAGTATAGTTGCGATCATATGATTTTCATAGCTGTGTTTGCTTACACCATGACAAAGAAATCGCTCATAGTCTCACAGTTTTGTTTTCAAATGTGTCACATAAATAATAAGATTTTTAATGTTATATAGAGTAAATTTCATGGTGTAGTTTGGTAAAAAAAATAGCGTTCGTATCTCGACCGAAAGGGTTTTGCAGTTCTCGATCGTTTCAAATTCTCGACTTCGTCTCGAATTTGAAACACGATCCCAAGCCTGCAAAACCTCATTATCGGCTCTTGTTGCGAAATATACTATTATACATTTACCTATTGAAGTGTCCAAGAAAGGAGAAAATAAAAATTTTGAAAAAATAGAGTAGGTTTTTTAAGTTTAACTCAAATAATTCTGTAATTGATAACTTAATTTAACTAGTCGCTTGTTATAAGACTTATCTTCTGTTTTATTTTGCCTTATATTAATAAAAGAAAGATTACAGTTATAAGTTTGTCTGTCACTCGCATTACTTTGACCATTGCAATATCCGCGGATTAGTCCAGAGCCTATCCAGTTTTGAACACAAAGATGCTTCGTCATATCACGCTGCTTACGTGGAAATTAAACTGGATGCTCCACGGGGAGGGGGATGTTGGGGCTGGTCTGCTGGAGACGGGATCAGATTCCAGATCCCGAAACGTCGTGAAACATGTTTTTACTAATCAGTGATGGCAAATGTCCGCAAAAATCCTAATCAAAATATAAACTGGATGAATACGCCAGTTAAAAGCTGGTCGAACACTATGAGAAATTCTGTTTTAATCTGTTTTCTTTGGCATTATAATGGGAAATTTCTGGCATTTTAAAGCTGATTAGCCTATAAAAGTAGACAAAAATAACTGACTAATGTTTGATGCCATAATAAGCTGGTCACGTGACAATCATTGTTGATTTACCGGGACAGAATGTTCACGCAAGCCCGTACAGATTTCATTTATTTTTTTTCTTATCTTCAGTGTAACTGTAGCAGAATTAATACAACTATGAAGCGTGAGAGAGAGGGCAACTTCACTTATCGTTCGCCAGCGCCAGGCATGTCCCTCAGAAAACAAACGAAAACCAAAGAGTATAATTCGCAAAATCCCGCTAGTATATCATTGGCTGGAGCATTTTGGTTTTTTGTCACGTTTGCTATTGGATGAATCATTTTGTTTTTGTTGTTTATATATTGCCCTAAAAATGTATTGATTGTCCACTAGGTAGTAACATTTGACTTTGGAATTTTCGGATATTTCGGTACTGTTCGTGTGTTTTCGTCTGCCTTCGAGGGGTTGGCCTGTTCCTAGCGAATGTTAAGTTTATAAATTTCCCTCCCTCTCGCGCTTCATTCAAGTATAATTAGTTTGGCCATTTAAAGACAATGACTATATCACTTAGATTTTAGGATTTGCAATTTGTTTAGTTATTTTGGGTAGTAGCTGATACTTTTTTTTTTTTTTTTTTTTTTTGGTAAACTGTAATGTTGAATGTACTTTTAATGATTTTTAATAAATGTATGTATGCCACTCCAACTTTAAATAGCAAAAATACTATTAGTACAAAGCACTTCACACGGATCATAAATTTGATATGAAAGGGTATTTAAATCACCAATGTATTGGCGTTTTATTTGTTCCAGCCCATTTAACTTAACTTCCAAGCTGAGTTATGGTTGATTTCTTTCCATAATAGCGTGTGAATTATTCGTTAATTTCTGTTGGATAGGAAATACATACCTACTGAATTACAGTTTATTCCTAACACTTACTGTTAAGTTGGTTATTTTTATCGAATCTCTGAAGGGTCTTAAGGTTACATTGGTTGATAATGGTGTACTAAAAGGTTGGTGCATTTATTTACGTATTACTTTATGTGTGTCTCTGTCAGTGGATTATTTTTAATAAGGAACGGTTCGAACCCAGGTATTATAATCCCCTTGGTTAAGGAAAGTATTGATTCATACAATAAATGGCAACAAATGGCAACTGTATTTTTGTTTACGAAAAAGTGTCATCTTTGTTCAGACTCAGATGAACTGGAGTATAACTGGATCGCGCTCTCAATGGGCGAAAAACGTGCCACCCTCAGAGGCCGGTGGTGGCAGAAAGGCCCAAACTGAAATTCATGTTTGTTCTTGAAACCCATGCCATTCATGTCGTACGTCGCTCCGAAACTGAAAATCGGCGACACTGTGCGTTTGACGAAGGAGAAAAACATTTTGCAAAAGGATACGAACATAACTGGACGGAAGAAATATTCAAAGTCGTACGTGTGATTAGTCATCCGATTCCTGTCTACGAAGTGCAAGACTTGGCGGGGGAATTAGTCGATGGAATATTTTATGAAAGTGAACTTCAAAAAGTGATTGTTCCAAAAGACAAAGTTTACAAAGTCGAAGCTGTGCTGGACATGAAAGGTTCTGGAAAGGCAAAGAAACTCCTCAAATGGAAAGGCTACCCTGGAAAGTTCAACTCGTGGATTCCCGCTTCGGCCCTGTTGAATCTAACTAGCTGAATGTGGACGGTACTGTCAGTCTGGTTTGAGAAACCATCTTGTGAACATGGTGGGTATCCAGGGCCGGCCCTACCATATAGGCGAACCAGGCGACCGCCTAGGGCTCCAAAGCCTGAGGGGCGCCGAAGGGGCGCTAAGCGGCCCCGTTTTTTTTTTTCAAAAAGCAAGGTGCAAATAAAACACTTTTTTTAAGGAAAATTCATGAAAGTAGCCTAAACTTCAATTTATATTTACATTTCTTTAAAGGTTTATAGTTTGGGAATTGGTCGCGGGAACATGCTCTGCTTATTACTTTTTTTAAATACATTAAAACTCCAATGGTGGAAAATTCTATCCTCCCAAACTTATGATTATAATATACCAATACTAAGCATACGACATCCTCTGCTCTCTAGGCACCCTCGCCGTTATACAGTAGTTTAGGTTTTTTGTTACTGTATCTTGACAGCCAAATTTCAAGACCAGTCCACTGTGGTATCCACCATTTTCCCAATGCTGGCAAGTAGTATGATTTTGTTTTATAAATCATTGTTCCTAATAAGCTGCTTAACAGTTTTTTATTTCTTTGAGTTTCATATAAATTATATTATTTTTATTTTTATAAACGGTTGAAAGCATGTCTTTTTTAAATCTCTAAGTACCTATACTCAGAAAAATATAATTTTAAACTATATTTTCCAAAGAACCAACTCAGTCTCAATTCCATAAAGCCTCATTTTATGAGCTCAATTTTTCAAATGGTATCGTGTCTATTGAACACTCGATGTGCATTTTCCAATTGAATGAAGTACGGTAAAAACGAAGGAGCTGAAAATTTACAATTAATTATAACAGAACTTTCGACTTATTTCGTTTTTATTTTATTAATAACATGAAAACCCATGAGGTCCATCGTTTAATATTTAATTTTTCTCTCTAATTCCTTTTATTATCTAAGCCATTAAATTTTCCCCAGCAATGTGACTTCCACAAATCACGTTTTTAGTTAGAAATAAGTTAAAGCATTTTCATAATTTGAAGGAAATATTTACAGTCGTTTTTTCAAGATAATTGTACAATCAAGCATAAAAAGACAAATATCACACATAAGAGAATACACGTATGATAACACCGACAGTGTATGTAAAGTGTGTTTTCTCTTCAAATTCACTATTTTAGACACTGTTATTGGCTACCAGGAATTACTATCTGATTAATGAAAAAACGGCCCTGATGATGCCCCTGAATCTATAGGGGAGAATTTATTGCTCACATTTCAATAAATTGGATTGCTTAAACGGAGAGGATTTTCATTAATCACTGGTTTAAACCCTGTTCAAAGTTTTCCAGTTTTAGGTAAATCTTTTATCTTATCAATTATCTTACAAGCCTTGTCTTCTAAACTAACATTTGATATGACATTATCTAAACATGTTGCTGTAGTTGGGGTTATTCCAGTTGCTTCATTGAAAGTTGCCTCATAACCAAATAATTACATAAGTAAGGTCTTAAATCTAAAACTTTTTTCATTATCAACTAATAAATCTATGTTGAAATCTCCATTAATACAGATAAACTTTTTATACCCTTCAATTTCAAGGTCTTGTAATAATCTTCCTAAACATGCAAAGAAATTACTTGAACTCTGATCATTTGATGTTCTGTAGAAAACAACATGGAACCAAAAGGCCAATCTCTCTGCTCAGTGTACTGTCTAAGGTTCTTGATAAATGTGTTAAATATCAACTTCAAGAATTTCTAGAGCACAACGACCTTATTTCAAATTCTCAATTTGGTTTCAGGAGGGATAAAAATACTACTGATGCTCTTTTTACCTTCTCTAACGTTTTGATGGAAAATATTAACAAATCAAAGAAAACTTTATTGGTATTCATTGATCTTGCCAAAGCATCCGACTCAATCGATAGGAATATTCTTTTTTCCAAGTTAGAATGCATTGGGGTGCGCGGCATGGCACTTATCTGGTTTAAAATTTATTTAATGGACCGCAAACAGATTGTATCTTTAAACAAAATTGTAAGTGACATGGTTGATTATGGTGTTGTTCAAGGCAGCACTCTTGGACCTGTACTGTTTTTAATATACATAAATAACCTGAAACATTTAAATATAACTGGAAAAATACAATTTTTTGCTGATGACACGCTGGTAGTATTTGAGGGAAGTAGGTGGGACGATGTTTTTAGAATTGCTACTAGGGAACTCACCATTATCAAAAGTTGGTTTGACCAAAACATTTTAACAATGAAACTCTCAAAAACAAAGTGTATGCCCATCGCGCTGCGCCCCGCGGGTGGGCCGCCCACAGATCTTAACCTTGTCGTGCACTCGTGCGGTGGTTTGGCCGGGGCCTCTTGTGGTTGTCCCGCAGTGGAAAGGGTAGATCAGTACAAATATTTGGGTATTATAATTGATTCAAAGCTAAGGTGGGATAACACGTTGCAATGTTAAAAGCAAAACTTAGAAAACTAATATTTGTTTTTTATCAACTTGATCAATTTTTATCACTTGATGAAATTAAAATAGTGTATTACGCCCATGCGCAATCATTGCTGCAGTATGGAATTCTGGTGTGGGGAAATTCCTTCCAAAATATTATTGAACCTCTCTCTGTAGTCCAAAAATCAATTATTAAGGCAGCTATGAAAAAGAACAGACGCTTCTCCTCTTCCTTATTATTTAAAGAATCAGGTCTACTTTCTCTAGGACAATTGTATATCAAATCTATTCTGGTCTGCACCTTTTCGCATGGGGACTTGGTCTTAACACCAACCGAACATGATTACGCGACGAGGAGCTCGGCCTGTGGATTCCAAGAGTTATAAAATCTATTAACTTTACAAATGCCATTTATGCAGCAAACTTATTAGTTAGAAGAATTCCTATTGATTTAATAAACCCGCAGGTTACGTTGGCGGTGTATAAAAAGCGCGTCACTGCCTGGCTGTTAGAGGTCGGTCCCGAGTACTCAGCATCCCTCCTGGCTGTTCCTTGGACTGTACCCTCTACTTGACCTCTACTTAACTATATATCTCCTACAGACGCTTTACATTAACATATACAACTAACTTTCTTGTCAAACCGTCCTTGCTTCATTTCTTACCGTTCCCCTATAAAATAATAGAATATATAATTTTTTTTCATTAAGTACCGTTTATTATTCTGCTTTAATTTTAATTTTAACTATAACTCTAATGACGCCTCCAACGTATCTTGTGGTTATTTTAGGATTACTAATATTATGATTATTTCTTTCTATTTTTATTTTCACCTTCACCTCTTATTATAAAACAAATTAACGTTTGTCTGTCACTGTCCTTTTTTTCATAATAGGCCTAATTATAACTTACCAATTTTTATCCATATTTAATGTAATTTCTCTCTAATGTAACTCTAAGAATGCACTCATTTCCTCATGAAGAACTCGTTACCCACGCACAAGCCAATGTGGCCTATGTGGGGATTAATTTCGTTTATGTGCTATGTAAATTTTGTAATGGATATTTGCGAAATAAACTTGATTTGATTTGATTTGGATATTTTGGAATCAAACTAATTTCTAACCTTTTTTTAAAAATAAGATCATTTTTCACAAGAATACAAACACCTTCTCTATTTTTGACTTTTCTGTGATAAATTGTGACTAGTTTGTATGAACTAAAACCGTTTATTAAAAAGCTATCATTTTCATTAATCCAGTGTTCTGATAAGCAAACAATCTTTGGATCTAACTTTGAAAAATCTAAAGTAACTTTGATAGCAACAAATTTATTCAAACTGGAACCCTGAATGTTTAAATGAAGTAATTAGCATGGCAGTGGAATTTCTGATGAATTTTCTGATATTTTACTGTTACTTCCAATTATTATTTTTTTTATTTATTACAGTTTATCTTGCTATCAGATTGGGCTTTGTGTTTAGTAAAAAAAATACTATCATCTTTACAAATGCTATCTGAAGAAGGTGTATACATGCAATGAGTTCTTGGACTGCTTCAGATCTTATGACAGGTTGTGGTTCACCTTCATTTTCATGTATGGGTTCTTGGATCTCCGATCTCATTAGGTCCCTGTTGTCTTGTTTACATTGTGTAACATTTGAAATTATGTTGTTACTTTTACTTTCATTAGCTAACACGTTTTTCCTTTAATTCCAATCCATTGCTTTCATTATAAGGTTTGCAGCTATTTCTTTTCCTTCATGATTCAAATAGAGTCTGTGCCGGGTAAAATGGTGTCACTTTAGATTATCTAAATATATTATATGTGAGTTTTTTGTTCGGAGAACGATTTCTTCCATGTAGTTATTCATTAGTGTCACATCATCGTGTAATGGGTCAATGGCTGTTAAATCATAACGCTAAGGTATGGTTGTTAAAATCACTATTTTTTTATTATTTCTTTCACTTTTACCTCAAAACTCTCATACAGCTTATTTAAGCCACCATCAAGACAGTCATTGGTTCCCCCCCATTATTATAAGAGGGTTTTCTTTTTCTATATCAGAAGAGTCCATTATCTGTAGAAGGCCAGCATTAGCTCTGACATATCCAAACACTTTAATTATGTTGCAACTTTGTTTTTTTTTAATTTTTCCATGCATAAATGAACCTTGGCTGTCAGTGCAAAGTGTTGCACTTAAATTTTATAATGTAGCTTGCCTTTTCCGGACCTTACTGTTGTTCTTTATGTTAGGCTTGGAATGGGGTTTACGTCCCAATGCCCTTTTTGTTTCTATCTGCTTAACTGTTTTTCCATCCACATTACTCAATTTAGAACTATCTTTTCCCAACGGAGCAAACTTATTTGACGTAGGAATACAGTTTTCATTTAAGAAATCTTTTTTACTGTTTTTGGTACTTCCTCTGTTATTATTTTTTCTATGCTTAACATGGGTGCTTCCTTTTTCTGTTTCTTGGTGTTTGCATTGACTCTCTTGGTTTTCTGTTGTTGTGTTGGTGCATTGTTGAGTTTTGGGGTTCGCCTTCTCTGTGACAGAATTACTTATTGGTACAGCAGAAAAATTGAAGGCCATCGCTGAGATTGTAATCGGGTTACACTCATTCTTGTATTATTAAACAGATATGCCAATTACCCTCGTTAGTAGTCGCTATGGGTTGGACAGCGAAATAGCTTTTCTGATGGACTATAAGGCTGGTCGAACAAGAAACGCTGAGCAAGCTCGTCACTGAAGAGGATGAGATAAATCCCACAGTCAAAACCATTTATTTGTTTGGGGTATATGCTAACCTAAAAGTATAGTTTAATGAATCTGACACTGAAACTATAAAATTAGTGCTTGAAGATTCATATAAACTCAAACATAAATGCTCCTGTATATATATATATCTACATATACCATTAAATATTATGGTATTTTCTAGCGTAAGAGGCGTTTACAAAGTCCAACAAAAATTGGTTTATAAAGTTTATCTTCTACATTCTGGTACACTTTCTCCTGGAAACACTTTCTTTTCTCCGACAGAACTTCTCTATCTTTAATGACTCTATACCAGTACATTCTTACAACTCAAGGAGCAAACCAAAGGGTGTTTTAAATATCCCCCGACATACAACATCATTCTTTGAAAACCACCTATATTTTTCTGCCATTTAAATGTTCAATAACCTGCCTGACCTCCTGAAAAACGAATCAAACCCTATTAAATTTAGGAGAGACTTGAAAAAGCTGCTAGTTGGCAAGGCTTACTATAGTGTAAACGATTTTATGTGTGATAAGACCCTTATGTAATATGTACATTTTTTGTCATAGAAGAACCGTTATTTAATGTATTTATTTGTATTTGTATTGACTTGGCATATGCATTTACTTGTCTAAATGCTCAATAAAGTGACTATGACTATGACTATGACTATGACTATGACTATGACTATGACTATTACATTGTTACATTATTGGATACAGCTTAGTTAAAATGTTGAAGACTTGCTTATAAGCATTTTATTTTGTATTCGATTTTAGTCTATACTTTAATTCGATTATTTTCAATAGAAGTAAAACATTTTCTTTCTTTTACATTTTTACGATGAATTTTATCACGAACCACATTAATAATATTTTTAAACCAATTTACTGCAAAGACAGTGTTTGAAGGCTAAGTCCGCCCTTGCAAACACTCGACGAGTTTAATAGAGAATTACAACAACTCAGCAACAGCTCACCTAAAATCCAAAGTGGCTTGTTAAAGCTGTCTCCAACGAGTCATCAATCTTTGTGGCCTAAGTTTCAAAGTTCCACAGGGATTTGTATCCAGCCTGTGTTATAGAGCCACCATTTATACGAATCATTAATGAAACCTTTTAATCGGCTCATTAGACACATAGTCATTGAGCGAGTACGGCTTCTATTTAGTAACTAACTGATCTGAAAACCCCGACTTGAAAAATAATTTAGTTAGAATGTTTTTTTTAATTAGCTGTGTGATTTGTTAGCTTAAAAGCTTTCGTGATTCGTGAGAATATAAAATAAATGAAACTAGATAAAAATACAAAAATAACTGCTTACTACAAATTCCACTGCAAAGGGGAGTAACTTGAGACAACATTCAAAGAATTACTATTTATTATTTCTACTTTAAAGCTTTAATAAAGAAAATACTAAACACTACTTATATTATATAAAACTAAGATAAATATAAAATTAGTATATTAATTTAAAAACAGATAAATAAATATTACAATGAATATAATTACATTAGTTATTATATATATATATATATATATACAACAGGTTGTGGAATAAGTTGAATGAGAAATGTATATTTTTATATCTTATCTAAAACTCATAATGTTCAGGAACTCAGACACAAGAAGGACGCCATCTGAAACAAGAACATTTTCGATAAATGTCGGACAGCATTCATTTTTATTTAAAACAACAAGATTGCAAACACGTTAATTTGTGATATTGACTCGTGGATGTAAGCACGATAAGTATAAAAATTTAGTAAGTGTGGACCAATTAGCTAAAAACTGAGAGTACTTTGTTTATCCTCTTACCATGTTAATAACGATGAAAATCAAAAACACAGTTAATTAAAAGTGAAGTGTATTACTTATAAGAGCTGGAGTTAATTGGAACAGGTATTTCAAGCTTGACGGTAAAATAAAAGTTTGTAATCTTTACAGTCTTCAACAAATTAGTTTAAAATATGTGTAAAGATCATAGCCATTTTAGCTAATGTAAAGATCTTTGCTAAAATCGCTTTAATATAAGTTTCTAATTTAAAGCTGTTACTAATTTTAACGTTTCTTGTCACGTATTTTATTCTTTTTTATTCTAAATTGATTATCTCTGCCTTCATTCCGAGAGTTCCAGGTAAAAGCGTTCTTGGCGAGTTATAAAGGGATTGTGTGAGATTGACCACCTACCTGGGCAGGTGGTCACGTGGCGGCGCCGGCGCTGGTGGCAGGGCCGGACGTGGTCAGCCCGGGGTGCCAGGATGGCGGGGCGGGGGAGTGTTGTGTGTGGTTGACCACCTACATGGACAGGTGGTCACGTGGCGGCGCGGGTGGTGGGGCCGGACGTGGTTAGCCTGGGGTGCAGGGTGGCGGGGTCGGGGGAGTGTTGTGTGTGGTTGACCACCTACCTGGACAGGTGGTCACGTGGCGGCGCGGGTGGCGGGGCCGGACGTGGTCAGCCTGGGGTGCAGGGTGGCGGGGTCGGGGGAGTGTTGTGTGTGGTTGACCACCTACCTGGACAGGTGGTCACGTGGCGGCGCGGGTGGCGGGGCCGGACGTGGTCAGCCTGGGGTGCAGGGTGGCGGGGTCGGGGGAGTGTTGTGTATGGTTGACCACCTACCTGGACAGGTGGTCACGTGGCGGCGCGGGTGGCGGGGCCGGACGTGGTTAGCCTGGGGTGCAGGGTGGCGGGGTCGGGGGAGTGTTATGTATAGTTGACCACCTACCTGGACAGGTGGTCACGTGGCGGCGCGGGTGGCGGGGCCGGACGTGGTTAGCCTGGGGTGCAGGGTGGCGGGGTCGGGGGAGTGTTGTGTATAGTTGACCACCTACCTGGACAGGTTGTCACGTGGCGGCGCGGGTGGCGGGGCCGGACGTGGTCAGCCTGGGGTGCAGGGTGGCGGGGTCGGGGGAGTGTTGTGTATGGTTGACCACCTACCTGGACAGGTGGTCACGTGGCGGCGCGGGTGGCGGGGCCGGACGTGGTCAGCCTGGGGTGCAGGGTGGCGGGGGCGGGGGACTGCCGCAGCCTGAGGACCCTGCTCTGCTTGACCAGCTTGGGGCCGCCGCTGGTGGCAGCACTGCTGGGGTTGGGGTTGGTGGCGCGCCAGTACACCGTCTCTACCGCGCTGCCGCCACGCACCACTCGACTTGCCCACGACAGAGTCATTCTGTTTCTGAAAAAAAAACGTTTCCTTTTCATAACCGAAACTATGATACAATAAACATTTCGTTAATCACTGAGGGCATTCATCGAAAAGGGCATCAGTTAGAAGAAGAATCCTATACCAATGGTTTTTGTCTGTAGTAATAAAGACGTTTATACTGAAATTTGTCATAATTTTCTTTTTTTACTTAGTATTTGCAATGGGCTAAATGAACATCAACATAAAAAAGACATTTCGAATTATGTTTGCATCGTAACAAGATACACGATTACCACTTTTAAACAAAATGACTAGCTCACTAAGCGAAATCCCTTATTTCGTAGATTTTTAAAATAAGAATGATATACAGTACTGTGCTTAAATTTAAATGTTTTTATTGTAATTATCAATCATATTAATTTAATTTCAAGCATGTAAGGGTTTTTTCTATAGCTACAAACTTTAATAGCTTGTAAATATTACTGGTATAACATTAAGATAAATAATAAATAATTTATTTTAAGATAACACAAAAAGTTACCGACAAAACTTATACAAAAACATAAGACGAAAGAAGTAACTTACTCAATATTCTAACCATCAATTATAGCCGTAATAGCTAAAACCTTTCCACTGATACGCTCCCTCAATAAGAAAGCTCTTGAGGGAAGGTTGGAAATATTTTAAGGTTTCTTTTGCTATAATGATACAAGGTAAAGCATTGAATTTCCCCTAGGGGAAATTTCCCCTAGCGAATTTCCCCTATAGGGAAGAAGCTATCACCGTAGGTCTCATGGTAAGACCTAAGCCCGAGACCATGATAACTTTTCGTTTTGTGGCCCCCAGAAGCAAAAAGCACCATTCGTTCGAATTTTTAGATATATATATATATATATATATATACATATATATATATATATATGTATATATATATATATATATATGTGTGTCTGTTAGCACGATAGCGGCCGTAAAAATGGTCCGATCTTTATAAAATTTGGTACAGACATGCTAAGTGCTAATCAACTGGACGAGTTCGTAAACCAGCCCGATCGAACCACCGGAAGGGGGAGTAGAGGGGGATAAACCCCTCCAAAAATGGGGTTTTTGAGTTTTTTTATATGCAAAATTAAAAATAATCTAATTTTTTTGGCATTATTGAATTCAGCTCAAAAAAAACAAACAATTTAGTATTTTGAATCATTGCTCTATGTCCATTGGTTACCGAGATATTGAAAGTGGTAAACACAGTACGTTGTCCCAATGTTATAACCTTATGGGGAATAAGAAAAATTCTATATATCTCTTATTTCTTAACATATCGTGATAAAACTTGGTAAATGGCTTCTTCTAGTTCAGATCTACTAAATATTGAATTAAAACCAACCAGTTTTAACATACCCGTTGCAGCAAACCTGCATACTCATTCCCCATGTTATTCTTATAGAGCTTAGAAAAACATGTCAAATCTCGCCGTGTTGGGTTCAAATATGTTCTTTTGCACTTGAAATTCGCTGAGTATGCAGGTCTGCTGCAACGGGTATTAATTTTTACAAACGATTTCGAACTTCCGTTTCCGACTGTACTAAATATCTTGGATATATTTTGATGAATTTTTTTTTTTCTCAGCGTATTAACGCGTTGTATTCAAAATTATCTTTACAATTATTTTTACTACCAAGACTTTTCTACATTTCAAAAACCTATTTATGAAGTCATATTTAACTCTCTCATTGAATCAATATTTTTATGGTAATATTCTCTGGGGCTATGTGTTCCTAACATTATTTTTACGAACTTTTTGATTGCAGAACAATTCGATTTATTACCGGTAAAAATCTACGGACGACTTGTCAATCATTCTTTACATTAGTTAATATTAATTTACATCCATAAAGTTCTATGGTCTTATAAATATAAACATGGGGAATTCATAACCGATGTGGGTACTCATGCCTACAACACTAGACAGTGACTCCAGCAGAGACAGACTCTTTATTAGCTAATTGCCTCGCTTCTGCTGAATGTAAGCCAAAATACCCCCGTTGCAGCAGACCTGCATACTCAGCGAATTTCAAATGCAAAACAACATATTTCAATCCAACGTAGCGAGAATTGACATGTTTTGGTAAGCTCCATAAGAATAACATGGAGAATGAGAATACAGGTTTGCTGCTACAGGCATATTAAATCCGGATATATATATATATATATATATATATATATATATATATATATATCTAATAATTCAAACGAATAGTGTTTTTGCCTCTGGTGGCCCCAAAACGAAAAGTTATCATGGTCTTGGTCTTAGGTCTTACCATGAGACCTACGGTAATCGCTTCTTCCCTACAGGGGAAATTCGCTAAAAGGTATAAAATATTAGTTTCAACTAGATTGATGGTAAAATTTCAACTAATACGGTAATATTCGCAGCACAGTAAAAGCTCTTTATCTCATTTAATGTATTCCAGTATTTATTTATGTAAATGAAATAGGTCCTCTTTTACATATAAGGTCTTACCTAGGAACAAATTCCTTTTGTTGAAAAAATAATTTTAAAAATCAACCAAAGCTTTCATTTCAAATTGATGAACGCCTATTCATATTTAAATACTCACATTAGCACGTTCCTTATGGATAAATATCAAAACAAGTCCTTCTATGAATGATGATAAACACACAGATACTAAAACTTTCAACAAGTGGCTAAATATCTACCATCCATCCAACTACAAATAGGTTAAATAAAATACCTGTGAAGTGAGTGAGATAGCGGTCCACAAGAGTGCCAAGAACTGGAAAGTGACTACACCAGTACCAGTACCAGTGGGCGAGTTATATACCGGGGTCCCATGCCTCGGCCGGGTGTTTACCAACAGCATGACTCGTGCAACGTCAGTCGATCCGAGCAAAAACACTTGCGTCTGACACAACTTTACGTCATGTGACAAGATAGGCGTATCTAAAACATCCTTATCGGGCGTGGACTTTTGATTGGATATGAGGTTTCAATCGAAGCTCAAAGTCAAAGTCAGCAAAAGGAGTTTGATTCATATTTTTATGACAAATGAAAATTACAACTACATTAATTTTGTATCTTTCATCAGATCTTAAAATAATAGTTATTTTACGAAGGCAGTTTATTATTACATACATCATATTTATTAAAATATGATTGTACAGTTTTATCATAATTTGTTACCCAATACAAAAATAAAGCAAGTCAAATACCATCTGATAATAAATTTCGAAATGAAGACAAAGGTAACTACGTACCAATTTTATATTGTGTATTTTCAAGATAAGTATCTAAGCGACATGTCTAAGTACCCATAAATATATAATCAAATTCAATAAATACTGACAATGTTTAGTTATATGATAATGCACAGGCAAACTATAATAATTTTTGGTCTGTAGGAATACTTCAAACAGTTCTACCATTGAATTTAGAAAGCAGATTGTACACGCAGTGGTTCTATACAGCCAGTTCAAAGTAATAACACAAAAGTTATCAAGATATTCTTTTTTCCATAAAAGTTCTGCCAAATTGTGTAAAGATTTTTTCCAAACTCTCTAAGACCTCCTGTGGATCTATTCCTTGTATCAAGAAAAACATTTTTACCGTGTAACTATGGGTCTCTGAAGCCTAGTTTTCTGTCTGTCTGTCTTTATGTGATTTTATTAGTATTTTCATGACTTCTGTTAAACACATGCTATGAAATTCTGTTTTAAAATGGCGGTCTTTTAAAAAAGGTCAATGTCAAATTTCATGAAAATCACTAATTATACTTATAGTGAGTAAGCTCATTATTTTCCCTAGTTTTACTCTTGATCTAATTTTTGTTCGTTTCACTGTTATAAAAATATGATTGGGAATCTCTAATTTTGTTTGTTTTAGTTTCGTTGCCGATACAGCTACTCACAAGGTCTTTGTAGATAAAACTGTTTCAAATTAACTTCTGTACGTAATCATATATTGGTGGTATGATCTAATTTCTACTAATTTTTCCCATAGTTTTAGCTTTTTCCAAGCAGACGAGCGAGTGTATATACATGACAAGTCGGTCTAAAGTTTAGTATAGTACAATGTGGAAATTTGTTATTTTTATTTGTTAAAAGCTTGTGCAAGATATTGATGTAATGAGTTAACAGGTTGCATTAATTCTTCAAACACAGTGAATAAGACTTATGATATGGTACCAAAATAATAAATGAGGAGGAAAAATCAGAACACGTAAGAATTATTTTAATTTGACAAATTAGTACTTTTAATGATATATTTTCTTGTCAGTTTAGAATGAATTTAACTTTCCATGCATTGAATGTTTCGTAGATGCTACATTATTGAATCTTAAAAGTGGGTAAGAAAATAAAAAAATTGAGACAAAGATATAACAAAGCCGGATATTTAAACATGTCAATGATATTTATTTGAGGACAAAGGAGATGAGTCACAATAAAAAAATAAACTCAAAATATTATATGCTTTATCAATAATTGAACTGCTGTAGATGTCAAGAGGAAAAGTAGATGTCAAGATTAAAAATGTCATTTACAAAGCTGTGGACGGTCAGAAGTTGGGCAATGTTGGTCTGTATGTAGGAATTCGTTAATTTTATTACTGAAGCTTGTATCTTTTAGATATGTGGTGGAAAGAAAGTAAACTGGGTGTATAAATTCTAAAAGTTGAGGGCGAGGAGGGTTTATTACAAAAAAAATCTAATTAAAATTGATCTTATTTAAATAAGATCATTTCAACTGATCTTACAGAGTCGATTTTGTGAACAAATTAACGGTTGGGCAGTTAAGAATTAATTTTACCGAAATAATAATTTTTTATGAAATGTATGTGGAATTTCTGTAAAATGTCCATACATTCCACGGAAAACTTCCTACGAAAAGCGTCACTTTCGGTTTTAGTGATGAGGTATCACAACAGAAAATCTGTATAAAAAAACTAATTTGTTGGCACGATTAATAAATCAATAAAGAAATGATTAACTGTACTTTATGCACATAATAAAACTCACATATGACACTATCAACTAAAAGATCACAGTGACTTCTCTGAATAATTTCTCGATAAATCTAAAATTCTTCCTGTGAAGCTGAAAGAGAAAATTACTGAGAGAAGCAATTAACTATTGAAGGAAAGGTGGAAAATAGCTCTTTCAGATGCAGGTGTCTGCTTCCACGTGTTTCACGACGGTGAAGAAATATGAAGTCTTTTCCTGTAAACTTTTCCGAAAAATAGTTTTTTAAACTAATTCGTTTTGAGGATGATTTACTCTGAGTTATTTTGAATAGACAAATTTACTAAGCATTTACTCATAAAAGAAGTAGCAGTTAAAGTCTCTTTGTAATTGCAGTCATGCTTCTTTCACCAACTTCCAAGATCCGTTCTGTTTCTTCCACACTGAATAAACTGAAATTTGAAATATAAATTATTTAGACAAGTTTACCTCATTTATTAAGAGAGCCCACTATAAAATTATATTTGTGGGACGTGAAAGTGAAGAAGATGATTTTAACTCCCATCAGGCCTTACCTGGGGGATAACGTTTTAGAGTAAGGTGCATGTTTAATTTTATCTGACCTTGTACTTAGTAGATTGTTTAACGATATATAGTACACATATTCTGACGATGATTAAGATATCTTAATGTAAGTAACTATTCTTTTAGTGCAGGATAATAGTGTTGGTTTCAGGAATTTTCATTAAACAGGCTGAAAATTGGTGGACAGGTCGTGCATACATCTGGGATCATCATACTTAAATTTAAAAAAATACAAATTGGGCAACATGCCGCCACCTTGAAAAAAACCATTTTCGGTCCGTGTTTCTCTAAAAATTTTTTTAATTGACACGAAAACCATAAGAGACACGAAAAAAGTGTAAACGCCGTTTTTTTGTTGTTTTTTTTTTTTTTTTGTAGAAAATACAATTTCCGATAAAATGAGTATGAATATGTAAAACAAATATTAATAATGACTGTTGGTATTTTATTCTAATACCCCTTGATGTATAAGGTTTACGACAAGCGATATCTCGGTGACCAGTGGACGTAGAGCAGTAATTGAAGATACTAAATTATTTATTTTTTCAAGCAGAATTTAATGGTCTAAACCGGAATTTGATAGTTTTTTTTATATGTGAAAAATCCCAAATTACGTAGGTCTCATGGTAAGACCTAAGCCCGAGACCATGATAACTTTTCGTTTTGGGACCACCAGAAACGAAAAACATCATTCGTTCGAATTTATATACATATATGTCTGTTAGCACGACAGCGGCCGTAAAATGGTACAATCTTAATGAAAATTGGTACAGACGTGTAAAGTGGTAATCAAAATCAAATCCCCCCAAAAATGTGATTTTTGTGTTTTTTTACATAGAAAAATCAAATTTATCGAATTTTTGTTGGCACCATTGAATTCAGCTCAAAAAAACAAACAATTTAGTATTTTGAATCACTGCTCTATGTTCATTGGTTACTGAGTTATTGAAAGTGGTAAACACAGTTCGTTGTCCCATGTTAACCTTACGGGAAATAAGTAAAATTCTATATATAGGTTATTTCTCAAGATATCTTGATAAAACTTGGTAAATGGCTTCTTCTAGTTCAGATCTACTAAATACTGAATTAAAACTACCCAGTTTTAAAATACCTTTAGCAGCAAACCTGCATACTCATTCCCTATATTATTCTTATGGAGCTTACCAAAACATGTCAAATCTCGCTATGTTGGATTGAAATATGTTGTTTTGCATTTGAAATTCGCTGAGTATGCAGGTCTTCTGCAACGGGGGTTTCTCTCTTTCTTTTTCTTTCTGATTCAGGGTTAAAACAATTTATTTATCATGTGTCGATCGTGGATCTTAGCCACAAAGAATGATTTAACTGCCTTAATTTGGCTACAATTACCAATAAAAGAAGTCCAAATTCATTTCATTAAGCTGTATGAGATCTTGTTTACGGTTATATAAATCTATCTTTGTTTACAATTTAAGTGGTTAAATATTCGTCTCAAGGTAATCAGCTGTTAAATTACAGCACATTTTAAAACCATTATAACGTAAGTTGGTCAGCACTGAAGCATTGGAAGCGCCCAATAGAAATATTCAAAGGCTTGGGGATCAAAGCCGTGAAAGAAATGGCCATTTCAATTTTCAGTCGCTGGTGCGCTACATTATGAGCTTTAAAATTACACCTCAACCGTTAAAATAGGTTAAGTAGGACAGCTGTATAGGGATTTAACAGAGAAAACCCTTATTTTATTAAGTGTGTATATATACATATATAAACATGCATATATCCATATTTATATACAGGGTGTCCAACTTAACTGTGCCACCATTGGTACTTCAGAAACTATTGGATTTAGAGAAAGCTTTAAATGAGGGACTTCACCTTCTTTTTTAAGACATTTAAAAATATGAATTCAATTTTCTTCTAAATGGCCGCCATTTTCCAATATGGCGGACAACTTAGATTTTTCTTATGGAACATTCTGTATTTTATGGCTTATTTGGATTCTACGCTTAATTTTAAGAACTTTTTACTTTTCGACATTTTTTCCTAAACCCAATGGTTAAGGAGATATAAGTAGTTAAAGTTTGATTTTTCCCCATTTGAAATGCATTGTATCCATTTTAACTGTGCCATCCCATGCAATCCTTATGGAGTACAAAAATATTCAAAATTTTTCATTTCCATGGGTAAAACTTGACTAAAACTATTTCTATGATTGAATTTTAACGAAAATCACATTTTAAAGCACATTAGCTAATAATTAACCCAACCGTTATTGATATACCAAGTACTGACAATAACGCAATTTCTTATGGGGAAAAAATAAATTTTAACGGCTTATATCTCATTAACCATTGGGTTTAGGAAAAAATGTTGGATTCTACGCTTAAAATTAAGCGTAGAATCCAAATATGCTATAAAATACAGAGTGTTCCATAAGAAAAATCTAAGTTGTCCGCCATATTGAAAAATGGCGACCATTTAGAAGAAAATGGAATTCATATTTTTAAATTACTTTAAAAAGTAGGTTAAGTCCCCCGTTTAAAGTTTTCTCTAAATCCAATAGTTTCTGAAATACCAGTGGTGGCACAGTTAAGTTGGACACCCTGTATATAAATCTTTATATCTGTTGTATATTGAGGTTTCGATTAGTTTTCACAATATTTTGAGAAACATTCATAAAAAAAATAGTGTTAACTGAACAACCTGTGGAATACCTGTAGCTAACATCTGATGTGATCGAGGTATAATTGTTTTATTTTATTCTGTGATTATTTATTGTTAGTTATTATTACTTAATTATTGGTAGATATTTTATATTAATTGCAAATACTAAAATACAAAGGATTGAATACTTAAGTAAGTATATTAAACGTTCCAAGAAAGTGCTGTTCCAATGAACTGTACGAAATCCGATAGTATTAAACGCTTCCAACGTTTTTTACAAACGTTTTTTACTAATTGGCATTTACTAATACATTAATATTATTAATACTATCCTATTTATTAATACAAAGAATATTAATTATTACGAATGCTAGGAATATCAATTAAAAAAAAATTATTCATTTGTACGGTAGATTGTCTACAATATAATAATTTATTATATAAAAAAACACCGAATGCCTATCAATCGAAAATGTATCTGAAATACACGTGCATAGTTTCAATATACCATTAGGAACAAAGACTTCAGCAATAGAACTCGCGTTAGCTTATCAGAGAGATAAATTCTGAATATATGGGTTTCAAATGTAGTCGAATTCAGAGTAATCCTGATACATCGTGGAATTGTGGCCGTTCGTTGATAACAAAACAATTGTTAGACACGATTCCAGAATCATCAAGGTAAAGTCTTTTCGTTACTGTATATATATGAACATGCGTAATTTAGTAGGTATATTGCATAACAATTCAATATCGAGTTTACATACATTCTATGCTAAACTTTTTAAGAGATATTATTTAAATTATATATATCATTTTACTTTATTCGCTCTAATTAATTGACCATAGTTTATTATTGTAAGTTTTGTATAAAAGCCAGTCTTAAATTCAAACCTGTAAAAGGTGTTGTATCAAATAATTTTAGCACTACTTTAAGTTGACTTGATGGAATCAAAAACTAATTACAGTCTCTTTTAGTTAGTGTACTCAGCTTTGATAATTGGTTATAATTTTATTTTTTTTGAGTATTTGTGTTAAAGAATACTTTAAAGAGAATTATTAAAACGTTTTTATAAAGAATAAGCCAAAATAAACATTACTAAAACTAAATTAGGCGTAATTGACTTGTACTTGGACCAACCCTTAATTTTATCCATCTCATTTATGTTATTTTTTACTTTCTTATTCGAGTTGGTTTGCGTTGCCTTGCTCAAAAATGCTGATAGATGTTTGGTATTAGAGCATTGTTTTCCCCATTACAGCCTATGGAGGGAAGCAAATTTAATGTTAGTCGCTGGATGACGAGGGATAAATCAATCGGAACACATTACCAACATAACAAGCAAAAAGAGGCAGCTCTTGGTGAAAATATTCTTCAAACACAAAGTGAAGAATACTGAGGGGGTCACCGGCTTGTCCAATTCCTTATAGGCAAGAATGTTCCTCAGCAGAATCAAGCACCAAGACAACACAAACCAACTTCAAATAACAATCGACTTAAAAACATGAACCCAATAAAAAATTGGACCCACGATGTATATGCCAACAGGAGCTAATTTAGTTTCGGTTCTATTTATTTAGGTGCATTCTTCTCTTTTCAGTTTCTAAAGTCTCGTCTTGGAATTTTGCATTGCGGGTTCCCAAAATGAAATTGATTGGGCAGTAACACATCCAATACACATTTCTACAAATTAGAGGAAACACACTACATTTCTCAAAAAGTCGAATATTTAAATAACATCTTTAAATAACAATTCGATGGTTAGTTTGTATTAACAATACCTTTAAATTTAATCCTTCGTTAGGATACAAACCAGAATTGGGTTTTTGCCTTAATTTCTTATAATTTCTTAAATTATTCTCAATTTGAAAAAATTGAGTTTTTGTTATTAACTTATGTTACGTGAAGTCGGTGGTGGCTTTCTCGGCTGCCCCTTTAAAGTTAAAACGTAAAAACTTATTTTTTCGGGTAAGATATGTTTTTGATGTTTTGTATCTATAGCATATTATTATTCACAACAAAAAAAGCTATAAAATCTTTTCCAATTTTAATATAAATTTTTTAGATGAACCATCGAATATGACATAAAGAAAATTCCGTTCAGCAGACCTGCATAATCAGCGGATTTCATAGGCGTAAAAACATATTTCATTTTTTCATCAGCAGATTTCATATGTGTAAAAACATATTTCATTTTATCATAGCAAGATATGACATATTTTTGAAAGCTCTATAAAAATAGCATGAGGAATGATTATGCAGTTTTTCTGTAAGGTTATGTTAAAACTATGGGTGGTTTTAATTCAATATTTAGTTTTTCTGAACTATAAAAAGCCATATACCAAGTTTTGTAAAGATAAGCTTGGAAATATGGAAGATATAGAATTGTTTTATTCCCCATAAGGATAACATTGGGGAGTTTGTTTGCAGGTTTGCTGCTGCAAAATTGGATATATATATATATATATATATATATATATACGAAGATATATATTACACAGAAACGTGGATTTTTTCTTGTTGTAAAGGTATGCCGAGTTTGACCGAGTTCTGCAGATTTGAAAAGAGCTGGAAATATATTTTTACTGTGCATTGGTGAGTTTCTGAGACGGTGGTTGTTCCGTATTAAAAAATTAAAATAAACCTCCATCCAGTGACCATCTAAGATGAAGGGCTTGTCATAAATAACTCACCAGTGCTTATTCAAAGTAGAGCAAAATAGTGCAATTTTTTTAATGGAGAAACGGCAATTTTAACAAGTAGTTTTGGAGTAGCGGCAATTTTTTTTCGAGCCAAGAATGATGTAAGAACGGTTTTTAGCAATTTGTTATGGTTAGAAGCCATTTACATGGTACTAACCTGTCATATCTGTACTTAGCAATACCGACATTAAAGCAATTTCGGATTTTTAAACAGCTTAACTTTGGTTACGGGCATGACATGGTTTGCGGCATTTTGTTTCTTTTATCCCTCGATAGGAGTTTTTATTAGAGTATTTGAGGCAACCTTCCCAAAATCGCACTTTGGGGACAGTGGCAAATACAAAATGCACAGCAAAAAGTATTGTTTTATGGTCGGAACTCATGTGCAAAATGACTCTCATATTTTCGTTTCTCAGACTGAACGGCAATAGCATATGTATTTCTCTGTTTTTCTTTCAGAAATATATAATTTGGAGGATATAAAACATGGAAGTAAATTTACTTAGACTGGCAACTTTAATTAATCAGTTTTACTATAAAATTATATGTATTTATACATACAAATATACAGTGGCAATTGATTTGATAAATGCATTACGTAAAGAGTGTTCTTGTTCATTCCATGAAATGTTTGGATACTTGACTGCTTAACTTCGATCATAATTGTCCTTCCAACAGTCATGGAGCAGTCATGGCTTCTTCTTTACAAGAGCTGAAAAATAAGTAATATATACAGCTTTTTTATCTGTGAACAAGATATATTCATTGTTTTTAAATATTTATACTACCGGATTAAAGTGTTTTAACCTAGGTAAATAAGAGATAAAAATATAAACAAAACTAGCAGATATATCCGCAGCTTCGCCCGCTGAAAGGATAGCTCATTTAATTCAATTATATTATGCCTTGTGCAATTTTTAGGAGTAATTAACAAATTGACTGATTTATTTGGGTCATGTGCGAGCAATTAAACCCTTAAGATGCGGCTGATAATTCCACTCTAGATGAAAATGAGAAAGTGTAACGCTGAAATGAAGTGAAACGTTTGTTTTTCCCATTAGATACAACAATAATTATTTGGCAACTACATAATATTGAATTATTATTAACATTAATTTAAACTATTAAACAAGGAAGGGCTTACATGGGCAGATGCCTGTGCGTAAGCCCGAAAACACATGTTTAGAGGATGCCTGTGCGCTTCCTCTAAACGTGTTCCCCTCATGATTAGCAAATGGTATAATTAACTTCCTCCAATTTCCCAATACAGAGAATGAGGATAACCCGGAATATAAAAAAAGAAGACATTAAGGATGGATTTTAGACTTGACATCAATCTGAATTTAGCACGTTTTTGAAAATAAACCGAAAACTGTAAGAAAAAGTAGGAGGTTAATATCTTGGCCAAAACCTATTTTCCCAAAAGGTTTCTCGTTAAATTTTTAAATTATATTCTTTCAGTAGATTAGTTATCTTACCTTTTCTGTTCCCTGAAAATATTTCTCCCATCTATAGTTAGGAAAAACTAAAATGGCCGCCATTTACAATTTTTTCAAATAATCTATTTTAGCCGTCTGAGAAAGAATATTTTTAAAACCTTCCTTTTTTCGCATCTAAAGCCTATAAAGAATAATTATGTCAAGTTTCATGGCCCAAAGTCTTGTGGTTTTTTTAGAAATTAAGCTTTGAAAGCTAAAAGTGGCCGCCATATTGTATTTTATAATATACCATATTTAGACCTTTACAGACAAAATATTGCAAAGTCCTTTCTTAGTACGCATCTAGAGCCTGTAAGGAATACTTGTGCCGAGTTTCATGGCTCTAAGCCTTATAGTTTTTGAGAAATTGTGATCAGTCCGTCAGTCAGTCAGTCAGTCAATGGGTTTTGGCTTTTATAAATATATAGATAGAAGATGGATAAAAGTACAGACTGGTTGCCTTTTTGCCTGCTGTAGAGTTTTAGTACACCCGCTTTAGTGTTCTTTATGGGACTTTGGCAAGCATGTTGAGCTTTAAACTACTTTATGAATGTTTGAATTAAGAGAGCTTTATTTCAGTATTGATTCCTTCAGCATTATCACCTCATTATCCTGTAATATTTGTTGTCTAGATTATTTTCTTGAATACAATTTCAATAAAAGCATTAAACTTTCTCACTTGAATGTGCTCTAAGCCATTGAATGTGTTAAAAACTTTTAAAATATTTAGTTTCATTATTTCAAAATATGGTAAACATTTGGAAAAACTGTTATTACTTTTCAATTTTTCCATAGAGCATCTTAAAATAATGCAGTTGTTTTGCTCATATTTTTTTTGTCAATCGCTCGAGTGTTAATGACACTAAATGAACATTGAGATTAAATCGATATTTAACGATCCCCAAATGATTGACGGCCTTTTTATTATACTTTCTTGCCAAGTGAGGAGGATTTTTAAACAATACCCCTTCATTTTACCACAGAGAAAGGAATGAATATGATTCTCTGAGATTTGACTCGTACCAGGTTGTAATTAAAGTTATACTACCTCTGATCGCATCACAGCTGGAAGTGGTGCGTGCAGAGCTTGTCGGTGACGTCGGCCGGCAGCAGGGCGGGCTGCGCCTGTCGCTGGAACACGAAGATGCGCCCGTGCTTGACCAGCTTGGGCGCCACTCGGCTCGCCCGCCAGTACACGGTCTGCACCGCGCTGCCGCCGCGCACCACCCGAGTCGACAGGCCGAGACTCATTCTGGATCGTCTGTTGTTTTTAAAATTATTATTCCTGAAATGAATATTAACACATCATTCACTCTATTTGTTTGGACGACACTCCTTCAACATGTTGGTTGCTTCTAACTTGGTTGCTGATAGCACTTTATTCAGTAGGTTCATCAAAAGCTGCCCATAAATCCTGCAGTGGAGACTCAGCATCCACTTTCTTCCTTATAATAGACGTGTCAAGATTCGGAATCGGTTAGAGGAGATTTTATCGACTTTTTAAAATTGCAGTACTCACCATTCCATCAGCCAAAGTACAAAACCTTAAATGTTTGTTACGGAAAATGTTTTATTACAAGTGAGGTAAACGAACCGGGAGCCGACTCTTCTCCAGTGCCATTCAGTCTTGATTTATTTGCCTTGTAATGTGGTTCACTTACAATAATAATTCAGGTTAAATTCCTATTTTTACGAAACCACAGGTGATTAAGTGCATATGGTTTCTAAAACTGTCAGATATTGGTGCGTTTACCTTACTATTTACTACTAGTAAATTATTTTACTATTTAAAATGAGAGGAAATAATAACAAGTTCATTAATTTCAAGAATAGAAATTAACAGGAACACTGATCAAAATCATAACATTGAACATTGATTCTCACATTGAACTTTGTGCACGATCAAATTAAATATCATTAATTTTAATTATAAGATCACCAAACGAAATAATTAGTTGGTGTGACCTAGATATGCAGCTATCGTTCAAAGTTTAACTTTCTAATGAATGACAATTTTTTTTCCAAATTCAAATTTAAAAAATCTTTACTCATTAAAAAACAAAACAGTACGAACATTACATTTCTGATTAGATTCCATTCACAATCTTCTTGTAATAAGAAACATAGACACTATAAAATGGATGAATGAATAGCTAGGTACCTCATTATTTCGCGTTGAGGTACCAACACAATCTATAACAGACATACTGTGAAAAATACAAATTAATACTTAATACTACAATATACTTTAACAAAATACATAATCTAACTAAAAATATGAATAACAATGTCCATTTGGAATTAACCAATGAGAAGTAACTATTAAAAATCACGCTTAAATCCAAGTAAGCCAAATATCACAAACAAAACAATTTTCAACACAAAAAAAACAGAAGAATTAAAAATGTTTAAAAAAAAAACTCTTCAATGTCCGGAACAGTTAACAACCAATTTTTCAGTTTCATTAGAAATTTTTTAATGTTTTGACACAAAAAAATTTATGTTGGAAGTAAATTTTAAAAAATTGGGGCACAATACTTAAAAGATCGTTTAAAAACTCATTATATGACTGAGGAGTAATTACAAATTTTCTAGACCTCAACCTATCAGAATAAACCCGTATGTTTCCCATTAAATGACTTGACTTAATATAAAAAATCCTAGGAACCCTGAAAACAAATAAATATCTAGGTGTAAATATTTTTAGTGATTGAAATAAAGGAAATGAATGGTAAAACGATTAACACCCATTATCAATCTCACAATCTTCTTTTGGCATGTAATTAAAGGACGGAGATTGGAGAGATAAACACTTCCCCAACAAGAGATTCCGTATTGCAATTTGGAATCGACTAAAGCTAAATAAACTATTATTAATATGTTAACTGGACAAACAGACTTTAGAAGGTAAAATTTTCTCAAACATGATAATAAATAATTCTTTACATTACGAAGATGGCAATTCCAGTTAAAATTTTCATTTATTGTTAAACCAAGGTATTTAATTTCTTTAACCTGCTGGATTTTTAAGCAAACATCACATGAACTTTGAGGATTTGGCAAACATCTAGCACATTTGTAGAATAAATTATTATTAACATTATTCTTGCTTCTTAAGGAGAATTGCATGCATTTTGTCTTACTACTAAGAGCCATTCGATTAGAAGAGAACCATTTGATTAGAAGAGAGATTTAATTTATCTAGATCCTGTTGCATATATTCAAACAATAATTCAGATTTTCCAAGAAAGTAACTTAGTACAGTATCATTCGCGAAACAAGTTATTTTACCAAAGAAGGAACCAGAACATAAATCATTAATATAGACCAAGAAAAGTGTAGGACCCATTACAGAGCCTTGTGGGACACCATATATAATTTTACTTTTAGAGCTGGTAATATTTTGCAATCTTACACACTGAGATCTTCCATTCAAATAACTTTCAAACCAATTCCAAACAACTCCCCTTGCACCGCTATTCCATAATTTAGATAATAAAATGTTATGATCGACCGAATCAACGGCTTTTGTAATGTCAACAAACAGAGCACTCACGTTGTTACTAACATTCAACTCATCTGCAATTTGAGAACAAAATTGCAACAAAGCATCATCCGTTGACTTACCATCGATGAAGCCAAATAGATTATTATTAAAAAACCTATTCGCATTCAAAAACTTCAACAACCTAACCTTGACTAACTTTTCAAAATTTTTTAAAAAAACTGAAAGCAGGGATATAGGCCTAAAATTGTTACAATCTCTAATCTCACCCTTCTTGAATAAGGGAGTGACTGCAGCTGTCTTAAAATCATCAGGAAGAATTCCTGATTTTAAGCTTTGATTTAAAATATTTGCAAGAATGGGAGAAATTAAATCATGGACAGACTTCAAAACAGCAACAGAAACCCCATCGATCCCAGGTGACTTATTTGAGTTGAGACCTAAAATTATTTTACTAATTTCATCAGAGACAATTGGTGCAAAAAACATAGATCTTGTGCATGTTGATGATGGAAACACATCTAAATAGCAAGGACAATTTAAACCATCCAATGATTCCAAATTGTTGTGTAATTCATCTATTACATTGACAAAAAAAATATTAAACTGATTGGCAATATCTTCAGGTTTTGTCAACAAGACATTCGGGTTTGCATCTGAATAAATGGAATCAATACCCTTGTTAGTAGCCCTGGAACCCAAAATACTATTAACTGTATGCCACTGTTTTTACACATTACTTTTATTTGACTCAAAAAGAGATAAATAATACTGTTCTTTTCTTTGGTTCATGTCCGACTTCAATTTGCTTGCAAACCCTTGAGAATACTGACACAACCTGACACTGTTAGGATTTTTCTTGACCTTTTTATACAGCGAGTTCCTGAAAACTTGCCTTTTGTACAATTCAGTAGTCATCCAAGGTTTTAAAAAGTTTATACTTAACATTTTTTTCCTTAAAGAAGGAGCCTCATTAATTGCAGATGTAAAATATTCTAAAAATAATTTAAAACTAAAGGATACATCATTGCAACTTACAACTAAAGACCAATTAATAAATTCTACTAGGTTTCTAAATTTAACAAAATCAATTCTTCTGTTCTGGTAGTAACTATCTGTACAATTCATTTTAAAAAACTGAGAACACATAAGGCTGCAAACAGTACAGTCGTGATCGGTTATTCCTAAGGCAATTACTTTACCATTACAATCAATATTAACACTGGACCTAAAATAAGTATGATCAATTAAAGTCATAGAAGTAGCAGTTACTCTTGTAGTAGTTGTTATAATTTTATCCAAATCATGACTAGTCATGACAGATTGATATTTATCGGTGTATACAACGCAGTATACACTTGTTGTAGAACTAAAGATAAATAATACTAAGACATTAAATAAAAATACATTAAATGGTGCTGATTTCTTTAGTAACAATCTTGTGAAATTGGAATATAAAATACAAAATGTTGTTATTCTTCAGGCCTAAAAGAAATTTTGAATAGTTTATTGTTGGTTTCTCTAGTAGTACCTGGTGGACCGAGCCTTGCTCGGTGTTATTTAATGTTTACCAGTTCATCCAGTTACTATACGATATATCAATGTCATAAAATTGATAAGTAGAAACACTTTTTATTGCTCCATGAACTCTTCATCCCACTCACTGTATTTTTCCTTAATGGCTGTAGATTACAAACAGCTGTTATGATTACTTCATTTGTTTACACTTTCCTTGTTTATTTTCGTTGCTATCACGGCAACTCATAAGGCAAATGTTAAAATTTTACAACTTTACAATTCTTTTTATTACGCTATTAGATTTATTTTCTCTGGCCAAGCAATCTGCATAAAAGACGTTTTTGAGTAATAAATCACTTATTTACAGACTTTGGAGGAAATCCTCGGAGCCGTTTTTGAGATAATTGTGCAAACAAGCAAGCTTACAAGCACGATAACATTACTCATATAAGAGTATATGATTTAAACAAAATACAAAATCTATCACCTGTACATATCTATATACTTAAACTTTATCTTGCCATTAATAATTAGCAAAAATAGAGGGGTTTTTCTAACTAATCATAAATCATAGGAATTTTACTTATGGTTTTAATTACAGGCAGAGATTTTGGATGATAATAGTCATCACAAAGCTTCAACATGTCTCATGTTTACTGTCCGCTTTAAAAAGATGCTATACACGATCAACTTTACGTCAGCAGAATATAAGGGTGTCAAATATTAAGGCCAGAGAGTGCTATTTCATCAGCAAGTGCATAATAAAATGACATTCCTCTTGAAAAATAAAAACATTTACGGTAGTAACTTAAAATTGAAGAAAAAAGTATTTAGGAAAATATTAGTTTCGTGTTATATTGTTAATTAACGAATATAAACGCTTTTTTTGTAATTATTTCATACTGCTGATATTAATGCTTGGATGTAGTTTTTTATATCAATTAATTACCATTTATTATCTGAAAAGAAGAGGCCGTTCGTATCGGCGGCGAAAAGGATAAGGAGGTGTCTAGAGAGCTGTAACTCCGGGATGTTCGGACACAGCGTCCCAGCGCAACGCCATCTGAACAATTAATCATCTCTAAACTTCATTTTACATTGCAGTTATTCTTATGACAGACTTAGTTACTGTTCGAGCCACCTAAACTTTGTTATTAGTCAATAACATCGTTTATGCTTCTTTTGAAAGAAGCAATATTTGATAAGCAATAATTCTTACGATTAATTTGTATTTTACTATGTGGTAAATACGAATTGAAACAAGAATGAATGGATGTGTGAGATGACTTATGTCATCTCACAACATCCATTCATTCTGGTCTTCACACTGTTTTCGTTAAGTCACAACGAAAACAGAAACAACTAATCGATTAGAAAGGCCATTACAACCAATTACGGCTGATTAGAAGGCCCTTTATTATAAAGGCCCTTCTCTAGATCAAGCTATTAATATCAAAGAACCAATAAATTTGGTGTATTATCGAAATAGAATTTTTTTAATTAAGCTAAAATATTAAGAAACTCTGTACTTTGATCGGTGCCGATGGTTGGTTGACAGGGTTTTTCTAGTAAATCGCTATTTTATTCGTTTGATTTATTCAAATTATACTATATGATTACTAAATCTTATGTATTATTTTACAACACAGACCAATTAAAATAATATCAGTTAAAACTGACAATAAGGTGAATGACTTATTGGTCTTCATTCACCTTCAAATACCACTGAATTAATAATTCTTAAACTTTCTAATTCCATATAATTGCTGAAACCTTACAGAAAAATTGAGAAATTTCGGTTATTATCAAATTTCAAAATTGTTCTTGACGATTGACATTTATGTAATGACTCGATTTTAACAATTGGGACCATCAGTAATCAAACCACATTTTATTTTAATCTGTATTCAAGTCAATACATAATAGCTTTAATTTGTGTTTTTTTATACATCCTAACACAACTTTCTTGATGGAATTAATGTAACCGCTGGCCTATGTATCATAATGTTATTCCGTGACTATAAGTCACGGATAACATGTATGTGAATGATGTAAGTGAGGATGATGAATGGATGATATTTGATTGTTGGGAAAACAAGTTTAGCTAATGACCTACTGAATTTGTTTGTTTATAGGTTTAGATAGCCCTTAAGATAGGCCCTCCAAACCCTTAAAGGTCTTTTCATCTAAAAAGAGCCTAATTTGTCAACAAAGTTTTTTCATGCGATTAAATTACTAAAAAACATTGAAATTAGGAATTCCCAAAATAAAATGTTTTGCAAGGTACTATTAATAGTTAAACTATGTTGATTTCAACCGTTGCATTACCATAATTATTTCAACCACTATTCGGATATTTTTTTAGGTATTTGTTTATTTGGATAATGAATTAAGTCAAAATTCAAAAACTTTACGTGATTTTTTTACTGCTTATTGAGCAATCTATTTTCACCATTAATTATAACAATGGAGACGGATACAAACATTTTACCAGGTTATAAAGGTGCAATCTTTAAATAAAAATAAAATCTTTTTTACAAACTTTCAGCTTGTGTTAGACAACGAGGTGTTAAAAAACATTACTCAAAAATGCTATTCACTTCTGTACTAAGGATCATTTAATTGTAAATGAATGTTTAGAAAAACTATTGATAGAAAATTTGATAGTCTTACAAATTAATATCATTTGTAACTCCATAATAACAAATAATTTAAATTAAAATCGAATTAAATTCACAATTTCTTTAACTATATTTGCATATTTATCAAACAAAAAGTAGTCCGACCTTAAACGTAATATTTCCACTTAAACGTGAAGTATGTTTAAGGTTGTCAAATATTACTAGCGACCAAAACTATCAACGATATGTACGAAGAGTTTACTATCAGTTCTTTGTCCAAAGTTAAGGTTATGTAATGGTTGTTTGACTTCTAAAGTTAATGTAGCCTATTGTGCAATCAAACAGATAAGAGACGCCCTGAGTAAAAGCAAACAGTCTCAAAATAGTATAACAAACTGAATAATTTACATTTCTCAGTCAAACCGTGAAAAAGAAAATACTTAATGGCAACCCGCGACGCCTGGCACGGCAATGGCCGATTAGAGGCACCGCTCGTGGGCCTAGATCACATGCCTTTGTTATCTGAGTCCAAAGATTACCTATTGTACACCCGGAGTGTACATCACGTGATATAGTCGGCCGACACGCCCTCAAAACAACACAAAAGTAGACCGAAAAACACAAATAGTTAGGAGCAGCATGTTTTAGCGAATTTCCCCTATAAGGAAGAACCTATTACCGTAGGTCTCATAGTAAGACCGAAACCCCAGACCACGATATCATTTCGTTTTGGGACCCCAGAAGCAAAAAACATCATGCGTTCAAATTTCTGTTTAGAGAAGAAATGAAGAAATAAAAGAAGATTACAATAAAAATGTAACGAATATTAATTTAAGGCAATCGGAACTGGGCAAATAAGAAATCCAAGTGGCTTAATTTTTTTCACGTCGACATAATGTAACAAAATAATTTGAAGGTCTATGACATTTTCTATTATTCATCTGAGACCACCAACTTAACATTCCGTATGTTTATTGTTTATTTACTTGTTCATTCTCAGTTTGGCTATTTTTATTTTTTTTATTTTATACACTTTTATAATTTTATTTATTATCTGGAGAAGTTACAGACGAAAATCAAGACAAAACACGGATTTTCTGTCCGTTGTTCAGTTATACGGACTAAAATTAATAAAAGACAATCTGTTAAACACTTAATTATGAAAAGGTTTTTACTAGTGTGTGTGTGTGTGTGTGTGTGTGTGTGTGTGTGTGTGTGTGTGTGTGTGTGTGTGTGTGTGTGTGTGTGTGTGCTCACAAAAATGGTCCGATTGGTATGAAATTTGTCACAGGCGTGCATAGTTGCAATTATTCGGACGAGTTCGAAAACCGGCCCGATCGGACAACTGGAAGGAGGGTAAAGGTGGATAAACCCCACCATACATAGGTTTTTGGGTTTTGGGTTTTTTACATAGTAAAATAAAAATAATCAAATTTTGGCTAGCACCTTTGATTTCAGCTCGAAAAAACAAGCAATTTTGTACTTTGAATCACTGATCTATGTCCATTGGTTACCGCGATATTGATAGTGGTAAACACAGTACGTTGTCCCAATGTTAACCTTATGGGAAATAAGTCAAATTCTTTATCTCGCTTATTTTTCAACATGTCTTAATAAAACTTTGTTTGTGGTTTCATCTTGATAAGATATAATGTATTTTAGTCTAAAATCCCCAAAATTTCTATTTTTGTAGCTCAAAATTCGTATACTTATTCACCATGTTAACCTTATAGGCAATAAAATAAATACGATTTCTTCACTATTTCTCAACATATCTTTGACAAAACTTGGTATATGGCTTCTTAAAGTTAAGATCTAAGATCTACTAAATATGAAATTAAAACCAACCAGTTTTAATACCTGTTACAGCAAACCTGCATACTCATTCCCCATGTTATTGTCATGGAGATACAAAAACATATCATACCTCGCTATGTTGGATGGACATTTTTTGCATTTGACATTCGCTGAGAATGCGGGTGTGCTGCAACGGGGGTATTTTAATTGAGTGTGCAATAATTTCATAAGTGGCATTTGTACAGGTAGCATTTTACCACCAATTAATTCTGAAAATTCTGAAACAGTTTATGTTGTGTTTTTACTAGAATAAAAATAGATATTATAAAATTGAAAAAGTGGATAACTCCATTTTATTGAAAACCTAGAATAAATGTAAACAAAATCATATGTGTTCTAGGAAAACAATAATTTGACAGACATATATTATAACACAATACTACAATCTCCCACACTTGAAAGGATTCGTCGTTGATTCTATAATTCATTGTATGTAATCCTTCAACCGTGTAGATCGTTTTACTACTCTTGACGACTTTCTTAGAACTGGCTCGTTATTGGTTGACTTGAGTTACTGGTAACAGGGACCTGTTCAGTCGTTGGTTGAGAGTTGTTGAGAATAGTGGCTGGTTGGTTGTCTGTTATTTGTTGTCTTGAAATGTTCGAATCAGTGACAGGTTGATAGTTCTTCTGCAATTGTACAATCTCCCCTTGCTCGTTTAATCTCCTAGTTGTTTTTCTACTTTCTTCAATTTTGGGTATTGTACTACTTGAATGTTGTATTGCAGGGACATCACTGTGGACATGTTGGTCAATATGTCGCTTTATTTCATACCCGTTATCCAGTTTAACGATGTAATGTAATTTTCCAAGCTTTTCCTGTACCGCTCCATGTTTCCACAGCTTGGCATTTGGGGTGTACCACCTGACTAGCACCCTCTCTCCCACACTTAAATTTCGAACTTTTAAACAGGGTCTCTGTGATTGCCGATGTTTAGGTGGGATCAAAGCGTTAAGTTGAATCCGTAATTTCCTTCCTAAATACTTTTCGGCTGGAGATTCGTTGTCGTGTAGTGGGGTAGCTCTGTACCTGAATATTATTTCTTGTACTCTTGCTTTAAGTGATTGTCCTGAAGATTGCACTGATATTAATTTGTTTTTCAAAGTTTGAATATATCGCTCTGCTAAACCATTAGTTATGGAGTGTCCAGGTGCAATAAACTTTTGTATAATCCCGTTTTCTTCACAGTATGCTTTAATACACTACTGGTAAAAATGGTTGCATTGTCGGAGACAAGTACTTCTGGAAATCTATGAAAGCTGAAAATATATGTCAATAGTGTTATTGTTGATTCTGATGATAGTGCAGAATTAGATATCCGAACTTCAGGCCATTTTGACTTGGCATCGATCAGCACCAAACAATAAAACCCTTCAACTGGTCCAGCATAGTCAATATGAACACGTTGAAAATTCGAACTAGGTTCATCCCAGTGATGAGTTGGCGCTTTTGCAGGATCATTCTTAACGATTGCAGTGATATTAATTTGTTTTTCAAAGTTTGAATATATCGCTCTGCTAAACCATTAGTTTAGGGGTGTCCAGGTGCAATAAACTTTTGTATAATACCGTTTTCTTCACAGTATGCTTTAATACACTACTGGTAAAAATGGTTGCATTGTCGGAGACAAGTACTTCTGGAAATCCATGAAAGCTGAAAATATCTGTCAATAGTGTTATTGTTGATTCTGATGATGGTGCAGAATTAGATATCCGAACTGGCTTGTGTAACCATACCTAAAAAGTTACGCAGTTCTTCTCTGTCTTTTGGTTGGGGCAATTCGAGAATGGCTTGAACTTTTTGCACAGTCTGGACAGGATTTCACAATTGATTCGATGTCTTTATCAACTGTTTTCTACCAACAGTATTGTCTGGCTAACTGTTTCATCTTAACTATTCCAACATGTGTCCTATGCAGTTCTTGAAGTACCACTGATTAAAAGTTTCTCGGGATGATAATTCGGTTGCCCTTAAAGATTATGTTATTCTGAATTGTCAATTCAGGATCCGACATTTTCCCTTCTTTCAAACTAGTTAATAAACTGCTAAGATCTGCACCTTTGGATGTTTCTTGAATGAGATTTTCATGCGTAAGTCTGGAATTGGAGATTTGATTAATTGTTTGGTTATTCAGGTCACGAACTTCACATTCAATGGTCAGTTCATTGCTCCAAGTTTTGGCTTGTGTAGCTGACCTAGAAAGACAGTCAACATGACAAAGTTCTTCGGCACTTCAATGTTGTATTTTGTAGTCAAATCCTTGAAGGAATACGGCATATCTCAGAAGTCTTGCACTTGTCATTTGCGGAAGTTTAGCATCATGTTTGAAAATTCTCGTCAATGGCTTGTTATCACTGATAAGTGTGAAGGACCTACCGTACAAATAGTTGAAAAACTTTCCTACCGTAAATACAATTGCGAGTGCTTCCCTGTCTAATTGACAGTAGTTTTGCTCAGCCTGTGAAAGTGACCTTGATACAAAAGCAACAGGACGCTCAGTACCCTCCGTAACATGTGAAAGAACTCGTGCTATCCCTGTAGGACTAGCGTCACATGTCACTGTGATTGGTAAAATAGGATTAAAGGGCATCAGGATACGATCACTTGCAATTTCATTTTTGAGTTGTACAAAAGCAGACTCGCATTTAGGGGACCGTAAGAAATGTTTATTCTTCCTAAGTAGTTCTCTGAGTGGGTATGTAACAGATGATTTGTTTGGAATGAATTTTGAATAGTGTGTAACCATACCTAAAAAGCGACGCAGTTCATCTCTGTCTTTTGGTTGGGGCAATTCGAGAATGGCTTGAACTTTCTTTGGGCTTTTTAAAATAGCATTCTTTTTCACAACATATCCTAGATAGTTGACTTCTTTCTTAAAAAATTGACATTTACTTCTGTTTACATGAATATTGAGTTCTCGCAATCGATTAAGAAGAATAACTAGGTTTCTGTAATAGTCTTCAAAGGTATTACCATACACTGTTAGGTCATCGAAATATTAGTGAATCCTTTGAGGCCTGCTAATGCTTGAGCTAAGATTCGATGAAAGTCTGATGGAGCTGTTTTCATACCAAAAGATAACCGGTTCACTTTGTATGTCCCTCGATGCGTTGATATTGTTTGAATCATAGCGCTTTCATCATCGACTTTAACATGTAAGTATGCTTTATATAAGTCAATGGTGGAAAAATATTCAGCATTTTGAAACTCATTGAAGACTTCTTCAATTTTTGGTATCGCGTAGTTTGCATCTTATAACTGAGGATTTACTGTGTTTTTGTAGTCAACACATAGTCTAACGTTACCATCAGGCTTGGCTACCATCTAACGTTACCATCAGACTAATGGTCAGCCCCAATCACTGTAATCAACTCTTGTAATTATACCTGCTTCCTCGAGATCATCAAGTTCCTTTTCGACCTTTTCCCGAAGAGCAAATGGAATAGGGCGCTCTTTTATGAATATAGGTTTTGCATTTTCTCTTAACTGGAGGGAACAGGTTATATTAGGAATGCACCCTATTTCTGGTTTGAATACGTCTGAGTAACTGTTTTCGATTTCTTTGGTGGCATTTTCTTCCTTCACTGAAAATGTTTCTTGGAAGTCAAACCGTTGTCCATCTATATGACTAAGCTCGATTCCAAACTTTCCATGCACGCCCTAATAGGGGCAAAAATCTATTGGGGACAATGTATACTTCTTCTTTTGATGTTCGATTATTACACGTAACTTGAACCTCAGCCTTACCCAGGGGTTGAAAAATACCAGATGTATAAGTTCGAAAACGAATAGAAGTTGGTATCAGTTCCACTTTTAAATTAAGTTTTTCGAAATCTTTCTCAGGTAATAACGTAAGTCCTGCTCCTGAATCAACTTCAAATTTGCTTCTTCCCTTCTATTAATACATCAACGAAGTACTTTTGAGAGTAAGATTGACATTTTGAAGCGTTGATATCAATAATTACAACTTCGTTGAATTGATAATAATCGTCAGTGTTGTTTGAATCGTCAGTATAATAGGTTCCAGCAGGTTGATCCTCATCAATATATTTTATTTTATCTCTCTGTATTAGAGTTTTAATACAGACTTTCTGTACGTGACCAGTCTGGCTACACAATGAACATTTGAGATTTCTGTAGTTCACACGACAGTTGACAGCCTTATGATTGTTTCTTCCACAGCGGAAACGTAAATCCTCAATACCTAACTCTTTGAAATAAATTTTTCGTTTTACACGCCTCCTGGAATTTTTATTTGTTGAATCAAAGTCAGATCCATATTTTTGATTGCTGTTGCGTTTAGAAACATAATTAATTTCATCTGAATTCGTAACCTGGACTTGATTAGATATAGGTCTTGAATCAATTTTTTGAAGCTTCCAGAGCAAAAGATTTTTCTACCATTTGAGAAAAAGTTAAATCCGGGGTCATCAGTAATTGTCTCTGATCGAGTTTTCTTTGATACCCCTAACATTCTGAGATGCCAGGAAAATTTCCGCTATTGATCCTTTGCATGAACAAGTGAAATCGCATGTAGCTCGGTATTTACGAAGAATCGTTACATATTCTGCCAAAGTTTGATTATCGTGTTGGACACAACATAGAAATTTATGGCGCTCCACCAGTCTGTTTTTCTTTGGATTTAGATGGTCTTGCAGAATAGAGGCAATTTCATCAAATTTCAGATCCGTAATTCTTTTGGGAGCTATTAGATTAGATAGTAATGTGTACAATTCTGCCCCAATACTGTTTATAAGATATGTTAGTCACCCTCTTTGATTCCTGATATTCTTTGATATATTGATCACCCTCTTTGATTCCTTTTAGTGTTATAAAGTTTTTAAACCTTTCCAAGAATTGGTGGAATTGTTCTTTACTTTGATCAAACGCTTCGAAACTTGGAATAACCAATATGTTTCCTGTTTGTTGTTCTGGATTTACCTGTTGAGTTTCTTTGTTCAGTACTGCCTTCAGCACTTTTTCATTACTTGCCACTATTGTCTTAATTAATTAGTGTTTCAAACTGCTGTGCATCCATCTTTTTGAATTCTTTTACACAAATACACAAAATGAGATTGTAAAGGAAAAATTATATAAACAAAGAGAAAATTAAACCAAATATAATGTTTGTTCTCGTCACCAAAACACGGTTGTGTTTTTACTAGAATAAAAATAGATATTATAAAATTGAAAAAGTGGATAACTCCATTTTATTGAAAACCTAGAATAAATGTAAACAAAATCATATGTGTTACATGAAAACAATAATTTGACAGACATATGTTATAACACAATACTACAGTTTATAACGGCGGCTTGGGTACAAATACTCTTAAAAAACCCGGCAATCTGTGTAAAACCTGGAAAACTCGCTAACATAACTTCGTAAGAGAAGAAATACGATCTTCTAAGTGAGCATCAAGACAACGCATATTACCCCCAAATAAGGAAAAAATCACACAAAAGCCAAATGATACAAAACACAATATTGCTTTCCTAAACAAAAAAATAATGTTTTACCAGCTATGCTTATATTTTCGTGTGGTAAAAAGACTGAAGGCCTTTGCCTTCCCACCACAGATTCTTTGAACTATTTTGAAATTTCAGTATTTTTTAAAAGTTTTAGTGGAATGATTCACGAGAGACGAATTGGAAAATCCAATCCTACGCATAGCATTGAGGTTTCCTCACAAACCTTGTATTAGTAAGGGCCTTTCTTCCAGAGGAAGACATGTCCAATCATCGTGACTAGTTTGATGAGGAGAATCACTTTTGAAAATACCAAGAAAAGAAATGTCTTAAAATAACTAACAGTCGATTGAAGATCAAATTTAACATAATGTTAATTTAAATGACTTACTATAAGCTCTGTACTTTTAATATTTTTATAAATCGTATACTATAAAACTTCTTTTCCGGTTTACCTCTATAATTTGAGCCAATGCTATTAACCAGTTTTATAGTTGTTACCTTTAGACTACATTCATGTCAACAAAGCTGCTTATATTGAAACTATTTGTTACAAAACATATATATCCCTTTGTATGTTTTTTAAGGAACAAAAAGTCGTAATAAAAATATTTGCTTATATTTTTTTATATTTTTTTATATTATATATTAATAATTTAATTAATTAATTAATAATTTTTTTATATTATATATTAATATATATTTTTTAGATAGCTTAAAAAAATTAAAATTAAAATTGTAAAGCTTATTCGGCCAATGCAGAATAGAGACAAATTGAAGCTTTGAAAAATTAAATTTCAAATGTTATAAATATATGTATCTTTTAATGGTAATTTTCGAGGCTAATTGGGCTATACTACTTCAATTCCAATAATACCTCGAGTACCTACTTGTCTGTTGTTTTCATTTAACACATTATAACATACATTCTTATGTTAGAAGAAAATGTTCCGAAAAAAACAGAATTAGGCGAAGGTAAAAACTTCTTAAGACGGAAATGACGAGTCCGACTCACCCAAGTAGGACCAGAGAGGCAACTGCGTGCGTGAACGCACTCTTCTCTCGCTGCTCCGGCAGACAAGACAGTGGACGGCGATGTAGACAGATCGTGAGTGGTAGGGACAGTGGAAACAACCGGTCTCGCTGATAAACCTCCAGAACAAAGAAACACAGACCCTGGAAGTCATACACTCACAAATGTCGCCAACAATGACAAGGTAGCGCAGAGCATGAGTGGTAGGGGCAGTGGAAACAACCGGTCTCGCTGATAAACCTCCAGAACAAAGAAACACAGACCCTGGAAGTCATACACTCACAAATGTCGCCAACAATGACAAGGTAGCGCAGAGCATGAGTGGTAGGGGCAGTGGAAACAACCGGTCTCGCTGATAAACCTCCAGAACAAAGAAACACAGGCCCTGGAAGTCATACACTTACACATGTCGCCAACAATGACAAGGTAGCGAAGGGGCTCTGTGTCTTATTAACGAATGTTAAACTTTAAACAATTATTATTATTTCAGCTAATCACCAGATTGACCAACGTTTTCATTTAGAGGTGTTCAGATATTGCATGTTTTGTTTTTTAAGAACAAGCTGCCTGACTGTAAACTAGCTTGCTATTTTACTCATCAGATACTGCGGTGTAATATTAAACTCAGTTACTTATTTAGTTAAGGAACTGACCTGCATATCTTCATCTTATTTATCCCTTCAATTTAACTCGTTATTAAGCTCATCACTCCTAATCTCAATATTACGTTCTCAAATTAAATGGCATAACGGTGATTAACGTTAACCCTTTTTCATATTCTTTTAACAAATATTTTTTAACATTTATTAGAATAGCATCCTTAATTCTTAAAATTAAGAATTAAGGATGTAAGTCCATAGAATATAGATTATAAGAGCATCTTAGTAAGAGATCATATTATAATTACTTCTTTGTTTGTATCGCTAAATTGAAATAATTGCAAAAAATACAGGCATTGTTTCTAAATTATTGTTACAAATTTGAATTCATACCTCTAACCAATAAACCTTCGAACGAAAAAGCGTGTAATGGAATGGAGGTAGGGTGGTCAATATTACATAGTTCAACAAAGTATTTGAAAAAATCCCTTTGATCAATTCAATAGGGTTTCCCTTTGCCCAACTATGAAAGTGGCTCTTAACGCTTTATGGAAATTTCAGGTAATAAGGTTTCAAAAGAATCTTTCTCCACATAAGCCAAAATATAATATCCCCTTTTTATATTACTTTAAAACTATCCTTTTATTTTTTTAACTCTACATATTTTACCTTAATATTGAAATCTAATTGCAATTTTGTACGTTTAAAGAAACAGTTTTTAAAAGGTTACAATTAAAATTAGTAATGTTCTCACATGATATAAATTCAACGCAGTATTCCTACAGTAACATGTATGTTTTTCATGTTCTTTACACAATTGTACTAACTCCCCTCAAAACCCTTTAGTCTGATTAGTTAGTGTATGATAAGTTTTACGAATAACTTATTTGCCAGATTCAAACCTTATAAATACTGTCAAAATAACCTAAATTGAAATATGCCATAGGCTGAATTGCACCCGTTGCCCGATAGTCAATAGCATATCGTCTCCCAAATTGATCAAGATTTTTATGTGAAAATCTCATGCATTAGTTATATAGGGCGTTTTTTCTTTAAGCGCAACCCATTTTTAAGATTGAATAATGCACATATAAATATGAAATGAGTATTGTTTTATGGATCTTTACATGTTATACAACCTATTATTTATGTCTGATCACATTTAGTTCACATTATGTGCTCAAACAATCCGCCACTGGCATTTGTATAAAGTTATGCTCTCTCCATCAAATTCCCGAACACTTATTGCAATGTACCTCTTTGAATTTCTTGTATTAAATTTGTTATGTTTGTTTTGAGGTGCTGAATATCCTGTTGTTTTTGTAGGCCTTACTTTTTATGAATCCTCAAAGAAAATTATATAGTGGGGTCCAACCCGGAGGTCTTAGGGGGAAATAATCCTTCACTGATAAAATAAAGTTTTGGGTTGCATTTAAAAAAACTATCCTGGACAATGTAGGCCTATGCTCACTTCATTATGTTCTTTTACCTTTTTTATCGTCTGTACATGCCTTAAAAATATATTTTTTGTGATATATTTTATATAAGTGTTTTATTTTATTAATCTATACGTTCAGCGTGACTTTTTCGTGATGCAACATATATCCCATCTGGAATTTATTTCCTGCTATCATTGCAGCATGTGTGAACACCTCAATGGGGGTGGTTAATATTTATATTATTCTTATTTTAGGAAAAAAATGTAAATGAAATCAAAATACTACATGGTATAATTGTAAACACAGCTTTAAATAAAAAATTAATGAGGCTCTCGTCAAAGAATTTTGGAATGCTAGTCATCCTATTGGTCTCAATCAATAAGCATAATTGTGAACTGCCATGAAAGAAATACATTACATGAAAAAGCAGTAAGTTGAGTCCAATCTTAACATATTCGGCTATTATGTTTCAATAAACCTCTTTTTTCCTCAATTGACCTTGAGGGAGGTTCTGAATCAGACTTATTACGGACTAGTGGCTTAAAGGGGCTAAAAGCCCCTAATCATAATAGGGTAGAATTTAAATAATATTAATCCTTATTTATTATGGTACAAAATATCTTCATAGAAAACTGGCTTTAAGATCCACTATAATGTTTTTATATCTAGCAAATGGTTTTCAATCAAGTATCACCACCACATGTTTTATGTAAACAAAGCAACAAAGCAGACGTTTTTAGATCCCAATGCTTTTTAAATGACAGATATTTTGTGTTATTTCTCATTATACTCAATTCCACATTCACCTTTCAGTACAGGCCTTATGGGACAATGCAATTCTATTATCCATATTAGGCATATTTGTTTACTAATATTCATAACATAATATTATAAAATTATCAGCTGATTATAACAACGTTTGGCTAGTACAACTTAAATTGGCATTCGAAATACATGGCTTATGGAAATTCCATATTGAAAGGTGAACGTGGAACTGAGTATAGTAAACTTCAAGCGATTTCAATATTGTTCCCGGGTCCCTTGGATCAAGCCCTTCAATTTGAGCACTCTCCTATTATCCTGCAACTTGCCAAATGCCCACAATTTCGGCGCAGAAATTTCTCTTACGTAATTATGTATACTGTGCATATATATATATATATATATATATATATATATATATATAATCAATAAAATATAACAAGTGTACCCTTTTTCCATTTTATTATTAATATATATATATATATATATATATATATATATATATATATATATTCAGTTAAATGTTTGAGGGCTACTAATATCATTATTTTAAACATTTCAAAACACAGTACCCTGTTTTAAAAATTATTTAATCAGACCAACATGTTCCAGAGCTTTAGCCATAGTCACGATAAACCATAAAAAATAAACATACTTATATAGAGTTTTTATAAACACATTGCCAAATTTATTTGTCAACTGTTTTCAGATAGACTTCATTACTTTTATTTTTGGGTTTTTATTTTATAGTTTTTTCATATATTAAATTCTTCTTGTTTACTTGCATCTTCTTGATTTTTTTGCTGTTTTATTATGGTGGTCGATTTGGAATTCTTTTTTGATATCCAATTTTCTGCCTTTCATCCCATATTAAAATATTTCTAAGTCTTCTTCGATAGTTTTTAATTCATGTTTTTAATTTTTGATTTTAGTTATTTCCTGATATAAGAATAATATAAATATTAACCAGCTCCATTGAGGCGTTCACACATGAAGCAATGATAGCAGAAAATCAATTTCAGATGGGAAATGTGTAGCATCACAAAGAAGTATATATATATCCTATTGTTTACTATGTATTAATTTTGATGTTTCCAACTTCTTATTTATTCACATTTATAGTGAATAAATTACCACGTAATTCATAACCAGTTATAACTTATATCGTAATAGGGCTCATGTATTGAATATACGTGGTGGATATTATACGTACATCCAATATATACATATACTAAGCTAAGTATATATACACTAAGCTAAGTATGTATATACTAAGCTAAGCATATATACTTAGTTAGCTAAGTATATATATAATGCTAAGTTGGGGCAGCCTTTTCCACTTAAAATAATACAGTTAGTGAACAAATTCAGCCCTCGGAAGTAATGATTGTGTGAAATGTTAATACTGTGCGAGTGCACGCAGAAATTGATTTTGCCTTAAGATCTTTATCGATTTTAAATCATATTGTAGAATTTATCCATGCAGCAAAACAAAAACGTATGTACTGACTTCCAAATTTTTCTTTTTTGATACACTCGGTTGTAAATTATTCTTCTATCAGATGTTTTATTGACTCTAACATTACAATAATGTAACCATTATAACGATTTCCGAAGACAATAACAACCATGCCAGTATTGAGATATGTATATACGATTGAGATTCCTAATACTAAAAATGCAACCATGCATTCATTAAAGTATTAGATTAATCGCTGATTGCAGGGTAAAATTATTGATAATACGTACCATCTTTTTCAGTTTTCCATGATAATATGATATTTCAATTCCAAGAATGAAATATGTGTTTGATATTGAACTTGAGGCCGAATCATTTCTTATCTCGCTTGCAGCAATATCAAGGCTGACTAATGACATGACAGCGTCATGCTTCTCTCAGTGTTGTGCGATCTGCCTGCTCTTGGCATCGAGTTACTCCCGGCGAACAAAGGATAACACGCTACACTAACTTTAATAGGCGTTTGACGCTGTCTTTGAACGTTTAAAGTAACTTTAAATCTATAATATTTTACAAAGAATTGTACATCAGGAAAAATAATTTTGCTTTGTGAACTTTAGTTTTATTCATCAGAAAATAGTATGTCATTTTATTAGGTAATTTAAAAAGCTTTGTACAGCGGTAAAACCAGCAAACGTTGCTGTGAGGAGCAAAAATATTATATAAAAAAGGCAGTAACAGTTGATGTTTCCGACAAAAAGGTATCATAAACATAAACTGTGATATTTCTAACGCTAAGGTAAAATAGTCTTGTTGCAGCAGACCTGCTTGGCTACTCAGCGGATATTTGAAAAGTAACTATCACTGGTCTCATGTCGTATTTCATTTCACAGATGTCTCACATAGTCGTATGTTGTATTAGTTGAAAAACATTTGTTTGTAATCTCCGTAAGAATAACAACGGGCATGAGTTTGCTGCTAAAGGTATATTATATATATGTGAAAATGCATTTTTTGGCAATATCTAGTATACTTCAACTATGAGAAGCAATAAACTATGTTGTTATCAATAAAAGTTAATAAGAAAGGAAGAGACAGAGAATTTTATTTTTCTCCCGTAAGGTAAACATATGGATGGGAGTGCACGTGAGTGCACAATTTGTCTGCCACAGATATGTAAGATATTAGGACTTCTATACCATGGGCCACCAATATGAAACCCTCCCCCCCCCCCCGAGGGAATTTCCGACACATTCATGTATTTTTTTTATTTCTTCTGAGGTACTTTGAGGTTTTGCTTGTTTGCCACTTAAAAGTTACGTCATAATCCGGAAAAACAACAAATATTATTGATAAATAGCTGAAAAATTAAGATGGGATCATTTTTGAAAAAAATTTACTTCACTACATTTATACATCCATTTTTTTAGATGTTGACTTGGGACCAACGCCAACCATTGTTGGTCAGTTAATCCTTTATTTTGACAGGACGAAAATTTTCGGCCGCCATCTTGGATCCGCCATATTGGATAACTACTTATCGTTTTCAACGTAAAGGTGGTGTTGTGACACATTAAGGTGATTGTAAAGGTTAATAACCTTGTTACCACGTTTTATCAAGATATGTTAAGGAATAAGCAAGATATAGAATTTCTCTTATTTCATATAAGGTTACATTGGGACAACGTATTGTGTTTACCATTTTCAGTATCTCGGTAACCATTGGACTTGGAGCAGTGATTTAAAAACACAATTAACAAATGATGTTTTTTTGCTTGAAGGGGCCTCAAAACGTAAGGTTATCATAGTCTCGGGCTTAAGTCTTTCCATGAATATTGCGATAACAGCTTCTTCCCTGTATGGGAATCGCTAAAAAACATTTACCGAAACATTTAAGAAACAAAATAATAAAAAACATAGGTTCATATGTAAATAGCACAAGATTAATACAGTTGAGCAATGAGAGGGCGGGGGTGGTTAGCAGTAGCTCGTGATTTTCCACCGCCCTCCGCTGGTTGATGACACTGCATACAGACGCACAAACATGACATCGTCAAACACTGGACAACTCGCGCTTGGATAAAAACACAATCTGTCGAGTTCAAAGCCACGCCTCGCTGCTACTTAATCACAGTTTACTAAAGATGCCATAAAAAATCTGTTCTCGCATCCTCTCTGATCACTACTCCGGCCCTAGAAATTTCATTTACCAATCGAACTGCGGTTGTAACAATGACTTATAGAGAGAAGGAATATCTAGCGAATTTCTTCTTTGCTTGTTATTCTGGAAATATAATATGATATTCTTTTAATTTTTCTGTAAAACTTGAATCACTGTCCTACATCGAGATTGTTCTCGACTAGTATAACATTTATTAGATATGTAACATGGCTTCATTAAATATTTACCGAAATCTTTTAAAACTGAATAATACTTGTTTTCCTTTTTGACTCTTGTTTTATACAAGTGTATGGTACATTTTAAAAGCGTTAAGAGAAATTAAACTCATAATTGTAACTAAATATTTTTTTTTTAAATAAAAGTCACAACTCGATTTGGCGTATAAGTAATTATTCTTATATTATGTAATTCGTTAGCCTTTGATTTTCAAAGATTAACAAAACTTTTCTCACAGTCTGTATACAACACAGTACATTACTTTTACAGTATAAATAATAGTTTATTATATAAATAACGTTACCGCATTGGGTCGTGTTAATTATAATAATTGTTTTATGAGTTAAGTCGTTCCTCTATATCCTTCATATTATAATATATATAACCTCCATGAGTACTCTATTGACTAAGTAAGAACTTAATAGATAAGTAAAATAAATTCTGAAACAACGTAGCAGCTCTCTTTACAACATCTTTTATTCAAGGGTTAGCGTCGTAAATATTACAAACAATGGAAAAATAAAAGTCTTAAAATGGTATTTTGTTTGGCTCTAATTTTTACCAAATACGACGAGTATTTGTGGTAGACTGATAGCTGATTTTTTTCACGTCTCAAAATTATGATGTATTGCTCATACCATTTGATTTTGTATTTATGTGCTCTTCTAGATTTCCATTAAACATGTAGGCTTACTAGATTTTTTACATTTTGAAAAACCAAAGGCAGGAATTTCTGTTATAAATACTAATAGGTTTAACAACATTATCTCCGTAAACGTCAGCACGGAGCCACGGGGGGTGGCAGCACTGTGCTGCTCTGTGAACAGTGGAGTTAATGTTGTGAATTTTCAAAACTGTTTAGTCGTGATTGTAGATAAGTGTCAGTACCTGAGTGGTTTGGATACCTCATCTAGACTATCTACGGGACTCCTCTGATGTAAGCGAAATCGCAGGAGGTGATTTACTTTTAGTTCTGGAACTTTATAACTTGGCGTTTGTCGGCGCGGCAACGTGTTTGATAACAGTGCGCACCGCCCGCCGCGCACCTTTACCCTGTGTGAGGACCAGTCCGGCAGCTGCAGGGCTAATTACCCTGACTACAATTCCCACCGCCGCTGCGCGCCGCTCGCCGTGCTGCTTCGCCGCATCGGGTTGTCATCAGTATTTTCATCCGCCGCCCTGCGCCTTCATTGTCAACGGCGCTGTCCAGGTATACATTGCTGCTCGGGTAAAGCCTACTTTACGGCGTTCGATAAATCCCATCAATCATATTGTATTGTACTGTGTTTTAATAAACGATTTTGACTATGGACAATTTGGATTCGTATTTCTTTGACTGTATAAACTTTATGGATGAGGATGAACGCATTGTCTCTGATTTTTGCAAAAGCTTAAGTGTACTAATCGCTAATTACGCTTTAGACGTTAGCACAAACATTATTAATAATGCGGTTCCTGTTGTTATTAAATTTAACTCTGTTTGTGGAGAGCTGTTAAACGTTAAGAATGAACTTAGCGAGACACGAGACGAGCTGAGGGAGGCAACACAACAACTGGAGGCGAAGAAGCATGCGTTCCGAGAGGAAATTAATGTGTCTATGACTGCTAATGACTGTCTAGTTGAGGAAAAAAACACTTTAGAAATTAAGTGTAGAGATGTAGCCATGCAATTGGATAATCTTAAAACAGCTAAACTAGAACTAGATAGCTTAAGAACTGAGCATGAGAAACTGTTAAGTGATTATTTAAGTTTGCAGGATGGTAACCGTAGGCTTATTGCTGAAAATGGCAGAGTGAATAAGTTATTGAGTAAGAATAAGCTTGCAATAGGTAAACTCCAAACTCAGTTAGCTGAGGTTGAAGCTCATAAAACTGTTGCTAAGAAAGATGTAGTAAGTTTGTGGTTAGGAGATGTCCATCTTAATGCTCATTTTGAGCTGCTGAATTCTGAAACCAAATCACATGACGATGAATTTTTGTTCGTTGGAGCGACCATAACACAATTACTTAAGTTGCAGTCTAGGGTTGAGGTCGATCGTATTTTAAGAGACTTGTCATTTCATAAAAAAAGGTTTGTTTTTTTCTGCCTTAATAACTGCGAAGATGGTTCAAAGCAAAGTGGAGGCTCCCATTGGAGTCTAGTTTTTCTTGACTCGATCTCTAAGACAGCAGTTCACTATGACTCTATTCGGGGTTATAACTGGCGGCATGCTGCTGCACTGCTGGCTAATCTAGGGCTGGAGAGCATTCCGTTAACTGAGGGCTGTGTGGCTCAGCAGAGCGCGGGGCACGAATGCGGCATTCATGTGATCGTCAATGCGCGGCTGCTGCTTAGCCGTCTCTGTTCAGATGTCGTAGTCCCAACCTATGTTTTAGCAAATCAGGAGCAAAGCTTTGTTAATGATTGTGATGTTAGTGCTCGGTATGGTAAACTGCAGGGTAAAAATGTAAATGTAGATACAAGTAAAACTGGTTGGAATGTTGTTAAGGGTAAACATTGCATAAAGAAGTCTAAACTAGACCCGAAGAGAACCATAAATACTATATGTACAAACAAATATGAAGTTCTTTGTAATGAGGTAGCTGATGTTTCAAATTGTAATGTAGTGAGAACGTCTGCAGGTTTATGGAATGAAAACTTGAGCACTGCATCTAGTAGAATTAAGGCAAATGCAAAAATAAAAAAAGTTAAAGGTAGTATTAAGAAACATGTTGACTTGACTAAGCCTTACAGTTGTAAGTCTAATTCAGACAAAGTTAGGAGCGGTAGTATCAACTTTGAAAATGGACAAGAAAAAGAAGGTATTTCTGACCTTCCTTCTGGGGCTGTCGGCAATGTTGGCTCGGAAGGGGTAGATAGTTGTTCTTACTTGTTGATAGGAGACTCAATGCTTCGCTTTGCAGGGAAGGTTTGTGAAAGAAATGGGTGTACAGTTAGTGTTAATCCTGGGGCTAAAGTGAGTAGTATTAAGGGTAAGTTGATGACATTTTTGAAGCTTCAGCCAAAGGTTATTCATTTCAACGTTGGTACTAACAACCTCCCATTGTATTACAATGGAGGCCCCGGGTATAATGGAGGGTTCGGTAAGCGCGAGGCGCTCCACAGCATGGCAGACCTGCTTTCAACTGCTAGAGCCAATTTCCCGCAAAGCACTATTATTTTGAATAGTGTTTTACCAAGATCTGACATTAGCTATAGAGCGCTGGCCCTTTTCAATGAGCAGCTTGAGCTAATGTGCGGGAACTTTGGCGTTACTTATGTGAACACAAGTCTTTGTGTAAGTAAACATCATCTAGCACGGGATGGAAGACACCTCAACCGAAGAGGGGTGGTTCGGTTTGGAGACAAACTCCTGACTGTATCTCGTAAGTATTTAAAAGATACTACAGAGGCTTCATCGCCCGTGGCCGAACCGATGGTCACAGCAGATAGTGCAGCACCTGTAGATGATGGGACGGCAGCACCTGGCTCTTCTGTTGGTGATGGTGGGTGTGCGTCAAAAAACGAGATTTCGTGGCCAACCATTACCTTAGAATAGGCCATATTAACATGAATTCTATGTCAACTGGTCTTGAGGAATTGTTCTCTGTGGTTCAGGATTTGGATCTAGACCTTTTGGGGGTGACAGAAACATGGCTGACAGACCAAACAACTTCAGAAGAAGTGGAAATGCCTGGTTACTCTCTGCTGAGGAAGGACAGAAATGGCCGCAATGGTCTAAACAGAGGAGGAGGAGTGGCTGTCTATATAAAGAATCACGTCCAGTTTGTTTTGCATGACATAAATGATGCTAATTGCACGTTTCCTGAGAATATTTGTGGTGTGGTTAGAATAAATGGCGAAACGTTGTGCATATGTATTTTGTACAGGCATGAGAGTATCTCGTATACTTGCTTAGAACCCTTTCTTGCATTTCTTTATTATGATATGACAGAGTTTGCTGATAGAATGGTTGTAATGGGAGATCTGAATATAAATCTCCTTGATCCCTCTCTTCCAGAAACAAGGTTCTTGAACAAGCAATTTAAAGCCCTTGATTTAGTACAGCTAGTTGACAAACCCACACGTGTCACAAAAACATCAGCCACACTTATTGACCATATCATTGTCAACAAAGATATCAAAATTGCTGGCTGTGATGTGGTAGACATGTCTTCAATATTTGACCATAGAGGTGTGAGAATATCTGACCATATGTTGACTTACTGTGATATTAACATAGAAAAACCAAAGAGACCTTCTGGATTTGTACAGTATAGGGATTTTTCTTGCTTCTGTGTTGAGAACATGTTGAATAGTGTAGCCAAAATAAAATGGGATGATGTTTTAAAAATTACAGATGTTGAAACAGTTTTGGAAAAGTTAAATACCGCCATTCTAAAAGTGTTTGATGAAAACGCTCCTGTGGTGAAGAAAAAAGTCACTAGAAATAAAGCTCCTTGGAGAACAAGATATACTGTCAACCTTACAAAAGATAAAAATTATTGGAAAAAGAGAATGAGTCAGACTGGGTCTGGTGATGACAGAAAGGCATACTGCAAAGCCAGAAACAAACTGAATATCCATATTAGAGCTTCCAAGCAGAAATATTTTCAAACGGAACTGGCAGGGTGTAAGAAATCTGCTGAATTTTGGGCTAAAATCAAAGCCTGTGGAATCAATAAATCACAAACTTATGACATTCCATGTTTCTTAAAGGACCCTGAGGGAATTAATAAATATTTTGTAGATATGGCAAAAGGGAATTCTGTGAGTAAACACTGCTTGGAGTTTTATATAAATAATACAGCTGCGAATGTTAGAGATCAATTTAGGTTTAGATCTGTTTCTTGTAGAGAAGTTAAGGAGGCAATTAACTGTATAAAAAGTGGAGCTGTTGGAAATGATGGAATAACTATTGCCATGATAAAGATGGTTGGCCCATATGTTATTGATGGCATAACCCACCTCATGAACAGGTCATTAGCTACTGGTGTTTTTCCTGAGGCATGGAAGGAGGCTATTGTCATCCCATTGCCGAAGGTTAAAGCTCCAGCTACGGTCGCTGAGTTGCGTCCTATATCTGTGTTGCCCGCCATGTCAAAGGTTCTTGAGAAGTTAGTGGCTGGACAGTTTGTGGAGTTTCTTGAGCGGGAAAACATCATTCCTCCTTTCCAATCTGGTTTTCGTAAAGGATTTAGCACAACAACCGCTCTCTTACACGTTTGCGATGATCTGATCAACGCAAAAGTAGAGAGGAAATCCACTGCTTTGGCGATGTTGGATTTTTCTCGTGCTTTTGACTCCATAGACCATGATCTGTTGTTGGCCATCATGAGGTATTACAGAGTACAGCGTGAATCAGTTGCCTGGTTTACATCCTACTTAAGCGGGAGGAGGCAGAGGACCAAAATTGGCATTGAAGTTTCCTCTTCCATCAGTAGGTCACTGGGTGTCCCGCAGGGTACCTGCCTTGGACCTATTCTATTCACGCTGTTTGCTGCCACTATGGGTGACTCTGTACAGCACTGCAAACTCTATTCCTATGCCGACGATGCTCAGTTGAGTCTCTCCTACAGATCAGACCTTGCTGACCAAGCTATTCAGCTCATGAACTCGGACTTGGACTCGGTCCACAAGTGGTCAATGGATCATGGGGTAAAACTCAACACTGATAAGTGTGTCTTGCTCAATTTCCCATGTAGCAAATCTTTACCTCCACCATCGGCCACAAAAGTATCCATTGGAGGGACATCGTTGAAAGAGTGCGAGTCCGCTAAACTTCTTGGCATCGTGTTCGATACTGGTCTCACCTTTTCAAGTCATGTGAGTACCGTATGCCAGAAAGCCGTTTCTCGTTTGAGAGTGCTGTACAGAAACAAACACCTCCTCCCACATGATACAAGGCTTCGTCTTGTCCAGGCCTTAGTGCTCTCTGCACTGGATTACGGCCTTCCCGTTTACGGCAATGTTGTGATTGCAAGGGACATGCAGAGGTTGCAGAGGGTGCAGAATATGTGTATCAGATTTGTTTGTGGTTTAAGAAAATATGACCACATCACGAGCGCACGAACAGACCTGGGTTTATTGCCTATGTCTGATGTCTGTACCCTTCGCACGGCCATGGTAATCCAAAGGATCTTGGAATCCAACAGACCTGCATATTTGCGAGAGAAGCTGAGGACTCGGTCAGAGGTGCGATCCCGCATAACAAGGCAGGATGCCGTGCTTGAGCTGCCTCGCGTTCGTAGGGAGCTAGAGCGGAAACGCTTTAGCTATTTTGCTCCTTTCATTTTTAATACCTTCATTTCAGCCGGAAGGGATGGTACAGAAAGAGCCAAAAACATTAAAAGAAAAGTTTTCGATCTTTTGTTTTCTAAGTAGAATAAGTTATCATTGTTATGTTTTACAATTAAATAGTAACTAGATTGTTTAATTTATTATTGTGGTTGACTGTAAATTTACTGTATGTATGACTTAAGTTGTTTTGAAAATCAACCCTGTTGAAAACCGCTTCAAAATAAAGGCCATTTTATTTATTTATTTATTTATTTATTTAAACTATCTACATTCGAAACACTTTTACATTCAACATAGAATATTATCTGTGAGAAATCTCAATTCAAATACGAACCTCCAATGTTAGTTGGTTTAAGCAGAGGGAAGGGACACTCCCATTCTGTTGGGAATATCATTTGGCTCTGATCTTCCTTTTCACCGAATGACGGAAGATTAAGGTTTATTGAAAAGTATGTTTGGAAAAAATTATTTTTAAACTATATAGCTTTATTGTTACAAAATGTATTCACCCAGGCTTGTTAACTAATTGTGTAACACTGCTACAAAAAGTTTATATATTAAGCATTTTGACTTCAAAGATGCAATTTTAAGCGGTTTATGAGCGGTTGAGGGAAATGCCACCTCTAATAGATAATTTTACATAAAAAGGCTTGTTTAGTTTTTCCACTGTCACCCCAGCCTCACGTTTTGGTCCTACCAGCAACACCTTGATTGGTTAGTCACAGCCTGCAAGGCAAAAAGCTGGAAGAGACAAATTCCGGCCGAGAAAGTACTAATAAGTTTCCAAATCCAATCTACAAATTATTTTCACCTTTTTGCCCTTTAATAGAATGTGATTTCTGCTGCTAGTTCACTTTGAATTTATTACTCAGGGCCATATTTAAAATTATTGATAAGTGTACAGTTACATTATAGTCTTGTCTGTAATAGTTTGATAAATAATTTGGCTAATTTGGCCTTAATTTATCTAACGTGATTTTTAATTTCTCCGCCCTATATATAGTATATGGAGAAAATATTGTTTTCGTCAAAATTTTCGATTTTGAGTTGTTAGTGAATATATTTGTTTTAGTGCACCCTGAATCCAAAAAAGTGGTTTCTGGAATGGTGTTTATCTGTCCGTGTGTGTGGATGTATGTGTGTGTGCATGTAAACAAAGCTAGAGACGACACCAGTAGTCCGATTTTCATGAAGTTTGGCATGTAGGTATAAAACTGTAGTATCTCCAGGCTTTTATTGAATTTTTGATTTAGATTTTTTACCCCATAAAACCCATAAAAAAAGACAAAAATCAAAATTTCTCAAACACGGCTCTAACGATTTTGATAAAATTTTTCTTGGTTTTTAGTGCTTAAGATGACAAACAAAATGACACCACCCACATGTCTGTAAAAATTGAAAAATTCAAATTTATCAAATTTCACTAAATCTGTAACTTCTAAAGAAAATATACTTGCAACGAATAAATTTGGCTTGAAAAATAAATAATCAACTATTTTGAATTATTAGTCTACGTTAACTGGTTGCGGAGATAATTTATTTTTATTATGGCGGTAAACGCAGTACGTTGTCCAATGTTAATTCTTATGGCAAATATTAAAAAACTGATATCTCTGTTTATTGCTAACCGATTTTGATAAAATTTGTGAGATAGTTAATTGTTAATTTGTTTTATTTCATCATTAAAGTTTTCTGGTTTTAAATTACTTTAAGGGAGAAAGGATGTATCAGTTTCCTAATACCATCTATTTTCAATATTTAAAAACGAATTAAAGATGATTTTAAGGAGCACACCATGTTCTTAGTTGTCAGTATTTAAATTAACTATAACTGTCTTATATTAAAAATCTGTTGTTAAAATGTAACTCTTGTCTTTAATGCAGTATATTTATTTACCTTTATTAGCGCTTTCCCATGAAGTCCCACTGCATAAGTTTCCTGGTAAGTGAGTAATCATTTAAATGATATATTATGGTCACGTGACCCGCATGCTAACTCAGCAAGTCACGTTGTGTGAGGATGCAATTATTCGGTGTAGTTATAAAGTGCATCAGTTGTGAAATATTTACGTCACATCTTCGCCAATATAAACAATCGCTTTCATCCGCCTTGACATCCATACTCGTGTGGTATTCAAGTTCACATTCTAGTTTACTCTCGCAAACAATATACGTAAGTACCAAATATTGTAAGCCTTTAATTCCTCATTAGTGCTTTATGTGTTGTTTTATCTGCGCCTAGGCTTTTTGAAGTACTATATCTTTTTAGTACTTCGAGATACACAACAAACAATGTTTTTTTATGTAAGCTATACAAACAAACTGAGCCAAATTTTAAAGCGAAATTCCAAATTTGAGACTGCAGTAAAACACCTCTATAAAAATAAAAAAAACTATTAAATGACCTCTATTAAAATATTAAAATTAAAAAAAATACCTTATTTTAAAATACCTCTATTAAAATGAAAAAGAAATACTACAGAAGGGAAAATGTATATCTCTTCTTAATGTAAGCTTAATAAACTTTTCTAAAACTTCAAATTTCCCCGAGTGAGACATTCTACAACAAAAGTTAATCTTTCAACGGACAATCCCACAGCAATAAGATTTCAAATTTTCAGCAAAACTTGTATTTATACTTTGACTCTAAGGAATGATTCTGAGAAAAAAACTAAACATGTCTTTCAGTTAAAGAAGTTGTATCAAGAAACTGATCAGCAAGATAACCTTAACAAACTAATAAGTCTTCTGTAGACTTAAAGATCGGTCAGGGACAGCATGTTTATAAAAGCTTGTATTTTTTTTTTGAAGACTAAAATAATTATCTTCTGTTTTTAAGCTAACTGCTGTATTCAACTGTTAACACCGACAGCAAATGTTGTCCGATTAATTAATTTATATCACTCTATGACATTGAATTACTAACAAAATAACGACCATCTTCATTCACCTAGCTTTACATTGAAGATGACATTAAAGATTCAGCCTGTAAAATAGCAAGCCGGTCGGATGCCCCAATAATGTCTCCGTTCTTGTTATTCTTCACGACCTATATATTTCATCGATTAATTTTTGTTCGAGTTAAAAGGTATTTCATACAAACACTACTTCGAATCGTAGTTTACATTGTGAAATTTCGCTTGAGAGGTATGGACGATTTATATTATTATTAGTGGAAGTATGAAGCGGGAGAGGGAAAGAAAATACTTTTTTCGTTCGCTAGCCACAGATAGGTCCAACAAATTTAGTAGGCAAGATGATAGCAAGTACATCATTGGTTGGAGCATTTTGAGTATTTTGTCATGATCTCGTTTCCTATTGGGTGAATCATTAGGTTGTTGTTTTTATTTTGTCCCAAAATTGGTTGTTTTTCCCTAGATAATGATACTTTGACTTTGGATTTCTTTTAAGATTTTGGTATCCCTAGTTTGTTTTCTCTGCGTGCGTGGGGATGGCCTGTCACTAAGGATTTGTAAGTATACAGATTACCTTCCTTCTCACGCTACATGTATACATCAATGCTATATAATATATTTATTTCACAGTCATTGAAGCAGTTTGTATTTACCAGCATGGGTCTTCAGTCCACCACCCGCGTCGTCCGCGGCGGCCGCGCCGTCGAGACGGTCTACTGGCACTACATGAAAGACAAGTCGGGGCTCCAGAGGGTCTTCAAGCACCGAAGCACCTTCGTCTATCCCAAGAAACTGGTCCCCAAGATGCCCAACGTCGCCGACCAGGCCTTCCGCAAGATCAAGTGACGAGTGAGTCTTCTGAGCTATTGAGGGGAAAGCGTAAAACCAATTTTTACTCACGAAACCATCGACTTTACATCCAAAGTAAATACTAAACCTAATAATATTGATCTGGTTTCCTAAAGTTATCAATAATAGTTTTTTTCGTTTGATATTTATTTAAGCATTTATGTTTTCAGACGAAATCGTGAGTCATATAGTCTTGCCTTTGAAAGATACACCTAGACCTATATTATTTTGTAAGCAATTTAATGTTCATCCTATTACTAATGTTTTCTATTTCCATTATTAATAGTAATGTTCATGACAAGGAACAAAAGTACACAAAAACATGTCCACTTGAAAAAAAAAACTACTAGCACAAAATGTTATTCACTTTCGCCCCTTACGACGAACGGCATTGGTTTAGTCATATTATAGTTCAAATAAATAAATTACCAATCGTTGGAATTTACACCACAAGTTGTTCTTTGAGTTGGTTTAGTAAAACGTAATTCACAATGATCAGACTTATGTTGTTCACAGTCAAAACTTAAATATCGTGAATAGCACTACAAAAATTAATGGAACGATAAAAATACTGGAAATTAGCTTACCAAAAAAATCGGTGTAGTTATAAAGATATTTTTCAAATTAAATGTGAAATTTTACAGGCGTTTTCGAAAACGGATCACTGCTACTTTGAGCAATAAATAAAAAACAATTTTTCACCACACTACGACGAAATCACCTGTTTTACAAACGTCAAACGCGGACCGAAACACACCGTTTGCCGCCACAGGACCGAAAACGTTGGGGGCCCTAGGGCCGAAAGTCAGCTGATCGTTTATTTGCTTGAAACAACGTCAGAACATCACAAAATTATACGGCATTCAAGACAGGATAGTTGCGATCATATGATTGTCATAGCTGTGTTTTGTTTTCAAGTGAGTCAAATAATAATCAGTTTTGTTTAATTATTTAGGGTATATTTCACTGTGTAGTGTGGTGAAAAATAGCGTTCGCACCTCGGCCGAAAGGGTTTTGCAGCTCTCGATCGTTTCAAATTCTCGACTTCGTCTCGAATTTGAAACACGATCTCGAGCCTGCAAAACCTCATTTTCGGCCCTTGTTGCGAAATATACTATAACGTGTAACTAAGCTTTATTTTTCCCACGTAACGTTTTTACTTTGGAAAACATTTCAATATGGTACAGTTCTGGCAAGCTGTACCGGCGTTTAGTAAAATGTGGAAACTCTCCTAATTGTCTCCTAATGTTGATACATTTACATTTAGATAAATTAGCTGAAATGGCGACCTACCCATGTAGGTATTTTAAGCCAAGTATGAATGACAGATGAGTGAAGGATGATTGTGGCGCGATCTTGTAGTCTTGTTACTGACTAAGGCCGACATATTCCTTAGACAGGACTGTTAATTAATAGCCCAACAACCAATGGCAACTAAGGGACCTACATTTTAACGTGGGATCCGAACCACGATTTCGCCTCGGTTAACAAATTACGAACTGGTCTAATTATGAGGATGGTCCCATGAACGAGTACTCAATAGTGCGGACGTTAATCCCCACTAGGGAACACCGCGTCCATAAGCCATCACTCATACTATCCACAATTCGTGACCTCCAAGTAGCTGGATTACAGGACACGCCACCGTCCCAGTCAAAATTTTAAAACTGATTGAACTGTTAAAGCTTGGTTTGTGTCTTTAAGGATCATACACTACGAAATTCTTACTGCACTACTGTACCGAAGCTGTCTTACGCAATAAAAAATATAATACAGTACACCTCGGATTATCCGGATTAATGTGGCGGAACACCGATCCGGATAACGATAAATCCGGATAATCCGAGGTCATTACAATATCGCCTAAATAGCGATCATGTACCTTAGCCCCTGCTAAATTGATGCTGCAAACAAAGTATCAAGACTGTACAACATGTTATTTTTTCAAGCTTGTTCCACATAAGTATGTACAATTTTTCTAACTGCGCTCGATTCTTCCTGTCACCGTACTTGTCCCAACACCCAGTTCCTTAGCTAATTGTTTACTTGATTCTCCTGCGTCAAACCTTTTGACAGCATTTAGTTTCTGTTCTATAGTTGAAACCATTTTTTCCTTTTACAACCACCCATTTTGAAATCCAATATCAGTTCACATAAAGAGTTCACAACAACTGTAAACACTTAAAGTGACAGTAATAAACGAGCTCGCAAAATTACCGTAGGCTAAGCCTGTGGCTAAGCTTATGTTGATTACTGCTAGCCCCCCAAGTAGCAAACCAAAAGACTACGTTCACGGAAATGCTGTAGTGTAGGCCTACTGTTTTGGCGATTCGACTCCTTAAATTATTAAAGGCATTATTCCAAATGCGTACATTAATGTATTGTTTTTGCAGTTTAATTTTAGATGGCGCATTTCAATCGTGAAATAGATAAAATCATTTTTTGCCGTGATTTAATTTTTTTAATTTCTCGGATGGACCGATCCGGATAATCCGGGATCCGGATAATGTGGGGTCCAGATAATCTGAGGTGTACTGTAATACTGTGTATTTCATCCAGTAATAAAAAATTAACCCCTTGCTAGACACGCGGAAAACTAAACGCAAGTTTTTGCCGTAACATTTCGTATAAGTTAATTATATATTGTAGTGTTTAAATTCAATATTGATTGCATATGAGCTTGAAGCGTTTACTTCCATAGCATAAATGTGAGTTTACTTAAAGATTATATGTACTGTAATAATGTGATCGTTCGCCTATACAACACAGACATCCCTAATCCTCCAGCCATAATATAGACCGCCAATACGACTAGCCAGAGGAATAGATATAAATATTTGCTTGTAAACAAATATAGTAAAACCTGGATGGAAAACCACATGTCGAAAACCAAGTCCATCGTACGAATAGTTTCCCCTTCAAAGCCATGGCTCTCATATTAATTCGGGGGCCTTTGAGCCATACATATTGCTCCCAGGACCGATTTGAATTAGTTTTAAATTCAGTGTTACATATGAAAGTTTTGTGACGTTATTTTTCGTGTTCTGCTGTTAGTCGTGATGAAAATTTTAAGTAAATCGCTAAAAGTCGAATGGTTAAATTTATAAAACCGTCTAACGTTACTATTTCAAATTTCCATTTAATACTTAATCACTCTATTTTAGCAAATTTTCTTCCAATTTTAATGAAGAACGATAACAATTGTTTTACGGTAAATAACGTAGGCTTAACATGATTTATTTTTACATAATATTGAAATAATTTGTATTGGTAATGGGAGCAAGACGTAGCCGTCCGGCATGCGCCCTCCGCCTCAGCTCGAGGGTAGCACTTGGAATCTATTGACACGGTCGACTAGGATTTTTAGTCTTACTTTAGGTGTTTCTTGCACTATTGCGAAATCGTCTCGGGAAGGATTCAGTACGAATGAGTTACGATCACACGATGTTTTTACAGTATCATTCGCACTACCCTTAAAAATGTAAATAAATTACGCGGATGGTTATTCTTTACAATCTTAATAAACCTATCGTTGAGCGAGATTGTCATATGAATAAATCTTCTAAAATTTACAACTTTAAGCTGTCTATTTTACATCAAACTTTAACACTTGCTTTTGTTTCTTACAGGTCCTGCTTTCACGGTTATATTCACCTTTTTGTACACTTGGAGGATAACATGAGACTGGTCTAATTTTAATTTCTTTGGAGCTGTAACATATTTAAATGTGTGTTTAATAATAGTGTGTGGAGAGGTTATTTAATAATAATTTTTAAGTGTCATTGTGATATTAGATTCTTAATAAACTGGAATTAAATAAATTTATTTATTATAGTAAGAATCCTACTTTTGAGTAAAACCTTTACACTCAGAAGAAAAGACAAAAAATTATATTTGTTATATTTTAGTATGGTTTGGGGGTTGCAGCTGATAGCAAATCAGCTGATAGCGCCTTCATTCGTTGAGCTGCAAAAAATTTGCATGTAGCCTATGCTTGGAAATTTGAAGGCGCTTTAGTTGTTGAATTATTGATTTCAATGTTATTCTTATGGGTTTACTGTGTCTCCCGCCGGGAGACAAAGCAGTCACTTTGCTCCCGCTGGGAGAAAAATTATTATTTTACTCACGCATTACAAGGAGTAAAAGGTGTCTAAACATAGCAGGTGGGGGAAAAATATATTCCTGATTAATCTTACATCAAAGCTTTGTAATTTTCAAGCCACGGCCAGTTGAGAACCCTTCTGACCTAGTGACTGTAGTAATTTAAACATCATAAATAGTTTTTATGAAATGAATTGCTAGAGTAAATTTTTACTTAACGAGGAGCAAGATCATATATTATTTTCACTGCATCATGTCGTCCAAGTGACTGGGGGACTTTTTTACGGAGTATTTATAATGATAGGTTTAACACAAGGCTTTAAAACCACGCTATTCTTTTTTAAACAACCTGTTTTATAAGTGTGAAAGTTTGTGAATTGGTTTATTTATTTATTTTAAGTTCAATCATGCCTAAACTATGAACCAACTTACCTAATAATGGGTAGGTAGATAGCTAACACTCTGGCAGGATTGAGACATATTTTACTTCCTGAAAATAAATATGTCTCGTAAACATGTTACTACTACATATGATGTATAGTGAGTTACATTGTGCATACAAGCAAGTTTGGAAAAACGGATACTCCTTCATCACTCAAAGATTTAAAAACAGTGTTTCTGAATTTATAACTAAAGCCGTGTACGGCAGAGAGAAAGAAATGTCCTCATTGGATCAGGCTAGCATAATCAGCAAATTTCAAACGCTCAAATGAATGAATAAATAAATAAATAAGGCAAACCCTCACATTCACTCAAATTAACGGAAGTCCTGAAAATAAGAAAGCAAAAATATTCTCAATAAGATAAACATGGAAAAGTGAGTATGCAGGTTTGCCAAAGAAATGTGAAAATGGGGTATTTTAGGCTTTAATCCAGTATATCTCAACTAGATGAAGCCTTATTCCACGTTCCATTAAGACGTGTTGAGAGAAAATCAAGGCAACGTTGTCCCATATGGTTAACATTGGGAAATGAGTATATGCAGGTTTGCTGCTTCAGAAATCCAGTTTTTTAAGCCACAATCAAGTAGAAATCAACTGTCCTTTTTAGCGAATTTCCCCTATAGGGAAGAAGCTATTACCGTAGGTCTCATGGTAAGACTTAAGCTCGGGACCACTATAACTTTTCGTTTTGGGGCCCCCAGAAGCAAAAAACACTTTTGGTTTGAATTTATATATATATATATATATATATATATATATGTGTGTGTCTGTTAGCACGATAGCGGCTGCAAAAATGGTCCGATCTTTATGAAATTTGGTACGGACGTGTAAAGTGGTAATCAATTGGACGAGTTCGTGAACCAGCCCGATCGGACCACCGGAAGGGGGGGGTAAAGGGGGATAAACCCCCCCAAAAATGGGTTTTTTGAATTTTTTACATAGAAAAATAAAACTTATCGAATTTTTGTGGGCACCATTGAATTCAGCTCAAAAAAACAAACAATTTGGTATTTTGAAACACTGCTCTATGTCCATTGGTTACCGAGATATTGAAAGTTGTAAACACAGTACGTTGTCCCAATGTTAACCTTATGGGAAATAAGTAAAATTCTATATCTCGCTTATTTCTCAACATATCTCAATAAAACTTGGTAAATAGCTTCTTCTAGTTCAGATCTACTAAATATTGAATAAAAACCACCCAGTTTTAATATACCTGTAGCAGCACACCTGCATACTCATTCCCCATGGTAGATAGCTAACACTCTGGCAGGATTGGGAAATATTTTAATTCCTGAAAATAAATATGTCCCGTGAGCATCTTTCTACTACTAATTACCCAACAAAATCAATAGGTACCTTAATTTTTCATGTAATATCAACTAACAAACTTATTATGTTTTATATTATGTAGTACAAACTTAATAATGGGTAAGTGAGTTTCAGTGTTGGCCCTTGAGATCTGACCCACAAACACTACTTTTATATTTAATTTAATCATAGCTTTAAAACAGAGTTCTGACTCATTAGCGGCTTTCTATAAGTATCATTAGTCATGGTGAGTGTAACCGGCAAGTTTTAAGAAAATCGCCACCTCCTTAATCCATTAAAACTTTACTTCAATTAGCTGGATTTCAAAAAGGGCGCCTGAGGTTATTTTAAAGGTTTTTTTCATTTTTTTAGTTTTTGTTTTAAAGGTTCCACAAACATTCTTTGAATTGAAACCTGTCATTTTTTTGTTTTAACTTACTCAAAGGATAATTTGGATTGCCCCCTCAAAAATACTAATTCTTCTTAATCATACAATGACACTATTTGTTTTAATTTCAGTTAACGACTTTGCCTATAGTTAGCTGTAAGTAGTTGATCACGTATACTAAACAGAATGAGTAATTAAAACTATTATACCGTATGTTAGAAAATTTTTAATTATTGATATATAAGTATACTAGGAGTTGCACAAAGAGCTACACAACGTTTCAATTACTATATCATCTTCCCCTAAGATAAGGACAATGAAAAAATAGGCCCATCCTAAAGAAAAATATTATTTAGAAAATTTACTCAAAAGGAAAAGGTAGTTGTGCTTTCTAACGAAGGTAAATCTGAAAACTTTTGGCTGTGCACGAAATAGGCACTTTAAAACTCTAGATGGTGGAGCGCCCATACGTTCCAATGTAACTTCCGTCATGACTATTCCCAGAAGCTGACCAAACACAACCCGTTTTGCAGGCTCTACAATGAGTATTAAACTGCCCATTGTGTTGGATTCACGTAAACACGAGGATCACTTTTAAAGACAGCTTCCTTTTATATTTCTTAACAATAAATACATGAGTGTCTATTGTTTAAAACAAAACTAAACACAAATGAACGAAGCTTCTATACGATAACTTAAAGATGAAAAGTTCTGGGTTGGTACCATCAACACCTAGTTCATGAATATATGTTGAGGATGTTTTATATAACATTCTTAACAATTTATAGCATTTTCACGTTGACAAAGTTTCTCCTAAGACCGCTTCTACCTTTTTATTTATTTTAAAAACATCAGCTGAGGTGTTTGGTTTGATTTACTGGACTATTGCAAGCAGCGATGACTGCACCAGCAAGGAAGGATGACACCAGCTGTTTTATTTCTCACAGAAGGCAAAGAATACCAGTTTGGTTCAATATCGCAGCGGAAAAATGTCCTTTTACCATTGTGACAAAAACATATTTTATAAATACCTTTTATTATTGATGGTAACATTCTAAATTTTATTTTGTGAGGCAGTTGTCAGTTCCAGTAAAATATTTACATACATAACTAACATTCAAGTTGAATTTAAAGGTAAATTTATTAACATATCAAATCCAATCTAAACTCAAACCAACCTCATAACCAGAAAGTAAAATAACTATAAAATACAAAGCACATAATCCAAAAAATAGCCCTAAAATAATTGTTAGAAGTGTATATTTTTAACACATGTTTCTTATTATTGTTATTGTTTTTGTGGTTGCTAAGGTCAGATAAAAAAGAATTATGAAAAGATTTAAAAGTGATGAGAATTTGTTCAAGTAAAAGTAGTGTTTATCAAAAAACTATGTCTTCTTATTTTGAGTGTTTTTAGGGTTTCAGCTCGCGTTTTAATATCTGGCGACCGTTTCAAGGACAAGAACTAAGATGAGTGAAGCTGAAGGTAAAGAATTTGAGAGAAATAAGAAACATAGAAGGGTTGTAAGAGCTACTTTTACTAGACTGGTAAATCAACTGACTGATGACATTGGTAAGGATAATTTTGATTTAAATGAAATAGAAGGTAGGTTTCAAACTATTGAAAGAATCTATGAAGAACTTAAAAGTTTAGATACTAAAATTTCCAACTATCTTTTTGAAACAGAGGAGAATGATGTTATTTTGGGAGATGAAGTATCAACAGCTTATAGCTACTTGGAAAGTTTCAATCGAGTAAATGTTTTAGTGCAGAGTAGGTTGAATAGGTTAAAACCTGATGATTTATCTAGTAATCATTCTAATTTAAGTAAACCTATGTCTGAAAGTATAAAGAACAGATTAAAGCTTCCAACCATTGAACTACCTAAATTTAGTGGAAATTTGAAAGAGTGGATCCCGTTTTGGGGCATATTCAAGCGAATTGATGAGGATGACACGATTGATGGTGTTGATAAGTTTCATTATTTAGTCCAGGCTACTTTACCTAATTCTAAGGCAAGACAAATAGTTGATAGTTATCCTGCCACAGGAGATAACTACCATAAAGTCATTAAGAGCTTGAAAAGTCGTTTTGGTAGAGAAGATTTATTAATAGAAGTCTATGTAAGAGAACTTTTAAAGTTACTATTAAATAATATGAGTGGTAATGTAAAACTTTCTATGCTATTTGATAAGTTAGAATCTCAAATCAGAGCACTTGCTACATTAGGTGTTACGACTGATAAGTGTGCTGCAATTCTGTACCCGTTAGTGGAATCATGTTTACCTGAGGAACTACTCAGAGCCTGGCAAAGACACTCGGATTTTGATCCAGAAGCTGACCTGAAAGATCGACTAGACATCTTGATGAAGTTTCTCCGAACTGAAGTAGACAATGAGGAACGCATCAAACTTGCTGCTTCAGGATTCGATGATCCAGAGAGATACAGCTCAAGGTCTGGTAAGTCTCCATTTCATAAACCTATAGTCAGTTCCAGAAGAGAAGACATCCCTACTGCATCTGGTCTTGTTAATAAACAAGCGGAGAAATCACCTTTAAAGTGTATTTTTTGTAATGAACAACACTTGACTGAAAATTGTAGAGGTTGTAGTAACTTAACTTATTCTGAAAAAGTAAATTTGTTATCTAGTAATAGATGTTGTTACCGTTGTACAAAATACGGACATGTCAGCAAAAAATGTCATTTGAGATTAAACTGTTCTATTTGTAATGGTCGACATGCTACTGTAATGTGTAACAAAAACACAGAACAAACTAATACTAATACTAAAGGTGGTACTGTAGTTCCATGTGAAAAGAATTTGGCTAGTAATGTACATAATGAAGTATTTTTACAAACTGTTAGAGTTAACATCAGAAGTAAAAGTGCAGAACGAGCAGCAAGAGTTATTTTTGACTCGGGGTCACAAAAATATTACATCTTAAGAGAAACTGCTGAGGAAATGAAGTATCTACCGGTAAGGAGAGAAAAACTAAATCATGCATTATTTGGAGGTTCTTATTCAGGTAGTATTGAACACAATTGTTACAAAGTAAGGGTTAGTGATCTCTGTAATACTTTTTATTGTAATTTTGAAGTTTTAGATCAAGATGTAATATGTGACAATGTTTCTACGATTAAACCAGGACCATGGATGGACGAACTACAGGCTTTAAACATCAATGTTTCAGTTACTGCTGAAGAGCCGATTGAAATTTTAATTGGGTCTGACGTGCTAGGAAAGTTATTTACAGGGAAACGACATGTTTTGTCAAATGAGTTAGTCGCAATGGAAACCTTACTTGGTTGGATTCTCATGGGGAAAGTTAATTTGAGAGGGACTTGTAAATCTAGTTCCATGACTGTTACCTCTTTGCTTACGCCTAATATGTCAATTTCAGACTTGTGGAGTCTAGATGTTTTAGGAATTAAAGACCCTATTAGTGTTAAGACAGAGTCTGAAACAAAGTCAGCTGCACTGAGTAATTTTTTGGAGACTGCTTCGGTGAACAATGACGGTAGGTATGAGGTAAGACTTCCTTGGATCGAAGACCATCCTCCTCTCCCAACAAACCTGGATATGTCAAAGAAACGGATTAATTCACTTGCTGTAAAGTTTAATAAAAATGGATATTTTGATAGTTATCAAAGTGTATTTTCTGATTGGGAAAATCTCAGTATAATTGAAAAGGTTCCAAATGCTAATCTTGAAGTTGGACATTATTTACCACATCGTCATGTCATAAAAGAAAGTAGAGCTGCAACAAAACTTCGACCGGTTTTCGATGCATATGCGAAGCAAAGAGGTCAACCTTCGCTCAATGATTGTCTGTGGAAAGGTAATTTAAATTCGGTTGATCTACCTTCAAGAGGATGTTCTCTAAAATATTTAGTGGAGTCAAAATGGTGGGAGGGTCAACAGTGGCTGAAAGAGTCTCATAACCACTGGCCTGATCAAAATGAAGGAACTGAATATTACGAAGATGCCATATTTAGAGAGCTGAAAAAGAGGAAACTGTCTACAGCCTTGATATCGAAAACAGAAGTCAAAGAACAAAATTCAAAACAAAAATTAAAGAGCAACAACAACATTATAAGGTAAATGAAGATGAATCCCAAAATAGTTTCACAAGTAGGGAAAGACTTTTAAAAACGCCCAAGAGACTTTATGAATAAGTTAATTGTTTTGACTCTTAACTCTATTGATAAAGAAGACTCAAAAGGTGGGAGTATGTTAGAAGTGTATATTTTTAACACATGTTTTTTATTATTGTTATTGTTTTTGTGGTTGCTAAGGTCAGATAAAAAAGAATTATGAAAAGATTTAAAAATGATGAGAATTTGTTCAAGTAAAAGTAGTGTTTATCAAAAAACTTTGTCTTCTTATTTTGAGTGTTTTTAGGGTTTTAGCTCGCGTTTTAATAATAATAATGGTTAATTTTATCTGCACACCTGAAAACTGAATGAATCCCAATACAATTGCAGGTAAATGATCTATAGCTTTACATTACACGTTACTAAATGAGATTGAAACATCATATTTGTTATTAAAATTTTAAAGATTATTGAATAGCTATTTAATTTTTTCTTACCAATTGTTTTCCCTAAGAATAAAATATTATGTAAAACACATACCGAAGCACTACTCAACCGTGAGCTCCGGTACTCAAGCGCGTTATCATTCTTGCCGTATAAAGTACATGCAAATAAAGTAAGAAATCAGCCTCAAAGTGAGCCTGATGGTAATCGGTGTGGCCGATCGAAAACGATCACCATTTTTTAAATTTTTGATATATTTACCGTTGTAAATTTTAATGTAAAGTAAGTTTAAATATACTATAAGTTTAAGACTTGTTTTTATTTACTCGCATATTAAACATTAAGTAAAAAAATAGACAGGTAAGTTTGTCTATAAAAAAATCAGCTAGTTGACCACTACTTGATCACATTAAAATATTGTTTACGAATTTTTTGTACAGGATCATCAAAGAAGGTTGTTCAAGTTATAAAAAAACACAAAATAATTAATAGATGCAAAATTATAATTTAATGTTAAATGTTTATTATAGTCTACTAGTTTAAAACCTAATAAGTTTCAATGTTTGATACATTAGAAGTAAGTTCAGACTTGACCTCATTGGACTTTCTTATGGGAGGTATTTTTATGTATTAAAAAATGTAGTACATGGTGTTCGAATCTGAGACTTTGACCATCTGAAGACGAGTATTGTTGAGACAGTGTAAGTACAGTTACACCGGTGATGATTGAAGTGTTTCAAAAAAGAACATCAGTTTGAACTTTGCAGGGCTACCATCACATTGCATACATTGAAATTAATTAAATATGTAAATACTTTCGTTGAGCGAATTTAAAATATTTAGAATTTTTTAAATCTAACATTGTGATATATGCCATGTTGTAGATACCTCCATGACTGTTTTAGTGAGGTATCACTAAAAAAGTCATGGAGCTGACCAGATATATGCCATGATGTAGAAACCTCCATGAGAGTAATATGGGGAATGAGTTTGCAGGTTTGTTACAACAGGTATATAAAAATAGGGTGATTTAAAATTTAGTATATCTTAACTAGAAGAAGTCATATACCAAATGTTATCAAGATATGTTGAGAAATAAGGGGGATATAGAAAACTTTTATTTACCATAAGGAAATACTGAGAAATTAGTTGCAGGTTTGCTGCTGTATTGGTGAATTGATGGGAAGGTAGGCCTATGATGCAGCCAAGGTAATGGGGATCAGTTTCACAGCGCCGCGCCGTGTCACCTGTTTAAATTAGGTTTAGGTCCTGGAAATAAAGGATTACAAGCTGAACATTTGAGGTGAGTCTAGCGGAATGAGGAACTCTGTATTGATTGCGGAACTGGGCTCAGTCTTGAACAGAAAAATAATCTGGAGTGTTTGAGAAGTAAGCTACTGTTTTAGGATTGGAAGCAATTTGATACACCTAAAGGAAGGATCGGTCTGCCAGATTGACCTCGCCATAAGCCAGCTTTGATGGACCCTAAACTACTTAAATTCCAAGGATTGGAACAATTAACTAACACTAACATCATGTATTGACAAGTTATCTAGGTCGTTAAATTCATGATTCAGTACCTAAACTACCTAAACTTTTGAATATAAAGCCAAGCCTACCTGACGATTTATTGTAACTAGAGATCGCCAGTGGTCGAAAATTCGACCAATTTTCAAAGTGACAAATAGGGATAGCTAATTTTATAAATAATCCCTGCATAAACCAATGCGTTTCTAAATACATTTTATAAAGTACTTATTTTCCATGTAAACACATGATATAACCAAACTGGGGGCCCAAAAACAAAAGAGAAAGACTCAGTCCTTGACTAATATTTTACTTCATTTCTGGCTTATGGCATGGTTTTTAGTAATTAGTGTTTTATTATGATAATGACTCTTTTATTAAGATTTTGTGTTTATTTTTTAAGAATAATTATTGAATCAGAGGAAAGTAAAACTTCAGTCATCAAATACGTTTATCCTGTACACCCCTTACCACAGTTCTCTCCCTCCCTCCATTAATTCCTCACTCTCTACTTCTGACCTTCTTTCCACTTTTCCCTCCTTTTCTCCTTCATTCTCTTCTTACCATCTCTCCTCCCTTCTTTCCTACCATTTGGAACTTTTTTCCTCCTTCCCTCTCTTCCTATTATTATCACTAAAATGTAATATATATTTTACCCATTATCCACCAATAAAAACAAAATTTAATATAATGTGTCCATTTACACTCCGGTTGCCAAGCCCGGTGACAGGATTTTCGGGCCCCTGTGCAATTGAGAAACCCGCTTTTTTACTCATCTCGATTCTGGGCCCCATTTTAACTAATCTCGCGTGGATCCGGGCCCCCTGTGAGTCCAGGCCCCTGTGCATTTGCCCCCTCCCCCCGTCGCCGGCCCTGCCGGTTGCATGTCAGTTAGTACATTGGATGGTAGAAACTTAACTTAATGTACTTTTTTCTTCCCTTTTTATCAGAAAATTTTTATCTCTTAATCTTATTTAAGCAAGTAAACTTTATTTGTCCATATATACTATGTAAAATGGAACACATTTGAGTATGATATCCCTAATCTTCTCTAAGTAGTCCTAATTTCAATCAAATTCTATATTTTCACTCCATGCCCCACTTAAATGTGGCTTAATGTTTCTACATCAAATCTTTACTCTACGAAAAATAGCATGTGATAACAGCTACATATGATGCTAACTTTTTTTACATTTGGTTGTTATAATATCACCAAAACAGCAACTCGTAAGGCTAATGTTAATTTTTTTTGAAATTTTAAATTGAATTTCCTACATTTCTAAAAGACTAATATAAATTTCAATGGGATTCTGCACATCTACAGGAAAATACAATTCTATTGGTGTGCTTAGATTTTTGCTACGTTGCACACAGGCTGAGAAAAAAGGAGTACAAAAACCTTATGGAAAAAATGCTTGTCTATTAATATAAATTGCAGGTTAGGAATGATGCTGAAGATTATAGGTTGAAGTTAAGAAATGCTGGTACATGCTATGTTCCGAAACCAAATTTAACGTTTTTTACTCAGACATACTATTTTATTGCACCCAGGATTTACAACAAACTACCAAACAGTATTAAATCCATTGTAGAACATAGAAAGTTTGTTAAGAAAACTAGAAAGCGGATAAAGACAATCGTAAATGTTGAAGAGTTCTTAAATGTAGTTGCATAGGAATCCCAGTAATGTTTGTTTATTTTTACGTTAGGTAGAGGATTGCTTATGTTATTGGTGTCATTATTATATTATTTGTTCTAGAGGTATATGGAATGTATGTGATTCATTGTATTTAGGCTTGTATATTTAGTTTTCCTTGTGTAATAATGCTATTTTCCTCATATTCAAACGTATCTTCAATTTCACATTGTTTTAAGCATAGAGCATAGGATAATATTTATTTGTTTAGATAATTTTTACAGGAGATAAGATTTGATATTTATTTTGTACAGCTCCTGAACTCATTATAATTATTGAATTTTGTAAAGGAACCCCTAAACGGACACTATGTCTTAGGGGCCCTATTTTTCTGCACACTATTGTTTTGGAAAGATCAGCCTGGTTTTGTAGACTTGTTTATTTTTAATGTTATTTGTAATGTAATATACCAAAATATTGTGCAGAAAATAAAGATTTATTTATTTATTTATAAAGATAATTAGTTAATTACTAAAACTGAGCATCTATGGAATGTACTATGAAATGGCTGTACGCCATTGGCGTGGGCTGAAGGCCCACACCGAAATACATGACAACGGCTACATGGTTTGAATTTGGCAAAATTACCCTATCCCTGCCTCCCTTAGCTAACCCCCTTAAAACTACTACTTAAGCATACACGATGACTACTGGATGCCCGGATATACAGAAAATCGCCATCCTGGACGATCGGGTTGATGTGTCGCCGACCAAGTACACGTTGACAAGGACGAGAGCCGACGAGGGCACTGGAAAAGGGGGTTACCGGTCAACTAAAGTGCCGAAAAGGACTGCGGTTTTTGGTTGGGGTTTTGCTGAATTTTAATTAACTAAATACGGTATATTAGAAGTCGTGGCGTTGCACGGCACTCTGCAAACAATTTATATATGGGGGTTTTGGTCTAATATACATTACATCTTATTTATATGAAGCCATAAACCAAGTTTTATTAGGATAATACAGGGTGTTTTTTTTTTAAACGCAACCCATTTTTAAGATTGAATAATGCACATATGAATGTGTAATGAGGATTGTTTTACTGATCTTTACATTTTATACAACCTATTATTTAAGTTTGATCACATTTAAGTTACAGTATGTGCTCAAATAGTCCGTCATTGGCATTTGTATAAAGTTATGCTCTCTCCATCAAATTCCCGAACATGTGTTACAAGGTACCTCTTTGAATTTCTTGCATTAAATTTGTTATGTTTGTTTTGAGGTGCTGAATATATTGTGAATTGGTTTCGTAGCATAATACTACTTAACATGTCTGTGGCAAATTTAATTCAGATCGGACCATTTTTACGCGAGTTATCGTGCTTAAAGACACGCACATTAAAAACGCAACCCAAAACTTTATTTTATCGGTGAAGGATTATTTCCCCCCAATATCCCTGATTTGACGCCGCTATATTTTATTTTCTTTGGGGATACATACAAATTAAGGCCAAAAAAGCAAGTCACAGAATATTCAGTACCCCAAAATAAACAAAACAAATGTAATGCAAAGAGGTACCTAGCAACACGTGTTCGGGAATTTGATAGAGAGAGCATCCCTTAATACAAATGCCACTGGCGGATTTTTTGAGCACATAAGGTGAACTAAATGTGATCAAATTTAAACAATAGAATATATAAAAGGTAAAGAACCATAAAACAATACTTATTTCATATTTATAAGTGAATTATTCAATCTTAAAAATGGGTTGCGTTTAAAAAAAACACCCTTTATGTTGAGGAATAAGCGAGATATAGAATTTTACTTACGTAAGGATAAAATAGTGACAATGTACTGTGCTTATGCTTTCGGTAACAAATACAAATAGAGTAATGATTAAAAATACAATTTTTTTCTAGCTTAATCCAAGGGTGGTAAGGAAAATTTTATATTTTATATTTTTCTATGTAAAAAAACTCCAAAAAAATTATTTTTGGGGGTTTATTCCCCTTTACGCCCCACCTGGGGCGTATATAAAAACGGTATACACGTATATTGGTATCATTGGTATACACGTATACCAGCCGTTTGGGCTGGTATACGAGCTCGTCCGAGCGATTATAACTCTATGTGTTTGTACCAAATTTCATTAAGATCGGACCACATTTTACGGCCACTATCGTGTTAACAAACATATACAGGGTGATTCAAACCACCCATCCTTCTATTGTAACGGGAGAACGGTTTAACGTAGAAACGTCAAGTAAAATTATTCCCCACTAATTTGCATATGAAAAATTCATTTAAAATATTTTCATGGCGATTTATCTACATGGTGTTGCAGAAATGAATGTCATGAGTTCGAATCTCCAAATGTTCTTATGTGAACCTATAGCTAATTTTATATTATTTTAAAGGTCTTGTTAAAAGAAACATTTTGGTGAAAACAGAACTGAATTATCTCAATCCGTTTCGAAATGGCGGCCATTTTTGTGAATATTTTCGATATGGACGGATACCCCTGTACTTTCTAAGCCTCTAACGGTTTTTCAGTTCTGATTCAAAATCCTTAATCCTTGATAACTCAGCTTTACTACGATATGTCACATGACAATGTTTTGATAATATCCAATTTTTTGAAAAAATTTAATTTTTAAAAATGTTGGTAGCCCTGAAAATAAAAAAAATCAAATAGCATCATATGCTAAAAAAACATACCATTTTAAAGGCCTTAAAAATTCCTACAACTTTGTGTGTTACAACAAGTATTCTATCTTTTTTAGTTTTTTAGTTATGGTAAAAAAAACCCCATTTTCCCACATGAAGTGCATGTTATTTGCATGTCCAAAGCAAACGTTCCATGGGTACCGTTTGGTTAATGTGAACTGCATAAGAAACATGCACTTCATATGGGAAAATGGAGTTTTTTGACTTTAACTAAAAAACTAAATCAGTAGAAAAAAATCCAATAAAATGAGAATAAATAATTGTTTATAATAACTGCTGCTATTAATTTTAGCGAATTTCCCCCTACCTCCCTAAGTAGCTATTAACGTAGGTGGCATGGTAAGACTTAAGCACGGGAACACCGTAACTTTCCATTTTGATGCCCCCAGACCTCAAAAACACCGTTCGTTCATATATATATATCATTTCGTTCATATATATATATAACACCGTTCGTTCATTTTCATATATACAGGGTGTTTCGAAACTCTCTCCCGAAACTCCGTGGGCACGTTCCTTAGGTCAAAACAAACAAAAAATGTCATATAAGTATAGGGTCTATCTCGCTCCGTTTTCCGTCTGTGAGTCTGTTTGTGTTTTTCAATTAAAACTGTATAACTTTGAAACGGCTTGAGTTAAATTATTGAAACTTGGTACGTAAACTATAGTTAGTGTGGCCAACATTTTTACCAATTTTCAATATTTTATCTTTTGGAATTTCAAAATGGCGGCCTTTTAAAAAATTAATTCATTAATATCTAAAAAAGTTGACAAGTTAACACTATCCTTTTGACTATACATTTTATTTGCCATTTCATTACAAACATAACGACACTTCATTTATTAAAATCGGACAATAAACAAGCGAGATACAGCGATTTAAGTAAAGCATGTCATGGCATTTTCCATCCAGAGGCCGGCCCGCGAGTCCGTGGAGCCCCGCGCCGCGCTGCAACAATGACGGTCTCGCGCTAGTCGCGTGGAATATGCCATGACATGCTTTACTTAAATCGCTGTATCTCGCTTATTTATTATCCAATTTTAATAAATAAAGTGTCGTTATGTTTGTAATGAAATGGCAAATAAAATGTATAGTCAAAAGGATAGTGTTAACTTGTCAACTTTTTTAGATATTAATGAATTAATTTTTTAAAAGGCCGCCATTTTGAAATTCCAAAAGATAAAATATTGAAAATTGGTAAAAATTTTGGCCACACTAACTATAGTTTACGTACCAAGTTTCAATAATTTAACTCAAGCCGTTTCAAAGTTATACAGTTTTAATTGAAAAACACAAACAGACTCACAGACGGAAAACGGAGCGAGATAGACCCTATACTTATATGACATTTTTTGTTTGTTTTGACCTAAGGAACGTGCCCACGGAGTTTCGGGAGAGAGTTTCGAAACACCCTGTATATATGAAAATGTACGAACGGTGTATATATATATATATATACTTTTTAAACCCCGGAACTTGTTGGTCCGACGTCTATTTCTCTGCAGAACAAAGCAGGTCCGATAGAACATGGTGGTCCACGCTTAGAAGATGCTGGTCGGACCAGCTTAATGTGAACAAGTATATAAATCCGCCATCTTGGTTACTCAAGTGGACCAGCATTATGTGGAAGTTTTTACACCAGCCGCCATGACAGTGGACCCACAAATGATGTATCAGCGTATATTATATATGCTGTAAAACCAGAAGATGTTGGTCTCTGATGAAAACGTCTTTCAAAAAGGAGGGAAAGTGTACAACACGATCTTTAATACCCCCTCCAGTCTAAATAAACTAGAAAAACGGTGCAGGCTGTTCTTCCAAAAGTTGAATGGCCATTTTTATAATATGTAGCCTACTGTAGTAAAAGCCAGTTATCATCGATACTAGGTAATTATTGGAATATTTTTATATGAAATTCATATAATCCAAACTCAACAATTATTAGTGACGAATGCATATGTCATATTGCTCAAGACTTGTATTTCATATTACTGAGGGTTGTTAAAATATTAAGAAAGTAATTTGTACGTTTTGTTTTTGAAAATTTTTCACTATGTATCATCTACAAAATAAATTAAAGTATACTGATAAAATAAAATAAAAAATACATTGCACCATGAAATGTTCAAATTGAACATTTTTCGTCAATATCAGCTAAAATATTAGATAAAAATAAATTTTAACTAAACATTCTTGTATGAAGATTTTGAAAATGGTATCGCCGATGCCGAAACTTAAGTAAATCACTATATGTTTACGGTTGAATTGATGACAGTTATCCAGGTATGTGAGCGTTTTCCAAAGAAATGCAGTCACAATTTACTTGTGGCACATGCACTAACAAAACCTGTAAATAATGTTACTATGTCCATGTGCAGACAACATATTATTAGAATTTTAGTCAAATTAAATACATACTTATTTTAACTGCTCAAACTCACGTTAACGTGGCATGCTGACTTAACAGACACATTCTTATAAGCGCTCTTACAACCGTATTCCAGGTTGTAATACGTCAGGTTGCGAACAAGGGAGTATATGACTAAACTGCGTTGGTTCTTGCGTTACAACCAAACCGTCTGCCAAAGTTAATTGCTAAAGAAATAATAAAGAAAAATATATATTGGAGTAAGGATTGGAAATTATTAGGTAGAAAATACGGAATTAAAATTAATTTAGACAATTGACCGTTGGATGAGATTAGAAGGCAATTAATTGCTATATCGGTAGTTGAGGCGGTGCGGGGGGAGAGTAGGGAGGCATGTGTTCAGGCGGCTAGGTCCGCGCGCTACCACACAACTTACGTACGGATCGCTGGAACGCGACCTTGGTGATAGCGCTTATCTTACTGATAATATGCCAGGTAAAATAATCCGTTGGGTCTTCAAAGCATGCACTGAATCTGTCAATCTTAATTACAAGTCCTGGATATTAAATATAAATTATAATTGCGCTCTCTGTAATTTAAATGAAAACGAAGACTTGTATATAATTTTATTGCAATATGTCCGATTTTAGCTCACCTAAGAAAACGACTCTTTTTTTAGAGGGAACTAACTCACCCAGACTTCATTGAATATTCAAACGGGAGGAATTGGCGTGGTTTGGCTAATTTTTTTATCATAGGCTTGGAAGTATAGATGGGAGCTTATACTAGAGTTTAATATTTAATTTCTACTAAGTAAATTGTAATTATAACCATATCTTTGTTAACATGCTGTTTGTTTGAAATAGCATATTTCAAGCTGTCATCACATCAGACGGTCTTATGTGACCATTGCTGATATAAGTGCAAAGGCTAAACAAACAAAAAAACAAGGAAGTGTAGATTTAGTAAAGTATTGATTTAAATATTTATTTTGTACAACAGTTTGTGTATAAGGGTATGCAATGTTCATGTTGTTAAAATGATCAATAAAGCACTTTTTCACTCATTCATTCATTCATTAGTTAAAATTTACCATGATGAAAATATGTGATGTGATAGCCCCGCCCCATACAACTAGTATACAAACACATATTTTTCGTTGTTATTCCTGAGGTTAGCCCATGGTTTTTAAAGAGTCTAGTTCTTTCTCAATGCAAATCTTAACGGTCGGAAACTAACCAAATAAGATAAAAATGTGTATATAATGTACTACTGTACAAAAATCAATGGACTAGAGCAATCTGTACTCTGTAACATTCTGTGATATGCAGTGATAAATAACGTACTGCCAGTGGTTGGCGCACAGCGGGACGAGCGACGACGTGAACTTAGTAAAGTCTGATTTAAATGCTATGGCCAAGTCCGCCCATAGTAAATATTTTAATTTTAGCATTATCATGTGGCTTACAGACATCATTTGTAGGGTTACCATATGTCCTAGGTTGAAAAAGAGGACACTTTACACACACGAGGCCTAAACCCCCATCGAGCAGAAGCCCTTCTCTCCCCCCCCCCTAGTTACGAAAGTTGTTGTCAAAAGGATCGGAAGAAATTATTACCTTACGTTAATTATTCACGATGCAACATGACGATTTTTGAATATGTTGAAAAAATAAGACGTTTATAACAACATAATGAGGAACACGTTGAAGCTTGGATGTTTACAAACAAAAGCGGTTTGAACTGGTTATTTTGGTTTGAAAGAGCAATAAAATTTCATAATTAAATGACATTTTCAATAATTTAAAAACAATGGTGACTTAAAAACAATGGTAAAATAGGCTTTAGTTTCATGTTGATTATGTATTGAGTTTTTCAGAGTAAAATACCTTTCAATGAGAAAGTGTGTGAATTTTTGTATTTTTTTTTTAATTTTCTAGACTCTGCTTTAAAAGTATCAATGTATACCTTCTACACTTTGAAATTTTGACAGTGCAACAAAATTCATTTTGCATAAAATGGCGGTTAGTTTTCATTGCTCGGTGCATCTCCATGTCTCTGTTGTTTAAGAGTTTTCTTTCAAAAGTATTGACTATTTATGTTAATTCTACATAATATCTACGCGTCAGTTCCTTGCATTCATCTTTGTTAGGCCTTAACAACAAACGATAAGAAGATTATCAAACCTTTGATCTACTGAAGAACTAATTTATAAATACATTTATAAAATAGCCATATTCCTTAAAGTCTATCTATTCAATGCTCATAACGGCTGAAAAATTCAGTTTTCAAATTTACCCGCATTTTTGTTTCTCATCTTGAATACACGTTTGGCAAATTTTTACTCAAGCAAATATTACAACTTCCTATGGAATGCCCTCATTAAATAGGCATATAGTTATTGGTACATTTCAAAATCGAGTAAAATAGGCAGGCTAACAGTTAACACCTTAATATCCATCGCATTCCAAGTACATTTAAAAAATACAGGTTTCAAATTTACATTGCATTTCAAAACTTGAATCCTTTTGTTGAATATTCATCTAATATTGATATTTTAGAACACTAAACGTTGAAACATGCATCAATGTGTTGAAACATGTATCAGTGTGTAATCACTGTCAACAGTTTGTTAGAGAGTCCCTTCTCTAGAGCACTTCCTGATTTACTTATGTTCCTTTTTAAGTTTCCTTTTAAGTTAATACAGTAAATTAAGATGATAACAGACTCTTGGTCTTAGTTTCAATAGGTCAAATACTCTTCCTTATTTTCTGTTGTCTTAAAAAACGTCAATAAGAAATTAAAATCACAATTAACTATGAATGTCAACTGACTTTAGCTAGCCCCGCATCTCTGGAACTATTTCAAATCTTAATCATCTGTTTTGTTACAAATAAATAAGAGTTATAAAAAGTTCACAGGTTCTCCCACAGATAGTAGCACTTTCGCTGGAATTTGAAAAGCCTCCTGTGTGAAGGCTTTTCATAGGATATTTTCCAAACCCGCAAAAGGAACATCTCGAGATTAATAGCTTTAATTTGATAATAAATATGTGGAGAAAAGTTCATTTCTAGGGGTCGATTTGGTCTGTACAAAATCCCATAAATTCTTTTAATAATATAGAAGATAGATTAAATGTCTTTGGTTCATCCCCTAACCAAAAAATCCGGTTCAAAACTGCTTTTGTTTGTAAATACTGTACCCAAGCTTCAACATGTTCCTTCGTCCAAGGCAAGAAGTGAGCCGATACAGTACAAGAATGAACAGCAATGGCAGCGGCTGTACAAGACAGTATCACTACCATGCCTCCGAAGTCCGGCGCGCTACCGACTGTTCCACCGACTCACTGTCATATTCATCAATATCATACCGTATCATACATAACACAACAATATTAACAAAGGAAACATATTTATTTTCTTAGGAGATATACATATTTATCTGTTAAAAAGAGAGACAATTTCTTTCTCTCTCCTTCGCGTAGGCCTTAGAAACTCTTCCAACGTACGTAAAAAACGTCAATATTTAAAACCTTTGATCAGTGTTATAACATGACAGCACATGTCATGCAGTAACAGCAACAAACGACATCAGCAGTATCGGTCGTGTAGTATTTCGGGAAGAAATTCTGAACGATAGTGACATTAAAACGGTTTATTATGCATAAGTAAAATCTTTATTATCATTTGGAATTATTGCGTTTGAATGTGCATACATACATGAGATAGATACATTATTTGAAATGATGACCTACCCAGGCAGGTTTTCCTATACTCTTATATGAGCAATGATATAGTCCGTTCTTGTATGCTTGCTTGCTTGCACAACGATCTCAAAAACGGCTGCGAGGATTTCCTTTAAAGTCTGGAAATAAGTAATTTATGACTCAAAAACTCCTTTTATGCAGATTACTTGGCCGGAGAAAATCTATTAACGTAATAAATCGAATTTAAAAGTTGTAACATTTTAACATTGGCCTTATGGGTTGCCGTGATGGCAACGAAAATAAACTAGGAAAGAGTAAACCAATGAAGTAATCATAACAGCTGTTTGGAATCTACAGCCGTCAAGGGAAAATACAGCAGGTGGGATGAAGAGCAATAAAAAAGGTTTCTATTTATCAATTTTATTACATTGAAATATTTTATAGTAACTGGATGAAATCGTAAACATGAAATAACACCGAGCAAGGCTCGGTCCACCAGGTTCTTTAAGCTAAACATGAATGACAGATGAGTGAAGGATGATTGTGGTGCGATCTTGCAGTCTTGTTGTCTTGTTACTGACTAAGGCTGTCTTGTTCCTCAAAACTATTTTACAACCACTCTGTCATTAAAAAATAAATCATGGAAGTTCCCTTAAAAAATTAAAAAAGGTACCCTACGGACTAACTTTTTCTGAAATTGGCGTTTTTAGTCTGAAAACTATTTTTATAATTTCTTTTCTCCACATATATATAGTCATTCTCGCGTGTGTCTATTTTGCCCCACGGTTAAGGGTCATTATGGAAACATCGCTTTTGCTCCACGGGTCGGCAGGTAGATTTCAGAGCCGCCCAAAACATTGCTTTTGCTCCACGAGAGAGGGGCCTGCGCTTCATCTCACCAAAATTCTCTCTTTCTCTCACCTACAAGCTCCAAGTTCTTTCTTGAATACTGTCAGCTAAACTTAATATGCAACTTTGCTTTTTTGGCCTAAACGAAAATATTTATAACTGAAAGAATGTTAAACTACTTCAATTGTAACAGTAACGACAAGTAAACAATAATGTTTAAGAGCAATAGCTTACAAAATTAAATAGTATTACTATGTTTTATCCATCTTTCATTTATTTTATACAATAAATCACGATTAGAAACATGGAAGCTTTCTAACACAACATCAAGCTTTTAGGCACGAACATGAGATTCTAGGTCACTACTATATATTAAATGTAGATTTATTCAATTGTGTAGTTTTTGCAGATTGCTTCTTTTTTTTTAATAAACCATATAGCCTTAAAATAATGTGACCTTGAACCTTCAATTGATTTCAACTTAACTTTTTATAGGTACCAATATTGGTCTCAAAACAGCTTTATTAATATAATACAGAGTAGCAACAGATCGAGATGAAAGACTGGGTACTGTACTAGGGAGAAAGACTTTAACTATTCTAAGCTTGAATTCTGTGAAATAAGGTTATTTAAATAGTGTTAAAGCCTGTCGAAAATATACTCTTTCGACTCAAACGTGGTTTTCTGCTCCATGCTCATGCCTAAAATCTCTATCTTTTGTCAGAAGGCTTCTCTGTTTCTAGTGAATTATTGTAAAAAATATATGAAATGTGGATAAGTATTAAATAGCAACACATTTTATTACGTAAGTTATTTCTTATACACAATATCGTTTACTTACTCCTACTCTTACAATTTAAGTAGTTTAATATTCTTTCAAAAATCAATATTTTCGATTAGACAAAAATAAACTTGTAGTATTACGTTAAAATGGTATTTTTCAAGTAAGAACCTGGAGGTGAACGAAAGAAAGAATGTGGGGGAGAGGAAGCGCAGGCCCCTTTCTCGTGGAACAAAAGCGATGTTTCGGGCGGTTCTGAAATCTACCTGCTGACCCGTGGAGCAAAAGCGATGCAGCCCCATTCTGATGCAGTTTTTGAAAGAATTTGGCATTATTATAATACCCGTTTTTCTAGGATTGTAGGCATCGTAATCCTGCAATCAAATAAAAAAACCTTTTCTAAGGAAACTACTTAAATATATCACACTTTTTTTATCTAAGTATTAGTCAAAAGTTTAATAACCAGCATTTTTTAACGTTACATCCTTTTCCAACTTTAAGAAACAAGTTGTGGAGTTACTTGTATCTTTATAGGCCCGGAGTAAAGTGAGGCCGATGTCATTATGGGCCCGGCCTGACCCCTGTTCCCTGCAACAAGCGGAGGTACACAGGTTTTGCTGCGATGGCATCCGCAGCGGCACCGCGGCGGCAGTTATCTCAGTGCGCGACCACCCTGTACGCACGGACGGCAACTTGCGGCGCACTACGCAGCGGCATCTAGCTGGCTCTGCGTGGAAATTTCTCAAAAACACGTTTTTTCTTTGTCACATTTGTGCTGAAATCGGAGTCCATCTGAATGCTAACTTCTTCCCACGCATTCCTCTTCTTAATCCTATCGTGATAATCTTTTAATGCAGTATTCCAAATGCATGGTCGCTTCTTAACTAGTTCTACAGGGTGAGTTTAATTGTCCCCCCCATACCTTTTTTACATTTCTAAAAATAACTATCCTAGACCCACCCAAACATTATTGGGTAGCAAGTATACCTCGTTTTGAGGGGTACTCATTTTCGGCCGCCATCTTGGATCCGCCATATTGGATACAACTATTTTTTCAAATTTAAAGATAGGGTTGCGACCCCTTTTTAACACTGTTTTTAATTTTGAATTCAATGCCGCAATAGGTTTTTGATATCTCTTTTGTTTTCAAGTTATGAAACTTTTTGTGAACAAGTTTTCAAACTTGATTTTCTGTTATACAGAGCTATTTTTTTACAATTCTACCTCAGATATCAACAGCTTAATACCACATAACATTGTTAAATTGTTGGTATTTAATTTTTAGAAAGTTAAAATTTTTGGCCGCCTTCTTGGATCCGCCATATTTGATAAAAAAATATTTTTAATATGAAGGTAGGGGTGTGACCCCTTTTTTAACACTGTTTTTTATTATAAATTCAATGCTGCAATCCGTTTTCCTAAATCTTTTTTAGTTTTCAAGATAATATAAATTTAAAAATAATGATATTAGTTACTAATCCCTTTTTATTGATTTGTTTATTTTTAATTGCTCCAGATATCGAAAACAGATTTCCACTCAAAACTATCGGTTAATCAAACATTTTCCGTTGTGTTACAATCATCGAACGCCATCTTGGATCCGCTATATTGGTCAATTTTTTTATGTGTCGGACACACATCAGTGGACGAACAAAAAAACAAACGAGGTGAATTTATACAGACCAGGCGAATCGCCGGCGCCGTAGTCGAGCTGCAGCGACAACCGACGGTAAGTGGGAATGCTCCCAAAACTGCCGCGGCGGCACTGCGCGGTGTAGCAGTCCCCGGCGCGGCGGCTGTCTGCCACTCCGCGCGGTACCGCTGCTAGGCTGCTGCCACCAACCGCCCATTTGTACTCAATAATTTGTCTCTGTGGTCCACTACGACGCACTGGAGTTGCCGCCGAGGTGCCGCCGTGGAAAAACCGCTCGTGTGTACCCTGGGAACCCAGAGCCTCCTTACCCCGGTCCTGGCCCCGAACGACACTCCTCCACACCCCCCCCCCCATCCATGCACAACCCATGTACATTGCTCGTGCAATGCACTGACATCATTGTTAAAGATTTTGCTTTTTATTTCTTTCAACAGTACACTCTTCATCGTTTGTCATCAAATTACTCAACATAAAATTCAATTTCAAATAAATTCAATATACATTTCAATTTCCATATTTTTTAATTTAGTTTATTTTTTATTTTCATCAAATTTATATATTTGTTTTAAAAATTCTACTTCATTTGACCCTGCTCTGCAACGCAGAGTATGTACAGGCTATTCGCCCATGTACGCTCTTCCATACATTCCTACACTCATCTCTCATTCATACTTGGCTTAAAATACCTACCTGGTTAGGTCGCCATTTCAATTAAAAGTATTAAAAAGTACAAACGTTTGGTGTAATTGTAACAAATAAATTAATTTTGCTATACTCATGTAACGAGATTTTTTTATATTTTACACACTCTATGTACAATTATGAACTCTAGGCCTAAAAATGAATACTTATAGGTTTAATATAAATTGTATTTTCAGATTGCCTGAACACTTTTTAATATCAGGTTTTCTCACCTAACAATAAATATTATATATTAGCATTGTTTAAAAACTCAATGATATTAGTTAGTATACATTCCTTATTACAAAATTTAACTATACAATGATTAAACCCAACAATACATAAATAAGAATTCTGACACACTTTAAAGAAATAAGCAAGACTAGGAACTTTTTAATCTACATATTTAAGTTAATATTACGTGTTGGTTCAACAAAAACAGCAATCATACAGTTTATGTATAACCAAGATCACAGCACCGTTTCAGTAAAAATGTGAATGAGTGACCATAGAAGTACTGAACAGAGATGAGATAAGATAAAGTTAGGAGACTGTTGAAATTATGTGTAAACACAAGTCAAAGTGAATTTTCCTTAGGCTCACGCGTGCTCAAAGCATATACGTGTCTAAAATATAATGTACTATATGATGTATGATCAAATAAAAATGATTTAATTTAACTTCATTCATTTCTTCAACTTATTTTTAGCTCTCGAGTGGCCAATGTCTGATAGTGCAAAGGCTGAACTAGAAGATGCTGGTCGGACCAGCTCAATGTGGTTAACTATACAAGCATAAACCGCCATATTTTTCTCATGTGGACCAGCATGATGAGGCAATTTTTACAATTTGTCCGTTGACATTTCCCCTCATCCCCTCCACATTCTCGTCACGTGGTGGACCAGCAAGATGAGAACGATTATACATGGCATGTTATGTAGGACCAACATCTTCTGAATTATAAAAAAGGACCAACAAACTCTGTGTTTTTTTAATAATGGAATATAAGCACTTTTATGTGAATATAAAAGTTCAGAATCATTAATATTTCCAAAAAAACATTATATACTCTGTGTGACGTAATTAGAGCTCTTCAAAAAGGGTAGGTCCCATGGACCTGCATAATATAAAACTTTACACAAGACCAACATCTTCCATAACTTTACAAATATATATATATATATATATATATATATATATATCTGTGTGTGTGTGTGTGTGTGTGTGTGTGTGTCCGTAGGCAGATAACTCTCGTAAAAAAAATCCGAACTTGATGAAATTTGGAACTAACATTTATAGTGATGTTCATGACTTTAGGTTCGAAAATCAGCAAGATCGGTAAACTCTAAGTTGGGGTTTTTGACTCAATAAAATTTATTTTCAAAGTTTACCACATTTATTCTAGGTTTATGCAAATTTACAGGTCAGAAATTAATTCAGGTAAAAAGATAAACAATATGGTATTTTCTATTATTACTCTACAGCAATAGGTTTCCAAGATATTGGATCTGCTAAATGCAGTATATTGTCTTTTTGTTTTTGTTTTATTTGATTTGAGATAATTTATAGTATGTTATCTTACAATTAAATACTATAACAAGAATACACTTATTAGTAGGGTATATTAGCCGATTCAGCGGCAGGCGTGTGAAGGCGTGTGAGGTCAATGACCTCCCCCCCTCATTAGCATAATTAATTACCCCACCATTCACTAGCATAATTAATTACCCCCCTTCATTAGCATAATTAATTACCCCCCCTCATTAGCATAATTAATTACCCCCCTTCTCTTTTGAGATGGGATGAAATAGTAGTGTGAATTGGATGCGGCGCGGGAGGTGCGGGTGGTTGAGGTGGGAGGAAATAGTAGTATGATTTGGATGCGGAGCGGCTGTGAAGTGGCCACACACACACACACACACACACACGCGCGCGCGCGTATATGGCAGGCGTGTGATGATGTATTATCCTATATGAATCTACCGTGTGGTTTGTCTTAATAAGAAGGCTTCTGATTTGTCTAAATAAAGAGGTCTCTAATTGGTTGAGAAACATTGCCGAGTTTTAAATATTGTTTTGAAAATTCAGTCTGATCTGTGCATCCAAGCTGGTAAGAAGTGCCTATGGTAGTTTACTCTTTGTCTACAATTACCTCACTTTCATATTTGAAGAAATATCATGTCTGGTGTTGCTACTTTTGTATTCAATAACCAAACCCTCAATATACATTTAGACGGTGAAAACAACCTTTGGTTTAAAGGAGTAGATGTAGCAGAGAGTCTTGGATATGCTTGACCAAGATAAAACAATTCATGATCATGTATGTCAAATCGAAGAATTATAAAACAGCGCTGGAAGTAGGGAGTACAATACCCACGCTTCCTTTGGATACACAACCTCATACATTATTCATTAACGAAGCTGGTCTATGCCAACTAATATTCTCATCCAAACTAGAATTCGCTGACAAATATCAAGATTGGATTTTTGATGAGGTCTTACCTTGTATCAGAAATCGTGGAGAGTACAGACTGATGTATGAGAACAACGCTTAAAAATGAAATCAACACACTATCACAGCTGTTTGTAAAGGCTATTGAAAATAATCAACAGCTGGCTCTTGCAAATAACCATCATTAAGTCAGTAAAGCTGCAATAGAAGGAACTACAGACACTTTGAAAAATACTCTAACTGAACAGATACCGAAGGTTGCAGTAGTGCCTATAGACAGTGAATTGAAACATGTGTTTTGTGTATTGATAAAAGAAACCCTCTTTGAGATCCATGGAGTGTGTGAATACAAATGCATCCGTATTGAAAAAAGAAACTTCAATCATGCGTTAAAAAAAACTCAAGAAGAAGGGTTTGAAATGTGTTTCTTCAGAGATAACGTGCCCAATAGCATAAACATATTCAATAGGGCTAAAGAGGTCATACACAAAAATGGTTTGTACTATGAATCCACGTATAATCGAATCTTGACCCGTCACAACTTTGTAGATATATTTTGATTAGGATTTTTGCGGACATTTGCCATCACTGATTAGTAAAAACCAAGTTTCACGACGTTTCGGGATCTGGAATCTGATCCCGTCTTCAGGTGGAAGAAAACCTAGAACATAACAAGATTATTATTTAATTTGTTTGACTTTTCCTATCGCTTCTAGTGTTTAAACTACACTACGTTTCGAGAGGTATTGAAACTCCTCTCGTTTTCAAGTGACCCTACTTAAAGTTACATTAACCTACTTATGTTTATTTAACCTACTTTTTTGGGTTTTTTTGTTTTTTTGACATACAATTACATTCATCCAACATTTAACAGAAATCTCACTCACACAAAATTTCATACAAAACACATTAAACATACTTAATACAGAAAGAAAATTAAAACTAAAACATATTACATGATAAGGGCACAGAAAATTAAAACAAAAAACATATACCTTACTGCCGGCAATGCCTCCAAGCTGGCAGTGGCACGACACGCACACACGTCCACTCACACTCACATACGCAACTCGAATGAAGAGCGTCTGTGAGAGCAAGTGGAGGGGGAGCGGCCCTACCCCCACCATGGGCACAAGTTGACGTCAGCGGTCTAAGACCCGCCTCCATGGTAAATCTCGGGAACATGACTCAGGCATCGGCTGTGTGTTTCCTCCAGGCACCTATATGGGCACAAGTACAGCAATTCCAAAAAATATACAGCACGCCTCCTAGCTACAGGTGGGGAACAGGACGCACAACCCATAGCAAGAGTTTCCTCCAAGCAGATTCACGGGCGCATGGATCTTAGGACCATGTGATGGACTCTGGACGCGGGAGCTTCTGCAACAGACAAGTCTGGAGTGGGTTTTGGGGCTATTTTTTGTTCAAAGTGTGATTTAATTAAAGGTATCCAAAGTGGCCTAACATCAATACTGCTCTGATTAATTGGGTTTTCATGTAATTTTATTAACGCCCCTTCAACAAACTTCCTTTTGTAGTAATGAGATTCATGGTGTAATATTTCTGCCCCTTCAAAGTTGAATTTATTAATTACTTATTAATTAATTAATTAATTACTTACTTACTTATTAATTAATTTATTATTAATTTCAAAGTTAAATTCAACTTCTATGTCAATCCCTTATGTGCCGGGATTATCGGAAAAAATTAGAAGAGTTGCTAGGAAGTTCAAAGTTAGAACCGCGTTTAGTACACAAAACACTCTTAGGCAATGTCTCGTAAAAACCAAACCAAAAATGGCACTCAGGGATAAAAAAACTGTGTTTACAGAATAAACTGCAATAGTTGCTCTAGGCCGTATTATGGCGAGACAAAAAGACCTTTAAATGTTAGAATCAAAGAACACAAAGATAACACGAGGAAGGGCTTAGTGGATAAATCAAAAATTGCTCAACACTGCTGGTCTGAAAATCACCAGATGAATTTTGACGAAGCAAAAATAGTACACCGCGAACCTCATTTTTTCAAAAGAAAACTAATTGAAGCTTCATACATAAAACTAGCAGACCAACCAATCAGTCAATCTTCACTTGAAATAAGGCCAGTATGGCTACCAATATTAAACAAAGAATTGAAAGACAGGGAAAATAAAGTGTCAACAAATAGGGTAATTACTAACAATTCTGTTCAAAATTCTCATAACATGTTAACCTGTAGCAAGGCCAAGGGGCAAAATCAGGTTAAAAATTAACTAAAAAAACACAAACAGACACACGGAATTTGCATATCACATGTCTCTGTTTCAGGTTTTCGCCACCGGTAGCGCGCCGTGATTTGGTTGGCTGTGGGCGCCGCCATTTCCGTTGCCGCCGCCATTTGCTTTCCTCCCACCAGTCTCAGCTCAGCTCAGATTGGGTGTGGACGTGCTCTCTCCTGCCTGGTGATTCTTGATACTTGTGATTCCTGTGTTATTTTGTGTATTGTTTTTCTTTTCAGCTTATTGTTTTCGTGACTGCTTTTACAGTTCTCTGTTTTAGCTGTGTTTTTCTCCAGGTTTTCCTGGCTATGTGTTACTAATCTTGTTATGTTCTAGGTTTTCTTCCACCTGAAGACGGGATCAGATTCCAGATCCCGAAACGTCGTGAAACTTGTTTTTTACTAATCAGTAATGGCAAATGTCCGCAAAAATCCTAATCAAAATATAAAATCACCATCACCAACAATGAATTTCAAACAAAGAATTTGTAGATATCATTGAAAACCTATTGGATCACGAGTAAGGTCTCCGAGACGATCACAACTACGTCATCAACAATATTAGGTCAGTGATGATTTACACGATATGCTTCAGTCGTGCGACGCCTCTCACACAGATCGGACGCTCACACTACAGTTGACGACTACCTATAAAACGTCATGGAGGAGATCAACGCATTAAACGATAACTTCGTAGAACAACCAGCACTAGCACTAGCACCACCATCAGCTACAGGCAGCGGGAGGAGGAAAAGAACACCAGCCAAACCAAAGGTGGACAATATGCAAAAGCCAGGATGGGTACCGAAACCAACAGACGACTCACCTATTGTTTCATGGACGGAAGGTGGTAATTTATATGCAGTTCAAAATCCGGTTAACAGTGGACCTCTGTTATTGAAAATGGAACTTTATGACGGTACGGACATGGTGAACATGTGCGGATTATATTAGGAAAAGTAGAGTGAAATGCAATAAAACGTAAAACAGTTATTGAATAAATTGGAAAACATGTGGATCGATACAACGACTGGTGTGCCAAAGATTGACGGCATTACTCAGACCGTTACGCAACGAAGTGTAGTTTCGGCGCCAAAACAGAGGAAGCGAGCATCATCCAGAAAACAAGTAAAAAATCTACGAGTCTAGACATGTCACCCTAACCGTCTGAACACCTGCACGCCCAGACACGTCACTATCCCCCCTCTACCCACGCACTATCAGCTGCGTGTCTAACCTTCACTGAATTTGTTTAACTCAATGTAAAGCAAGACATCACGACAAAACTTTGGTAACATTTGAACATTTATACTTTGTTTTATTCCATATACATTTACCTATGCTTACATTCCGTGTTAATTATTGAACTTAATCTGAAACCCCTTTTAACTATAAGACCGAGGTATAGTTTTAAGTGTTGGAAAACCAGTGGTGCATAGTCAGTAGTAATCATGGACTTGACGTGGAAACACCCGTTCTCAGCCATAGTGGCGGGACCAACGGGTAGTGGAAAGTCGGTGTTTGTAATGAAATTTGTTAAACACATTTCACAAATGTGTAATACAAAATTTACTAGAATAAAATGGAATTATGGTAGCAGTGGTGGAGGTGGTGCGAGTGGTGGCAACTAACAATTAACCTAGATTCAAGATATACCGAACTTGATAGACTGACGGTAAGGAACCAGTTTTGGTAATCGTAGACGACATGATGCGAGAAGCAGACAATACAGTGGTCGATTTGTTTACTAAAGGTTGTCATCACAGGAACATAAGTGTGTTCTTTATAACTCAAAACCCGTTTCATCAAGGGCGAGGACAGCGGGACATTTCTCTCAATGCGCATTACATGGTTTGTTTTAAAAACCCGAGGGATAAAGTGCAGATCAAGTGTTTAGCCAGACAAATATATCCTGATAATCCAAAGTTTATTGAGGAAGCATACACTGATGCTACGAATAAACCACGCGGATATTTACTAATAGATTTAAAACAGGCTACACCTGATGATGTGCGAGTACAAAGCTGTATATTTCCAGATGATTCTTATCATTTCGCGTATGCACCGAAAGAAAAACGAAAATAGACTTGTGTGTTATGGTTTTACTTCAGTCGTCACCATGTCGTGCTTGAAGAAGGACAGAGCTCTGCTCGAAGCTTTGATACATGCGACACCCAAGGAGCGTAGAGCTCTATTAAAGGTGTGTGACGTCAATCGCATTCGATCAGTATGCGAGTGCGCTTACAATGTTTCTCTGTCTGATAAAAGTAAAAAGCAATTAAGTAATGCAAAACTACACTTCGTCGGAATTTGACAATGTCATCGAAATCGATCGTCATCGCAACGTGACTTTGGCGGCTAATCACTGAGACCCGACTTCAGTATTCAACAATCACTCGCTCAAGATGGATCGTCTACACAGATCGCATTGAAAACATAACCTAGCCGCACCCGTCATTGTGGATATTCAATGCTTCAAAAACAATCAAAACGAATAAGTAATAAAAGAGGTTTGCGTATTGGAAGCAGACAGCGGTGTATTACTCATACATCATGTCGCCAAATCACCTTATGAAAGATCAGAATTATCAGACGGAACTGAGAGAAAGCTACTGGCTCACAAAACATTGCCACGGTCTACAGTGGGAGCAAGGTGATATACCGTATTATACACTCTACAACAAGTTAACGGACTGCGTTTCAAACCGCCCGACAGTTTATGTCAAAGGCTTGGAGAAAAAAGAATATTTAAAGCGACATCACATTACGATTTCGTCACTACTCATGTCATTGATGTTTGTGATATAGGCTGTGGATCACTGCAATCAATCAACAATCTACTGTCAGTAAATATCCTGCGTTGTCGCAATCACAACTCATTGCAAACTCGTTGCGCACTGACCAATTGTGTCGTGATACGAGGTTGGCTCCACCTAACTACAAAGATCGATGAAGATGAAAATTACATTGGAGATAGCGATTCATACTTTTGTTCTTGTTTTCGCTCTTCTGTTACTACTAGTACTTCTACTGCTGAAGCTACTGTTGGTTATGATACTGTGGAATGAATACTCTGGAAATTGAAAAGTATCAGTCAGCTCTACCTGTGCAAAATGTCGGCGTCTACGCTGCCGATCAACTACCATATCGAATATCACCGTCTACTGCAATGATTGTGAATAACGACCCGCATAATGAAGATGGTACACATTGGGGTAGCCTTCTACTTGGACGGCGGAGAAGAGTCAAACGGAATAATTGAATTCTTCGACAGCTACGGCCAGCCTCCACACTTGTATTTCTACCAAGGATTTCTGAGACGCAACGCTCGTCGCTACCTGTACAACGAGCAATGCCTTCAGAGTGACAACACAATGGTCTGTGGACACTACTGTCTCGTCTACCTGTACCTACGCACTCACCACTGTGGTATGAAGATGACGGACTTTGTGCAGCTCTTCGACTTCTCTTCGACTGCTCACAATGATGCACTTATCAAAAGACTCTTTGTAAATATATATGGTAAAAATAGAATTGTATTGTATTTTTGTGTAATTCTTTTTTAAATATAAACTTGAGTACTCAATGAATACGAATTTGTTAATCATTTATCCATCCTTCCATCCTTTTAGTAAATAATTAACAGACTCATAGTAAAGTTTTTCTTTACATTAATTCAAAACCACGTCAAATCAACGGGTGAAAACTTTTCAAAAGAAAGTATGTCTTAGCTTAAAGGTATTCGTCTTAAAGAAAACTAAACTGGAAAATGGAAAAGGAAAAGAAAAAGAAAAAACAAACATATACAGCAAGTGGTTAGTTTATTGATTGAAATTGGCCAGTAAGAATATTCTTTAGCTTGTATATCAGTTCACTATCCGATCAACCATCGTTCATGTCCCCAGCACACTTTAGCCATCACACTCATGCGACTTATAGCCTAAACCTTAGTCGTATCAGTCCAACTCCATCGGGGCTGGAGCGAAAGGTGTTGGAGGTAGCGCTGGCGCCTTTTGGGGTATAGCATAGTGACCCCACGGAAATGTATCAAGACAATTTTCTGACATAACATATCGCTTATCATCAAACGGAGCCAAAGATCGTTTTCTCACCACAACAGTGTAGATTATGTGATGTATACTCTAAAACCGTTGATTGTCTGTGCTCTTACAAGTCTTGTTGTGCAGACAGTCCAAGTAATCGTCAACGGTCAATTGGTTCCTGACTACGGCGCGGTTAATACCTTTTTGCTTTTTCCACAGACGGTTGCGCACTATCGATATTATAACCATGTCCGCTATCCACAGAACAAAACCAAAACACAAACAGAATAATTTTGCCATCAAGCCAACAAACATCTTTATGGTCACACCTCCTGCTGCGTCCTTGAACTTTCCCAAGGCTCTCATATTTCTTCGGTCGTAGCAAATATGATTCGTAGGGTAGTTACTTGTGTCGAATTCATCCAGGTGCTCAATCATGTCACGGTAGACATTCTTGGTCTGGATTGCATAAATGATTCCATCTGTATCCATATAAGTCAATTTGTCATTTAAAGCTAAATAAGTCATTTAAAGCTAAATATCTTGAGGAAGTAAAAAAATACAAGCACTTGTGTAAAAGTAAGAAAGAACAATATAGCTCCAGTTTAATCTCAAATTTAACATTTTCCAAAGATTCTAAAACGTGCTGGCGTGCGATTAATTCCTTTAAATGTCAAGATAAAAAACGCATTGGAAATATAAGGCCGGAAGAGTGGATAACACATTTTAATACCTTATTAAATCCGCCAGTAGGAACAAAAATTTCCTTCGTTGAACCATATATCACTGACGATTTTCTAGATCGGGATTTTACATATTTGGAACTGAAGCTAGTTTTGAATAAATTAAAAAATGACAAAGCACCTGGTATGGATAGGGTTCCATATGAGTTTTACAAATATGCGCCTGATGTATTTTTAAATAAATTGTTAGGAATTTACAATGATATTTATCGAAACAAAGTCATCCCAGACAGCTTTAAGAAATCTATTGTTTTCCCTTTATTTAAAAAGGGTGACGTCAATTTAGTGCAAAACTACAGGGGCTTATCGTTTATAAACTGTGTGGGTAAAATTTTTATGGGATTATTAAATAACAGAATTCAAAATTGGGTAAAAGAAAAACAAATTTTATCAGAGTTTCAGGCAGGGTTTAGACAAAATTACTCTACTCTAGATAACATTTTTAACTTGACTTCAATGATTAAATTACGTTTATCAGAGAAGGGAGGTAAACTATTCACTTTTTTTGTCAATTTTTCAAGTGCGTTTGATACTATAGACAGAAGATCACTATTTATAAAACTTTCATCTATTGGTGTGTCAACGCATGTAATAGATGTGTTAAAAAGTTAATACAAAGATACTTCTGCAGCGGAATGGTGTAAGGGAGGGATTTCAAATGAATTTGAAACTAATACAGGCTTGCGTCAGGGCTGTTTGTGGAGTCCGGTCGCTTTCAGTTTATTTATAAATGATTTACCAGATGTGTTGGAGGGTGGTTGTAACTTTGGTGGCGTAAGGGTAAATGTTCTGATGTATGCGGATGATATCGTTCTCCTGGCCCCCTCGGCAGCAATGTTACAAATCATGATTCGTAATTTGGAGCGTTACTGTGAAACTTGGAATCTTAAAGTAAATTTAACAAAATCTAAAATTGTAGTCTTTAGAAATGGTGGTAGATTACCGACTGATAATAAGTTTTGGTATAAGGGGAATCAAATTGAGGTTGTGAATGATTATAAATATTTGGGAATTTTATTTACTACAACAATGTCTTGGGAATAACACTTTATCGAGAAAAAAAGGTGTACTAATTATGCAATAAATTCAGTTTGGGGAAACCTGATTAATAATAAGAAAATTCCGTTGAGGATTAAAATGTCTTGTTTTGAGTCTATTTTAAAAGCTATCTTGTGTTACGGTGCGCAAGTGTGGGGTTTTTTGGAAAATTCTCACTTAGAAAACGTTCAGAAAGCCTTCATAAAGAAGTTATTCAGATTACCTTTTAATACTCCTAATTATATCCTTTATTTAGAAACCGGTTTTGAAAAAATCCATTTCTTTACATTAAAACTGAATTCAAATTACATTTCTAAAGTACTAGACTTGGCGGATTATCGTTTACCTAAAGTTGTTGCAAAATGTGTAATCGAAAGAATCATTTTTTGGGCTAAAGAATGGAAACTGCTTGGGCAAAAGGTTGGGATGAATGTAGATTTTAGCTCAGCGGATTCGAGTGTTGTTTTGAGTCAGTTAGTTAACGTAGTAGAGGCGGCGAGGTTTAGTTGGAGGAGTGAAATAGTTGGCAGGGCGCGTACGTCGCAATATCATCAGCAACTCCTCACCGTCGACCTTGACCTGGGCCCTAGGAGCTTTCTGACTGATAACAATGATGTTGGTCTTATCTCATGGATTATTAAAACCCGAGCAGAACTTGTAGATCTTAATTACAAGCCTTGGTTGACAAACAAAAATTATTGTTGCAGTTTATGCAACTTACATGAGATTGAAACTGTGTTTCACTTTGTAGCTGTATGTCCCATCTTGGCAAATATTAGGAAGCGCTGGTTTGGCAAAATATATTTGAGCTCGGAGGAATTTAAAGAATATTTGAACGGGAAAAATTGGCTAAAATTGGGTAATTTTATGAAAGAGGCGTGGAAGGAGAGGTGGCAGTGGGTTAAAGAATTTAATTATGAATAGAAAAAAAATTGAAATATATTGGGGTTTTATTTATTTATTTATTTATTTCGTGTTTAAGTCAAATATCTAAAGTAATTTAATAAATAAACTGATGGACCCATGGGGGATTATACAAAGTACTATTAAACAGGTGAAATCGTAAAAAAAATAATAGTGTAAAACTTCTCGTTACAGAGATAATATGTTAAGCTTCCTTAAATTGTTTTGTAAATATATGTAAGTATATGTATATATATATGTATGTATGTGCATGTATATGTATGTATATAAGGATAACGCTTATTTATATTTTCAGGAACTTTGTGTTATGTGTTTTAGCTGGACGTGTCAATAGTTTATTTCGGAATGACCAACCGGACAGACGGTCTTGAGACCATTGTTCTACAAGTGTGAATTTTTTCTGTAGACTATTGATCACTGTACTTTGATAGTAAAATAAAACACTTTTTTCATTCAATCATTCATTCATTCATAAGTCAATTTGATGTTTTCTAATTTATATCGCTCTACCATGTCATAATGAAAGCGGTACATCCATCTCTTCCTATGATCCAAAATGCACATGCCTGCGTATACTGGTTTGCTTAACACAATTCTCACTTCCCCCATGAGAAGTAAGGCCAGCTTCTCGCTGTACCAGATACGATCATTAAAGTTTGCTCTTGCATCATACTTCGAATACGTTTTGCGTGATGATGCGATTTTGAAATTTTGATGTTTTCTCACATTTTGCAGACTCATACCGTAGATAGCATTCAGCATCAGCTTAAACATTTCAACTTCGAACTTGTTGTTGTTGCTGGCTTGCTGTCTCAGTTGGGTATTCAATGTAGCGTACTGCTTCAACCATGGTGACTGTTTAAACCGGATAACACGGCGGACGTGTCGAAGGCGCAGTCCATTTTCAATCGCTTGTTGTAAATAGCGCTATTGGATAACGTATTCCTCTTTATCCATAAGGGTGACCATCAACTTCTTCGATCTCCCTGCCCGGTGTTGATTATATCTTCTGATACATATGGTAGTCGATATGCTGGTGCTCTCGTCACTTCAGGACAAAACGGTAAATCACGGTGTTTGTCTTGGAGAGTCTGATCTCTAGGGTATTCTAAGTCTACCTCCAGAACGTATCCAAACTCACCGTCTGCCGGAATCTGCTGAATTGTGTTTTTCAATTCTAAACATTCTTGGGGAGATAGCCACTGTAAATCTCTAAATCTCTAAATACGGAAGTGGCTCAGGCATTGCCCAACCGTATACGTTGTTGGCATCATAATAGGTAAGGTAATGTAGGTTAAGTTAGGTAAATTTAATTTCGGTTAAGTAAGGTTTATATAGGTTAGGTTAAGATAGGTTAATTTAGGTTAGATTAAGTTAGGTTAGCTCAGGTTAGCATACGTTAGGTTTGACGGCGGCGGCCATGCATCCTGCGCGTAAGTTTACGCGTCGAGACGCGTAAACTTACGCGTTATTTGACTGAAGCATATCGTGTAAATCATCACTGAGCTAATATTGTTGATGACGTAGTTGTGATCGTCTCGGAGACCTTACTCGTGATCCAATAGGTTTTCAATGATATCTACAAAGTTGTGACGGGTCATGATTCGATTATACGTGGATTCATAGTACAAATCATTGTTGTGCATGACCTCTTTAGCCCTATTGAATATGTTTATGCTTTTGGGCACGTTGTCTCTGAAGAAACCCATTTCAAACCCTTTTTTTCTTCTTTCAAACCCTGGCCTTCTTTTCAAACCCTCTTTTCAATGCGGATGCATTTGTATTCACACACTCCATAGATCTCCAAGAGGGTTTCCTTTATCAATACACAAAACACATGTTTCAATTCACTGTCTAAAGGCACTACTGCAACCTTCGGTATCTGTTCAGTTAGAGTATTTTTCAAAGTGTCTGTAGTTCCTTCTATTGCAGCTTTACTGACTTGAAGTTGGTTATTTGCAAGAGCCAGCTGTTGGTTATTTTCAATAGCCTTTATAAATAACTGTGATACTGTGTTGATTTCATTTTTAAGCGTTGTTCTCATACATCAGTCTGTACTCTCCACGGTTTCTGATACAAGGTAAGACCTCATCAAAAATCCAATCTTGATATTTGTCAGCGAATTCTAGTTTGGATGAGAATATTAGTTGGCATAGACCAGCTTCGTTAATGAATAATGAATGAGGTTGTGTATTCAAAGGAAGCGTGGATATTGTACTCCCTACTTCCAGCGCTGTTTTATAATTCTTCGATTTGTACATACATGATCATGAATTGTTTTATCTTGATCAAGCATATCCAAGACTCTCTGCTACATCTACTTCTTTAAACCAAAGGTTGTTTTCACCGTCTAAATGTATATTGAGGGTTTGGTTATTGAATACAAAGTAGCAACACCAGACATGATATTTCTTCAAATATGAAAGTGAGGTAATTGTAGACAAAGAGTAAACTACCATAGGCACTTCTTACCAGCTTGGATGCACAGATCAGACTGAATTTTCAAAACAATATTTAAAACTCGGCAATGTTTCTCAACCAATTAGAGACCTCTTTATTTAGACAAATCAGAAGCCTTCTTATTTTGACAAATCACACGGTATATTTATATAGGATATAACATCATCACATGCCTGCCATATACGTGTGTGTGTGTGTGTGTGTGTGTGTGAGTGTGTGTGTGTGTGTGTGTGTGTGTGTGGCCACTTCACAGCCGCTCCGCATCCAAATCATACTACTATTTCCTCCCACCTCAACCACCCGCACCGCCCGCGCCGCACACGCGCCGTCCGTGCCGCATCCAATTTACACTACTATTTCATCCCACCTCAAAAGAGAAGGAGGGGTAATTAATTATTCTAATGAAGGGGGGAATTATTTATGCTAATGAAGGGGGGTAATTAATTATGCTAATGAGGAGTGGGGGAGGTCATTGACCTCACACGCCTTCACACGCCTGCCGCTGAATCGGCTAATATGCCCTACTCTTATTAGACTAATAACTATAAGAATAGCAGAGAGTGTGTAATGGATGCCGGTGTGATTCCCATGATCATTTTCCTTATATCTAAAGCTCTTAAATAATTATGAAATATATTCTTCGCGTTATTTACATAAAATGTGCGAAACATTAATTTCCCTTACATAAATTAAATAACCTTACATATAAAAAATAACTCATTAGAAATTCGCTGAGTACGCAGGTTTACTGTGACGGGGGTATTTTTATTGTTTACCTCGAAAACACCAAGAAATACGAAAAAAGCGTAAATACAGTTTTTATAGAAAATAAAATTTCCAATAAAATGAGAATAATTATGCACACTAATCATTTATAAACATTTCTGATCTTATTAATAATAAGTAAGGATTTTGCACAAATATTACCTAAAGGAATCTTTTTTTATGAGCTTTCCCATGCCTTAATTGTGGACCAATTTTGATGATTGAGGGGTCAAATAACTAGAATATTTATGAGGATTCTAAGGATATAATTTATTATTCATTATGGTCAAAGAGATTCGCCCCCTTGGGAATGTATTTTACATCAAATTTTACATGAATTCCTTATGTCAGTGGTATTAGAATTACAGCATTTCAGAATGCACCCGTCGCAGGAGACCTGCGTACTCAGCGAATTTCCATAAGATTTATTTTTTATATGAGGGCATTCAACTTATGTAAAGGAAACTATCGTTTGAATATGTTTTGTAAATAATATATTTAAAACTTATATTTAATCATTCATAAGCTTGAAACATGAGGACAATTTACAAGGGGACCACATTGGTTTTTACTAGTAATATATACACTTTTTGTATTTTATGAGTTCTTAGCCTTTTAATTTTCAACAAATGTTGTCTTGTTATAGTATATAATGTCAGGAAACATATAATCAATAAATTCAAAATACTGGAAAAACAAATAATATAATCTCATGAACAAATTAAATTCAATCATTTGGTTAATATTATAAATAAAACATCCCTATTAGTTGCGGCAGACCTGCATCTCCAGCCAATTAAAAAAAAACATAATATAATTCCTCAGAGTTGTAAACATACCTTATATTATGCTACATTTTCAGGAAGACTAGACCAAGACACCCCCCACCCCCACCCACAATGCACATAGTTTCTTCATAAAACTTAAAAATAATTTGTATTTTAGCGAATTTCCCCTATAGGGAATTTTAGCGAATTTCCCCTATAGGGAAGAAGCTATTACCGTAGGTCTCATGGTAAGACCTAAGCTCGGGACCACTATGACTTTTCGTTTTGGGGCCCCCAGAAGCAAAAAACACTATTCGTTCGAAATTATATATATATATATATATATGTGTGTGTGTGTGTGTGTGTGTGTGTGTGTGTGTGTGTGTGTGTGTGTGTGTGTGTGTGTGTGTGTGTGTGTGTGTGTGTGTGTGTGTCTGTGAGCACGATAGCGGTCGTAAAAATGGTCCGATCTTAATGAAATTTGGTACAGACATGTAAAGTGGTAATCCCTCGGACGACAGGTAAAGTGGTATCGTGCCTACGGACAGGTATATATATATATATATATATATATATATATATATATATATATATATATATATTCCAACGAATGCCGTTTAAAGATAGTGTGATTATAAAGATCGAACGTTAATTATTTTGTTCCTTTTTCGATGACCTGTTATTCATACACAGCTTATACTGTACAGATGTTATTGGAAAATACAATTTTACTGGTTTAAGAAGTCTCAGTTGTGATGCAAAGGAGATATTGGGAGGATGAGTTATTTGGCTGTACCTGTAAAATGCTATTCAAGAAGTTATTTTTAATGTAACACTGCATTTGATTTTATAATAATTGTTATTTATTAATTAATTAATTTATTTATTTATTTACAAACAAGTGATACAGTCCTTGGATAGTTTTTTCAGAAAAACTACAGATATGAATAATTGGAAAATTTACTCAGCAAAGTATACGATACAAGTTTTTGATAGAAAGGAAATAACAAATTTTAAATGCTATTTAAAGCAATTTCGTAAGCATCCAAAATTTGAAAACTAATATTTTTAGAACTGTCCTTACCAAAAAACATCACTTCCGTAAAAATAATGACCCACTAGCCGCATTACCATATTACTAACATGAAATACGCGCTATGGGTCTAGTTGTGAGCAATACTCAAACTTAGTATAATGCGTTGTAATACTAAGTATTTTGTTTATACTATTATGTTTCGCTTGTGTATTTAAAGAAATTAAGATGAAAATCTCCTAAACTCGCCCTCAAAGTCCAGGAAGGAGTTTCCAGCTCCATTGAAACAGGCTAATTAGTTTTACTCGGACAAAGACGTTCGTTATTGTCAATTTCATCAAACTAAAATTATGCTTTAATATTCATTCCTTCAGAAGGTTAATAGTTAATCTTTAATTTTCAGGTACCATGGTGATGAGTTTCAACCTATTTTAATTTCAAAACTTATTCAGAGAATAGTGTTTTGTAACAAATTTAAATTTTGTAGTACCAGTAAAGTTGATTTAAATTTAATTTGTTCATAAATATTTTTACTGCAGCCAAACTATTAAAATGAAAATGTATTTTCAGTAAACTTTATTTAACAAACATTAAGGTATCTTCTTCTGTCACTATCTAAGGTTCCACAAAGCTAGTGACAAGATGGTGAAATTATCACTTGTATTTTCTAGTTTTGATCCTAGCCACAACATAGAGACATGGTACTTATTTTTAAAAATTATTAAGTTTAATCAATCAACAAGAAGAGTTGAGTATTGGTTTATTTCGGGCTACAGCCAAAACTACATGTCGTAGGCATTTGCTCTTGGTGTCAAATTAAAGCTTGGAATCTCATGATGTGCAAGATATCTTCTAGGGCTTGCGACATCTTTTAGGGATTAGGCTTAGGATCGTCCTAAAGGGACCTATATCAAGAATTTTGGGAGTGTTTAGGGTTTATTTTGCTATGTCAAAACACATGGTTTTATTTTAAATGGTTATGATGGTTACCAATAGAATGCAGCACAAACAATTATTTTGCACGTCAGGTGATATAGTAAATATCTTTGAATTTTCATTTTTAACTATTTAATAAATCCGTTCTTATTTTATTAAAAACAAAGTACATTAAAATTTGGTGTTGCATATCTTCCAGATTCAAATTCTCAAGATAATTAAAACAAGATGGGAAAATATCAAAGCACACGAGAGAATTTCCGCAACCCCGCATCTCATCAGAAAGATGACAGATTGCACGAGGAAATGAATCGGAGAGAGGGAGAAAGGTCGTCAAAACAGATTCGAACAGAAAGGGAGACAGACGCACAAGCTGATGAAAGAAACAAAAAAAGTTATCAAACAGAAGCTGATTGAAATCAACCAACTGTGCAAGCTGTTTATTTGGTCCATTAAGGATAAAATTGCCAAGCAAATATAGATTTTAATGAACTACTGATTGTAGTAATTGGCAATATGAACAAAATTTGTAATTATTACATAGCAAAGAAATTGAAATGAGTAACGCAATACAAATGCTTTTCGAAAGAGAAAATAAAATTGCCACCACCAAATATGCCAACCCCGATTTTCTCAAATATACATATTGAGAAACATCAATATAATATAATGAATGTTTATGGAAGATTTTGCGTTATAATGCTTATTGCTTCCAAATGACACCATTCGGAACTACAATTAAAGCCTTTGTAACTTGTTTAACCCAGCGAAGCGGGTTAAAATAGACCAGGTAAATAAGCGTTTCTCGGTCTAATTATTGGCAAGAATCTCTCTTGGGATAATCACATCAGTCATATAGTAAAGAAAATGCCATCAGGTTTTTATGCTCTGCGACAGATGTCCAGGGTTTGCAATTTGGAAACTCTAAAAATTATCTATTATTCATTAATCCACAGCCATTTATCTTATGTAATTTTAATTTATGGGGCAACAACTAATACAAATTTAGAAAGCAAACTTTTACAGCAAAAAAAGAGCTAGCCAGTTATTATGAAACAAAAAAAAACAGATTCAGTTAAAAATGTTTTTGCGAATTGGGCATGTCAATAGTTTACAGCTTCTACATTAATGAGGCGGTAATATTTGCAAAACATCAGTTTTCATCTACTTTAAGCGAACATAACACATGTTTCAAAATTAACCTGTATAGACACAATTTAGAATCTATCTATTATACTAATTCGCTAAGGAATTTCTTGTGTACAGCAAAACTCCTTTATTTATGAACCGATTTTGATGATTGATGTGTCAAATTAAAGGGAATTTTCTGTAGAGGTCATGGAATAATTTTTGTAATCCTAAGTTCAATGTGCTTTGCCCCACTGGACTTTAAAGTTCCCATGTATTTTGAATGGAAGTTTATTTTACCAAACAAATGGTTTATATAAATTATTTTTATTTTAATTAACAGCTGTCTTGAGAACAACCTTAAAGTCTACCTTCTGTCACTTTGATATTTATTTTCATTTTTGGTGATTTTTTTTTGTTTATCAGATTTACTTTATGAAAGCATTCATATCTTGGTGGATTATTAATATTGAAATATAATATTCAAATAAAATTTAAATCTGTTGTAGAAAATAAATCTGTTGTAGAGAATCAGTCACATAAAGTAATTTTTAAAAGTGGGTGTAAAAACGTAATAAAGTAAACCAATAAATTTCATTTCACCAGTACCAAACAAATATATTCACTTCAAACTGCATAACTAAAAGAAATTCCTGGTCAGTTCTTTAAAGACGGAGACAAACGAATAAGAAGTTCTATTTAAAAAGGTGTTTCAACTTCCAAGTAGTACTTCAAGAAGGGTTTTACACTCCAACAAGAAATATGAAGGATTAGAAATAAGGAGGATAGCTTGGGAGATATGATTACTGGTTCGCTTGAAAAGGAAATATACCTTATGATAGAAGTAATTAGTTATCCATAACCAATTATTCAAGTTTTGAAGGAGACAGAGTTTTAACTATGGGCCTCCCAGCCACAAAAAGAGAAAACAATATTTTTATGTACCAGCAAGTCCTAAATGCCAAGTGTTGAAGAAGTATGCACTAAATCCAGGGAATGGCGGGATTGCCTGAAGACGACCTGTAACGGTGAAGGTTGCCAGAGGCCCTAATAAAATTGTTGCAGATATTAGAATGCGTAGGCCTATGTGAACAAATTAAAGAAAGAAACTGTGAACCATATGAAGAGGAGAAGTATGCATTTTGGATATTGGGAGTTCAAGGAAAAGTTGATGATAAAGCGAAAATCAAAAGGAACATATAAAGGCTTGATACGAGTAGTTAATCTCACATTCAGGTTCGAGACCACTTCTATACAGCCCGAAGAAATTCACACATGGAAAATCTATAAACCCAACAACTATGCTGTACCTCAATGGAGAGCAAATATTGATTATTATACTTTATTTTAGCCCAAAACAAATCTTAAACAATAATTATATTCCATTTAGAAAAAAATAAAAATTTGTAAGACAGCAGGCAAAACTTCAAAATATTAGAAATCATCAGAAAAAATATGAAAATAAAAGAGAAAACCAAGCTAAAATCATAATAGCGCTAACATAAACTTATAAGAACTAAACTAATAATGATACGGTATCCAATATTTTGCAAACTATATAATAGATGCCTGCTCAAAGTTGACAAAATTTACTCTCATCATTTAAATAGTTAATTTTATTAACTGGAAACAACTAGTTTTATACTAAAAAACCATCTTATGCAGGACTTAAATTTCTTCAACATTTACCAGGACCACTAAAGCTAGAAAGCAATGTCAATAAATTTAATTATTAATAAAAGATTTATTTATTTATTTATTAATAAAAACACCCTTTTATTCTACCACAGAGTTTTTAGAATCAAAACTTTAATCATTCATTTGAATTCTAAAAATCTGTAGCCTATTTCAAGCAAAATTCTATGTTTAATCTCATTTAGTTCATAACCATCTTTCATAGTTTTAAGACTATTAAAGACCAGTAATGTGCCATATCATTGAATAAAGAGGATTTGACTTGACTTGACTACCATCAGCTAGTTTATTTAATTAAATAAACCTACACATCTAGAAACTGAAAAAACTGCATAGTTTTTATTGCCAAAGTGTTTCTATTTTTCATTCAAACGAATGTAGAGTCTTAGATTGAACAAACAATGTTTCAATAAATAAATGGGTAAAAAAAGTATTTAATGAGTAAAAAAAGTAAAGTAAAAATGAAAATAAGTATTTGATTCATGCCAGCAATAAAATATTCACATATTTGAGTATCTTATTGCAGGGTAGTTATTCTGTAATTTTTTTTATAATTATAATAAAGATACATTTCAATGTATTTCTGATATTTTAACTACAATTACTCCATTCAGTAATCTTATTTCAACTGTTTAATTTCCAAATGGAGTTTGCTGTGAAAATCTTCCTAATTGGATTAATTAGCTACAAGTCTTCATTAGAAACACTTAAAACAACTGACCTAATTTTCACCGTTTGGTTTATTCAACAGTAATAAATCGTCTTTTAAATCAATTTTTTACCATCGCTCTTATTCTTCACCAAATTGACATAAAACATACCGAATGATATTTAATACGTCTATTTAATAAGGTTTTTATTTAAAGGATAAAAGCTGGATGAAGATTGTTAAAGTAATATTTTCCGCCACCATTTTTAAGAGTACTGGCTACTGTGCAAAAGTAATTATTCAACATGCCTGCGACAATGTTTGAAGAATTTATTATTTCACCGTCATCATTCCTAAGCCTTATTTTTATATCTCTCTTTCGTTTCTCGCCAGATATTTCGTTAACCTTATTCCATTGTTGTCTGGGATTATTCTTGCTATTATCATACTTATTTTTATAGCAAACAGTTTTTATTTCCTTTTCCTTTTATTCGTTTATTCAATGCACTGCAATCTATTTTTAATCTATTACTGTCGCACTTGTGTGATTGAATTTGCTCTTCGAATTTCATAAAAAATGCAGTCATACAATGATCTGTTATCTCACTTGTAATTACTATTGTATCTGCATTATATTTTAAACTTTGCCCTACTAAAACATAATCAATTAAAGATTTAGTTTCTTTAGTTATCCTTGTCGGTTCATTTACAACATATTTGAAACCAAAACTTAAAATTTTATTAAATAACTGTTAGTTATATGATCTTTTTCAGTAAATTCAAATCAACGTCCCCATAAACTATACCGGTCTTTGATTTTACCTTTTGTATAATTTTAAAAAGTCATTAGTTCGTAGTTTTATTCGAAGATAAACAAAATCAGCTGTGATTTTGTTTAGATCATTTAATATATCGAAACATATCTTTTATATCGTGGCGGCCCATATGACCAAATACCATATGACCGAATTTTTGGTTTATTACATTTGACCGAAAACGTTATTTGTTTCATTTGACCGAAAACTTCTATTGATAAACTACAGAAGTTTTCGGTCAAATGAAACAAATAACGTTTTCAGTCAAATTTAATAAACCAAAAATTCGGTCAAATGTAACAAATCCTATTTCGGTCAAATGTAATATTTTATTACATATGACCGAATACGTGATTTGTTTCATTTGACCGAAAACGTCTATAGTTTATTACATTTGACCGAATATATGAACTATTATATTTGACCAAATCTGTCATTTGTTACATTTGACCGAAAAATACGGTTTATTACATTTGACCGAATCAGTACGTTGTTTCATTTGTCCGAAATGTTTTCTTTATATTACAACTAACCGAAAATGAGTTTATTACATTTGACCGAATTTGGATTTATTACATTTGACCGAATGTGTAACTTGTTACATATGACCGAATTTGGATTTATTACATTTGACTGAATTACTGTATTAAATAACATTATAGAAGAGCTGACCTAAAAACTAAATATTTGAAAATACTCTACTTACAAGAGAATTTGTAAAATATTACACTTGACCGAAATGGGATTTATAACATTTGACCGAAAACGCCGTTTGTTACATATGACCGAATAAGTGATTTGTTTCATTTAACCGAAAACTTCTATAGTTTATTACATTTAACCGAAAATGTGAATTATTACATTTGACCGAATTTGTGATGTATGTTACATTTCACCGAAAATACCGTTTATTACATTTGACCGAATCAGTACTTTATTTCATTTGACCGAAATATTTACTACTTTATTACATTCGACCGAATATTAGTTTGTTACATATGATCGAAATTAATATTACCTTTTCGGTCAAATGTAATATTTTTTCGGTTATATGTAATTCGGTCATTTGGGGCCGCACCATTTTATATATCATTTATTTCTTTTCATATCTTGATAAAACTGGATATATGGCTCCTTCTAGTTCAGACCTCCTAAATATTGAATTGAAACCACACAATTTTTCATACCTGTTGCAGCAAAACTGCATACTGATTTCACATGTTATTCTTAGTGAGCTAATAAACACATTACATATCTCGCTATGTTGGATTGAAATATGTTTTTATGCATTTGAAATTCGCTGATTATGCAGATCTGCTGCAATGGACGTATTATTCGTTTCATTAATTTCTTTCGTTTCGTTCGTTTCGACTATTTACTTAAATCCATTCACTTAAGTTGGAAATTATTGAGGCCCACTAGCAAAAGTCTAATGTGGTTTCAAGAACAAAAATGAAAACATATTTCGAAAGTGTATTAACAAGGGCAAACTAGCTGTACTATTAACTAAAGGGATTATCGAGTACCAGGTTAATTAATTGGTCCCTTAGTAAAGCTTAAGGAACAATCAAACATATAAATGCTATGCAAACTACCAGATTTATTATATTAGTACGTTGTATTAGGTGAGAGGAGAGGGCAAATTATGGCGTGTTGTTAGCACAAGCCCCCGCACTCCCGATCTTTGTTCCCTGAGCTGAATTTGATTACGTGCGAGATTGGTTTTCCTGAAACGATTGGTGCGGCAGTAAACAACCCTAGCATAAAACAGTTTTTACTTATATTTATAGGAACATTAAATTAAACCCAATTGTCTTTTCCTCTGCCGTAACATTTCAAAATTGCATTAAAATGTTTTTATTTTGGTGAAAACGCTTCGATCATCTTAAATTCACAAAGTCAAGGAGTAGTGGCTCATAAAAATGGCGATTCCGGTTGTTATATAATCAGTTTCTGTTGATAAAAAAATAAAGCAAAATTGGCAAAATTATAAAAATGTAAGAAATTTATTAAATAGATTGCTGTGGAGTGAAAAGAAAAAATATTTCTCCGACAAACTTGGAAACAGCAAGAACCCAAGAGAATAGTAAATAACCTGGGCAATGTACTTTCGTTGTTTCATTAAATTTGAATTTAGGTAATTGTTAGAAGATAATTTAGTTACTATTGAAGGGAGTGTGATAGACTATAGAAGTTTTCGGTCAAATGAAACAAATCACGTTTTCGGTCATATGTAATAAACCACAAATTCGGCCATATGACATTTCGGTCATTTGTAACACTTCTATTTTCGGTCAAATGTAATATTTAGTGGATTCGATCATATGAAATTCGGTCATATGTCATTCCTGATGCCTCTGTGTGTCATTTGACCGAATTACATATGACCGAATACCTAAAATATTTCATTTGACCGAAAAAGTATTATTAATTTCTGTCAAATGTAATAAACTAATTTTCGGTCGAATGTAATAAAGCAGTAAATATTTCGGTCAAATGAAATAAAAAACTGATTCGGTCAAATGTAATAAACGGTATTTTCGGTCAAATGTAACATATCACAAATTCGGTCAAATGTAATAATTCACATTTTCGGTTAAATGTAATAAACTATAGAAGTTTTCGGTCAAATGAAACAAATCACTTATTCGGTCATGTGTAACAAACGGCGTTTTCGGTCAAATTTAATAAATCCTATTTCGGTCAAATGTAATATTTTACAAATTCTCTCGTAAGTAGAGTATTTTCAAATATTTCGTTTTTAAGTCAGCTCTTCTATAATGCTATTTAATACAGTAATTCGGTCAAATGAAATAAATCCAAATTCGGTCATATGTAACAAGTTACACTTTCGGTCAAATGTAATAAATCCAAATTCGGTCAAATGTAATAATCTCATTTTTGGTCATATGTAATAAATAAGAAAATATTTTGGTCAAATGAAACAAAGTACTTATTCGGTCAAATGTAATAAACGTTATTTTCGGTCAAATGTAACAAATCACCAATTCGGTCAAATGTAATAGTTCATATTTTCGGTCAAATGTAATAAACTATAGAAGTTTTCGGTCAAATGAAACAAATCACGTTTTCGGTCAAATGTAATAAACCAAAAATTCGGTCATATGACATTTCGGTCATTTGTAACACTTCTATTTTCGGTCAAATTTAATATTTAGTGGATTCGGTCATATGAAATTCGGCCATATGGGCCCCCAAGCTCTTCCTCTATGACAGATGTTATGTTCAATTTGTTTATTCGTACTCTTATGGCCGTATAGGATGTGTTATTTGCGTAAATAATAAAATCCACTTAAAAGGAGTTGACGTGGATGAGCCGTGGCCCGCTAAGAGTTAGCAGTTGATAATGGCGAGAAGCCGAAAGCGCTCTTGCAAGTTAACGACGGCCACGGCTCATCTTCGTCATGTGTTATCGGCGCACGGACCCCTATGCCTTCATTTGATTCTTAAAAGGAGTTGATCGATATGCACCAACCATCGTGCACATAGATTGTACATAATGCACATATATTATACATAGATTATTGTATTTATTAAAAAATCCACTGAGTGAAGATTAAGTGTTCATTATACATACAACCGGTTTTTATGTATCTAATTTTATAAAGGAACTTATTTACACTGTTGTTTTCTTTCATAAAAGTATCTCATACTTGATGGGTAGGTTTAAATAAATTACATCGTACGATTTTCAGTCACGAAACAAAACGAATCTCACATTTGACAGCAAACAGTCGCCCCTCTTGAGCCAAGGGAATGACCATATTACTTCCAACTATTGTTAATTTCCTGGTAACATTGCTCCAGATCTCTCAATACGTCCTCTGCATTGTCAACAGGGCTGTAATTGGTTTTGCGTCTTCTATTTCGCACTTACAAGTCGATCGTCGTTACAGACCTCTTTCTCACTTGCCTTGCCCTTAATCTGAGTAATACTGTAGAGTATCATTGTAACGTTTTTTTACTGTCTCACTGAAATTACTTCCTAAAATAAAATATGTACTTAAATAAAATATATAAATACTAAAATAAATAAATACTTCCCAAAATAAAATATATGTTTATTACTGCAATTTCATTTTCTATTCATGTTCTTTTACTATAGAACGCTCTTACTTTAGTTTATTCATAATAAAACCACTAACTTGTATTTATTATAAGTAATAATAAAGACAATGGTAATAAGTTAGAGCTAAAGTTCTAATACAGATTGACTATGTAATCACTTGACAAAAAAACAGACATGAAAAACACATAACATTTTCAAATTAGAAACCAAACAAAAATAAGCATATTAGTTCTTTTTCTCACGTTAAAAGGCTCTTTATGCATTTATTAAACCATTAAAACTATTATTTATATTGATATTATCTGTTATATCTGTTTCATAAGAAAGGTTGATTCATAATGTCTCACTAATATCCTTCGTACATTTTTATACCATGCAATATATTGTATAAACTTACATATGTATAAATATATATGCGAGCCTTTCTGACAAAATTTTATCTATATAGCTTTACCAATATCTTTACTACATCAAACCTTAACCGGCGGACATCGTTCTGCTAGTGAGTATATCCTCGTTTTCAAAATTTATGCTATTTTTACGAGAATTTATCAAATTGATTAAGGGGCTCTTGTCATATTTTTTCCCTTGTTGGCTAGTTGTTTTCAATGTAAATATTCACTCATCAAAATCTTTTAAAGAAAAAATAAAACAGATTTATATTATAGCTTAAATGGGAATACCAACAATTGTCAGTAGTTCTCTTAACAACTTTTATCTTGAATCTACATAGAAGGTCTCATTCGTTAAAATACCACAAATATGTTTTTCTCTATAATGTTGAAGTTACTCTGAGTTACTAAAAAGAAAATGTTAATTTTCATGGATGGAAAGTAATGCGTAGTTATTCAGGACTAGCAAAGTACATGAAGTGTTGGCAATAAGTCTTTATTACAGTTACCTCATAAATTAAAACACGTTCGTTATGATGGGAAATTCTTGGTTACACATATACCACCTTAATGTTTGTAGGCAAACGTAGGAAAAAGGAAACATAATCATTCGTTTATCATACATGTAAAACTATATCATTCAGTAGACGTTTTTGATCTGCAAAAACATAGGTTTATTTTTAAAACCATGAACCACAAAACGTTTATATTAAATAGGTTTTTATTTTCATTTTGAATCTTCTTCTGTATCTTTCTAACACAAGCACCAAGTAAAGAATAGTTTGCCTTATATTCGATAGTGCAAGTTTTAGCTTATATACACCATTATTGTTATATGTTATTTTGAGCTTACGGTTCCTCCTACTCAGATGAAGGTTTTCAAAAATATATTTGTTACGTTGTGGGAGGGAGCTCTAAAAAATAATACACTGTATGAAAATTTAGTATTTCGTTCAAAGCGGGATTCGATTTTTAATTACTTTTAGCGAATTTCCCCTATAGGTAAGAAGCTATTACCGTAGGTCTCATGGTAAGACCTTAGCCCATGACCATGATAACTTTTCGTTTTGGGGCCCCCAGAAGCAAAAAACACCATTCTTTGGAATTTTTAGATATATATATATATATATATATTTATATATTTATATATCTATATATATTGTTAATTAAAGATCACTGATAAGGGCTACTGATAAATAAATATTTTAAATTAACATAAGTACCCTTTTTGTTTTAAAATAATTTTATTTTACTGACGCGTTTCGACTATAATACACTGAAAGAAATTAGTGGCTGATCTTGATAAAAATTAAGTAAATCTAGCGAAACTGAACCCCTAAATTTGTGACAGCGAAACAGTTTTGCTATTTTACACAAATGCTTTTGGCTAAGTTTATTTAGGCATTTTAGGCAAATAAGTTTAAAAAGACTAGCCATCCTAATTCTGGAATAATACCAGATCATATTAGTAGAATTCGGCAAACATAGTTAGTGATTTTATTTGTAGTGTCCTGCACCACTACGCAGTACGTTTGGTAGTTTTAGCCAAACAGTTCGTCCTTTCCATCATGTGTCTTTAGGAAGCGTCCAGCTCGATCCCCCAGCTCGTTTGGCAGTTTTAGCTAAACAGCTTGTCTACTTCATCACGTGACCTTAGAAGTGTTCCGCTCAGTCCTCCAACACGTTTAGGAGATTTAGGCAAACAGTTTGTCTACTTCACTAGGCGACCTTGCAAAGCGTTCGAACATATCACATTTGTGTTCACTAGTTTCATAGAAACCATTCACTGATCGAGCTAAACTCTATATCTGAAATCGATAAAGCCCTCCTATAATATTCACCAACAATTAATTGTTTTAGCCAAATAGTGTGGGTAAATAAAAACGTACTTTTCCAGTGTATATTGCTAATTACGTTAATCAATTTCACTAGCTCTGAGAGTCTTTATTAGCCCTGCAAAATAATTTCTCTGATTTATTAAAATTTATCTTTCATTAGTTTATCATTTTTAACTAATAGTAAAAAACTAGCTGTTTCAACAAAACAGTTTTTATTCAGCTAGCTGTTTCTCTGTTTTTATTCAAAATTATTGTTCGATTTAGCTTTTCAATTTGTATAATAATTATTTGTTACTGTTTATCCTAGAATTTCACCGAACAATACACATAAATAACAAGATTGATGATTTTACAAAACCGATTTCAGTAATGATACTACATAATGGATGATAAATTAAATTATCAACTAAGAGTTATTAAATTTTAATTGTTTTGCAAAATTATGAATCTTGTTATGTGTATTGCATAGTAAAATTCTAGGATAATCAGTTAAAATGATTATCAGGCAAACTGGAAGGTTAAATCGAACAATTACGTTAAATAAAAAACAAAGTAGTGAGTTCTATGTACCAGAATGTTCTACCATAATGTACAGAAGTTTTGAAGTGAACCAACAGTTTTGTTGAAATAGTATCTGACGTCAGTGTCTGTCAAAAGTAATAAATTAATGAAAAATTATTCTGATAAATCAGAGAAAATATTTTTTGGGGGTAATAAAGACTCTCAGGGTTTTAGTAAAATTCATTATATTTAATAGCAAAATAATCTGGAAAATTACTTTTAACTGTGAGAGCTATTTAATGTAACTTTCAAAATTTACCATTTACCAAATCCTTGGTCATTAACGCCAGAAGGGGGAATAGACTGTGGCAATGAAATACCCCCGTTGCAGCAGACCTGCATACTCAGCGAATTTCAAATGCAAAACAACATACTTCGATCCAACGTAGCGAGATTTGACATGTTTTTGTAAGCCCCATAAGAATAACATGGGAAATGAGAATGCAGGTTTGCTGCTACGGGTATATTAAAACTGGGTGGTTTTAATTCAATATTTAGTAGATCTGACCTAAAAGAAGCCATTTACCAAGTTTTACCAAGATATGTTGAGAAATAAGCGAGATATGGAATTTTTCTTATTTTCCCATAAGGTTAACATTGGGACAACGTACTGTGTTTACCACTTTCAATATCTCGGTAACCAATAGACATAGAGCAGTGATTCAAAATACTAAATTGTTTGTTTTTTTGAGCTGAATTCAATGGCGCTAACAAAAATTTGATAAGTTTTATTTTTATATGTAAAAAACTAAAAAAAACCCATTTTTGGGGGGGTTTACCCCCCTTTACCCCCCCTTCCGGTAGTCCGATCGGGCTGGTTTACGAACTCGTCCGAATAATTACTACTTTACTCGTCCATGCCAAATTTCATTAAGATCGGACCATTTTTACGCGAGTTATCGTGCTTAAAGACACACACACACATATATATATATATATTTGTAAAGTTATGGAAGATGTTGGTCTTGTGTAAAGTTTTACAGAGTATATAATGTTTTTGTGGAAATATAAATGATTCTGAACTTTTATATTCACAGAAAAGTGCTTATATTCCATTATTAAAAAAACACAGAGTTTGTTGGTCCTTTTTTATAATTCAGAAGATGTTGGTCCTATATAACATGCCATGTATAATCATTCTCATCTTACTGGTCCACCACGTGACGAGAATGTGGAGGGGATGAGGGGAAATTTCAACGGAAAAATTGTAAAAATTGTCTCATCATGCTGGTCCACATGAGAAACATATGGCGGTGTATGCTTGTATAATTAACCACATTGAGCTGGTCCGACCAGCATCTTCTAGTGCAGCCTTTGCACTATCAGACATTGGCCACTCGAGAGCTAAAAATAAGTTGGAGAAGTGAATGAAGTTAAATTAAATAATTTTTATTTGATCATACATCATATAGTACATTATATTTTAGACACGTATATGCTTTGAGCACGCGTGAGCCTAAGGAAAATTCACTTTGACTAGTGTTTACACATAATTTCAACAGTCTCCTAACTTTACCTATCTTATCTCATCTCTGTTCAGTACTTCTATGGTCACTCATTCACATTTTTACTGAAACGGTGCGTGTGATCTTGGTTATACATAAACTGTATGATTGCTGTTTTGTTGAACCAACACGTAATATTAACTTAAATATGTAGATTAAAATGTTCCTAGTCTTGCTTATTTCTTTAAAGTGTGTCAGAATTCATATTTATGTATTTATTGGGTTTAATCATTGTATAGTTAAATTTTTTAATAAGGAAAGTATGCTAACTAATATCATTGACTTTATAAACAATGCTAATATATAATATTTATTGTTAGGTGAGAAAACCTGTTATTAAAAAGTGTTCAGGCAATCTGAAAATACAATTTATAATAAACCTTTAAGTATTCATTTTTAGGCCTAGAGTTCATAATTGTACATAGAGTGTAAAATTAAAAAAAAACTTTCGTTACATGAGTATAGCAAAATTAATTTATTTGTTACAATTACACCAAACGTTTGCACTTTTTAATACTTTTAATTGAAATGGCGACCTAACCAGGTAGGTATTTTAAGCCAAGTATGAATGAGAGATGAGTGTAGGAATGTATTGAAGAGCGTACATGCGCGAATAGCCTGTACATACTCTGCGTTGCAGATCAGGGTCAAATGAAGTAGAATTTTTAAAACAAATATATGAATTTGATGAAAATAAAAAATAAACTAAATTTAAAAAAATATGGAAATTGAAATGTATATTGAATTTGTTTTAAATTTAATTTTATGTTGAGTAATTTGATGACAAACGATAAAGAGTGTACTGTTGAAAGAAATAAAAAGCAAAATCTTTAACAATGAAAAATTAACAGTGACAAAGAAGAAATGTGTTTTTGAGAAATTTCCATGCAGAGCCAGCTAGATGCCGCTGCGTAGCGCGCCGCAAGTTGCCGTCCGTGCGTACAGGGTGGTCGCGCACTGAGATAACTGCCGCCTCGGTGCCGCTGTGGATGCCGTCGCAGCAAAAACCTGTGTACCTTCGCTTGTTGCAGGGAACAGGGGTCAGGCCGGGCCCATAATGATATCGGCCTCACTTTACTTCGGGCCTATAAAGATACAAGTAACTCCACAACTTGTTTCTTAAAGTGTGAAAAGGATGTAACATTAAAAAATGTGGGTTATTAAACTTTTGACCAAAACTTCGATAAAAAAAAGTGTGATATATTTAAGTAGTTTCCTTAGAAAAGGTTTTTTATTTGATTGCAGGATTACGATGCCTACAATCCTAGAAAAATGGGTATTATAATAATGCCAAATTCTTTCAAAAACTGCATCAGAATGGGTCAGCAGGTAGATTTCAGAACCGCCCGAAACATCGCTTTTGTTCCACGAGAAAGGGGCCTGCGCTCCCTCTCCCCCACATTCTTTCTTTCGTTCAACTCCAGGTTCTTACTTGAAAAATGCCATTTTAATGTAATACTACAAGTTTATTTTTTGTCTAATCGAAAATATTTATTTTTGAAAGAATATTAAACTACTTAAATTGTAAGAGTAGGAGTAAGTAAACGATATTGTGTATAAGAAATAACTTACAAAATAAAATGTGTTGCTATTTAATACTTATCCACATTTCATATATTTTTTACAATAACTCACTAGAAACAGAGAAGACAAAGACAAAAGACAAAATTCTCTTTATTTACATATACATAGAGTACAGTAATGGCGTCATTTGAGTTTGATTAGTGAGGTTGACTTCTTTGCTCCAGGTATTCTTCAATAGAGTAGAACTCCCTCTGCAGCAGCCAGTCAAGTAGAGATTTTTTGAAGGTCCTGTTGTCTATCTGTTGTTTCAGTTCAGGTGGAAGGGTGTTGAAAAGTTTAGCTCCAATGTAGGTAGGTTTTTTTTCGTAGGCAGTTAGGTGATGTGTAGGAAGTCTGTAGTTAATTTTGTTCCTAGTGTTGTATGAATGAGCGTCTGTAAAGTTGGTGAGTCCCTTATTTACTACATGCCCTTATTTACTACTAGAAGCCTTCTGACAAAAGATAGAGATTTTAGGCATGAGCATGGAGCAGAAAACCACGTTTGTGTCGAAAGAGTATATTTTCGATGGGCTTTAACACTATTTAAATAACCTTATTCCACAAAATTCAAGCTTAGAATAGTTAAAGTCTTTCTCCCTAGTACAGTACCCAGTCTTCCATCTCGATCTGTTGCTACTCTATATTGTATTAATAAAGCTGTTTTGAGACCAATATTGGTACCTATAAAAAGTAAAGTTGAAATCAATTGAAGGTTCAAGGTCACATTATTTTAAGGCTACATGGTTTATTTAAAAAAAGAAGCAATCTGCAAAAACTACACAACTGAATAAATCTACAATTAATCTATAGTAGTGACTTAGAATCTCATGTTCGTGCCTAAAAGCTTGATTTTGTGTTAGAAAGCTTCCATGTTTCTAATCGTGATTTATTGTATAAAATAAATGAAAGATGGATAAAACATAGTAATACTATTTAATTTTGTAAGCTATTGCTCTTAAACATTATTGTTTACTTGTCGTTACTGTTACAATTGAAGTAGTTTAACATTCTTTCAGTTATAAAGATTTTCGTTTAGGCCAAAAAAGCAAAGTTGCATATTAAGTTTAGCTGACAGAATTCAAGAAAGAACTTGGAGCTTGTAGGTGAGAGAAAGAGAGAATTTTGGTGAGAGGAAGCGCAGGGCCCTCTCCCGTGGAGCAAAAGCGATGTTTTGGGTGGCTCTGAAATCTACCTGCCGACCCGTGGAGCAAAAGCGATGTTTCCATAATGACCCTTAACCGTGGAGCAAAATAGACACACGCCAGAATGGCTATGTATATGTGGAGAAAAGAAATTATAAAAATAGTTTTCAGACTAAAAACGCCAATTTCAGAAAAAGTTAGTCCGTAGGGTACCTTTTTCACTTTTTAAGGGAACTTTCATGATTTATTTTTTAATGACAGAGTGGTTGTAAAATAGTTTTGAGGAACAAGACAGCCTTAGTCAGTAATAAATCAACAAGACTGCAAGATCGCACCACAATCATCCTTCACTCATCTGTCATTCATGTTTAGCTTAAAGTACCTGGTGGACCGAGCCTTGCTCGGTGTTATTTCATGTTTACGAGTTCATCCAGTTACTATAAAATATTTCAGTGTAATAAAATTGATAAATAGAAACCTTTTTTATTGCTCCATGGACTCTTCATCCCACTTGCTGTATTTTCCCTTGACGGCTGTAGATTCAAAACAGCTGTTATGATTACTTCATTGGTTTACTCTTTCCTAGTTTATTTTCGTTGCCATCACGGCGACCCATAAGGCCAAAGTTAAAATTTTACAACTTTTAAATTCGATTTATTAAGTTAATAGATTTTCTCCGGCCAAGTAATCTGCATAAAAGGAGTTTTTGAGTCATAAATTACTTATTTCCAGACTTTAAAGGAAATCCTCGGAGCCGTTTTTGAAATCGTTGTACAAGCAAGCAAGCATACAAGAACGGACGATATCATTGCTCATATAAGAGTATAGGAATACCTGCCTGGGTAGGTCATCATTTCAAATAATGTATCTATCTCATGTATGTATGCACATCCAAACGCAATAATTCCAAATGATAATAAAGATGCATAATAAACCGTTTTAATGTCACTATCGTTCAGAATTTCTTCCCGAAATACTACACGACCGATACTGCTGATGTCGTTTGTTGCTGTTACTGCATGACATGTGCTGTCATGTTATAACACTGATCAAAGGTTTTAAATATTGACGTTTTATACGTACGTTGGAAGAGTTTAAGGCCTACGCGAAGGAAAGAGTAAGAAATTGTCTCTCTTTTTAACAGATAAATATGTATATCTCCTACAAAAACAAACAATTTTTCCTTTGTTAATATTATTGTATTATGTATGATACGGTATGATATTGATGAATATGACCGTAAGTCGGTGGAACAGTCGACTTCGGAGGCATGGTAGTGATACTGTCTTGTACAGTCGCTGCCATTGCTGTTGATTCTTGTACTGTATCGGCTCACTTCTTGCCTTGGACGAAGGAACATGTTGAAGCTTGGGTACAGTATTTACAGTCTCCACATATTTGTTATCAAATTAAAGCTATTAATCTATAGATGTTCCTTTTGCGGGTTTGGAAAATATCCTATGAAAAGCCTTCACACAGGAGGCTTTTCAAATTCCAGCAAAAGTGCTACTATCTGTGGGAGAACCTGTTAACTTTTTATAATTCATATTTATTTGTAACAAAACAGATGATTAAGATTTGAAATAGTTCCAGAGATGCATGGCTAGCTAAAGTCAGTTAACATTCATAGTTAATTATGATTTTAATTTCTTAAATATTGACGATTTTAAGACAACAGAAAATAAGGAAGAGTATTTGACCTATTGAAACTAAGACCAAGAGTCTGTTATCATCTTAATTTACTGTATTAACTTAAAAGGAAACTTAAAAAGAAACAGAAGTAAATCAGGAAGTGCTCTAGAGAAGGGACTCTCTAACAAACTGTTGACAGTGAATACAAACTGATACATGTTTCAACACATTGATGCATGTTTCAACGTTCAGTGTTCTAAAATATCAATATTAGATGAATATTTAACAAAAGGATTCAAGTTTTGAAATGCAATGTAAATTTGAAACCTGTATTTTTTGAATGTACTTGGAATGCGATGGATATTAAGGTGTTAACTGTTAGCCTGCCTATTTTACTCGATTTTGAAATGTACCAATAACTATATGCCTATTTAATGAGGGCATTCCATAGAAAGTTATGATATTTGCTTGAGTAAAAATTTGCCAAACGTGTATTCAAGATGAGAAACAAAAATGCGGGTAAATTTGAAAACTGAATCTTTCAGCCGTTATGAGCATTGAATAGATAGACTTTAAGGAATATGGCTATTTTATAAATGCATTTATAAATTAGTTCTTCAGTAGATCAAAGGTTTGACAATCTTCTTATCGTTTGTTGTTAAGGCCTAACAAAGATGAATGCAAGGAACTGACGCGTAGATATTATGTAGAATTAACACAAACAGTCAATACTTTTGAAAGAAAACTCTTAAACAACAGAGACATGGAGATGCGCCAAGCAATGAAAACTAACCGCCATTTTATGCAAAATGAATTTTGTTGCACTGTCAAAATTTCAAAGTGTAGAAGGTATACATAGATACTTTTAAAGCAGAGTCTAGAAAATTAAAAAAAAATACAATAATTCACACACTTTCTCATTGAAAGGTATTTTACTCTGAAAAACTCCATACATAATCAACATGAAACCAAAGCCTATTTTACCATTGTTTTTAAGTCACGAAGTGACTCGGGCTGCTAGTTTAAATTATTGAAAATGTCATTTAATTATGACATTTTATTGAGTAGAATAAAATGACCACACCTTCGCTTTTTACAGTGGACCACACCTTCTAGTTTCGTTTTATGAGAAAGCAAGTCGCATGTTGCGAGTTGCTTTGTGATGTATTGCAAGCCGGCAGGATGGAATACCGCTTGTGTTTTTTGTGACGGACGGGTCGCCGTGGGAAGTTCTCACTGAGAGCGTGCAGCTCATTGAAATTCAGTCTAGATGTACATCGGCATTTAATCTGTCGTATGTTTTTTGCAATATTGTTTGAGAGCTATCTTGGGGATTTAACTCGAGTTGTCTACGAAATAGGCATGGGAATAGAATCCTGTTTACGGGTCAGTATCCGGTCAAGGTGGTAGAATCCTGTTTACGGGTCAGTATCCGGTCAAGGTGGATGCACCCGTCGGTTGAATGATCCTGACCGAAGGACACTGCAGTTGCAATGACATCTTTCAAGGTTAGGGGGTAATGCCCTAACCTTGAAACCTGTTGAAGTACTTGCAGCCATCTGCTGCAAGTGAACGACCTTAGCCAGACTGAGATGTAGCATACATACATACTAATTGAAACTTGGTATTATTAAATGTGGTTATTGTACCTTCATTGTGATTATAATGGAGGGGGAAGAGTGAATAACACGGTGATTATTATAAACAGAATTTATTATCAGAAAACAATTAACACCAACACCTTTTGTAATATATGTTAGATAAATATTGCAAGATTTATAATAATTACTGTTTTAATGAAACACATTTTTTAAATAAATTTCTCAAAGTAAAAAAAGATGGCATCTTGTTCCTTGGATAAAATATGGAATACAATATTAGGTAATATATATTTTTAACAAGGAGAGATAGACATACTTGATTTATTAAGCATAGATTTAATCTGTTTTTATTGAATATAGCCAGGAAATGTGTTGCTTCAAATCTACTCTCTGTAAAGTACTTATTTTAGGTTATATTTTAGCAAAGTCCAGGGATGCATTATGACATTGTTGGATTTTCCAGGATATCCAAACAAATTATTTTTTACTTTTACCATTTTGAAGGAAAATATTTTTTTTAAGACTTATCTTTCTATAAATTTTCCATTTTTACTTTTGCATTGAATTCAATTGAGGAGTAAGTGATAAATTTATCCTTTGAATTTGCAGTTATTTTTTATACTTTATTTGCCATCTTCAGACTTGAGTACACATTTTATTTAAAACAAACTTAACCAAACAGTCTTTCAATGCTTCAATTAGAGTACATTTATTTGAGAGTAATAATGTATTCGCTGGAAGAACCTTTACCACTATAAACGAGATGTAGATTTGGTAAACGATTGTATTCCTCAATTCGTTTCTTATCAAAGATTTGCAGAAATCTTCTGGGTAAGAAGACATCACCAATTGTTGATGATTTTCCTTCATCCAATTTCTCCTCAAACTCGAGAGATGCAATTATTGCATTGTTGGATTTTCCAGGACGTCCAAACAAATTATTTTTTACTTCAACGATTCTGAAGGACACTATTTTATAAGGCTTATCCTTCTTCAAATCTTCCATTTTTACTCTTGCATTGAATTCAATGCAAGACTTTGCGTTAAATTCTTCCTTCAAACTTCCGGCCATTTTTCACCTGAAATATAAATAGAATATAATTATATTATATGTAAAATATAATTACAAACATTTTTATTAAAAGAAAACAGAGATAATTTATACTAAAGATAAATTATTTTTGCCTGTAACTCGTCTACTTGCAGACAGACGCCTGTGGTGGGGAGAGTGGGGAGGCACAAAATGGTTGCAAGCTAGGTACTTGTCTATAAAAGCACACTCTGACCAATCATTGGTTCAGTTCAGCCTACCCTTTGCTGTATTTTGTATCTCTTACGATGTTTAAGGTTAAAGTTTTTTTTCTTGAGCGATCTGTTGAAGATGTTTTTCGCCTCTGCCAGACCATCAGAGAACGGTTTCCCCAATCTACATTTGCAGGTAAATAAATTAACGATTTATTCTTCTCTAATTATTATTTTGTAAAATATAATCTTTTTGTATCACTGATTTTTCTTAATACAATACTTAAATTTGGATGATTTTTTTGACAATAAATAAAAGGGTTGTGGAAAAATTGGATATTTGTACACTCATCTTCTGTGTAAGAAGCTGACTGATTAAAGAATATTTATACTATCACTTTTAAAGTGATTTATTTATTTTATAACATCCGTGTTTTTATTTTGGTGGTGAGTTTAACAGTTAGTTGTTTTAAACTTTTGGTGATACTTAAATAAAATCCTTTCATTGCTACAATAATCAATTGTATATAATTTGTTGAAATGTATTTTTATATGAAAAATAATTTTGACTTTGCAAAAAAACATTTCTTCACATTTAAATTGTGTATTTTACTCATTCAAAATGTATATTTGCGATAGTATGTATAATTCCAAAGAGCAATGTATGTACAATATATAGATTCATCAATTTGAATCTGTAAAATATATATTTAAATCAATAAATATTTTAATTTAAATTTTGTTTCCAGACATCGCCGGGTCCGAGGAGAACACCGTTGTGCTGGAGGAGATTTCCTGTGAGAAAACTGGACCAATTGGAGAAGGTGGGTTATTAATAATAATAATAATTTTCTTTTAACATTAATAATATTTTAGTAGAAAACACGAGAGTAGTTTTCAACAAACAAACATTTTCCTATGACTTAAACGCCTTATTTTTCTAAAATGCAATATATGTACAACATGTGTGTTTCAGTTCTTTGAACATTTGAAATCAACATTTTTGAAATTTCTTTGATGAGGAAGTTAATTCTGAAATATTATGGAACAAAATTTTTATTACTAAAGTTGAAATGTATTAGAAAATTATCATATGTGTTATAAGTCAGTAAAATTTAAAATTCAAAAAAGTTCACTTTTAAATATAAGAAAAATAATTATTTTTTTTAAGTAACATTGAAATATTTGTGAGTAGTGGTAAAATTAATTTTCTGGAAAAAATTTTTATTTTTATTTTTATAATAAATATGAAAATTTAAGTAGTGGGGAAATGGGCGTTCAGGAGCAATGAAAATAAAAATTTGGAAATGTTGTCTAAGGAAACTAAAGACAACGAAATAGATAATTTAAAAAAAACAATCTGAAATTATATGTGAGTAGTGATATAGTGGGTGTATTGGAGCAGTAAAATGAAAAATATTTATATTATTTTTAGTATTTAAAGATGTAAAAATAACTAGAAACACCTTTTTGAAGGAGTTTCTCTCTGTATGTACGTATGTGTGCTCACTACAGATAGAATGAATGCACTTTTAAAATTAATAAAAGCAGATATATCTAAATAATGAAATTGGTCGATAAAGTATTGTACTTTCTTGATAAGGGTTACAGTGACTATGTCTGAAAATGAACACGTAGAACTGATAGTTACAGCAGCACACAAGTGAGTGAAGATACTCTGCAGCTGTGAGTGAATTTATGCTCCTCCTATACTACGTCACTTTAGTCCTCCCCACTCCGAAATTGGACAATCTACAAGATTCGACCCCTCCATTACTTTAAACTCAAGGTTATGAAGCAATGACCTTGAACGAATGTCCTTGAGCTTAAAGTATAACCTTGAACAAATGTCCTTGAGGTATGACCTTGAACGAATGTCCTTGAGGTATGACCTTGAACGAATGTCCTTGAGGTATGACCTTGAACGAATGTCCTTGAGGAATAACCTTGAACGTGTCCTTGGAACAACCTTGAATATGACCTTGAGAATAGCCTTGAGAGAGGTGACCTTGAATATCTCTTTAAGAAAAACTTAGATATGTCCTTGGAAATGACCTTGAAAGAAGGCACCTTGAACTTAAATGACCTTGAAAAAACATCATTGATCTTATCATTAACCTTGAGGTATAACCTTGAGTGTGTCCTTGAGAAAACCTTGGATGTGTCCTTGGTAGTAACCTTTTTCTCAAGGACGGCTGTATCGTCACATCGTCAAGGTTGTCCCCACTCTTTTCAACCTTGAAAGAGGGGATTTATACCCGCAGTTGTTGCAACGATGGTTTAGTCACAGCCATCGTACCCTGAGCTTCTCCATCGGACTGCCAGCCGGTGACACTACCCATCGCTTCACGATCCACTTCGAACTTCATCATCACTTCTCCTTACTGCGGCACACCTTCATGGATACGTCTTACCAGCTGGCAGATCGAATTACATCACTAGCGGGGTCGGGATTCACATCCCTCTCATACATCCTCCGATATTGAAGAGGTAGATATCTTAGTTTTTTTTTTAGTTAGTCTCCTTACAGATATAAATATTTTTCTTAACACAACCATTGAAAATATTAATCTGCTTTTAACAAGAAATGGGATCATTAACAATTAGAGTAGATGTGCATGGTAGTGGTTAGTGGAATTTCCTAATATTAACAAATAGATTTTTAATTTAATTGTAATGGTTTAACTTCATTTATATTGTTTAATCATGTGAATTATGAAATTGAAATTAAATTAAAAAATAAAATATTTTATTCAATTTGTGTTTTGAAAAAATATAATTCCAAATATCATTGTTAACATTTAAAATATTCTGTATACAAGTAAAATTATATTTTGTTTATTTCTCAACTGAATAACGTTGAAGTAAAACAAATATATATATATATATATATATATATATATTTAAATATATTATTTTTCTATCTATTTTTTAAATTCAGTCATTTATCAAATTTATACAAAGAAAAATCTTTAAAATTATTATAATAGTATTTATTGAAAATTTTTAATTTTATTGTTTGTTTTTTTTAGACCTGGTTACGAGATGACATCGGAAAAAGAAGAAACCTCTAACACTGCAAGAGAATCAATGATCTGCTCTTCCTGCGGACAACAATTTCAAACACCACTCTCCATGGACTTTCATCGATGTGCTGCTCAACTCTGGTTACCTTGTCTACTCTGCAACAAAGCCTACTTCCGAACCAGGTTAGAGTTAATAGAACATCTTAAAAACTCCTGTTTTCGTTGTCAAAATCCACCTGTTATTAAAAGAAAAAGGAAAAGTGTTTATTTGGAAGATTCTTCAGAATCAGCTATCAAGTGTTCCCGCTTTGAAGCAAAAACACCACCACTACAACTGTCTTCACCACATCATCCACTGGGGAACGATAGAGAATCACCATTAGAAGATATAGTGTTGGAAGATCGAGAAGATGCATCAGTTGAAGAATCAAAGAAAGAAGAGTATAATAACCTCCAACTAGTTGAAACTGCACTAAACGGTTATGTAAAAACTTATCAACTTACTTGTACAAAAGATTGTGAAACCAATATTGATAATTTCTTAGAAAGTGCAGTTCCCGCTCTTGAGGACACCATAAAAAAGGAACTTAAAACGGTGCAAGGATTAAAATATTCATTATGGCTCGAGGCGAATTTCATAAGTCCCACAGGAGAGACTAGTGATCAATTGAGGAACTTCAAGACTTCAACTATAACAATATACCAGACAACTTCTGATGAAGAAATTAAAAGTCATATTTTGAAGAATATTGAAAAGCTCAAGATGGAAATGGAAGAAAACTCAGGACGTGGAAGTGGATGGACGTTTCAAGCAGTACATGGTCTTCAGTTGCGTCTCAGTAAATGTAACTTCTATAAAACTGCTCCAAAAAGGTATGTTCAGCTTCCTAGGACAATTTCTATTCGAAATGCTTGTATAAACGTTGTAAATAATGATGAATATTGTTTTAAATATGCAATACTTTCTAAACTATATCCAGGAAGCAAACGGGAAATTGAAAGTAGGGATTTATCATTTATCAGGCATTCATACAACTTTTCTAATATATTTTTTCCTGTTTCAATTAATGAAATTAAAAAGTTTGAGCAGCAAAATGAGAATACAAGCGTCAATGTTTTTACACTTGACAGTCAGCAAACAATATTACCTCTAAGAATTGTAAATCAGGAGAAAAAGGATCATTTTGATTTCTTATTAATTTCAGATCCAAAAGTGAACCAAAATAAACATTATGTTTTCATAAAAGATTTTGAAAAACTGGTTAGAAAACAACTTACACAAGATAGGCATCGTATAACCATATGTAAGCGGTGTTTTACCTATAAAAAAAATAGGCGTTGTAACCGTTTTGGAGGTGGAAAGTTATGGTTAAAAGAACATCAAACCTATTGTAACACATTTAAACCAGCACAAGTTTGTTTACCTTCAAAAGAGAGCTGTGAAATGTCATTTAAAAATATTAGTCATCATTATAATATACCAATTGTTATTTATGCAGACTTAGAATCAACACTTGCTCCAATCAGCCGATGTGAAACATCTCCAGAGATGAAAACCGTGCAAACCTATATTCATGAAATTAATAGTTTTGCATTGCTTGTTAAATCAAATCTTCCTGAATCATTGTTAACTAAGTGGGATATCCCTACTAAAGTTATAGTCTGTAGAGAGGAAAATTCAGCTTTGAAACTGATGACAAGGTTGAGGCAAATAGCTCAAAATATCAGCTTGTTATATCAACAAAATGTTCCAATGGTACCTTTAACTATTGAAGAAGAAGAAGATTACAACTCAAGTACCGAATGTACATTTTGTGAAAGAAGATATTCGGAAACAATTGTTAAAGTTCGCGACCATGATCATATAAGTGGAAAATATAGAGGTAGCTACTGTCAGGGATGTAATATAAATCTGAAAGTACCCAAGTTTGTTCCGGTGGTATTCCACAACCTCAGTGGATATGACAGTCATTTTTAATACGTACCCTCAATCTATTTAACAGCAGGATATCGATTATTCCAAGCAGTTCGGAAAAATTTATTTCGTTCTCTGTATTTGTTGATAAAATTGAACTGCGATTTTTAGATAGTTTAAAATTTACCTTATGCTCTTTGGACTCTCTTGTAAAGACAATGCCCCATGATGAAATGAAAGAAACCATAAAAATGGTTAATGATCCCAAAAAGATTGAGTTGTGTTTCCAAAAAGGTATTTATCCTTATGATTATATAGATAGTACTGAGAAATTTGAAGAAGAACACCTTCCACCACGTGAAGAATTTTACAATCGATTGACGGATACGCATCTTACTGAAGAAGAATACAAACATGCAGAAAATGTATGGAAAGAGTTTAAATTTAAAAACTTGGGTGAGTATCATGATATATATTTGTCTCTAGATGTAACTCTTTTGTGTGATGTCATGGAAACATTTAGAAAGATTTGTTTTCAAAATTATAAACTAGATCCATTTCATTCTTACACTGCCCCCGGACTCTCTTGGAATGCAATGCTGAAAACAACAAAAGTATCTTTGGAACTAATCACGGATTATGATATTTATTTACTTATTGAAGCTGCTGTTCGTGGCGGCCTTGTGACATGTAACTTACGTCATGCAGTCAGCAACAATCCTGATCTTGAAAATCCTTCTGATTATGATTCATCCAAACCAACATCACATATAATGTATTTTGATGCAACAAATTTATATGGTTATAGCATGAAGAGCTTTTTACCAACTGGAGGATTTAAATGGGTTGAAAATGTTGAGAGCATTGATTATCGAAATAATCCTGATGATTCACCTATTGGATATTTGATTGAGGGAGATTTTGAATATGTTAAATCATTACACGATCTACATAATGATTTACCACTACTACCCTTAAATGAGAAACCACCAAATGGAACAACAAAAAAACTGCTGGCTACCTTAAATGATAAAAATGGGTACATTGCTCACCATTCTATATTTGCTTTGGCAGATAAGTTAGGTTTGAAGATTAAAAAAGTACATCGTGCTTTGCAATTTGAACAATCGCCGTGGTTAAAACCCTATGTAGAGATAAATACGAAATTACGTAAAAATGCAAATAATGACTTTGAGAAAAACTTCTTCAAACTTATGACAAACAGCATTTATGGAAAAAGTTGTGAAAATCAGAAGAACAGAATCAACATAAAACTTGTTACAAATGAAAGCGAATTTCTAAAAGAATCAGCTAAAGTAAACTATTTGGATAGAACAATTATAAATGAAGGTTTAGTTGCTGTTCACCTTGCTAAAAACCGTATAGAACTTAATCGACCTTTGTATATTGGACAATGCATCCTTGATTTAGCCAAAAAACACATGTATGATTTCCATTATAATGTCATGTTAAAACACTTTGAAAACATAGTACTAATTTATACAGATACAGACAGCCTCATATATTTAATAACAACGGAAAACCTCAATGAAACATTGGCTAAATTAGCAGAATATTTTGATTTCAGTTCTTATCCCAAAGATCATAAGCTATACAAAGCGCATTTACCAGAAAACACAAAAAAGATTGGTACATTTAAGGATGAAACTTCTGGACGTGGAATACAGGAGCATGTAGGGTTGAAGGCAAAAATGTATGCTTTTCGCTTTAATAGCAAGGCAGAGCAGGCTGGAAAGGATGTACATATGAAGGCAAAAGGGGTTCAAACTTCAGCTTTAAAAAAACAATTTTTATTTAATCATTACAAACAAACTTTGTTTGAAAATGAAGTTTTTCACGCTGATTTTAATGTCATACGATCAAAAAACCATCTTGTTTTTACAGAGAAGGTGAAAAAGAGGGCTTTGACGTCAGTTGATGATAAGAGACATATCTTAAAGGATGGCATCCACACTTTAGCTCATGGACATTATTTAATAAAAATCAGCAGGGAAAGGGCAATTTAAGATTCCTTATTTTATAAATTTTGTTGCTATTGATAACTCATGTAATATTTTATTTATACTGAGTGTAAACATGAATTATATTTTATTTCTCTATGTTTCTGTAAAATAAAAATTTCTTCCATTTTGTCATTGTAATGTGCATGTGATGTGATCAAGATCATGTAAAAATATACATATATTATAGCAAAATGAGTTTTACTTTATTCATACCATTAATCTATTAAAAAACCAGGAATATGAAATAAAAAGACAGAATTTACCTGTTAATCATTACAATTTATTTATAATTGAAACAGATTTATCGAAAAGGTGTGTATATTATCAGTTTTTTAACCATGGGAACTCCTTTGATAACTCTTCTATTACTCTTGTAGACACACGATCAATGCAGAGAGCTCGAATTTCTGCATCCAACCATGCTCCAAATGGAGAAATAATCCCTCGATTGTGATCTGAAGCTTCAATGATTAACTTTGAGTAGTGATGGTTTCGTACTTGAACTGGAAGTTGTCCTTTGATTTCTTCTTTAACAAGAAGCTGCTCGCTTTGTTCTTGTGAGTTGGCGGCAATTGCCATTTGACGAAAGATGTTTTTAAAATCGTTTGTATACTGTAGTATAAGGCGGTTAGCAGCTGGTTTACATGAAGAACATAGCTGATAGTATTCATGCATGCTTTCTAGAAAGAGAATCAAATTTTTCCACTCTTCTTTGTTCATTGTGATTTCAGGAGTTGGACGTTCTTCAATAAAATTGAAAATAGCATTTATTTCTGGGTCCTCCCAATCAATTGCTTGCGTAAATGTTTTCCTTGATCGTTGAAGTCTAACAGTTGGATCTGTATTTTTTTATGGTAAAATTTTCATATGTTCAGTATGAAGCGGGTGAAAGTCCTTACATAAACGCGGTGATGCAAAGAAATCATCAACTCGTTTTCTGTAATATGCAATAGTGTTCAGACAATCAGGAGATAATGGTATTTGCATCCACCATTTTTTATCTACAATGTACATTGATGGTTCAAAGACCTCATCAATGTCTAGACCAATTAAAATATACAAGGTGTCAGAGAGAATAAACCTCTGCTTGACTATTAATGTGGTTTCAAAGTATCCAATGCTAGTATTATAAGAGTGTGATGAGTTTTGAAGAGGAATTGATGAAATGCTTTGAGGACGTACATTGTTTTCTGAATAATCTTCTTGCTGATAGTAATAGTTAACCAATGTTGTGGGTGTATCTGTTTGACGACATGGCTTCAGTGGAGAAATCGTAGTAACATCTTTGGTGATGGCGGCAGTAGAAGAGGAGACTAATGTAGGTGGTGTAGCAGTAACAGCAGTTGCAGAGGTGGTAGTGGAAGCAGAAGAGAGTGTTGTTGGGGTGATTCTACGACGTTTTTTCTTCTTCTCAGATGTAGGTGGTGGTAGCTTACGCTTCCCGACGATATTTTCCAGTAAGGAGAAATCCATGACAGTAGTCTAGAAGGAAGCTTGTGCACACTCACAACACTCTTACATAAACTAAGGCTGCTGTTCTCACGCTCCTTATATCATATCGTATCCCCTCCTATGAAAAGGCTGGAGGGGAGGGGGTATGAGTTTGTTGACCTTAAGAACCAGATGCATCCTGTTTGAAATTTATATTCTTCTCATGATATGTTTATTAAATTTATGCAGGTGGATAAATATCCTACTGATATTTATATTTTGTTACATAAAACATAATGTCATAGATTATTTTTTTTATGTCTGTTTTTTTTATTCCTGCGGCTCATCAGAAATAGGTAGTGGTAAAGGAACCTTTTTTGTATGCATATGTTTATTTGGGAAGTTTTTACCCCATTTAGTGAGTTTTCGGTAAGAAAACATTTTTGTATCTTCATCCCAAACTATTTCATCAAATGCATCATAAGCAATCTTGTTTTCAATTCCCCAACGAATTGTTCTATGTGAATATATTTCTATATCTGTACCATATGCTACATAGTGGAGACCTTTCTCTTTAGTATACAAAGCAGTTAACACTGGTCTGTTTGCACTGGTTTCAACTAAATTAAAGTATTTATTACCTGCTCTAAAGATATTAACACTGCTGTCATATGTAAGAGTTTGATCAAAAGTGCTTGCATCAGAAAATGTATCCCCAGCCACTACGTTTATAATTTTTTTTATTTTTTGCATCCCAAGACGTTTCATCATCATTTAACTGTAAACATTTATGAAGTGTTTTTTCAAGTTTACAAATTCGAGTTTCCAATTCCTTATATTTTTCAATATCAACATACGAGGGTGCAGCCTTTAATTGCTCCAAAACATCTTCACGCTGTACAAGCGCATTGTAATTTTTCTTTTTAACGTAATATGAATCTAAATATCGACGATTTACCGAATCATCTTCTTCTTCGGGATCAGCAACAAATCGTAACCGTTTATTCCCAACATCTATGTGTGCTCCCTCTTCATAAATCGTTGTTAATGGAGTCCGCTGTAACAACAGCGAGTTCCCAAACTTATCCTTTACGTGTCTAAACATAACTGAAGGTATTTTTATTCATCGGATGTGTTTTATAACCAACTATTATGACGATTACTAAACCCATACCATTTTACATAGGAACGATTACCTTTACGACGTAACACCTTTTCAACAAGATATGTATCAGGATACTTGGTTTTTTGTAATTCATATGAATAAAATCCCCCTTTGATGATATTCCCCTCCATATCTTGTAAATAATATACTGGTGGTATGGTTTTGCGTATATGATGAATTTTGAACAATTCTGTTGAAAATGACGGAGTATAACCCTTTTCAAATATGGTTTTATATTTTGATATTCTAACAACATCTTGTAATTTAAATAATATTCTTTTATTAATTTTCTTTTTGAACATATTTATTTTGGGTAATAAATCTTTTTCATTTGATTTTTTAACATCCATAGGTTTCATACCTATTGTTCGGTGAACTCTTGAATTATATTTTCGAATCAAAATTGGTAATAAGGATAGCCATTTATAAGTTCCCTGTATTCCAAATTCTTTCCACATCCAATTCTTCAATGTTCTATTAAATCTTTCAACAACTGATGCCTTTAAATGTGTATATGTGCTGTAGTGATTTATTTTTTTGTTTTGCATAAGCTTTTAGAAAGGATTATTATAAAACTCTTTCCCATCATCTGTTTGGAGGTTTTTTGGTATCCTTGGATGGCTTTCTTTTAATAAAATCTTAAATGCGTCAGTAACATCTACCCCTGATTTACTTTTAACAGGTATTCCCCAGGCAAATTTGGAAAGCACATCAATTACTGTAAGTATATATTTCATACCATTATTTGATCTGCTGTAAGACCTCATATCCACAAGGTCAGCCTGCCATAAATCATCTATACCTTTCGTATACACCTTACGTCGGATGAAGTTTTTCCTTGGCTGCTTATGTAGTTCGTTAATAATTTCAGCTTTTGCAGCTGCATCACTAACGGTGGCTTCCTTTCTTGGTGTCTTCATTGCACTAATGAGTTTTACATCATCTATATGGTTTTAGGAGGATGTTACAATATTATTAGGTATTAAAATAAAATACACTTGAAATAAGGTAGTAAAATCATATTTATTATTAGCATATTTCAGTGATATATGTAAATCAGTAATTAGTTGTACATGTTTCAAGCATAACATAAACTAAATACTTCAGATTTAACAACTTTCGGAATTTCATAGCATCCACATACATCTTCACCTACTGGCTTTTCAAAAGACTTCTTCTGTCGTTCCTCTTCACTTTCAATCTTTTTATTCTTTTTTACTTCCTCTTCTTTTAGTTGAGTTTGATAATGCACAAACATGCAGAATGGTGAATTATGTTCATGATCATAAAAAGGATCATCATTTTCTTCCCATGTCATTAAAATAAGTCCACAATAGACACATTTTGTGTTATCTTTTGTACTGCACATATAAATGAATCCTTGATCAGCTAGATCTTTGACTGTCGGTGATGATATTTTCCAGTCAATGAAAGTTTTTGCCCTAATTTCAGGGTTGTTTAAATCTATTTTATCTGTGTTCTTGCTACACCATTCAGCTAGTGTTTGAACAGCTTTTTCAGTACAATAAAAACCTGGGGCATGTATATTGTGGAATAAACATTTTTTATAGATGTTTTCATTTTTTTCTGAATCTTTTTCATTCAGATCAAGTAGCGGATCTCGTGGTAGTGGCGGACATTCAAGTAATTCTAAGCTGACCACTGCACGTTCAAAGTTGAAAATCTCCTCCAAAACCTTGGCTTTTTCCGTTGATGGTGCAAAAAGTACATGTATACCACGACAAATATGAGTAAGCACAGACTGAAGGTTTTCATAAGGGGTAAATCCATTTGTATAATAAAGACCATGGAAATGGGTACTCATCCAATTATTATGATATTCAAAAGCATTATTATCCCAAGTGCTTAACATTAACTGCTGTTGATCCTGCGGTGTTTGAAATATCCAGTGCTGTGTACATTTAGAATCAATGTCTATAACTGATAGCTCTTTTACAATAACTTGTTTATCCTTGCTAATAAAAGCTGAAAAGTCAATAATACCATTTCTGACCATCTTATAAACACAACACTCCTTCCACAAGCACGATCAATATCAAACTGATTGTTCCTCCCGTATATTCATAGTTTTGTTCAAGGAACATAACAGATGGAGGGGGTAACCTTAATCCAGTTTACGAATAAGATTTGTTGAAGGGTCATAAATAAAAGATTTATCATGTATTATTAAACAGTAGGCAGCTGTATTATCTGGAATATCTTTAAGTGTTTCAAATTCTAAACGAATATCTACTGATGCAGATTTAACCGATTCGTTTTGTTTTGAACAATCAATTATTATAATAGGTGCATAATCCTTGAATTGTGTCTTAGTTAAAAGTGGTTGTGTTACAGTATTGTAGTACGATTCTTGAAATCTGGTATACATATCATATAAAACAGCAAAATGATTTTTATCTATGTCTAATTTCATTTCATCATATGGATAACTCAATGAGTTCAAATGCAGTTTCAAGTTGCTTATTGAACAGTGGTCAAAATGTGCTGTATTTGATTTTATGTTGTTTTTCCGATCAGTTTGAAATGCTATAATTACGTATCGTGGTCTTTCAACTTGTGATGCAGTCTTTACCGTCCAAGAATGCTGTTTCGTTTTTGGTAATACAGGATACTCGTATAACTCCCAAGAGCGATATTCCACTGGAATGCTAGTTCCACGTTTCATCTGTTTCAACAGTGCAATTTGCTGCGTGTTATTTAGTGTTATATAGGGTATTCTCCAACTCAGTTTTTCAAGTTTTACTTCGACATCTTCTGGCGTTGTATCACTTGCGTCCGTTGGGATCCACTTTACAGCATTTTTATCACTTGCAGAGCGTATAAGAACAAGTTCATGACGAACATTAACAATAATTTTCTTATAATCTTCAGCAAAACCAAAAATGCTACTTAGAGGAACACAGAAATTGAAATTTCCTTTTGAATCAATGACATCATCATCCAGAGTGCTATTTATTTTACTAGCAGATGATACCCAACCACCATTGCCAAGGGTTTTCAAGTCATTTTCATTAAAAGAAGCATATCCTTTTAATGTTGATGTCACTCCAGGATTTCGTACACGGTCTATAACAATTCCATTAATTTCATATCGTGCTTCATCAAATAAAAAGGAGAAGGCATTGTTGACAAATTTGGTCTTTGACGGAATGTTCACATCTGATTTTAACAACTTTCCTTCAATATACAAATAACTACTTGATGGTAAAACACAGAGATCAGATTGCTGGATTGGCAAACGAATTTCATCATTATTTTTGAGTGTCATTGATGCATACGGTAGGTGGGTGTGCCATTCCACATGAGATATTGTATCATCAAATGGTACACTTTGTAAAATGTTTAAAGTATCCATTTGTTTTCACCTGAATGTTAATACACTATGAAACTTTATTCTTGATGTGAACTGAATGACGGATCGTTTTATACTGATGCTTTTGTGGTATTACTGTTTGGTACGTAATGGCTTAAGACTCCTTAGATTACTGCTTCACTGTGATTGTCTGTATTATCTTCTCCCATGGTTTTCTCTTGTGGTCACAGCAACAACAGCAACAACTACAGCAACAACAACAGCAGCAACAGCAACAGCACCCACAATAGGGAATTTCTCCATCAAAATATATGCTTTCTATGGTAGTAATAGTATCCATTTTTATTTTGTTTTATTGCAACACTGTTAAGCCAAGTGATCGAAGAAACTGTTTGTTCTTTAATGTCAATCGGGTGAAAGATCGTTTCGTACTGACAAGTTTAAACTTATTGCAATTTGTTTTGAGGGATGAGTTTATTCTTGTTGGTAAACCACAACGATTGTTTGCATAAACGTAGCCCATGATGTCTTAAACATGAATGATAAGAATTCATAAATATACGTCCTTTTAAATTTTTTTTAAATGTAGACGTATTGATATACGTTCACCTCGAAAGTTGACAAGTTTGCCTGTTTGATCAACTATTTTCAGTGTTATGTTATCTATTACATGCGTGGTAATGGGGAGATAAATTACCGGTGATGGCACCTCGAGGAGTATATATCCAACTGGAACATTAGGATAAAATTGATGAATAGTATGAGCAGGTTCTCCATTAACATATGACCCTGTAGCAATATTACATTCTATTCTAATTGCATTAATGTTAAATATATCTACAACACCTTTTGTAGTCACCCGTTTCTTCGCCTTAACAATTGTGTATTCAGTAAAACCCAACAACTTTCCTATAGAATCAGGTTTGGTGAAATCTATATCAAATGTTGCTTTGATAGAAGTTTGCATTGTGTTGTTGTTTGTAGATATATCAACATGATATAGTTTTCCAGGTGTTGATATTTTGTTAAATTCTTCTCGAAGATATTGTGCTATATCTTTTATTTCGTATGCACCAACCGGTATTTCAATAACTTTTCCTCCATCATAATAGAATTTGTTGTTTGTACTGTCAACATTTGGAATTGAGTTATATGTTTCAAAACTCAAAAGACCTATTTGATATTCACTCTTCTCATCTAACACTATAGGTGGAAAGTAGTCTGCTGATAAAACCGACTCTGTTCCATCAAGGGCAAGAGTAAGGGACATGACTGAATAGCTCATTGTCTCGATGTCGACTGTTATTTACTTAAAGAAAGAAAAGCCAGACATAGGTGCCCACAAATTTCACTATTCTCATGTATATTTTGATAGCCAGTTCTGTTATATGAAACATATGTACCACTTAAATATTTTTGAATTTCAAGTGGTGGTCGTAAATCACCATAACTATCGAAATAATCAACTTTCAAACCTTTTTTTCGAAAGCATACCCAATGAGTACCGTTTCCACTTGTAACATCAAGATTTATAATGGTTGACTCATTTTTCCAGGGCTTAGATGGTAGATTGTCCAGCATAAAAACTCCTCTAAAATGTGGAATCCTTAACTGTTTGGCCAAAGATACCAATTCAAAATTATTAAGCGCCCTATTAGGCAAAAGCTTTACAAGTTTTTTGCCTGTTTTAAATAAGGTGTCATATAAAGTCCAAGACCTTTTTTGTAAGGTTTTAAATACAATCCTTTCCCCTGTCTCAAGGCAATTGCTTCCATTGTTTTATTATGACGCTGCATTTCTGCTAATTTTCGTCTAGCATCTTTTATTTCTCCAACTGTTTTAGCAACACCTGCTGCTCCACCTGCAAGACTCCCAATTGCACTTAACCCAGCAAAAATTGGTAGTAATGGTAGGACACCTCCAGTTTTTGGAAGTGCTAACACACGTTCTCTTTTTTTTCTATATAACCATCTGATTTGATTTCTTTTATGGTTTTTCATCATTTTACGCGCACCTTGTAATGCATATAATGCTGCTTTTTTCATTCCAATACCTTGCATCCCTTTTTTTTATTTTAAACCAGCACCACGAATTGCATCCCTAGCATGTTTTATAATCCTGGTGAGTGGAATTACCTTGAGTTTCTTCACTTTCTTGCATTTCCGATTTTGTTTATGTTTTTTCTTCAATCCAAATCCAACTCTTCTTTTCTGTTTTTTTCCAATTCTTCCTCCTATTTTAGTTTTCATATTCATTCCTGTCGTAACCAACCAGGAGGTGATTTTTTCTCCCCAGGGAATGTCTTTAGATTTGTATCGTTCCCAAGCTTTGCTAGCTAGTATGCGGTCTGCTTTTAATCGCGAGGATAAATCCTTATTTTTACTATATGCAATATCGTGTTCTAAACAGGCTTCGTCTAATGGGTTGATAGGTTTATCACCACGTGCTAACCGTTCATATAATTTGGTGCCAGGACCGCAGTAATTATAACCAAAGAGATGGAGTTCAAATGGAAATTTTGTTGATAATACTATTAAGTGATCCTCCTTCTTTGACGCGTCGTTTCATACTGACGTCCTCTCTTTACTTGACATCTGGTTAAACACAAGTGAGGTCAGTAGCTTGTTTGATGTCAACAAGGACGAAGTTTAAAAAACAGCAGGATTTGTTCACCATTAACAATAATATTGATTCAGTGGCTAACTTAATATCAAAAAGCTCTAACGAATATGGAAACAAACATGGCCCTTTGTTACCTAACAGTATAAGATGTATTATTTGTGGACCATCAAACTGTGGAAAAACAAATGTTATGTTTAGTTTACTCACAAATTCAAATACTTTAAAATTTGAAAATATATACATATTTAGCAAATCATTACACCAGCCCAAATACATTTTACTTTCTCGAATTATGAATGATGTTCCCGAAATTGGATATTTTGCTTTTGACAATGGTGAAGATGTCCCTGATCCAGATGAAGCAAAAAAAAATTCAATCATGATTTTTGATGATGTCGCGTGTGACAATCAGGATCGGATGCGGAAATATTTTAGTATGGGTCGACATAAGGACGTAGATTGTTTTTACCTAACCCAATCATATACAAGAATACCAAAACACCTTCTTAGAGATAATGCTAATATGCTCATACTTTTTAAACAAGATGATTTAAATTTGAAGCATATATACGATGAACATGTTAATACAGATATGTCACTAACACAATTTAAATACTTATGCAACGAATGTTGGAATAAAGATCGCTACAGCTTTGTAGTAATTTGCAAAGATTTTGATCTAAATAGTGGACGTTATAGATGTGGTTTGGACACCTATGTTCAAGATATATGAAATTTGTATACTCACAAGTGATCATTAACTAACAATGAGTGGTAATGAGAGGAGTAATATGAGGGAAAAGAAGCGAAAGGTAAAAATAAGTATGAGGAAAGGATTAAAAGAAAAGCAAAACAAGATTATTCAGCATATGCGTTACAATAATACACAGGAAAACAGACTTTCACGAGCAGTTACTATAAAAGAAGAATTACAAAAGTTAGTTAAGGCAGTGCGAAATAAGTACCGTCAATTACGTCGCTCGGCAGATGAAGTGCGTGACTCTATGGAGATTGGTGCAAGACCTTTTGTTGAACCCCTACAAAAAGCTGTTACAGAAAGTTTGAAAAAGTTTGGTTTACCATATTCCATAAAAAAAGAAGAAAAAGAAACCATTCTTCCAAAAACTGAACAGGCTGATATTAAGGAAGACGTTATCAAAAGAAAAACAGAAATAAAGAAAACATTAGACACTTCAACACAAACTGAAAAAGTCTTTTCCGCAAAGAAATATTTGGACCGCATTGGTGATTCTGCATTTAAAGATAAATTGGATTTTATATATGGAGTGCGTCCAGATGGTGGGGGTGGAACATTAATTGGTGACTCAAAAATTAAATTCACCCGTACCCATGTGCTTATAAAGGATAAATCTTTTAAAATCTCACCTGGTCTTCTAGAATTACTGTTTATGAAGGTTCCAAATCGCTTACTAATCAACCCTAATGATGTGACAAACTATAAGGAAATTCTCTTACTTACAAACGCTCATCTTCAAGGTTATTCTTCTGACAAACAAATTAATTCAAATAGAGGAAAAAAATATACATCTGTTATTTCACCAATGTTTTTATCAAAAAGTTCATCAAACGATCCATCAGAAAGTACAATGTCTCAAACAGATGAAAGTTTTGATTTAGTTGAGGGAAGCGGTATTTATAAAAATACACAGTTCACAACTTACAACGCCAATGTGAACACTCTTGTAAACAGATTAAGACTTCTTATTATGTCACGTTCCGCCGGTCATACAGGACACAACGAAGAAATCTCACAAATCCTCACCACCTTACGCGAGAACAGGATAATACTCTAATTTATGGATACTAAGAAGAAAAAGTCTGTGATGTTTGATGATTATTATGTTTATTGGAAATACAAACCCCGAGTTGACAATGAAGAAGAATTAACATGGACACAAATTGCTTTGGATGAGATACGTTTTAAAAACAAATTAGAATCTCTATTGCTGAAAAAAATTAAACATTTAATCACTTGTAAAAAGGATGACCACCATGAATTTTCATTCTATGTTTTCATAAAATAAATTTTATATATTCTACTACATTGTTTTTTATTTCAAACTTCCTCATGTGGAGGAGGAGGTGATACAAACCATCTCCTCCACGGCGACCCGTCCGTCACAAAAAACACAAGCGATATTCCATCCTGCCGGCTTGCAATACATCAAAAAGCAACTCGCAACATGCGACTTGCTTTCTCATAAAACGAAACTAGAAGGTGTGGTCCACTGTAAAAAGCGAAGGTGTGGTCATTTTATTCTACTTTATTGTTCTTTCAAACCAAAATAACCAGTTCAAACCGCTTTTGTTCGTAAACATCCAAGCTTCAACATGTTCCTCATTATGTAGTTATAAACGTCTTATTTTTTCAACATATTCAAAAATCATCATGTTGCATCGTGAATAATTAACGTAAGGTAATAATTTCTTCCGATCCTTTTCTTAACTACTTTCGTAACTAGGGGGGGGGGGATAAGGGCTTCTGCTCGATGGGGGTTTAGGCCTCATGTGTGTAAAGTGTCCTCTTTTTCAACCTAGGACATATGGTAACCCTACAAATGATGTCTGTAAGCCACATAATAATGCTAAAATTAAAATATTTACTATGGGCGGACTTGGCCATAGCATTTAAATCAGACTTTACTAAGTTCACGTCGTCGCTTGTCCCGCTGTGCGCCAACCACTGGCAGTACGTTATTTATCACTGCATATCACAGAATGTTACAGATTGCTCTAGTCCATTGATTTTTGTACAGTAGTACATTATATACACATTTTATCTTATTTGGTTAGTTTCCGACCGTTAAGATTTGCATTGAGAAAGAACTAGACTCTTTAAAAACCATGGGCTAACCACAGGAATAACAACGAAAAATATGTGTTTGTATACTAGTTGTATGGGGCGGGGATATCACATCATATATTTTCATCATGGTAAATTTTAACTAATGAATGAATGAATGAGTGAAAAAGTGCTTTATTGATCATTTTAACAACATGAACATTGCATACCCTTATACACAAACTGTTGTACAAAATAAATATTTAAATCAATACTTTAATAAATTTACACTTCCTTGTTTTTTGTTTGTTTGTTTAGCCTTTGCACTTATATCAGCAATGGTCACATAAGACCGTCTGATGGGATGACAGCTTGGAATATGCTATTTCAAACAAACAGCATGTTAACAAAGATATGGTTATAATTACAATTTACTTAGTGGAAATTAAAAATTAAACTCTGGTATAAGCTCCCATCTATACTTCTAAGCCTCTGATAAAAAATTAGCCAAACCACGCCAATTCCTCCCAATTGAATATTCAATGAAGTCTGGGTGAGTTAGTTCCCTCTAAAAAAGAATCGTTTTCTTAGGTGAGCTAAAATCGGACATATTGCAATAAAATTATATACAAGTCTTAGTTTTCATTTAAATTACAGAGAGCGCAATTATAATTTATATTTAATATCCAGGACTTGTAATTCAGATTGACAGATTCAGTGCGTGCTTTGAAGACCCAACGGATTATTTTGCCTGGCATATTATCAGTAAGATAAGCGCTATCGCCAAGGTCGCGTTCCAGCGATCCGTAAGTTGTGTGGTAGCGCGCGGACCCAGCCGCCTGAACACATGCCTCCCTACTCTCCCCCCGCACCGCCTCAACTACCGATAGCAATTGCCTTCTAATCTCATCTAACGGTCAATTGTCTAAATTAATTTCAATTCCGTATTTTCTACCTAATAATTTCCAATCCTTACTCCAATATATATTTTTCTTTATTATTTCTTTAGCAATCAACTTTGGCAGACGGTTTGGTTGTAACGCAAGAACGTGCAAAACATACCCCAAATGCATATTTAAAGTGTAAATATATTCCTTTTCTAAACCTGTCTCTAAAAATAATACGTAATTTGGGGTGTAATTTAGTAAGCCAAACACAACAACGTATGAAGTAAAAAGAACACCATTAACCAAGTCGTTTTCCCACAAACCCCAAACCTGACTATGACAACCATAACACAAGATTGCTCGAACTATAGCAGCATATCACATGATTTTTTTGCTTATCGGTACAACATTATTATTTAAAAAACCATGCCAGAGGTAAACATCGCCTCCTCCCCGCACTCACCCTCTCTGCTTATCTGTAACGCAAACTCCACCGGCAAGTGATCTGATCCTATCTGATCCGCGACCTTGAAATCGACTACTTGCTGTAAACAGTTTATGTATGTTATAGCTAATCTACGACAGAAGTACCCATCGAATTTAAAAATGTAAATTCACCCTCAGCATCTCCTATTGTTCTCCCATTTAAAATTATAAAACCTAAATTGTCACACATTTCAAATATCTTTATTGAATGATCTGCTGTAATGGAGGGCTGATAATTAAATAGAATTTTAATGGTCAAAAGTATGGTTTCACATTGCCTCCCCTCTCCATTTCCTCTCTCCACTCCTCCAGACGCAGACCACACATGGATGGACACATGACACAGTTTAGTCATATACTCCCTTGTTCGCAACCTGACGTATTACAACCTGGAATACGGTTGTAAGAGCGCTTATAAGAATGTGTCTGTTAAGTCAGCATGCCACATTAACGTGAGTTTGAGCAGTCAAAATAAGTATGTATTTAATTTGACTAAAATTCTAATAATATGTTGTCTGCACATGGACATAGTAACATTATTTACAGGTTTTGTTAGTTATGCATGTGCCACAAGTAAATTGTAACTGCATTTCTTTGGGAAAAAGGTCACATACCTGGATAACTGTCGTCAATGCAACCGTAAACATATAGTGATTTACTTAAGTTTCGGCATCGGCGATACCATTTTCAAAATCTTCATACAAGAATGTTTAGAAAATTTATTTTTATCTAATATTTTAGCTGATATTGACGAAAATTTTTAATTTGAACATTTCATGGTCCAATGTATTTTTTATTTGATTTTATCAGTATACTTTAATTTATTTTGTAGATAATACATAGTGAAAAATTTTCAAAAGCAAAACGTACAAATTACTTTCTTAATATTTTAACAACCCTCTGTAATATGAAATACAAGTCTTGAGCAATATCACATATGCATTCATCACAAATAATTGTTGAGTTTGGATTATATGAATTTCGTATAAAAATATTCCAATAATTACCTAGTATCGATGATAACTGGCTTTTACTACAGTAGGCTACATATTATAAAAATGGCCATTCAACTTTTGGAAGAACAGCCTGCACAGTTTTTCTAGTTTATTTAGACTGGAGGGGGTATTAAAGATCGTGTTATACACTTCCCCTCCTTTTTGAATGAAGTTTTCATCAGAGACCAACATCTTCTGGTTTTACAGCATATATAATATACGCTGATACATCATTTGTGGGTCCACTGTCATGGCGGCTGGTGTGAAAACGTCCGCATCATGCTGGTCCACTTGAGTAACCAAGATGGCGGATTTATATACTTGTTCACATTAAGCTGGTCCGACCAGCATCTTCTAAGCGTGGATCACCATGTTCTATCGGACCTGCTTTGTTCTGCAGAGAAATAGACGTCGGACCAACAAGTTCCGGGGTTTAAAAAGTATATATATATATATATATATATATATATATATATATATATATTTATGAAAATGGACGAATAGTGTTTTTGGCATCTGGGGACCTCAAAAAAAAAGTTATGATGGTCTCGGGCTTAGGTCTTACCATGAGACCTACGGTAACAGCTTCTTCCCTATAGGGGAAATTCGCTAAAACTCTTTATATACGAAAAAACACTAAAACAACGTTACTATAAAAAAAACACAATATTTGGAAGGGAATAGATACTATAAAAAAGAAAGGATCACCAATTCATATTTTTCATAAGTATTTAATGTACATGTTCATGTTCCACAATTATAAAATGCCCACCTTCTTAGATTGGAGGATACTCAGAAATCGCTTACCTTAAGTTGATTTGTAAATTCAATAATTGGTAGTTAAGATTTTAATGAGAGTAAAATTACCTAGTTTCTATTTTTTTCAAGCTGAAACATTTTACATTGATTGGATTTTTACGTAATACAATGAATCAATTAGATAAGCCAACAAAATAAAAAATATACATATTAAAAATATTTCAAGGTTCAAATTTTTTTATTTTGTCATTAAACCTAATACAGCGACAGTTAAATGGTGTTCTCCAGTGCTAACATTCACTTCACTAGGTAGAGTAATTAACAGGAGGTATAATAAATGCCAAAACAGACAATGAGTAAGAAACTATTTATTCTTACATAAAAAAAACAAATAATAAGTAACAAACTCTTTATTCTTATTGAAAAACAGATTATGAGTAGGCCTAACAAACTCTTAATATTCTTATTAAAAAACAGATAATGAGTACCAAACTCAGACGAACTTATTGAAGCATTAGGGTCATTTTTCAGCTCAGACTGAAGTATCAAGTTGCACAGCTTACGAAGACTAGAATTGTCAAGAATATTTTCTGTTTTTAAAATAAAAGCCTTTTCTTCATTACTGGATGACCAAATTTCCAAAATCTCTGGACTCTGAAAAATATTTATATGCATTACTACTTTAATGCATTCGAATGCCTTCTTGATTATTAAAACACATTTGTTTTTCTTTTATACATATTAAACATTGAGCAACAAACAATTTTTACTAAAATGGTTTTCAATTAATTACAAAGTTGTAGGCTAACTTTAAAATGTAATTTTTGTAAAATGTCATGTAAGAAATTCAATAAATAAAGAATTATTCATAATTAAATAAATGTAGGTAACATTATTAAATACGAAATGGTTATGCATCTGAAGAGTATTAACAGGTGCACATATTATATATGTGCAGCTAGAAACATATACAGTACACCTCGGACTATCCGTACCTCAGATTATCCGGATCCCGGATTATCCGGACCGGTCCAACCGAGAAATTTAAAAATTATAGTCAAGGTAAAAACATGATTATAGCGAGTTTACGGGGGTAATATGACCTCTAAAAGTAATATGCAAACTTAATAGATTACTGTACGCATTTGGAATCACAATAATGAAGGACTCACATTTCCTTAATTTCCGTTATTTCCTAAGAATAGTTAGGCCTACTATAATAAGTTTTGAGTTACTTTGATTTCGTCATTATTATTCTACGTTTGAGCCATGTTCAGTTATGATTAATTAATCTTAATAAACTAAATAATTTAATTTGACGTTTTATTCCAAACCTAAACCGTAAGTATGGTAAAAGTTAACATTATATTCGTACGATTAATAATGAAGTTTAGGTCTTAAATTTCTTTACAAATTAAACCCCAGTAAAATTTGAAAGAATCATATGTTGCACAGTCTTGATACGCCGTTTTCAGCATCAATTTAGCATGGGATAAGGTACGCAATCTCTATTTAGGCGATTTTGTAATGACCTCGGATTATCCGGAATTTTTGTTATCCGGATCGGTGTTCCGCCACATTAATCCGGATAATCCGAGGTGTACTGTATTATCATTGGTAAGACCTGTGATTATTTTCCTAATGTACAGGAAATCTATTTTTTTCAATGTATAGAAGCTTCGCGATTAAAAAATAGACTACGTATTTTTATTAGCGAATTTCCCCTATAGGGAAGAGGCTATAACCGTAGGTCTCATGGTAAGACCCAAGCCCGAGACCATGATAACTTTTCGTTTTGGGGCCCCCAGAAGCAAAAAACACCATTCGTTCAAATTTCTAGATATATATATATATATCTATATAATTATACAGCCGCATGTGTAACTCACTCACTTAACATAGGGATACAAATTCAAACCATACTTACCGATGAGCTACAAACTTGAAATTTGGCACGAATATTCCTTGGGTGGTACACCTACAGGGAAAAGTCTCAAAACAAAAACTTTCCACCTGCAACCTCCCTAAAAGGGGAGGAAAGGGAGGGCAAATTTGAATTTTGAGAAAAGTACTTTTCGTTTTTGGGCTGTAGCGGCTAAACTAGAGGTCCTATTGAAAACGGACTGTACCACGTGCAACGGATTTTTCACGATCTACAACTTTGTTCCTATGACTTTTTGCCCTATCTCGTCTCCTTCACCCTTAGGTAGCTCTAGAAATTTGAATTTTCGAAGATTTTCCCCAGGTTTTCAGCTCCAGTAGATTTATTATTAGACATAGAGTGCTGACATTTGGCATACATCATCTCTACAGCATATAAAATACAAATCACGAATAATATAACTAGTTTGTAACATTAAAATCCATATTAAGTTAAAAAAACTTTAAAATTTGCCAAATGTCAGCGATTTTCTCGAGGTATTTCATTCCGGTTTAAACCATATTTCCCGATGAGCTAGAAACCTGAAATTTGGCATAAATAATCCTTGAAAGGTCAATATACAGGAAAAAATATCAAAACTAACCATTTAAAATTTCAACCCCCTGAAAAAATTACAAAATATCGCTAAAAAAGGTATTTTTAAACCAAAGTTATTTTGAGCTCTGGTGGCCGAACGGATGGTCCTATCGAAAAACTGACTGCACAAAGTACAACGTGTTTTTCACGATCTACAATTTAAGTCATTTGATATTTTGCCCTATCTCGTCTCCTTCACCCTTAGGTGGCTCTGGAATTTCAAAAATGAATTTAATTATATTGTACAGGATGAATCTTCTACGCCGCCAACAGATCATAGACTAATGGCTCGACATAAAAAAACGAAACAAAACCTTTCCTCTAATTCATACCCAAGGAACAAATTAAATATTTTTAACCTTTGTAAAATACAGGGTATTCCAAAAACCGAGCGTCGTGGGTTCGAATCTCAGAATTTTCAAATCTAAACTTATGTCATGTTATGCATCATCTTAAAGCTCTAAACAAGACGAACAAATTGGCAAAGACAGAACGAATTTATTTTTATTAATTTCAAAGTGGCGGCCTTTTTCGTGAAAAAATCAAAATCAAAATCAAAACCCCCGTCTTTGGGACTTATAATGGGAGGTCTGGGGCGGAGTATTGTTCAACTGCGGGAGAATACAAACGGGGGCCTGGGGGCGGAGCCCCCAGCGAGCAGTAAGGCGAGTCTAATATATATACAGCCGGATGTGTAACTCATCTATAGATACAAATTCTAAAGTACTTCCAGATAGGCTAGAGACTTGAAATTTGGCACGGATATTCCTTTAGTGGTCAAACCCCAGGGAAAATTATCAAAACGAAACATTTCCACCCCCGACCCCCCAAAATGGGGGGAAAAGGGGGGAAAAATTGAAGTTCGAAAAAAGTACTTTTCGTTTTTGGGCTGTAGCGGCTAAACTAGAGGTCCTATTGAAAAACGGACTGCACCACGTGCCACGGATTTTTCACGATCTACAACTTTGGTCCTATGACTTTTTGCTCTATCTCGTCTCCTTCACCCTTAGATAGCGCTAGAAATTTTAATTTTCGAAAATTTCCCCAGGTTTTTCGGCTCCAGTAGATTTAATATTATATGTAGAGGGCTGAAAATTGGCATAAATCATCTCTGCAACATATATGTTACAATTCACAAATAATATAACTAGTTTGCAATATTTAAATGCCTATAAATTTAAAACAATCTTCAAAATTTGCCAAATGTCAGCGATTTCACCAGGTTTTTTAGCTACAGTATTTTTAATATTATACGTAGAGGGCTGAAATTTGGCATACATCATCTCTACAACATATATGTTACAAATCACGAATAATATAACTAGTTTGTAACATGAAAATGCCAATAGATTAAAAATAATCTTCAAACTTCGCCAAATGTCAGCGATTTCCCCAGGGTTTTTAACTCCAGTATATTTAATATTATACGTAGAGGGCTGAAAATTGGCATACATCATCCCTACAACATATATGTTAGAATTCACAAATGATATAACTAGTTTGTAATATGAAAATTCCTATAAATTTAAAAGAACAAAGATTTTCTCGAAAATCATCATCAAAACTATGCCACGCACGGTTTATGTTAAATTAAAATGAATACATGTACTAATTTTACGGAAGAAAAATATTAAAAACCTTAGCCATAGATATAAAGCAATATATTAAACATGTTATCGCTAAAATATTTTCAGTAAGAAACTTGCTGATAACAGATTAGCTCTAGAAATGTCAATTTTCTAAGGTCTTCGCTAGGTTTTATAGGCCCAATTGACTTACAATTATTCGTAGAGGGCTGAAAATTGGCACACATCATCGTTAGAGCATATACGTTACAAATCAATAATAAAATAACCAGTTCCTAATGTTAAAATGCATTTAAAGTTAAAAAAATCGTCGAAATTTCCCATATGTCAGCGATTTTCTAGAGGTATGTCATTCCGTGTCACCTTGATGTACCGCCTAGAATCCCGAACATTTTCAGGACAGTTTATTTATGACTTACGGTTGAGCTAGGAACCTGAAATGTGGCATGCACTTTCCTCATTGGTTAAAACCGAGGGTAAATTTATCAAAAGTCACAATTTTAAATTTCAATACCCGCAAAAAGGTTATTAAGAAGTCTTTAAAAATGCTTTTAAAAACAGTTATTTTGATCTCTAGTGGCCGAACGGATGGTTCTATCAAGGAATGGACTGCACCATGTGCCACGGATTTTTCATGATCTACAACTTTGGTCCTGTGATATTTTGCCCTATCTCTCTTCCTTCACCCTTAGGTAGCTCTAGAAATTTCAATTTTCTATGATTTCCTTGACGTTTTTCAGCTTTAATAGATTTAATATTATACCTAGAGGGATGGAATTTGGTACACATAATCTCTACACCTTATATGTTACGAATCACTAATAATATAACTAGTTCTTGGTACTAAAATGCATTAAAAGGTAATAAATCCTAGAAATTTGCCAACTAAGACTTAGATCCCTGAAAATTTTCAAACAGTTAATTTATGATTTTCTGTTGAGCTAGGAACCTGAAATTTGGCATGCACTTTCCTAATTGCTTAAAACCGAGGGTGAAGTTATCATAACTTGCTATTGTAATATTCAACTCCTTAAAAATTATTATAAAATCGTTAAAAATGTCTTTTTAAAAGCCGTTATTTTGAGCTGAAGTGGCCGAACGGATGGTGTTATCAAAATATGGACTGCACCATGTGCAACGGATTCTTCACGTTCTTCAACTTTGGTAGTTTGATCTTTTGCCCTACCCTCATCATTCACTCTTAGATAGCTCTAACCCCTTTCAACCCCAAAACCGACCAATAAATGAAACAAATTAAGCATTTTTCAATTGTTTGGAGATGTTATTTTTAAATAAATACTTTTGCCTCACATCCTTAGCTCACCAACCCTCTCCCCTTTCAAATAATTAACTATCTACAACCAAAAACCCCTTACCACCAATAACCCCTCCCCCTTGAACAAACCCAAAATAACTTGTGCTAAGAATTAGTAAATAACTTGTAACTTGATGAAATACGTTTACCTCAACCAGAGCCCCATCAACCCTCCCCAAAAAATAGCCCCACCCCCTCCATCATAAATACCTCCACCGGCTACTTCCCTCACCAACTGACCCCCCAAACGATAAATTTTGCTAGGATTTGTAAAAAGTTTATTCATGCTCTGACTCTTCAATACACACCTCCTTCAATTTTTCCTAACCTCCAAGTTGGCATCGCAAAAAGAACACTTTATAATTAAATTTCCTACAACTTTGGCAGATATATAATTTACCCTACCTCACCTCTTTCGGCCTCAAAGTGGCCTACTCGTTATAACAGACCTGATCTCTAGAAAACTTTCAACCTTGGGAGCTTAGAAAACAAATGGTTTGTCAGCTACCTAAAAGAGAGATCCCAAAGAGATCCCAAGTTGTAGATATCCAACATACTAAATTTGGCATCACTACCACATTTAGATCAGACCCTAAACCAATCACAAGGGGAGTCCCCAGTTATCCGTGCTGAGACCTGTTCTATTCATTTTGTTTTCTAACGACTTCCCGTCTCTAATCCAAAATTACAATATCAGCTGCATAATGTATGCAGACGATACAACTCTCTTTTTAACAAATTTTCCGCTAAGAGAAAACTCACACTGCCCTAGAACACGACCAAAGATACCTTAAACGGAGCGTTTTTTAACCTAACAATTAAATTAATCATGTTTTTGTGTCTTTGCACAAACCATCACCTCCCAATAAGGGACACATCACTGAGGGCCTGGGGGCGGAGCCCCCAGCGAGCCGTAAGGCGAGTCTATATTATATACGACCGCATGTGTAACTCACTCACTCACTCACGTATACAAATTCAAACCATACTTTCCGATGAGCTAGAGACTTGAAATTTGGCACGAATATTCCTTTGGTGGTCAAACCCCAGGAAAAATTTTCAAAACTAAACATTTCCACCCCCAACCCCCCCAAAGGGGGGAAAAATAGGGCAAAAATTGAAGTTCGAAAAAAGTACTTTTCGTTTTTAGGCTACAGCGGCTTAACCAGAGGTCCTATTGAAAAACGGACTGCACCACGTGCTACGGATTTTTCATGATCTACAACTTTGGTCCTGTGACTTTTAGTCCTATCTCGTCTCCTTCACCCTTAGATTGAACTAGATTTTTCAATTTACATAGATCTTCCCTAGGCTTTCCGGCAAGAGTAGACGTGGTATACTACCTGGGCCCCTATAAATTTGCAGGAATATTTACTGGGTGGTCATACTAAATATACAATTCTCAAAACAAACTATTTCAACCCCCCTTACCTCCTATAAGGGGTTGAAATGGGGGAAAACTTGAATTTCTATAAAAGTTCTGTTTGATTTTTGCTTCTGGCGGCTAAAATAAAGGTTCTGTTCAAAAACAAAGGTTATTTCCTTAGTTGAAATTAGATTTGCTACAATTTTGGCCATTACGTATTTTGCCTTATCTTAACTCCTTTACCCCCAAAATGACCTCTAAAGTTAAAATTCATATACATTTTTCAGTTTATTTTGGGTTTTGATGATTCTTCAATATTTATTTTTAGCTTATAGACCTCAAATTTCACAATTAGATAGTAAGTTTGATCGTTTAGGGTTATCAGGGGACATGCGCAGAATTCACCCCGTTTCAACCCCTAAAATAGCCCTCAAAAGTTAAACTTTTGACATTTCCTCCAGGTTTTCAGCTCCAGATGGTTTAATGTTATACGTAGAGGACTGAAATTTGGCATACATGATCTCTAAAGCATATATGTTACAAATCAGGAATAATATAACTAGTTTAAAATATAAAATTGCATATAAAGTTAAAAAAACTTCAAAATTCGTTAAATGTCAGCGATTTTCTCGAGGTATCTCATCACGGTTCAAACCAAACTTCCCGATTAGCTAGAAACTTTAAATTTGACATGAGTATTTCTTGGATGGTCAATATATAGGGAAAATATCAAAAACGCCATTTTTATTTTAACCTCCTCAAAAAAATTACAAAAAATCGCTTACAAGCTATGTTATAAATCAGCAATAATAAAACTTTTTTTTTAATTTTTAAAATAAAGTTTGTTATGTGGCTTAGTTTAGTTGTTGTTTAGTCGAATAATGGTCTAAATTTCCCAATTCGTTCATTTCTATGACATCAAATATGCATGCTCATTTCTCACGTGGAAAAACTGTAATATGTTGATTTTAAGTTTAATTGGATTTAATTTGTTTATTAAAATAGCACTCTTAAATCTTACTAATTCAAAAGAGAGTAACAGGAACTACCCGACACTAGCCTGATCGGACCATCGGATGGTGGGGTTAGGTGGAGATAGATAAACCCTTTAAAAATGGGTTTTGGGGATCTTTTACATAGAAAATAAAAATTATCAGATCCTGGGTTGAACCATTAGATTTAAATTGAAAAAACATCAATTTGATACTATGAATAATTGTTCTGTCCAGTAATTTGTCTCAATGTTTACTTTATGTAAAATAAATAAAATTCTATATATAGCTTATTTCTCAACAAATCTGAATAACAATTGATAGATGTTAGTTGTTACCTGCTGGAATGCTGAAAAACTTGAATTTTTACATTTCCATGTCAGCGAAAATGCATACTCATTTTTAATATTATTCTTATGAAGAAAATTGGTTTTGACATTTTACTTTTATCTTATTTACCTTTTATAAATAGGTTTTTGTAACTTGAATTTTTACATTTCCATGTCAGCGAACCTGCATACTCATTTCCCATATTATTCTCTTGGAAAAGATTGGTTTTGACATTTTACTTTAGTCTTTTTATAAATAGGTTTTTGAAAAATATCTCAGAAATTGAAACCTATCTGATTTTCCAGAAATTTAATGAATAATTTCAGTAATAATTACCCTCCCCCCTACCATAAACCCCATTGAAGCTATTCACCACAAAAACAAGTAATAATTAATTGCTGAGCATTTGTTAACAGTTTATTCGTTTTGTTACTTTTAATACAAATTATCCGCTTTGGGGCGAAACCCTTTAAAGGGGCCTGGGGGCGGAGCCCCCAGCGAGCCGTAAGGCGAGTATATATCTATATATATATATGTGTGTCTGTAAGCACGATAGCGCTCGCAAAAATGGTCCAATCGGAATGAAATTTGGCACAGGCGTGTAAAGTAGTAATTATTCGGATGAGTTCGTGAACCAGCCCGGTCGGACCATCGGAAGGGGGGATAAAGGGGGATAAACCCCCTCAAAAATAGGTTTTTTGAGTTTTTTACATAGAAAAATAAAATGTATCAAATTTTTGTTGGCACCATTGAATTCAGCTCAAAAAAACAAACAATTTAGTATATTGAATCACTGCTCTATGTCCATTGGTTACCGAGATATTGAAAGTGGTAAACACAGTACGTTGTCCCAATGTTAACCTTATGGGAAATAAGTAAAATTCTATATCTTGGTTATTTCTCAACATATCTTGATAAAACTTCGTAAATAGCTTCTTCTAGTTCAGATCTACTAATTATTGAATCAAAACCATCCAGTTTTAATATACCTGTAGCAGCAGACCTGCATACTCATTCCCCATGTTATTCTTATGGAGCTAACCAAAACATGTCAAATCTCGCTATGTTGGATTGAAATACGTTGTTTTGCATTTGAAATTCGCTGAGTATGCAGGTCTGCTGCAACGGGGGTATTTATAAATTTACGATTATTAAAGCTTACTGTAGTACATTAGTGTGTGAGGTTGGCTGTATCTGCGATTTAGGGCTTGGGATACTTTGCCCACTGCTTTATAAATCTTCAGTTTGTAGCCGGAATATCTGTGACAACTTCTTCATTGCGGATTGTAGAGGGATCCTCCGAGTTGAATGTCACGTCAAACTGCAAATTTATTTAGAGTGCATTATAATCTAAAAGGAATCAGCAGAAGAAGCTATTGAGATAATTGTCATTGTAAGACCTGAGACTGAGAACCATTATCCAAAATATCATAATGTTTAAAGCAATCCTCTTAGCCTTGCAGGTGAGGACCGACGCCCATCTGGATAAACCAATGAGCTGAAACATAGATTGTAACAAGTTGTTTTGAATGCTACTGTATGCGGCGGTCATTTATTGTATCTCTGAAAATATAAAACTTTCACACCACAATAACCTGGACAAACTGTAAAAAGAGAATTAATATGTCTCATAATCTGTCTTATACCACAAACCCCAAAATCCTGGAATGGTTTAAAAACTTCTAAAATAATAAATACAGGTTACTGTTTTGTACAAGTTTTGCAAAATAATAATAATAATAATAATAATAATAATTTCACTCGATTGGTGTTTGCATTGGAAAATTCGGGGGTACCGAAATTCCGGCTTACTGGCAGGGGGCAGAAAAGTGTTGGACAAAGTTACTTTTGAGAGTAGTGGAAGGTGGGTGGCCCTAAGCCGAAAACAGTAAAAGGCCGCTAATCTAATTTCGAAGTGATTAATTTTCATTTTTCTGTGATAAAATATTGTAAATTATTTGCCGCTTAATTTTTTTTAATAAAAAAAATCTGCAGCCCCTGCAAATTTGCTTTTCTGGGCTGCAGCCCCTATAGCCCCCTCCTAAATCTGCCACTCACTGCTCGTCTAAAACACTACATAACTAATGACAAAAAATCGGCTGAACTTTAGTTTCCGTCCCACTCCTCATTTCATAAAAAAATCTAATATTTTACGGGCTTTATATAATATAGAAATTCAGTGGTGGAATAGCCAACAGCATTAGGTATAAACAATGCTGTAGTTAAATGTAGGCCTATTATGTATATGTACATAACAACTGATGAAATAAAGTGATTTAGATATTAAAGAAATAACAAAAGAATGGATCGGTAAATAGTCTGACGAAGATTAAAAATTAAAGCATGAAATTAAAATAAAACTTAATTCGCACTAACAACATAAAAACTTAGGTGTTTGAGGTTAGGCGATGGTAACTTAATGACTTAACCTTTAAAAACTGGAATGTATTCCTCGAAGCCCCAAGCTTTCATAAGATAGATGCAGTCTTCATCCATTCTTCATCCATCAAATAAATTCATCAAACATGTATCAAATTTCAAACAAACAGCGATGACAAAAACCACTCGGAGTCCAGACCAAGAGATCACATGGTAGGGTGTGCCGGGTGTGCGCGCACTCAGACGGGCAAAACTAGCAACTCGCTCATGTGATTCACCCTAACAGCGTAATGATTGTAGCCAAACACTCGAAAACTTCATATTAGCTTACTCCCTAATTTGATCGTAATGCGTTGCTAGATTATAGAAATCTTTTTGGCAGATTTATGCTGTAAACTCTGGTGGAATATACATATTTCAAATCTTTAAGTAGCTAAATTTGAAATAGCTTTTGACAAACTTAGTTAGAGGGAATGGTTCATTTTGACGAATTATATTTCTCTGAACTATTCATACTCCTTTTAGCCATTTAAAACCATTTAAACAGCAGGAATATTTAAGAGGAGGCTAAAGGCAATACGGTGTCGCCCTCGCGGTCGTGATATGTACTAAAATTACTCCGCGATAATATGGAAAAGTTGTGTGACGTAGTAAATATCCAGTTATTCTAAAATTACGGTATTAACTAGCATATCAAGATCTCTTTTCCACTTTTAAGTCTAAAATATAGCCTCAGAGGCTGATATAATGTCGTCGCTCATTTATATAAGTGGTTCAAACAGTAATGAGTGTAGTAAATATTCCTCCGCGGGGTCGGCGATCAGCGCGTGTAAACGTTCACGCGGTCGCATTTTCCGGTGATATATTTGAATTTAGAGAAAATAATTTTATTGCACCTTGAAGACAAATAAATTCAACTCTAGGTTCGTGAAGTACATTTTTCATTTTCTTTTTACACTCCGAGTTATTTTAGCTCAAAATATCAACTAGCTAAAACCCACTATTTGAACTCTAACGCAAATTACTCTTGTATTTGTTAAGATATCAGAAAAATGAAAAATTAATATTGAAAGGAATTAATTTCTTTTCATTTTGATTCGTAGCTTATTGTCGTACGTTGAAAAATAACGTCAGGATATGGTATTGCGCGATGTTGTAACCCGCGAAAATCATGAAAACACCCTTGGGTGCGGGAACGCATTCCGACTAAAGTTTCCGATCGAAAATGAAAACATTATATATCAAATTAAAGAGGAGGAAAACCCCTACAAAATATTACCATTTGGTTCCACGATTCTAAGAAAGGTAAATGAGTAATTACACCTAAAGCTCAGCTGATGATTTTTACGTAATTGTTAATTAGGTAAATTCTACTAAGCAAATTCAGAGGCTAATTACTCCTATATTTTCCGTATGATCGTAACTAAATTGGTACTGTTTTTATAATTTGTTCTCCTCTTCAATTTGATATATTTCGTTTTTATTTTCGATCGAAAAATATAGTCGAAAAGCGTTCCCAAACACAAGGGTGTTCTCATAATCTTCGTGGGCTACAACATCGCGCGAAACCACATCCTGATGTTATTTTTCAACATATAACAATAAACTACGTTTCAAAATTAAAAGAAATAAATTCCTCAAAACATGCATTTTTTATTTTTCCGATATCATAACAAATACCAGAGTAATTGGCGTTACAGTTCAAACAGTGGGTTTTAGCTAGTTGATATTTTGAGCTAAATTAACTCGGAATGTAAAAAGAAAATGAAAAATGTACTTCACGAACCTAGTGTTGAATTTATTTGTCTTCAAGGTCCAATAAAATTATTTTCTCTAAACAATCGAAAAATTCGTATTAGCTTACTCCCTAATTTGATCGTAATGCGTTGCTAGATTATAGAAATCTTTTTGGCAGATTTATGCTGTAAACTCTGGTGGAATATACATATTTCAAATCTTTAAGTAGCTAAATTTGGAATAGCTTTTGACAAACTTAGTTAAAGGGAATGGTTCATTTTGACGAATTATATTTCTCTGAACTATTCATACTCCTTTTACCCATTTCAAACCATCTAAACAGCAGGAATATTTAAGAGGAGGCTAAAGGCAATACTGTGTCGCCCTCGCGGTCGTGATATGTACTAAAATTACTCCGCGATAATAATTGGACGCGCTGATCGCCGACCCCACGGAGGAATATTTACTACATTCATTACTGTTTAAACACTTATATAAATGAGCGACGACATTATATCAGCCTCTCAAGCTATATTTTGGACTTAAAAGTGGAAAAGAGTATTTGATATGCTAGCTAAGACCATAATTTTAGAATAACTGGTTATTTACTACGTCACACTACTTTCTCCGATTATTGTTGCAGAGAAATTTTAGTAAGTATCTCGACCGCGAGGACGACACCGAATTGCCTTTAAAAACTGTAACTCCCGCTGCCTAAATGAAGATAGGGCCACACATACTGAGTTTATGATTAAACAGATGAGGTACAAAAACGAATGACGACTTTAAGTTAACTAACTAAACTAAATTTAACTTTTATATATTTAACATAGTACATATCACCTAAAAAATCAACAAAACAACTATAAAACCATTATGAAAGTAACCAAATTATAAATCAGCTGTAAAATCGTACCCATATGTGAAGCTGAACCACCTGCTTGTTAAATGACCATTGAAAATTAAACAGAAGATCATCCATTCCACTTGCGTAGGAAAATTTATAAACTTCAACCCCGCCAAAACCCTTAAAACTTTGAATTAAGGGAGCCGGTGGCGCAGTTGGTAGCGCACTCGGCCTCGGGACTGTGGCCACGAAGCGTCGCAGGTTCGAGACTCGGGCGTGTCGCTTACTTTTAGCAGTACTGTTCACCCCTTGTACTGTACCGGCTCACTCCTTAGCTTTGCTTGATAACGTCCACGCACAGATCAATAGTCTACGTGGGCGGGGCAAAGGCAAGGTAAAAAAGAGGCCGCCACCCTCTTAAAAAAAAAAACTTTGAATTAAAAAACCCGTTCTTAGGGGATGCTTACGCCCTTAAGATCGTCCATGCAAAGGTCCAAGGTTCTAAGTCTTGTAGTTTGGGCAGAGCAATGATAGGTAAGTGGTATTGAACAAATAGAAAGAAGATGGACTTTCATTAACTAGAAAGATGTTTTCAGGAATCCTCAAAGTCCGCAGGTCTGCTGCGACTGGAGTTATTCCATTGCTACCCCCCGCAGGAGGTATTTCTATTTGGCCTTCCTGTACTATACATATGAGCAGATTCAGCGCCCCACCGATAAAGGTCTCAAGGGTGCAACTGCCCTGGGAAGGCTTATGCCCAATATCGTTGAATCTGTTCGCATGCATGGTATACTTACCGTATAGTGGCCCTTAAGCAGGAATATAAAATCTCCGTCGCAGGAGACCTTGCGTACTTAGAGAATCCTAAAGCAGTTTTCTGTTTCATGAAAGTTTATTTACCTAAAACGTAGAAATTGCCTTGATTTAATGTCAAAAAGATTCTAAGGTTTTTAGGGTCTATCTTGAACATAAAAATACCCCCGTTGCAGCAGACCTCCAGACTACGTGCAGGACCTTAATTCATTTCTTCCATAAGAATAAAATGGGGAATGAGTATGCAGGTCTATTGCAACAGTCATTCAAAAATTTGGTGGTTTTAAAACAATATCAGGTGAATCTGAACCAAAAAAACACATACCAAGTTTTATCAAGATATGTATCAAGAGATGTATGTACTGTGTTTTCAGCTTTAAATATAGTTTGAATAGTGTTTTTTTGCTTCTGGGAGCTCCAAAATGGAAAGTTATCATGGTCTCGGGCTTAGGTCTTGCCGTGAGACCTATGGTAATAATTTTATCAATAAAATTCGCTAAAAGACAAAGGCAAAGTATTTTTTTCTAGTGCTGTAGATAAAATAAATGGTTTAAATTAGCTCTTTCATTAACAGCTGTTACGGGGAAGAAAGGTCTTATAAGTATCTCTAGTCAGTGATTTATTTTATGTTCTATTCCTGACAGCTGGTTTGACATTCCACTAAATTTCTTGCATTTTACATCTGTTTAAATGTAAACATTTCACCAATTTGTATTCTGCCATAAGGATAATATGGGATCTTTGAGAGGGTCCATGGCGGAGTCCGAGGGTCAGATCAGGATGAAAACCATTTAGTTTTCCTATTTAATGCCTAAAGAAACAGTGAACCAAATTTCAGCCTTCTGTGTTATTGGGAAGTTGGAGAATTAGTGATGAGTGAGTGAGTGAGTGAGATCTTTGCCTTTTATAGGTATAGAAGATAATCCGAACAGATTTAGCGAAAAAGCTATGGTTGTTTTAGCAAACAGGTTTGGTCACATCAAACCTTCAGACCACAAGGGTTTCAATAAGTTTGGCAGGGCTGACTAAAAAGGCGTTTTGCTAAAATTACAAACCTAATTTTTCTCAGTGTAGTCATTTTCAAAGTGCGACATGTTTTACATAACCTCTTATCAACTATAAATAAATACAATATTTTTAATTTAAACATAAGTAGTCAGCTGTCTGTTATTCTATCGGGGTGCAATTGGTTTCTGTTTTATATTCATGATTTTATCAAATATGGAATTCTTGTTTTCTACTAGCATGGTATTTAAAATATTATATTTATCTTTTTATGGTTTTCATAAATATGATACTCTTCTTTGATGTTCATTTTGTTGCCCTTCTGCACTATGTCAAGAATAAACATGTTATTTTCGTAATTTTTGTATTTGTGGTCTGTTTTTAATATGTGATCGGCAAAAGTTGATTTTTGTGTAGTTTTATTGTTTGATTTTATTGCCTGTATGTGTTCCTTTTATCTTTGTTTGATATATATATATATATATATATATATATATATATATATATATATATATATATATATATATATATATAAAATGATGAATGAAGGGATCTTGCTACCTGAGATACGAAAGCGAGGATGTTGCTCCTTAGGCCCGGGAAGCATTATCCTTGACTTCGTCATTACCTTCTCACTCTCGTTTTCCCGCCAGTACTTATGAAGTCAAGGATAATGCTACCCGATATACGTGTTGCCAACTGTTGTTTTAAACCTTGTGCATTGCTTGAATCTTGCGTTTAGTTTAGTATTATCTTATCGTCATTAAAAATTTTTAATATTTTTTTTAATATTTTGCTTTTAGCCATACTTGACTCATGAAAACTCTTACATAAAATTAATCAACATTAACCGACATCAACGCTATACAGTGTTACTATTGTACACTCATATAAATCTGGATCAAGAAATTTCTTCTTCAGCGCTTATTTTAATATTATATAACGTTTTCCATAAAGTGCGTCGCAAAAGTTTTTTTTAAAAACAGGTTATGTCAAATAATTACTTTCGGCTCAATTGTACCCTAAGATACACAACTGCGCAACAGATCCTACCTTCGATAAGAATTTCTAAAGTATTACTAAAAATTATGAACATGCACTCAGACGCTAAACAAAGCGTCGTGCGTACGACCTCTGTTTACAGAAACCTTATTTCTTATCAGTGGTACATATACCCATATCCGGAAATTACAGTAGATCGTTTGAATATGAACAGTACAATTTGACGCAGTGCTCCAGTATATTTCGAAGGTACAGTACTGATTTTGGAATTTATTAGCAGTTTAATCATGATTTTAGTGGTCAATGAAAAATTGATTAAAATAATAGACTAAAAGCTAAACAGCCTCAAGAAATAAATCTTTAATTTACATAAGAAGAAAAACTGAAATTTCAATAATATAATTTGAATTTGACAAATAAATTACTGGTATTTAGATAACACTATGGAAATATACGTAGTCCAGTATATAAGCAATTAATTAATCAAATCTTTGAAATTTTAAAGTTTTTCCTATTTTGTACTTTGGAAATGGTTGACAGCTGTTCTAGATCCAAACTACTACACGGCCCTCGCACGTCAAAGAGTTATTGTTTGGGTCCCGCGTAAACTTGATAAGGAGCGCCGTATCACTAAGCCTGACGACAAGATGTCTGGCCTCCGAGATGCCAGAATAAACTGACCTTGGATGTGCTTAGTATAATTTTTATGATGGATAATAATAATATATTGATGATTCAGTCTATTAATGCAGGTCAGCATTAGTGAATATCTAAAATGGAATTTATGACAGCTTAATAAGTGTTTTCATTCATGGGGTGAGTTTGATGGGTTTTAAAATTAATTGTGCTTAATTAAATTTCACCACTCCATCCCAACATGGATTTTTGCCTGGCAGATCAATCAATTCTAACTTAATTAATTTCTGCCGATTACAAAATGGCTCTTGTTGACAAAAATATTCAAGTTCATTACATTTGTACAGATTTCTAATAAGCATTGTATAGAGTTAATCATTTAATTTGAAGTTACTGTCTAAGCTGCAATACTATGGTTTGTCTAAAAATACTTTGATTTTTTTTCACCTTACCTGTGTCAACTAAATCAGTTTTTGATGTACAATGTGCATTGTTATAAAAACATTTTTGTGGACTGTGAAGTGCCCCAGAGCTCAAATTTGGGCCCATTAATGTTCAAAATATCCATAAATGACATAAGCTGCAAAAAGCGGCCAAATTCTGATGTATGCAGGCGACTTAAAAATCTTTAAGATTATTAAACACTCACGTACGTAATGTGTTGTGCGGTGCGGTCTGTTGGCTGGTGATCACATGATTATGCATCCAGATCAACACACAACACATTAAGAAGAGGAAAGGGTTGTTTCTCTCTTTCACTTGAGTTAAAAAATTATTTTTTTAGGCTTTACAATGACATTTTTGGGTTTAAAAACATTTTTTGAATAGAAATTTATTTGTTTACCACTTTATGGCTTATCTTAGGCCTCTAATAGCAATTTTACCCCTTAGTTTGTAATTTGGGTAAAAACAAGTGCTTTAGGGTGTAAAAAATCGATTAAATCTACAATCAATCAATTTGGCCAATATCGATTTTTAATGCCCCAAAATAGTCTTAAATCCAATTTGCTAATAACCTATCAAAACAGTCTAGCACTTGCGTAAATGTATATCGTTAACGTTTAAACCGGGAAAAATGTTTTTTTTTATCGATTTTTAATCAATTTGGTATTTTGTTGATTTCTCAAAACCAAAAAAATCGCACAGAGAGGCGAATCGCATGGGTAGAAAAGTGACTTTTGATCCTGATTTAGGTAAAAATTGGGTTAAAAAGTAAATTAAACCTTTAAACCTTATCGAGTTTTTATGGAAAAAGTAAGTGCCTCTTGTTTAATTTGTTTTCATCACTCTGTATACGAAAATTGCCCGTTACCGTACAGCTGAGATCTAGGAAAACTCTTGATTTCCTTACGTCAAAACAAATAATGATCAGATGCTTTTTCGGTACCCAAACACTCCATTCCCGTACCCAAACAAACCATTTCCGTACCAAAACAAAATTTTGCCGTACCCAAACAAACGGTTTTCCTATTTTGACAGTTCAACCAGCTGACTCTAAACTAAAATAGACAGTTCAGCCGTATTGTGTTTTCTTATAGAAAAATGATTAAATTATGAAATGTTGGATGATTTTTTATAAGTTTGGTTACTTATTTGCATCGTGATGAAAAGTATTGTTCACAACTCGTCACAAAAGACCCATTTCGTGACTAGTAGTGAAATATACTATTTTTGTTGTTGTGACATCTGCCAAGAGTTTGCATGTCACCAGTGGAAGGAGATAATTTTTTGAAAACGTATTGTCTCATTTTATACATTATTCAAGTTACAACTTTTCATTCCAAAGCCATTGTACTTTGTTGATTGAGTAAATTTGGTTATAAACAAAGCCTATAACTAGCGACATTTGCGAAGAAAAACACATTTTTAGGTTTTTGAACCAAAATAGCCAACATCAGTCTGACCTGCGACTAAATTCGCTATAAAGTACGCAAAAAACGTTTACAAGTGTACATTTCAACTAAGTACACTTAATTAATGTCGCACTACTCTGAAAAATGTGTAACAGTTGATCAATATTTGTATATTAACACCATTTTGGGAAAAATTACTCGGGTATTAAACAATCAAATGAACCAACTACGATTTAAATGTATGTTTTCCTATACTGAGAAAAATGCAAATACGTACGTAATGGTATAACAGTTTTACCATTACGAAGTATGAATCTTTCTTAAATAACTATAATACACGGCATAAATCTCTTTTATCAAATCCAAGCCATAGATTAAGTTTATATCATAAGGGGCCCTATTACGAATCCATACAGGTTTACAACAAACTATCGCCATCTTTGAGAGACGAAAATATAAGTATTAACACCTTTAAGAGAGAACTATCTAGTAAATTGATTTAAATATGTCCGTATAGTATGGATGAGTGTTTAGCCTCAGAATTATAGCCATTTATTACTTGTTACCATGTATTATTTATTACTTGTATGTTGTTAGTTCCTAAGATTGTTTTATGTATTGACATGTCATATGTTCACCGCTGAATTTCAGCAAACTGTATGAACCAATTTGATGTAAATAAATTTAATTGAATTCAATTCAATTTAACTAAGAAACATACAATGTACGTTGGAATCTTACGTATCCAAAAAATCGAGACTGTATGTTTCATCATGTCAAATAAATATGTTTCAAAAGAAACATACTTCTTAACAGTGTAACATACCTTCATTATATTTGAAATTGTGAAACATACTTAAAATAACGATAAAATCTGAATACTGTGACGTCATCATTAGTGACATCATACCAGTTTTCCTTTAAAATCGTGTTACATACTTATTGCCCGACTTGTAAGTATGTAACTTACGTGTGGTGGGGAAACAAGTAGGAAACTTACTTAAATTATTTACTGAACACGATTATAATAATTATTAAAAAAAAGTTACAGTAATTACGTATGTAACAGTATTATGAGAGTATGAATCATGGGCCTGCGGTACAAAATTAAAAGTGACTGTATCACACGTGTGAACGTAAGAAACAAACTTATTTAAGGAATACTGTCACATTAAAAACCAAATTTCTGACGATTCCGTCAGTCTGTGTCAATCCACGCGAGTGCGGCGCAGCGCGGCGTCCGTTTTTTGCTGTTCGGTCACTGGTCAGTGTTTTTGGCGTTGTGCTTATGTTCCCAGTGTTTGTGTTTGTGTTCCAAGTGTTTTGTGTTCAGTGTTCAAAGTTTTGAATTTGAGATGGAGACCTCTAGCTTTCACCATTCTTATTTTTTGGTCTTGCGCTTTAGAATGAAGTGTCACCACTTAAAAACTGTGATTTGAACACCAAGTACAAACTGTTTTGTAAGTAGTGATTATAAGTTATATTATATAGCATTTTTGTAAGCATAAGTCACTTGATTAATAAATATTTACTTTTAAATTATATTACTGTTCTATGTTTTTTTTACCTACACTTCCATAGCTATTTATTTTCTATCTTAGGTGGGTTTTTTTTAAATAGCCTTAACCTGTGATAAATAAAAATTTGCTACACTTACTTACAACCTTATTATAGTCATTAAGTAGAAGGAGGAAAACACATGAATAGGTCGTAAGTTAGCTGGTTTTACAGTTCATTGATACCTAACTTGGTTCTAATGATACATTTTTGGCCCTTAAAACTGTATTTACTTCAATTGAGTTTCCCTGTAGTACTATTCCATATTTTATTAGAGTTAATGTAAGCGTAATAGACGATCTTTATTGTATCAAGTTGACACAGAATCTACAGAATTCTAACAACAAATCTGAAAGAGCATAATTTTTTTGCCAAAAAACAATTTGATTTTTTCAATAAAGATTTTTGTCTAAGATTATCCCTAGAAATTTATGGCTATTATTAATGTTCAGATTATCAAAATTAAAATTATAGTTACTGTTATTTCTATTTTGAAAATGCATCAAACTTTTTTGTACTGTCATTGTGTAAGAGCATAATACCAAAACACAGCATTCAGATGATCTGATGTTGATTAATTTTTTTTTTCTAAAGATGAAATTTATCTTTTATGATTGTACTAGTGGCATCAGCAAAGACTGATATTTTTGTTGGTATGTGCGGTTAAATAATAATTGTATATCAAGAAAATTTAATGAAGTTTTATTTTCAATGTACTTACTGCTTATTTATAATTGTTTAAGTTAGATATCTGTATAGGCTGTGTATGAAATTTGAGTGCTAAAAAAATGTATTTCATAATTTAATTTTTAAAGTTAACAAATTTTATACCTACACCCAAGTTTATTTATTTGTATAAGAAAAAGATTACAACAGTATTACACTATTAAAACATTGTGAATTAGGCCTAAATTATAATAATAAATTTGTACAAATATATAAAACTGAGTGTCATATGACATGTAATTTAAATGACATTCATACAGTGGGAAGTAAGTAGCATGTGGCAAAGACTGGATCATCAGTATGAAACATTATTACAATAAGTATGTTTCATATTGTTTCAAGTAAGTTACATACGACCAAGAATACTTCATCAGAATAAAACATAGTTAAAATAAGTATGTTTCATACGGCAAAGACTAGATCATCAGTATGAAACATCATTACAATAAGTGTGTTTCATATAACAGCAAGTAAGTTACATACGATCAAGAATAATTCATCAGGATAAAACATAGTTAAAATAAGTATGTTTCATCAGTTGGAAGTAAGTAACATGAGGGAAAGACTAGATCATCAGTATGAAACACCATTACAATAAGTATGTTTTGTTTCATATAATAGCAAGTATGTTACATACGACAGAGAAAGATCTAGCTGGATCAAACACGATTTCGATAAGTATGTTTCATACAGCAGGAAGTAAGAAACATACTGTAAGCACTGGACCGACAGTATGAAACATCCGTAAGATTCATACTTATTTTAAGCCCATTAGCCTCCAAACAGTGACGTCACACATCGTGACGTCATTAAACTACTGACGGACTGTACGTATGGTACATACTTATGCATTTAGAATGTTTTATAATGCAATAACATACGTAAATAATTTAGTAACGAAAAAGCCATTATATAAGTATGTTTCATCATTTTTTAAGAATGTTTAAACACCCTTCCTCTCTCAGTGTATGTAATCAAAGACTATATATATAATTATTTTAGCTTTAAGTTATAAAACTACCTATCAAAAGTATACAGGGTTTTCATAAAATAATGGTGGGGTTTTAAGTGCCTGTGAAACTATTATAAGACGAATTAATATTTCATAATGGTAAACCTGCATCCGGTAGCACAATCAGTTTTGTTTACATTAATTAAAACAGCTGTGTTGATTGTTGTGCTAATCAATAACTTTATTCTTTGAAATAAACTTTAAGTTGTGTTTTTTTTACAAACATGTTTCCCGATCAAAAAAAAGGCTGAGTGTGTATTGTTGTTAGGTGAACTTAAGACAGTGACTCTAGTACGACGGACATTTAAAAGAACATTTAATTAGCAAAGCTTCACTTCTTGAAAATATCATTCGTCGTTGGAGTAAGCAGTTCATTAAACACCGGTTCAATTAAAAAGCAAAGTAGGCCTGGTAGACAGATCATCGTCCGGACGTCTGTAGAGCAAGAAATTGTGGCCAGGTTAGAGTTTATTAGCTATGAATAAAATCTTTTTTATGTCAAAAATTCAACAAAATAAATAGGTTTTTTGTAACTTTTTTGTTTTCTTTTTATTTAATTTTTAAACACAGCCATTATTT